>CM061919.1:97050067-97660347 GCA_031002005.1 Vandiemenella viatica | reverse complement strand
CAAGAACTTTTGCAGGGAGACGCCAAGTTTTACTGGGATGAAACTAAAGAAAGATCTTTCCAGGCACTTAAGGAGGCTCTAACTTCCGCACCAGTTCTAGCCTTATACGACGAGAATGCAGAAACTGAACTTCACACTGACGCCAGCGGTTATGGGATCGGTGCAGTGCTTGTGCAAATTCAGGAAGGTGCTGAGAAGGTGATAGCCTATGCATCAAGAGTACTCTCTAAGCCCGAGATAAACTACTCTACAACCGAGAAAGAATGCCTCGCAGTTGTCCTGGGCTATCAACAAGTTTCGTCCGTATTTATTCGGCAAACCTTTCACCGTCGTGACAGACCACCATTCTTTATGTTGGCTAACCAGCTTGAAGGATCCATCAGGTCGACTAGCAAGATGGGCACTTAGACTTCAAGAGTACGACGTCACGGTGGTATTCAAAAACGGACGCAAACACAAGGATGCCGACAGCCTTTCAAGGAATCCTTTAATAGAACACAACAGCATGAATGGAATTTCAGCCCTCGCTGAATTAGGTGACGTTGCAGCTGAACAGAGGGAAGATTCAGAGTTATTAAGAACCATAGACGCCTTGGAGAAAGGAGAACCGGCCAAAGGAGAGTTTCAATTGATAGATGGGACATTGTATAAGAACAACTACGATCCACTAGGCCCCAAGTGGCTTCTGGTCGTTCCAGCTCATCTCCAGCCAGCTATTCTCAAGTATTTCCACGACGCTCCAATATCCGGTCATCTGGGATTTGTGAAGACCCTGGACCGAATCCGACGCAGGTATTACTGGAAGGGTCTCTACCGATCTGTCAAGCATTATGTGAGTCACTGTAAAGAGTGCCAGCGACGGAAACATGTGCCGCAATTACCTCCAGGTCATCTAGTACCAATTCCGCCTGCAGCAGTTCCATTCCACCGAATTGGGATCGACCTTTTAGGGAGGTTCCCGAAGTCGACAGCCGGTAACCGATGGATAATAGTCTGCACCGACTACCTCACGCGCTACGCTGTCACCAAACCTGTGCCGACTGCAGAAGCTCCAGAGGTTGCAAAATTTCTAGTAGAAGACATTATTTGAAGCATGGAGCACCACGTGTGATGATATCCGATCGTGGAAAGGTATTCCAGTCAAGACTAGTATCAGAGGTCATGTCAAGATGCGACGTTGTCCACAGGATGACAACTGCATACCACCCTCAGACAAACGGTCCTCACAGAACGCTTCAACAAGACATTAGCCGATATGCTGTCGATGTATGTGGATGTTGAGCAGAAGGATTGGGATACAATACTGCCAGTGGTCACATTTGCTTATAATACAGCAAGGCAAGATACGACAGGCTTCACTCCGTTTTTTCTGCTCCATGGCCGTGAAGCTGAGACCACAATGGATACGCTGTTCTCATTCCAGCCGGACGACACTCAGGATGACTATATAAAACAGCTCATTACCAGGGTCGAAGAAGCAAGACAGCTGGCTCGCATACGAACACTGGCCACCCAGGAGAAGGACCGTCAGCGGTATGACGGCAAGCACCGACCTGTTGCGTACAACCCAGGAGATCTCGTATGGATTTTTACCCCTGTCCGGAAGGTTGGGCTATCAGAAAAGTTACTGAAGCGGTACTTTGGTCCGTATCGTGTCATACGCCGCCGGTCAGACGTCACATACGAAGTCGAGGATTATGAGCCGTCTTCGAAACGACGAAAACGAAGGGACATTGTTCACGTCCTCCGCATGAAGCCTTACTACAATCCTGACGAGCAGCTAGGCACAACCAGCTTCTTGTTCAAGGACTCTGAGGACGGTTTGGATACTGAGGAAGTCGGACAGGAAGATAATAGTACAACCGGGAGGGGCCCTCCAGAACTGCCATACAGAGGACCCACGACAAGATCAAGATCCAGGACACTTCAGCGTGCCCCAAAAGAAATCTAACAGCGGGACGCTGTTTTCCTCAGGAGAGGGAGCAATGCCGCATGAACGCCAGTGTACCGTCTGCCAGCATGGCGCAGCGGGTAGCGTCACGAATTGCGGTACCGAAGGTCGCCGGTTCAATCCCGCCCACTGACAAAAATTATTTAATTCTGTTTATTATTTCCAGAAGATTCTACATGTTTCCTAAGGTCACTTGTAACTTCTACACATTTCATTTGTTAACTACTCTTGTAATCTCTAGTACGTTCTATCTGTGTATAAATAGAAGAGCATTCTGCCCAAGAGGCAGTCAGTGCTGCGTGTATGTTTGAGTTCTCAATAAACCTGTTCTCAGTTTAAGTGCTGTGTTCATTGACAAGTAACCTTCGAATTCACACCTGCCCCGGTTGCAACGCGACAATATGTATGTCATACTATTTATGTGATTATTGAAGATATTTCGTACAAACGCCTTTTGGTTATTTTCGTTCATCAGTAATAACATATAGCCAATGAAACATTTACATTTTCCACGCCGCACAGTGTGTTATTTTCTAAATCTAGAGGGACAAAAGTCAATTTTGAGACTAGTCCACTCAGGCAAAATTGTTCTTTATACACAGACGGAAAAAAAAATCCCAACACCAAGAAAAAATTATTGTAGAGTAATGAAATTTGGACAATGCATTTGTCAAGTTAACATGTTTAATTGATTAAATTTTCAAGATCACAGGTTAATTTAAGCTCAAGAAAATGCATTTCAAATGTGAAATACTGTTAAATTAATAGCCGGTGTAACCTCCAGAATTTTGAATGCAAGCCTGCAAACGTGAATGCATTGTGTCATACAGGTTTCGAATGTCACTTTGTGGTATTGAGTTCCATGCTTGTTGTACTTGTGCTGTCAATACTGGGACGGTCAGTGCTGGCTGTGGATGATGCTGGAGTTGTCGTCCAATGATATCCCATACGTGTTCAATTGGAGACAGATCTGGTGATCTCGCAGGCCAAGGTAACATGTCGACACTCTGTAGAGCACGTTGCGAGACAACAGCGGTATGAGGGCGAGCGTTATCCTGTTGAAAAACTCCCCCTTGAATGCTGTTTATGAATGGCAGCACTACAGGTTGAATTACCAGACTGACGTACAAATTTGCAGTCAGTGTGTTTGGTATAACCACAAGAGTGCTCCTGCTGTCATAGGAAATTGCTCCCCAGACCATGACTCCAGGTGTAGGTCCAGTGTGTCTAGGCCGCAGACAGTTTGGTTGCAGGCGTTCCCCTGGCCTCCTTCTGACCAACACTGGAGATCTGTTGTGTTTTCTGATGAAAGCAGGTTCTGCCTTGGTGGCAGTGATGGCCGAGTGTTGGTCAGAAGAAGGCCAGGGGAACGCCTGCAACCAAACTGTCTGCGGCCTAGACACACTGGACCTACACCTGGAGTCATGGTCTGGGGAGCAATTTCCTATGACAGCAGGAGCACTCTTGTGGTTATACCAAACACACTGACTGCAAATTTGTACGTCAGTCTGGTAATTCAACCTGTAGTGCTGCCATTCATGAACAGCATTCAAGGGGGAGTTTTTCAACAGGATAACGCTCGCCCTCACACCGCTGTTGTCTCGCAACGTGCTCTACAGAGTGTCGACATGTTACCTTGGCCTGCGAGATCACCAGATCTGTCTCCAATTGAACACGTATGGGATATCATTGGACGACAACTCCAGCATCATCCACAGCCAGCACTGACCGTCCCAGTATTGACAGCACAAGTACAACAAGCATGGAACTCCATACCACAAAGTGACATTCGAAACCTGTATGACACAATGCATTCACGTTTGCAGGCTTGCATTCAAAATTCTGGAGGTTACACCGGCTATTAATTTAACAGTATTTCACATTTGAAATGCATTTTCTTGAGCTTAAATTAACCTGTGATCTTGAAAATTTAATCAATTAAACATGTTAACTTGACAAATGCATTGTCCAAATTTCATTACTCTACAATAATTTTTTCTTGGTGTTGGGATTTTTTTTCCGTCTGTGTATTTAAACTAGAAAAACTATATTATTAGGAACAATGGTTTATTTTCCACGAATCTGCGCTAAACAAAAGAAAAAAATAATTTGAACAATGGGCTTCCTGTGACCCACCGATCAAGTGCTCCATTCGGCCGCGCCATTCGACTGAGTTTGGTCGATGATTACGCTGTGTTTCTGTGTGGTATTAGTAATTTGTGTGTTGCTATTGCTTTTGGTGAGTTTCAAGATAAGGTTACGCATGATTTTTCCGTAATACGTTTTAAAACTGAATAATGAGCATCATTAAAACAGAGCGAGAATATTTTTGATAAAAGAAAACTACTGAGCCAGTTTCATTTTGAGTTTTAGTTCATTATACTATATTATACCAATCTATTCCTATATTTATTTGAAAGAGCTACTTCACGATTGCTGCAGACACTCTTTTTCCAGGCTTGCGAAGCTACACTTTGGTTGCAATCGAAATTTCTTCATGACTTGCCGTTTCAAGGAGATGCTTGATTCGCCGTCTTTTTGTTTTAATACTTGAACTCTCAAAGTATTTTTGTGGTCTTCCATATGAGCCCGAACTCGTCCTACGCAGGGCAGTTTTGGTGACAATATCAGGTAATGAAACGTTTCCTTCTAACCACTTAGAATATGTGTTTATGAAGCGGTCTCTATGTCTTCCCGTTTTAGACCATCTTTACTCAATTTTTAGATAATCAATTCTGATGGTAGCTTTTAAACTCATTATAATATCACCTGAATACGATGTGTCACCTAGCTATCGCAATACAAACTGTAACAAAGCATCTATCCTTGATTGTTTTGCGTTAGCAAACCAAACCTTGAAAAATTTTCTACGCGAAATTTGTGCAGTCATTCTGAAAATTAAGAAAAGTTGTATGGGTGTCGCAAACATGCGCAAACAAATGAAGGTAATTCTTGTAGTTAATAAGTAGCTCTTTCAAATAAATATAGGAATAGATTGGTATAATATAGTATAATGAACTAAAAATCAAAATGAAACTGGCTCAGTAGTTTTCTTTTATCAAAAATATTCTCGCTCTGTTTTAATGATGCTCATTATTCAGTTTTAAAACGTATTACGGAAAAATCTTGCGTAACCTTATCTTGAAACTCACCAAAAGCAATAGCAACACACAAATTACTAATACCACACAGAAACACAGCGTAATCATCGACCAAACTCAGTCGAATGGCGCGGCCGAATGGAGCACTTGATCGGTGGGTCACAGGAAGCCCATTGTTCAAATTATTTTTTCTTTTGTTAGGCGCAGATTCGTGGAAAATAAACCTTTGTTCCTAATAATATAGTTTGTCTACTTTAAATATAAATAACTATTTTACCTGTGTAGACTAGTGTCAAAATTGACTTTTGTCCCTCTAGATTTAGAAAATAACACACTGTGCGCCGTATTGACAGGAAGCAGTGGTAATTCCCAAACACACAAAAGCTGCTGTCTTCAGTAGTTATTGATTACAAACACAGCTTGCAAGCGATGTATTCTGGAGAAACGGTTTACTCATTCTCAAAAGAAACTTCTTTGCTTGTGGATACTTCTGTCTAAATACTAAAGGACGTGTAGGCAATGAAACGGTTAGTTGCTGCAACGCAGTGTGAAAGAGACTATAACTGTGAATCCTGAAGTAAAATAGGAATACAAGTGGCTGTAAAATGAAAATGTCAGCATCAGATTTTAATTAATAAGAGAAATAAAATCTATAATTGTCACTGAGAACTAAACCGAGTTTAATGGTACAATTTATGTGTAAACATTTATTACAGTTATTGGGAATAGTCTGAAGGGCTTTACGCATTCATCTACAAAGTATATTTATATTACAATGGAACAGTGACTATTCAAACTAAATAGTACGTTCTCATGTACACGGTTCAAGTAAATGACAACAAAACATCCATTATAAGTGAAAATGTAATTATCATATAAAACATTTGATATCTTTGGCAATATTTATGGGTTTTAGGTTGGTTGATTTTTGGCAGACCCCAAAAATAAAGTGATCAATAAATGTTACAGAGCAGAATGTTATCTTTGTGCTAAAAATTCGAGACACATTAAATTTAAATAGACGCTTGAACCACTAAATTTAAATGCAATCTGTATACTGTCCTCTATCGACAAATTTTTCTAAAACGGTTGTCTTCCATCTAAATTTGTTTGCCCTTTTTTTAGAGATTCTTTTCTCTGGCCACCAGCTGGCATTCTGCTGATACGTTTATGACAAAAAACAATAATCCATGAAACATTTAAATCTGAATTGTTTTCTCCTTAGATTGAATGGCAGCGTTCAATAAACGCCGTTGTTAATGAAAATCTTCTAAAAAAATCCTTTCTAGGCAAACACTTATGAATCCATAAAAGGAATCTAGAGGAGACTTGGAAAGTAACGGGACTGGATATTTCAAGGAGAGTAGGAAACATTTGAATTTGAAATGCTTGCTCTATTTTCGGACAGACTGGCATATCTTGTCGGTAATATCTTCCGTTTACGTCAGAGTATTTTATTTTGACAGTGTGAGGATGCAACAGGTTCAAAATAACTTAGCGGTGGAGGTCATCTTGTTCATAGTTGGACTCTCATATTTGGGTTCTCATATAATGGAGTTACAGTGTTGGGTTTAGATATTTGACACCAAATATGTGAACCCAAAGCTGACATCAATGTTGGGTTCACATATTTAATGTCACTGTGTTGGGTTCTTATATTTGGCGTTATAGTGTTGGGTTCATATTTGATGTCTTGTATTTGGACTCCTTTAGTTGGACTATTACACTCGGACTCGAATCTAGAAATCGTTATTTCCATTTTCTGTTATGCACCGAATTCAATTTTCTTTGAATAATGGCCTGGTAGGTCTATAGTAAAATTTCCTACAAGATATCGAAAGGTTCTTACATTCGGTTGCGTTATCAATCTCTAATATAGCTTATTTAATTTATGTAACGCTAGAACGCTTCGTGGTTTTCTGATTAAACTGGAATCCTGTTTACACGATACGAGATCAGAATTGGATTGCGAGAACGCTTGAAAGCTCTGTGACTAGGGCGTCTGGAGTACTCCTTGGGTCTGTTGAACAACAATGCCAAACGCATTATTTACAGTATTTCTCTGTAAAACAAATACCGACTTTTCCCGGATGGGTCACTTAAAATGAAAAGCATTGTCAGTGATTCAGGACAAGAGGCCAGTGAGAATTCTAGATTTAAAACATACTAATACCAGCGAAGAACACGTCTTGTGTATTCTGGTTGAAAGTGCAAGGAAATTAATCAC
The DNA here is from genome assembly GCA_031002005.1 of Vandiemenella viatica. Classification (NCBI taxonomy): domain Eukaryota; kingdom Metazoa; phylum Arthropoda; class Insecta; order Orthoptera; family Morabidae; genus Vandiemenella; species Vandiemenella viatica. The sequence goes on along the minus strand of CM061919.1, from coordinate 97,653,068 downwards.
TGCAGTGAATGTAGGAACAGGTCTTGGCAAATAGATATCACCTTCTGTAAGGATACGAAGAAGTTGGACCATTTGTTAGCAAAACTTGAGACATACCCGACTACCTCGATAAATGGGGGAGATTTAGAAATATTGGGTGGCCCGTACACCCGTGGCAGCTGGCACGGTGCTGGGCAGAGGGTGCGGCACTACTGGGCACGCCCTGATCTCCGACTGCCGGAGGACGACATTCCAGGCGGGCCGTGGGCCTGCCTGACGGGTTGCCGCTGTCGCTACTACGCGCGCAGAAAACGTCCGCCCTCAAGCGAAGAGGGGGAGAATCGTCCAGGCTCGTGTATTTCCCGTTCTTGGACACATGTTATGAACCATGTCTGGAGGCTTTTGACAAATGACCCCAAATCAAAAAACTGCATTCCAAAATATTAAAAAGGTTAGACTGTGACTTAAAGTTCTGAGTAGGCAAATATTTTTAGAACGACCATACTTTGACGTACTGAATAACGTGACAATCAGCTTCACCAGAGACGAAAAATTTTCGGTACCAGTCTTACGAATTACGTTTAGGAAGAGGCTGTGTAAACAAGTTTTCAGTTTTTCTTCATTGCGCCAAAACATTTCGCTAATATTGAGAAATATGCTATTGCACTGGTGGACAAGCAGTTAGGGAGCGTCCATTAATGACGTGAGGTGTTTTTCCGAAATTCCAGTCCACCCTTCCCCACCTCTGGTGAGATCTGGCCGGACCCCCCCCCCCCCGGACCCCCCCCGGACCTCCCCCCCCCCCCCCCGTAAAATGAGATCTTGATGAGATCTCTCCCATGCCAATAGACCACGCAGTTGTTTGTGCCCTCATGCTTCCGCCCCCTACCCCTTGGTGAGATTTCGCCGGACTCCTCCCCCACCCTATTTAACCTCACGTAATTAATGGACACCCCTTACTACGACAAACTTCTTCGGAGGAAGCGCGTTTGATTCCCGGTTTGGACATTTGGGCTATTATTTTTACATTTTTAATTTCACTGGGATGGATAAAATTACAAGACCACGAAGTTGAAGTAGTTGACCAATTCAGCTACCTGGGGAGCATAATTGCCAATAATGGTAGAAGTGAGTTAGAAAAAATGAGTAGAGTAACCAAAGGAGCCAACTTCTACAGTACCGTGCGAGGCTTACTATGGAACATGAAGGTTCCCAGAAGAACAAAAATTGTCTTGTACAAATCATATCTCATTCCTATTCTCACATATGCTTTGGAAACATGCACACTGACATCAAGGGACCTTAGCAAGATCCAAGTATGTGAAATGAAGTTTCTTAGAACGGCCCTCCAGAAAACTAGACCGCATAAAGAATGATGAAATTAGATCAAACCTAGAGCTAAGGGAATCCATGGAAGAGAGACTTAGGTCATCAAGACTTCGGTGGTTTGTGCATGTGAAGAGAATGACTAGTAAAAGACTGCCAAAACTTATATCGAAAAAAGGATACTGGGCAAAAGACCAGTGGGAAGACCAAGAAGATGGACAGACCAACTGAAGGAGGACGTAGAGCGAAGAGGCTGGAATTGGGAGTACATCACAGATAGAGAAACCTTTCTGGATAGGAAAAGGTGGAGAACAATCGTCTATAACAACCAAGGCTCGTAAACCACACCCGGGAAACTGGAGATGGTCCCCAATGATGATGATGATGATGGAGTATATGCGCTAGTGGCAACTTAGCTATACATCTTTTCTCCCGATATCATTTTAGGCGAATGCTAAAGAAATATTTCAAAATGCAATGGCAGAATTCCTTCTGGTTCCTTGTTCCAAATTCATGTAAATATACTCTGTGTGTGATAAGTGAAATATGCAGTTTGCGGCGGAGATCGGGGACTGTACCGGCATTCACCTTGATGGTTGTGGAAAAACCGAAGTCCGGACGATCTTTACTATGTGATCTTGGCTCGTGCCCTGTCCCGTTGTACTTCCCAGATCCAGCGTCCGGTGCCTCTGCGCACTGGTCCACACTGATGGGTAACAATTGGCTCACTGCTTTAATTGACAACAAATTTAGCATCTATTACGTTTGTTGTGTTATAGCTGCATAAGGGAGAGTCCATAAATTACGTGGCTCGGTCAATGGGGGGAAGAAGGGTTGGCTAGAAAGCTACGTGTGTGTGTGTGTGTGTGTGTGTGTGTGTGTGTGTGTGTGTGTGTAAAAGGGGGGGGGGGGTTCCGAGCAAGGCCACGTAGCTTTTAAAACAGCATGTAAATACTTATTTGCCTATTTTAATTATCTATGTAATTTACGATAGTCTGACAAGAGAAAACCGTATAAAATATCTTCTTGAATCAATAGGAATAAAAGCTACGTGCTCCGCAGGGGGGGGGAGGGGGGGTAGAAAGTAGAGTCACGTCAGGCTACGTGGGGGGAGGGAGCGTACACAGGAGGCCAAAATGGAACTACGTGGTTTATGGACGCTCCCTAACCTGTTTATATCGTCAGTGAAGGAGAAAGCCCAATGTTCGTTGCGGCTTCACGAAACACCGGTTAACTGCGTAGCGGAAATTCAGAAATAAGTACCGACGACTGCCACCAGATGTCCGCACCAGGGACTCTGAGAAACACGCGTTAAAAGGAAAGTCGAAAACACAAAGTTTGATGAGTGCTATCATACAAAGTCACCGGACCTTTCTTCTTTACATTGCCCATTATAACAGCATGGGATATTGAGTTGGAAATCACATAGGAGTGTTCCAATTGTGGATAATTTTCCATCAATACGCTGTCCCTTCAAACTATGGTTTTGGTGTGCATCAGGTTCTGTGCAATATTTCCCAGGCGGTGGACTGTTATGGACGGAGCGGCGGTTGGTCCACGACATTAACACGATTTCACTTTTCATCGTGATAAACTGAGGACGAGATGTATTCGATACTGGTTCAAACTGTCGACAAAAATAATCGCCGGTTTTGTGATGGTAATGGAAAAATGTCGAATAAAAAAAACATATCGAGTTGAATTTTGCATATAAAAAGATTTTTCTTCACAGATACTTTTAGTAAATTTCTAGAAGACCGCATGTTCACTGTGTGTTATTTGGAGAGTATGGCAGAACTACTTCTTCTGTGAATGCCTTGCCCGCGTCCGTACGTAGGCGGTAACCATGGAGGAAGTTTAGTTACCATGGAAACGTCTAAGATGATGATCTGGGGTGGTTTCCCGTTGCCCTCCCCGGTGCAGTAGTATTCGTAAGTGTTGTTGAATGTGTGGAAGAATGTGATAGAATGTGTGTTCAGTGCACAGGACTTTGGTGTACAATCTGGTGAATAGGAATTATGCGCCACCACTCACCGAAATTTCTTAAACCCTCAGAATTCGAACCAGCTAACCCAAGGTCAGTGCAAGACACATCACGGTGCCGCAGCCAACTCAGCCACATGGCGGTCTACTTGACAAGCACAAATTGTTAATGCAAAAGATGGCAATGAACGTTTTTACAAACAGATTTTCCGAGGTAAACTGACATCTGAACAACCAGCTAGAAACACAATCGACATCTAGATGAAATCTAAACATAGGGGTTACCACTAACTACCTTGTTGGCATCAAATTTACGCATACTGCAAAGTACCAGAATCGAACCAGTATCCATGGAATTTAGCTGGTCTACTTATGTTTTGTATGTAATGAATACGGAACCGTAGGCTTCCATATCTCCACGAAAATTTGAAAGATATGGAACGGTTGTTATTTCAAAGCAATGAATGTGTAAAGGATAAAAATTGGTTTGCGGTTTGTACTTTCACTGTAAGAATTGAAAATTCAGAGAAAAAATGATAAAATGGGATCAGGTGTGTCGCGATATTTCCATTGTCATTGTAAATAAATTTAAAAAATACTTATTTTGTAGAAATGTATTAATATAAGAAATGTGTTAAACCAACTTAATAGAAATTCTGAATAACAGTTGTCTTTGTAAATTCAGTGATGAAATGATCAACAGGAAATAGACTTTCAGACATCAGGATAACTTGAATCCTGGCTACCGAGCGTGGTGGGTGAACGGTTAACGCTCCGGCCTCGCATTCGGGAGGACGCGGGTTCGAATCCCCGTCCGGGCATCCATATTTGGGTTTTCCATGGTTTCCCCAAATTACTCCAGGAGAATGCCGGGATGCTTCCTTCAAAAATGCCATGGCTGAATTCCTTCCCGTTCCTTGTCCCCAGTCCCATCTCGCTTCTAATAACCTTAGCCGTCGACGAGGCTTAAAGTCGTAAGTAAAAATCTGACTAGAAAACCGCTGAATTTTGAATCGCACAATAATATAATAATCAAAACCTACTAATGCACACACTTTTTTTAAATTTAACGAACAGAGGTCAAAATTCACTGAATTTTATTTATTTATGAAAAAAGTGGTAGCTATAATGGAACTAAAATATACCATTCAGCCAGAAAATTTTTCTACCTTACGGCAACAAATCTGTAGGTTTAATCAAATTAAAAGTTTCCTAACTGCTAATTTCCTGCCTTGATTATACATGTCACTATCGTATCTTTTCTTTTATTCGCTTACCACATGTCTGAACATTTGTAAAAATTACTTCATTAATGACGTTTCATCTATAGCAGTGCGAACCGACTGATCGAAATAAGAATTGATTACCTGGCTTGAACTGAGTCTACAGACAAACAGGTTCTCTGGATATCTGCGCTCGTAACTGTTCGAAGTGCTTTGTCATGGGAGGCAGGCATCTATAATGAAATCAAGCGAAGCTCTGCAATAATATTTATAAAAACAAACAACCGTCAGAAAATGAAGCTGTTTACTGCCCCCTGTTTTTTTACCACTGGTATATCACTGAGATTGGCCGTCAACACTGTGAGAGAACTCGGTAATTGCATTTCGGTTCCGGGAAACATATCTTGATGGAGTTACTAGGAAATATCGCATCCGTACGTGCCCTGAATACAAATAAAAGATTATTACGCTGTCAAGTCTTGTTGCTTAGTATCCAAATAATACTACGTGCTCCCGTTCGAATAATTCACGAATGATATATGATGGACAGCGAGGGTGGTGGTTTGTAGTAGAATGAAAGAAAACCGGTTCATTTATAGCAATTGTTTGTCAACTGTAAAAGGTAATTATCAAAACACTTACTTCTTACGAAGCAATTAGAAATGAGGAAATGTTTCCCTAACAAAAAAAAGAATTTATCCGAAAAACCGAACGTGGTCGGTGAACGGTTAGCGTTCTGGCCTCGCATTCGGGACGACGCCAGTTCGAATCCCCGTCCGGGCATCCAGATTTGGGTTTTCCATGATTTCCCCAAATCAATCCAGGCGAATGCCAGGGTGCTTCCTTCAAAAGGCCATGGCCGAATTCCTTCCCGTACCTTGTCCCCAGTCCCATCTCGCCTCTTATGACGTCGACGTTGACGAGGCGTAAAGCCAAAAGTAAAAAAAAAAATCCGAAAACCTCCTCATTCCAGAAAACAATATCTCTGTGATACGTGCTGCTGCTATCTAGTGGTAATGGGATCACTTCTCATCTACCACAGTGAAGCCAAACATCTTTGCTCTGAACCGTCGCATAGCCATGACATCGAGTGTCTGCAATTTTGCCATTTACGTGTTGAATTTCAAAAAATTCCTTTCTTATTTAATGATGCTACCAAAGCGGAGAATTTAATCTTTAAAATTATAACCAAAATCGATAAATGAGGTATGCATGAAGGGTGGAAGATGGCTTGTCACAAAAAAAACTTTCAGAAATAATGCATATGATCAAAAACAGCTGGATGATTGGATGTTACTCCAACTCGCCGTAACGGTTCAAATGAAATTTGTTACGTAGTTTGATTCAAATTCCCGTCCGGACATCCAGATTTGGGTTTTCCATGCTTTCCCCTAATCACTCAAGGTGAATACCGGGACGCTTCCTTCAAAAAGACCATGACCAAATTCCTTCCCGTTCCTTGTCACCAATCCCAACCCGCCTCTAATGACCTCGCAGTCGATGATGCGTAGACATAAGTAAATAATAATAATAATAATAAAACGGAGTTTCAATATAATGTGCACTAGCACGTTGGATACTCTTCATCCCGGAAAAAAGGAATAACTCCTTTGGGAATCGAAGCGGAATGCGATCACAACGGGCAAATGATACACAAGCACGGAATCGAACACGTATCAGTAGTTCTCGAGTCCCTACCCATTTAAGACAACCGTCCACCTATTAATAGTCCACGCGAAAGAAGTCTTGGGCAAAAGGTAGTTAATAATAAAAATTCAAGTGTGGTACTCTCACGTGCAGATTGTATAGTAAATTGAAAACACTCAAAAAAAAAAATGCATTCGTAAAAGAAAAATTCAATAAGTGACACTTGAATCGAGTCGATTAGTCGTTATAGGAAATTATCTTTGAAATTAAATACATGAATAAAAAAAACTGTCGAAAATAATTGGTCTTTGAACTGTATTTACTATTCTAGTTTGAATGTTCTCTACTAAACGATGTATATATAATTTTTTTTTTTTATCGAAAACATTATTTGTTAAAATATCTGGGTTTAAAATTACGGATTTGAAATTTGCCTAAATTCAAAAGATTTTTAAGATAGGTATAGTTTTACTGTAACCTATTGGTGATTACATATCACTATAATTTTTGGATCAGTGCCCCCCCCCCCCCCCCAAAGTAAAAGGAAATAATTTATAATGGGTTTGGACAAAATTTGATACAAATCGTCAGATAATAAAATTCTAAACATGTTCAGTATAGGCGTGTTTAGCAAATACTTCTTTCTACCCTCTTTTATATCCCCTATGATTATTTCACCAACATAATTATCACAATTTCACGTTTTAATTGTGTTTAGGATGGAAAGGAATAAAATACTGCGAAAATACATGTGTCTAAGGGTATAGAAGTTACGAGACTGTGACAGCGGGATGATCCAATATAATTTTTGTTTACGTTCTGAAGGTACGGAGCGATAAAAAAATATAGTGTCTGCGAACGAATTTATAACGAGACGAAAAGCTGTAGCGGAAGCTTGCGGCGGATGAACAAATAGTCGCAGAGTTAGAGCGTGTGACATGCCACTCCACTTGCTAACTGGTATTCTGCTGTTGACATTACTGTCTGGAATGCCTTGAACCGGTATTAGTGACTAATAGCGCGTAGGGTGGGGGATGGTGTTGTCACAGATGATTCATTTGTCTGCACGTTAATTCATCTGGCTTATTTAGCTGTAATGGAATTTACTATCCAAAACAGGTGGCTGGAAAATATTTCGTCGCCTTGAATATCGAAATTGGGGAGTCGCATATTAATCAACAAGCCGACGAAAAATATTTCTCCTTCTGCTTGGCCGGATTGCACCGACTGTGGAATGTAGGGCCTCGTTTCACTTTCAGTATTTCCTTTGGTGGCACAGACTAAATTCACGCACGAATTGCGAGTGTCACTAATATGTAAACTTACCATTCGCTATACTGCTGAACCTGTTGGGTTAATTTCGTGTCCGGTATCCAGATTTCGGTCTGCTATGGCTTCCGAAAGTTTCCTCCAGACGAATATTGGAATGATTTTTTTTATAAAGGCTGTGGCCGATTTCCTACCTATACATCAGTACTACACTGGATCTAATGACCTCACCGTCGACGAGCAATTAAGAATTTCTTTATTTTTTTTTTTTTTAAACAAACTGCACCGTATTATTAAATGGGATGAACATTCCATGCCAATTTATTTCTTAGTTGTAAAGGATTGCTTTTAAATTCAGCCAGGTATACTTGTGATTCTAACATTCCACCATTAAAGATTCAGTCGGGTGGAAAAGGGTCTGACTCCTAGTGGAAAGGTCCACCATTGAAATCCCAGTCTCCTGCCAGAATTAGTATATAGAAGGGGTATCTGTGTTGTCATGTTATTATTATCATTATTTATTTTCCCATATACAACATAGCCCAGCACCTAGTATCTAATCTGGGCCCTTATTTCCATTCTTTTACACACACACACACACACACACACACACATATATATATATATCTATTACTTCTACTATATTAATCAGAGTGGGTGCTACACCACTACTACATCTACTACTACTGTTGTCCCTAATATTACTACTAACATTACTACTACTACTACTACTACCACCAATTGTCACAGCCGCACTTTGGTTCCACTAATATTCATTTTTTCTTGGTGTTGTTGATTGCGCTCCAAAGATAGAGTCCCCCGGAACCGGCAGTGAAGTCAGCCGCCCAGGCAATCAAGAGGTGACCTGGAACACCAAGACAGCCTCTCTGGAGCACACTGAAGTTCCTCCGACGATTGATGTTTCTCACTGTCGTAGGATATCTTCCATCAATCTGGTATTGTTAAAGCCAGACTTCCAGCATCATTGTTCCTTCTGCAGTTGTTTCTGGAATTATCTTCCACTACTCCACGAGTTGAAATTCTGTTCTCCTCTTCTGTTATCTGTGGTCTTTGATTTCGCTCGGCATTTTTTCTTTTTATAAATTTCTCCTTCCAAAATTTTGAGGCTAGATCAGCTGCTTCATCCAGCAAATGCCACAAACTTTCGTCGCGTAGTATGTCGAATATTCTCCTACCTTGCAGCCAAGCTTATTGGTGTTCTCTCAAACTGGCTGTTATTTCACATTTCCATACCACGTGCTCCGGTGTACACTCTTCACCACATTCATCCTGCTTTAGTCCACAATATTTCAATTTCAGAGCCAGCTATTGTAAGGCCCATGATCTGTAACGTGTACCAATCCGGGAGAGGGTTGAAGGTACTTTAACCTCTCCTCTACAGATGGAAACACATCATATGCTCTTCGACCTGTTTCACTGTTGTTCCATTCTTGTTGCCATTCCGCCAATACCAGCTTCCGAATGCGTCCTGATGTTGCTTCGCTGCCTACAATTTCTGATACCTTATCTTGTTTCCCTTTCCTGAGCCAGTATATGGAACTCCGTTTCCTTACTTCAAGGTTCAGTGTCATGTTAGCAAAACGTATAGCTTTTTGTGTTATGTATAAGTTTACTTTTTGTTGGTGAAGTGTGTAATGTATGAGGCTGATAATGAGGAAAATCCCAGCATTCACCTAAATGATTGCCGGCAAACGCCTAAATCTAACGCAAGGAGCCACACTGACGGTTATTATTACAGGGTGTCCCAGAATTATCTTTACAACTTTGACATTGAATAAATTATGTTTGGAACGAGATATAACAATGCAGTTTTTTGCATTTTGAATAGTGTGTCTCAAAGTTTTTTTTCTGTCTCTAGAACACTTCAACGTGTGGACCATTAGTTGCCCGTACAATATCAAAGCGATATTCAATTTCTTGCCAAGTTCTTTGGAGCATCCCTTGATCAATTGTCGTAATTGCTGAAGAAATTCTCTGCCTGAGATCTGTCAAATCTCTAACCGGGGTTTGATACACGATGTCTTTTATATATTTCCAAAGAAAGATATCCAAGGGAGTTATGTCAGGTGAACGAGGCGGCCAGTCAATTGGACCCCTTCTTCCTATCCACCGACCAGGAAATTGTTTATCTAGAAAATCACGGACATCATGAGACCAGGAGTTGCACCATCCTGCTGGAAGATGACTGTCGGTTGAAGGACTTCCAGTTGGGGAACAACAAATTCTGTTAGCATATCCAAGGGCTGACGCGCATTATTTAACTAAATGCATGCGGAGGTTCAGAACCCCAAATTCGAACGTTGTGCCTGTTAACTAACCCAGACACGTGAAAGGTGACCTCATCTGAGAAAAGAACACGAGTAAGGAAACCATCCACAGTGTCCATTCTCTCCAACATGTTTGCAACAAACGCAGCACGTCTCTGTTTATCTCCTGGCTTGATGGCTTGCAACAACTGCATTATGTGTGCATACAAGTGCAACCATCTGTGTAATACTCTGTGTATAGTTGAGCGTGGTAACTGCAACTCTTTGGCGGCGGTGCGGAGAGATTTTTTGGGACTACGAGTGAATGCCCGAACCCGTTCAACATTCTCGTCACTTTTGCATGGTCAACGAGCGCCTTTCTGATGGAGGATACTACCAGTTTCCATGAACTGCCGATGCCACTGACGAATTAATGGTCTTGTTGGTCGTTCTTTCCTGTGTGTGGTCCGGAAATTGCGTTGCACTTGTGTATCCGATCGTGTCTCTACAAACCAGGAAACACACTGAGCTTTTTCCTGTGGTGTGTACATTTTCAATAAATGTGATGTAGCTACCTACTTGTCACCAAACCGCACCTGAAATGAAACAGAAAAAAAGCTTTGAGAGATACCCTGCAACATGCAAAAAAAAAAAAAATGAATTGTGATATCTCGTTCCAAACATAATTTATTCAATGTTAAAGTTGTAAAGATAATTCTGGGACACCCTGTATTATTACACTAGTATTATACCGTTGCTTATTCATTCACATAGTAAGATATTAAGGAAATAAAATAATTATAAATCACCATACTCTGAATGAAATATCGACATCGTACTGTTAGAATCTCATTTTCCTGATTGCACTTTCCATTTCTCGAAGGGATAACAGTAAAAAATAATGCGCCTGTGGCAGTTGTAATCTTTGGCGCGCTGCTCCCACTCTGTTTTCTCCGAGCTGGCGATCAGACAACATACACCGCTAGAACGAGGACGCCGACTTTCCTCGCGCAGACGGACATTAGCTGGCGTGCGTCGTTATACGTACCGCGTGACGCAAATACCACGCTTGTAGCGGACCACCAGGCGGCAGCTGCTGCCCTACCTGACCAGGGCTTCGGCAATTCTTTTAACGTTTGCTGTGCCTCACTTCCACTTACGATGAAAATCCTTAACTAATAGATGAACAACGGAGACTGTATTATCAACCTCGAAGTGTTTCGATTTCTCCAAATTCTTCGCTTCTGATGAGAGGTTTGTGTTAATTCATCATTTGGATCCTCAAATCGGACTTCTCTGTCTCATATAGTGAGCAGGATCATAGAAAGTGTTAAAGATCCTGCTATTTCATTTTTGCTGGAGCGTATTAATGTTTATTGACATTTACACTAGAAACATCATAGTGATAAATTTGCGTTGTTGTTTTTAATATCAGACTAATGCTTCGGAAAGAGTAATATTAATCATCTTCTGAGAAATCTTTTCCTTGTCGTTACTAGAAGTTTGATTATTCATTATATCTCACCTTGTGTTAAACATAAATCCTCTCTCTCTTAAATAGAATCCCTTTTAACAAAACTTAATCTAGGACTCGCAAAGAACTTTTTAAAACTCCATGTGTGGAACACAGCACTTTATGGTAGCTAACCATGGACTTTAGGAACACCAGTAAGAAGGAAAAATGAAGCATTTTAAATGTGGTGCTATAGAAGAATGCTGAAAGTGGACAAATAAAGTACGAAGAGAACGTGTTTTGGAGATAAGACGAGGGAAGGTTATGGAAGAGACTTTCAGAAAGGTGAAACAGGACGGTCGGTCACTTTTTAAGACATTTGGGATAGATTGATTTTTTTAGTGGAGTGAACAGTAGAACGAAAGAACTGTAGAATTGGACAAAGATTAGAATAAGTGAAGCAGATGATTGAAGACGTTGGTTGTAAGGGAAATGTCGAAAAGAAGGTGTTAGTGCAAGATGGAAGAGATGGAAGATTGCATCAAAAAATAACAGCAAAAAAAAAAAAAATTAAAAAAAAAAAATGGGCAGGAAATATATTTTTATACATATGTGGTCTAAAAAGTTCCCACCCATATCCATAAATTACGAATTATTCTATGTGACAGTTAAAAATTAATTTAAATAAACTTATATTTGTTTTTATAAACATTTTCAAAGTTTCAAGACTTATTATTTTCTTACAGCATCGTCACCTGTAATCTAGGCATAAAATTTTTTCAGAGCAAACATCAGCTCTTGTGGTCTAATATTCACATCTTTCACAGGGCTTAAACCATATTACGGTTCTTCCACTTTCCTCAACTCGGAGCGCGGGCTACATCAAAGTGTTTTCTGGCAACCCGTTCCTCGCTCTTGCGTAAGGGACCAGACTCAGATGCTGGTCTGTGGCTCCAGCTGAGTTGCAGCGTGCGCTCACTTAGTCAATGAACATTGCGTAACCACCTGTTTTTGCTGCCACCTATGGTGCAACAGGCTGCTGGGAAGCCCCAATACTTTTTACTTTTTATAACAATCTCATCTGTTTTGATGCAAGATTCCATCTCTCCCTATCATGAGCTGCATATTTTATAGAACCTACATCCTAAGTTACCTGTTTCACACTCTCCAATATTTGTTTTGCTGTAAATATATTTTCTTTTACTGTTACGCTGTATTGGTTAGTGTTTCTTTAAACGTTGAGTCACCATCCAAACCTGTTTTGTAAAAAATATTTTTTTTAATTTTTTTAATTAAAAACGTTTTATGGCCCAATACCAACTGAATAAAAAAAAAATAAAAATAAAAACCTTACGAATTCACTCATTTATCCGCCCGTCACAACCCCATAACTTGTGAACCCTTTAACTGCACACCACATTTTAACTGCACGCAACTTCAGCTCTTACTGAATTTAGGTATTACTCTAACGTAAAATTTGGAAAGCTAGTGTGAAAGAAAATATTTAGTTAGGGTGGTTGAAGAGAAAATATTTCTTTAAATATTCTTGATTCGTATCGAGCGAGAGCTGGTAACTCGTTGACCGCCAAAAGTTTGGATTTTTCTTTTAACTCTACGATTTCTGGTGAAAAGCGATAGAGATTCTTATTTTCCCCGTCATTTTTTGAATAAATGTTACAAAGGTTATATATGGCTCCCTAAAGTTTACAGAAAAAATTACTCTAGAGTTTTTATTAAAATTGCTAAATGAGTAATTTAGCAAATTTGTTTCGACAAGAAATCATATGTATCATTAGAGACTTTCAAGATTCGGATAATAAAAATTGGAAAATTTCTTTTGAAAATTTCAAATTTTACCAAGACAACACGTTTTTTATGTCTGATTTATATTAACCATATATAAGAAAATTCCCTGAACTGAATAACAATCTCGATTTAAAAATCATTCCTCAAATATAAGCATAGCATGATCCATAATAGCGTAAATACATTTTAAATGAATTATGAGTCTATAGTTATCTGAGTTAGAGTATTTTTGTTTCAGTTTTGGTTTACACGAGCATTAATTTGCGCGTGAGTTTTGTGTTTGGAATTTTTGTTTTTTGTTTGTGTATGGTGTTTTTGTTTTTTGTTTGTGTATGGTGTTTGTTTTCTACACATGTTCTTTTGTATGTGCGTGATTTTGTGTGTTTTATAGCGAGAGACAACATCTTAGTTTGGTCAATGTTATTGGTTGAAAATCATCATTAACCACTTTTTAACGAATACTTACAGCTAAGAAAACAAGTTTCTCACAAGATTTATCTTTTTAACATTCATTTCAATCAGATTTGATAGAGATGTTAAGTTAAATTTGCTGCTATGGAAAAATTTATTCCAGACTGGTCTGATAGGATAATTATGACGGAACTTAGGTCGCTAACATAAAATTCAACTTGTCTACTAATCAGATGAGCTTCATGTTACTATACACGGCTTAACGGTTTGGTTAAAAGGCTGTTCGGCCGAAAATGGTTAATTAGATGTGGAGAAATCCGGTTCCATCGATGCCCACAATCTCAAAATTAACAAAATCCCGTTTCCAGTTAACGTGAACCATCAGTCTTCGTCATTTCTGTTTAACGGGCAAAAAAACTTAGCGTTCTACAACTCACCACAGAATCACGCAAGCAGACTCCAGGCTTGACAAGTTTCGAAGCTCAGACGCAAGATGGCACCACATGCTCAGTAAACACCGGGTGCTGAATACTTTTTGTGCGTGCTTATGAATATAGAAGTACCTACTCGAAATGTTGAATCGAAAGAGATCGTATTAGAAAAGTGACTAACGAAGTCCACGTAAAAAGTAAAATTTTATTACTCCGTGTATTAAAAACGACATACTACTATATAAGTAAAGATATTCGAATCAAATTTTCATGGAAAATGACAATGCACAGCGGGTAGTTGAAGCATTTCATTTTTAATTTGAAGGATTAAGCAAGGAGTAATATTGCTTTAAGGTTAAGGAATGAAACTATAATTGTCAACAGGACGGTCAGACATATATATCAGTATATAACAATTTTTAGGCTCTTTCCGTCTTTGGTGGAGAATAAGTTCGAAATGATTGAGGTAAACTTTTTAGGTGACAGAAAATTTTACAACTTTGGTTGACTTTGTACTTGTAATCATTAACCACTCCTCAGTTGGTTCTAGTGACTTAATACCAATATAACGCGAGAAATAGCCATTAATTGGACAGTCAGCTTTACCGTTTATTGTAACTATTTGAAGCCATTAGTCTCATAAACTCAAACTGAGCATTAAAAAATTCAAATATGTCTAAGGGAATACCCAGTGTAGGCTCGACTTAGAGGAAATCGTGTGGTACCAGCCAAAGGCAAATCAGACACTTCGTCTAAGTTAACCGAAATTTTTCATTGAAATCTCCGGAAAAATGTGTGTGTGGTTGATTACATTCGGTTCTCATATAGCCATTCCAAATCAATGTCGTCGCGGTTATTGTGTTAAAGACCTATTTTATTTTGTCATTTCAGTTCTTTAAATAATTGTTTAGTCCCTACGTAAGACGGATACAAAATGTCACCCGCAAATAAATAGCAGTTGCAGGCTATTGGTATAAGGTAAGCGCGCCTATTGTAGATAGTTACGAATTTGTTTCCATTTTGGAATCTTCCGACCATACTATTTAATAAATAATGCATTAAAAATCATTTTCTGCACCCTGAACACTACTATTCCACTATATATAGGGCCTAATAGTTTCTGGGAAACAAAATGCTAAAATATATAATTAAAAAATTAACCTCTGCATTCGTTCCAATAGTCAACACCATGAATTAGACAGGCTGATAAAATAGATACATTATGAATCTGTAGTCGGCACAGTTTCCATAGTCATAAAATACCATAAAGGTCAGAAAAGAAAAAGAGCTGACGAAGGGAGAGCGACAGGAAAGTAGACAGAAGGATCCTGGAAGCAATTCCGGTCTCAGATGAGTTTCCATGGTTGCCAATCCAGGTACTAGGTTCCACAAATCGTGAACCCCTGGGGGACACTGTAGAATCAGAGAAGCTACATTACACTAGTAAATACATTCATAAAAAAGTAAAGTCTCAGATTTTCCTTTGCAATATCTTTCGGCTTAACATGAAGTATTTAGCAAGTGTTCTAGTCCACCATACGCCTACGACATGATAAACATAATTGTAGACTTCTACATACGGTACTATATGTACTAAATGCCGACACCATGTGTCAACTTTAGGTTTCTAGCGTCACACCGTAGTGTATAAGAGACTTACTGTTGTTAAAGGCACTAAGGTTCGTTCAGTTTACGATTGAAGCTCAATTGTTATTGATGAACATAAATTTAACACCCCTGTCAATTAAAGGAACACGCAAGAATTTAGGTACCTCCATTCAACACAGAAGTAATCCATAATAGAAATACTCTTCTTATTTAAACTAAGAATGCTTATTTATACTATCGGCCTCACATTTAAATGTTAATGTTCATTAGAAAGCAAAGCAAACTTACATTAACCGATAGTTAAATCATTTCACGACGATTTTGCTAACAAGATACGCGCTTCCGGCTATGGCAAGCGCACGCTCTACAAAAACAGGATTTTCTTTTTTGCTTTAGGTCTGATCGACATCGAGGTTGTTAGAGGTGGGAAGGGACTAGGGGAAGGAATTCGGCCCTGAAATGTTGAAGTAACCATCCCGGCATTCGCCTGGAGTGATTTGGAGAAATCATGGAAAGCTCAAGTCTGGATGGTTGGACGGGGATTCGAACCCGCGTCGTCCTGAATGCGAGGTCAGGGCGTTACCACTCTCACAGTACGATCGGTCGAAAACTGTTCACTATCGACAGATGACACCATCACCGAACACTTGCACCCGTTCAGATTGACGAGTAATTCTGACAGTGTTGCTTGTTTAATGCACAGTTTTCTGGTTCATCCTATTTCCTTAAATTCGAACTTAATACAATTTCATGTCAACTAGAGGTGCACTAAATTTCTAGATGCATTATACTCCTACGAAAAACTGTTGTAGAAATCTGATGTGTGTCATTCATTGAAAAACCAATCGTTTAAATTAATATTGCAAGTTTGTAAAACGTATTCCAGGAGGCCAATTCAGAGTGTTAAGGATTATTACCTAATGGATACTAACCAGTTTGGCGGTACGCGTTAAACCATCGCCATACTGAAACCGGAAAGTACAAGGGGGCTCAGATTCAAATACCGGGCCGTTCTGATTACTGCTCTTAAATACTATGGATACTTATTACAGTGAGGGGATGTTCTATACTACTGTTTCCTGTTGATCAGACCACAACCTACACCATACACAGCCCTATAACAGGTAATTTCTGATTATACGAAATGGTTCGCATTTTTTTTTATTTACAGAAGAGAGGTAATGACATTGGTGTCGACAAGTAATAATGTCCAAATAACGCAAAACCGTAGGAATATAAGAATTCTTCGTATCAAAACTTCTGCTCAACGTAAATGATCTTGTATAGGTTTCTCACTTCACACTTTCAGAGATTTTGCGTATTGTTATAAACTGTACATTGTATATATTTAGGATATATTATCCTAATAGATGTGCACCTCACAATGAGATTACGGGTTTTTCTTTACTTCCAACTATCTTTCGAAATGCGCACTTCCGAAGCCAGGAATCATAACAGAAGTTGCCTGAATGTTACCGAAAACCGTCTAAAAACCCTAACCAACTTAACTCGGAGGCTTGAGTAGTAGAATTAGAAACCCCCACTCCCGTCTCTTTTTGAAGTCCGGTTTGGTGACAGTATATATATTTTTTTAACTGCTTTACGTCTCTTAACAGCGAGGTCTTAAGAGACGGGAAAGGATGGGGGGCAAGGAATGGGAAGGAATTCGGCCATGGCCTTTTTAAGGAAGTATCCCCGCATTTGCCTGGAGTGAGGTGACAGTATAAACTGCACTCTGATAAAATGACTTCACAAAACACCATTCAAACAATTAAGTTCTTTCGTTATGTAGAACTAACCCTTATTCAATATGTTTAGTTTACTGCATATTCATTTTAAATATGGTAGCCATAAATTGCTCTGGGTGCGTAACTTCCGTCACGTTAGTCACATATGTAAAGTCAGATGCTAAACTGTGTGATTGGGTCATGTGATTATGAATGCAAACAGCAAGGCCTTATACCAGTAGACCCTACTTTATTTCTGTTGGTAATGAGACAGAAAATATACTTTTCATCCAACGGACAGATTCCTGTACTGAAATTGAGATGAATCTTCTACTTTTTATCGAGTCAATATTCCTACAATCCAAGGTTTCCTTCTTCTAATGTAATACTTTGTTTTATCTGTGTAGTTACCATTAAGGCAGATCCGACAGGTAGTGAATCTGTTACTTTTTAGTAACACTTTATAGACTTATTTTGTAATGAGGCAACAAAAAAAGGGGCCACCTTAGCGTCGGTGAAGGCGTCAAAAATGCCTAGTCACTAGACTCGCTTCTTGCAGGATGTATATTTGTACATTACGCTTTATAGTCCAGTCATTTAAGCTTAAATTAGGTAAGAATCTCGGAATTCGAGATACCCAGCTGTAAGTCTGTAAATACTTGTATATTGACACCCTAAAACTGGTCTCAAAACCTACATATGGTAGGGTGTGCGCAACTATTAAATTTCGAGGTCAAAGGTCACAAAAAATCGTTTTTTTGCGCTTTTTTGTAAATATCTCATTTCCTATGGGTTTTTTGCTATTTGTATTTATTATCAATATTGTAGAATACAAAATTCTCTACAAATTTTGTCTAAAAATTTTTTTTATACGGTGAACCGTTTTCGAGATAGAGGGCGGAGAGCGCGCGGTCACAGCATCACTTCAGGTCAACCGGTGCCTCCGGTCGAAAACGCGCCATATATAGTTGATGAACGAACTATCGATAAATCAATGATTATAAATATTTGTCAATTTTTATTAACTATTATATTATATTTTATCATTTTCTTCATGCATTAAATCTATATCTATTCAATAATACTGATAACCGTTTCCTGAAATTAAAAAATAATTAAGGGAAAAACTTAAATCATATTATAATTATATTCCCATTTACACTAATGACATTTTAAATAAAAAATAATTAAGTGCATCTTCTTTAAAATCCTTCCACTACGTCAAAAATTATACCTGGGAATTATACGGGCCCCTATTATACACTACGGACCTTTCTATTTATAGCCAGTAGGGACAGATGTTCAATTGTATTGTATAGTTACGACCGTCTTTTCTTTCTTTCAGTTTGAATCGTATCTTGGTAACTACGGACGTACAATTTCAAGAACTATGGCTGATTTGTGTTTTCTATGTAATAAGTCAGATTCGGGAGGTGAATCGCCTATTGAAGTAGTGCGCGGTATGAAATCTCTACGAACTGCAAGTGTCGAACGAAACGACGGAAAAATTGATTATTTAAAATCAGTAACCTCTGTTAAAGTGCATGAAAAGTGCCGAAGCGTTTACATTAGTAAAAACTGTATGCAAGCAGCAAAACGGAAACAAGAAGGAGAAACTATAACTTCTCCATTAGTACTCCGTAAAAAACGAGGTGAAGTGTTTGATTTTAAGAATCAATGTTCATTTTGTGGCGAAGTTGCTGATGAAGCTGCAGAGAAAAAGAAAAGAGAAAAATACAGGCGGAAGATAAAAAATGTGAGTACTCTTGAGTTCAAAGATACTGTTATCAAAAAAGCAGAAGAACGTGGGGATGATTTCGGGGAATTGGTGAAAAGTCATATAATTTTACAGTATGATTTGATCGCTGCTGAAGCGAAGTACCATGCTGCTTGCTTTACAAACTTTTCAAATAAATCATCATCATCGCCTCTTGAGAAACCTCGTCAAGATAATCAAGTTACAGAAGCTATGTTAGAGATTTTCAATTACATCGAAAATAATAATGATTCTCAATTCACACTAAAAGAGCTTAAAGATGTCTTGACAGGGTATGTGCCAGAAGATAAAACTATCATTACAAGACTACAACAGAAGTACTTAACCGATATCGTAATTACGAAGAAAGTTGGAGCTTTCACATTCATTTCTTTCCGTGATGCACAAGCTAATATTCTGTCAAAAGCTTGGTACGAAAGTAAAAAAATAGATCCTGAAGCAGAAAGGTTAAGAATTGTAGAAGCTGCAGCAGCAATTACGAGAGAAATCTGTGAAAAGTCTCGATCATCTTCGTTATATGCATTACGTCAAGTCTACAAATTTAATAAACCTGTGCAGCTTTCAAATATTCCACCAATAAGTGCAGCTGCTCATCAACATTTCAAACGTGTATATTATCAAGTTCAAACTTGGTTAGGGCATGATTTGGAACCCCAGGTATGGGGTTGGGCAATTCGAAACGATTTTCTGGATCCTATCATGACAATTTTACCACCTGCTCCAGAAGATTTGCTAAATACAATTTTCTGCAACTGCAAGAGTGGTTGTGGTTCGCGATGCGGATGCAGGAAAGCGGGCTTGCAATGCTCTTTAGCTTGTGGCCAATGTAATTGGCAAGCTTGTCTCAATGCTCTACCATATCAGAGCGACATTAACGAAGATGGAACCTTTGACCCCGAAATCATGGAAGAACTTGAGACAAATGTCGTTGAAGACGATAATGAAGACCAGTTTGAAATTTACCAGCAGCCGGAAGACGAAGAAGAAGAGGAAGAAGATGATTAAAATTATAAATTGTAGTTTTTATACCCTTTATTCCATTTTTTACTTTTAATAAAAATAAATGTATTGAATGATATTTTTTAATAAAAAGATTAATTAATAATTTGTTTTTTTTTTACTATGTAAGAAGTTATTAATATTAATTAGGTTAAAATTCAAATATAATTCCTATATTTTCATTAACAATTCTGCAATGACATGGGCAGGTAAGTGTTGTTAAATAAATTAATACTGAATAAAAAGTAGATAGGTTAGGAAAAAATGATAAAATATAATATAATAGTTAATAAAAATTGACAAATATTTATAATCATTGATTTATCGATAGTTCGTTCATCAACTATATATGGCGCGTTTTCGACCGGAGGCACCGGTTGACCTGAAGTGATGCTGTGACCGCGCGCTCTCCGCCCTCTATCTCGAAAACGGTTCACCGTATAAAAAAAATTTTTAGACAAAATTTGTAGAGAATTTTGTATTCTACAATATTGATAATAAATACAAATAGCAAAAAACCCATAGGAAATGAGATATTTACAAAAAAAGCGCAAAAAAACGATTTTTTGTGACCTTTGACCTCGAAATTTAATAGTTGCGCACACCCTACCATATGTAGGTTTTGAGACCAGTTTTAGGGTGTCAATATACAAGTATTTACAGACTTACAGCTGGGTATCTCGAATTCCGAGGTGAACTTACTATAATGACTGGACTATTACCAAATCCATTATTCACGAACACACTTTTACCGAGCGGGGCGGTGTAACGGTTAGCGTTCTCGCCTCGCATTCGGGAGGACGGCGGTTCGAATCCCCGTCCTGGCATCCAGATTTGGGTTTTCCATGGTTTCCCCAAATCACTCCAGGCTAATGCCGGGATGCTTCCTTCAAAAAGGCCATTGCCGAATTCCTTCCCATTCCTTGCCCCCATCCTTGCCCCCCCATCCTTTCCCGTCTCTAAAGACCTCGATGTTAAAAAGAGACGTAAAGCAGTTAAAAAAAAAAAAAAAAAAAACACACTTTAGGTAAATACCAGGATTTTTCCTTGTTTAAAAGGCTCCAATGGCAATAACCTCTCCATTATAATTTTTGTTTTAAAAGCTTGGAACACTTCCAGCTGTAAATAAAAAACAATCATCCATCCGAAATTCCCTCGAGAAAGCACGTATATACCGTAATACTGGAGCGATGAAAGTATCCGAGTCTGCTCCACTCGCATCTGTCAAAGAATACGTATTCTCCTAATACGGTCCAATATCATTACAATCGATGACAAGCCAGAATGTTGCGAAAAGCAGATTACCATTAATAAGATGGGTCTTTCTAAAGGTGATACCTTTTAGCATCAAAAAATCATCTACGAATCGAAGAATCATCCCATCTATATGAAGGATACACACAGATAACTCACATTCATTCTCCTATTACAATTCAAAATATGCTGCAGAAGGCTGCTTAAAAATAATTGGATCTCTAAACTACGAAACGTACATATTCTGGAAAAAAATAACGAGATAAAAACGAAATCTGTGGAACAAACTTACAGAAAGGACGAGCTGAGGCACAGAACCAGAAGTGTACCATGTATTTGGCTAATTTCTGAGTGGCAGGAAATGCTGAAAGGTATAACTATAGCGGAAAATAGGAAATAGATACTTGAGGATCTAGATTTAACGGGATATGGGATCAGCTTAGAATGGAATGAAAAAGACAATTTAATCAAACTCATCGACAAACTAATATTTAGCTGAAATAGAATTCTCGAGAATGTTATTTGCGAAAATGGTGAAATTCTTTGAAGAAAACGAGTCGATCTTACTTGAAAAATGGTTTTCTGAAGAAAGATGACTTGGAACACAGCAAGTCTTATTCTAGCTGGGATGAAAGTTACTACTTCAGGACTACATGTACATAAAACAATTTTGTATTTTTAGAGAGCTTTGAACACCGCGCAACACCATGCAAGATTCAAGCGTGCGTTGTATTGCAACATATTTGTCGATAGGTAAGTGATTTTCTTACTTATCGATCGCAGTACATCCTTTTGACGACAAAGCCTCCAGTAATCTAGGTATTACACCGGGTGTCCGGTAAAGGATTTTTGTAGGGCCAGTTCCTTAGTTTTTATAAACATTCTTACATACAGCGTAAATAGCAGATTTACCAGTTTTCGCAGCCTTCATCGTGCTATACAGCTTTACGAAATTTGGGGTGCGTCCAGTCTAAAGTCCTGTCTTCGAACGTTTCGCCCGAGGCTTCCTGTCAGGTGTCTATCCACTTCAATAATCAACTCAGCAGCTGTATTAACACCTGATGAATCCGGCTAGTCTTGGTCGAAATTTGGGGGGAAAGGAATTCAGATTGGACGCAACGTAAATCTCGCCAAACCACTGGTAACGTAAACAATAGTTCAAGAATTTTGTTGATGTTGATGTTGCAGTTATCTATTGCCAAGTAAAATGCTCTGGAACTGTTTAAAATATTTAGCGATCTGTAAATTGTAAACACTGGAAGGTAACGTCCATGTGTACTAGTTTAACGTAAGCTATTAGTGAGGTTGATTACTTTAGGTATGTAGGATTAACAATAATAAGCAAAAAGAAGTGAGCTCATTATGTAAGAACAGTCATAGGTGAAGCAAATTCTGGATTGCAATTGTTAGGTCGAATTTTGAATAATTTTAACCCAAAGGCAAGGAAGATAGTGTATGACACTCTTCGTATGTTTCTATCTGTTGTGCTGTATGGCGGACAAATTGTAGAGAAAGCGCAGAAAAGAGCCGCTTATTTTATCCAGTTGGATACTTTGTGCAGAGGTTGAGCACGGATTATCTGGCAGACAGAAAACGTAGTTTTTGATAGAAAGTACTGGCAAATATACGAACACCCTAAATTTAATTTACGAATAGGAGGGAAATATTTTACCCAACAACATATTTGTGTCTCAGTAACAGGTGAGATAAAGTCAAGGAAATAAGATGCCGCACTGATGCCTATGGGACTGGAATAACATAATGCTGGTGCAAAGCACCCTCTGCGTCGTACAGTTTTGTGAGCTGCAGAAGGAGGGACCCGCAAGCGACGTCGGCTCCTCCGGGTGTTTGCGTCGTGTAGCGCGTTGTCAGCTGGGCGTTGCCCGCGGCGACCGGGCCCTCAACAGACTCACCACGGGCGGTCACTGACCCAGGCAGCGCGCTTTGCTCATACGGACGGCTTTCTCCGATCGGGACCCGCATTCATCTGAGGGCCGACCCGATACTGCGTCGCCACTTGAATGATTGCTGCTCTTGAAGCGATTGACCTTCCTGGTATGTTGTTAAGCACAGACTCCAAATAGCAGAACTTAGTTACGAAAACTTTTTATGGCTTGACGACACGTCGACGTCGAGTTCATTAGATACGGGAAAGGACTTGGAGCAATTGTGATGGTTGTGGAATTCACTCATGGCCTTATTGAATTCATCGCCTGGAGATATTTTGGGAAACCACGGAAAAACCAATTCTGGATAGCAAGGACGGAGATTCGAACCTGAATCTTCCAGTATGTGAGGCCTGTACGTTAGCGCTCACCCACCACGCTCGGTTTACTGACGTAGGGAAATTTCGTATTTACTGATAGGCAAAACTATAAATCTCTGGCTCCCATGCATTGTATATGCCGATAACATGCAAGAAAAATTTTATTTCCTGCTCCCAACTTATAAAAATTTAACGGAAAGAAACAAAACTAAAAATGCTCTGATTGCAGCAAAAACTAGGAAAATCTATTAGCCCAAAATAATGTTTAAAGAGTCAAGACATTAACGTTGCTACAAACAAAATAGCTCAAAAATAAGTACAGTGCTTATATTTCGCTTTCCTTTTTTGACTTGCAACTAATTTACAGCTGAGTAATTTGATTCTTGATTTGAAATAAATGAAACTGGAAGGCGCTTTAATTTTTAAATTTTACGCTGGTCGTAGGCCCAAATAACCGAAAAAGGATGGAGAGTTCATGACCTACTCAAAAATCACAGTATCTATGGAATAGTATGATCTGAACAAGAGGTAGTGGTAAAACAACGGAACATATTGGTAAACCATGGTTCGTAATGTTTCCAGGAATCGGAATAAACTGTATGATAAACTCGTCAGCCTGAAAGAGATAAGACGTAATCCATACAAATTGTATCATCATCTTCTGTAGGACTTAACCTGAAATTTAACCTGGTCGGTGAACAGTAATGTCATTGCCGGGCGTTTAATCCTCGGTCAGTCTATCTAGTTTTCAGTTTTGCATGATATCTCGAAATCCTAGCCGAATGCTGGAATTGTGCCTTCTTAGAAACCCATGGCCAATATCCTTCCTTTTCTCCAAACCTCTACCAGTTCTAACGAACGCAACAACGAGCTGTTCTAAATATATGAATCCGAGAATTCAAACTTGATTCTGAGTAACTACTGTAGGATCTCCCATTATCCATGTCGAATGACTTGCCAGAATAAAACATTTGAAGGATAACATTGTTGTGGAGACCACATGCTTTGAATCTTTCATTACTTAATTGTGCCACATACAGAAATATGAAAGTCTTCAATGAATCTTTTCTCACTCAGTTCAACGCAGACTATTTCTTAATCCAAAATCATAACATGACAAAAAACGATTTTATTACCGCCTAAACAATCTTTCAAGTTTTGAAGGATCTAAAACCCAAAAGCTACTAATAATTTACCTTCAGATGCATATAACCGTTATTTAACTGCCTCCATTTTATCTCGGTTTCAGAAGAACTAACATTTGTTCCTTGAGAATTCAAACAAAAAACTGTTTGGTTATACATCGCAATAGTATATTCTTGGGTTTTCTACTTCGGTGAATATAATAACTTGTGTTCTAATCACCTTGTCGTCAACGAGCCATAAAGTCCCAACGAGCAAAAGAGATGAACATTGCGATCACAGTTCCTCTCCTACACCGATGAAGAAATGTCATGGACATTGTTTTGTACTGGAGCTTCAACCTAAGAATATCCGTTGCCGAGGCCAACTAAACTCAGTGCTTTGCCAGTTCGAGTTTAGTGAACAAGAGCGTACCAATACGGATGATAAACGTTTGTTCGATTTTTGTTCTGTGGAAGTAGAGATTAACAGAAAGGAGTATTAATTACTTTATAAATTCCGCAAAAATCCAGAAAGTTCTCTATAGGTTTCCTACAAATTTTGTCAGTCAACTGCAAATTTTGAAAATTTCTCGGAACAGTAATAGAAAGGGAAAATGGTATTTGTTTATCTGTTCTAGGCAAAAGGTTCCAAAAATCTTTGAATAAAAAACATTACAAATATTTTGAGACTTGGGAAAGGGAGTGGAGGGGGGTTCATTTGAGACCCGCAAAGATTATCTGATAGTAATATTTTCTTCATCCCTCCCTCCTTCCTAACTAAACCCACTTCAATTATTTTCAACTCCTACGATTTTCAAAATTTAATGGTATAATCGTGTTACTGGTAGTAAGAGCTAAAGTAGTGCGCAGTTACAAATTTCTAAGTTAAATGATTCAAAAGTTATATGAAAAAGTTGCGTAACAAACGGGGATAGACAAATGAGAGTATCCACTAGGCTTCAGTTTTTTGTTCAGAAGGTACGGAACCGTAAAACCGAACAAAGACGGTAAGTCAATTGATATCAGAATTGACTACTTACCCTGCCAGTCCCGTTAATATGATGTTTTTGCTAATGTACGTCATGATTAATTACCTCATCAATAAGAAATAAAGAGCACTAGTGGTACACGTACTTCAATGATACTCCTGCCCTAAAGTGTCACTAATGATTTGTTGGGCATGAATTATTAGCAGAAGGCAGTTGTAATCTACGGCATCTCAGCAAAAACTAAACAGCAATGGAACTTGTCACAGTGCAGTAACCAAATTTATGCACAGGTTTTCACTACCTCCAAAAATAGTTGATGACTGAAAACAGCTGACGGCCTTCACCTTCCGGCATCATTACCAGGAAATGAAAATATTAATGCTTATAATATTTAACGGAAATCAGTGGAAGAAAGGGACTAACAAAAACTTGCGTATGAAAACTAAAACACTTTCGGATGCTGTCGAAGATTTGATTTTTATCGACACCTTGCTCGAATGAGTCCAGAAATACTGACAAAAAGGTTATTTGAATGTATTCATAAAAATCCGAAAACACACATTCGTTGGTTTATCGACGTAAAAACGGACATAGTAGAAATGAAATTAGGAAAGATAAAATATCGAACAAGTCCTGTGTAGAAAAAATATCGCGGAGTTTTAGGATTTCCAAAACAAATTACAGTCAGGAAGAGAAATATCTTGGACAGAAGAAAGAAGTGAAAGGATGTAGAAATACTGGGAGAAAAATCATGGAGCTATTTCTAGAGTTAGTGGAAGTTAAGAAGTAGTATTACGCATCTACCTTTGTCAACGTATTTAATATGGAGAGTTATCAGTATAACCCATCAGACAAGCGTGTGGTCGCAAATGTAAACAAAACCCCGTAATCATTCATCAAATGTTAAACACTCTGAACACATTCTTGAAATATTCTTGGGTCATTGGCTGCTAGTCCCCAGTAACAGGTACGTGTGCAGATATTTACGACGAGATAGTTGAGGAAATCTAAAACAGGAAACAACGTATACACAAACTATTCTGTAATCTCTCCTCGCTTTCGGGAGAGTGCGGGTTCAAATCCCCGTCCGGCCATCCAGATTTCAGTTTTCCATGGTCGAATTCCTTCTCGTTTCTTGTCCTCAGTTCCTTTCCCGCCTTTAATGATCTTAACGTCGGTAAGGTTTAAACTCATGAATAAAAAAACCTTCAGGTCAAAAATATTATTGTTCCATGCACTCACTGAAGCATCCTTAACTCTATTGCGGACACGCTCTACCCTAACTCTGCAATGTATGGCGGCTTCGTATGAGTACGCAGTTTACGTATTTCTGTTACTTTCTTTACCACGCGTTGAAGTCTCCCCCTAAACTTCCCAGCTAACACCTCTGTAGTGTAGCTCAGGCAATAGGGCTGTACGACGCCAGCATGTTCGTATAACTGTTACTTATCTCACCGCGCATCAAAGTCCCTGGGGAAATCTGCAAAGTGCCGCGAGCAGCGCGCCGCAGGGCCCGCGAGCGGGAGGAAGGGTAACTAGAGAGGAGGCGGGCAGAGCGGCCATTGGTTGGCGGCAGAGGCCGGCTCGCCTCCCGCGGTAGCACGGACTGGAGGAGCGACAGTTAGTGACTGTCTGCGAAGGCGTTCGCCCAGGCAAGCTACTCCGACGGTGACCCGGAGGCCACAACTCACGTGGTCACCCTACCTGTCAAGGCGGAGTCTACCCACATGGGTGGTGCTGTCAAGTGTGCTGAACCCAACCATTCAGACGATTCCACTTTGTGTGTCGTGCTTTCAGGTGTGACTAATTTCGGCTTTTTATATTGGTGCACTGAAAACTTCGAAACTGTGTGAAACCATCGTCATCGAACTGCCTGAGGTAACTATTACAGCAGTGCTGCTAAACCACGACTCGGTTTTTCCAACAGACTTGCTGTACATGAGGACGAGCGTACATGTTTAACACACAATATACAAAAGTATCAAGCATTTCTTTCGGTGGTGTAAACCCAGTATTCTACTATGTTCGATCATAGAAAAGAAGAAAGTCTTGTTTATGGAGGATGTATCATTGCTGTCACTTCATGAACTTTTAAATTTCGCCCCAGTAGAGCATGGAACATAGTAATTACTTTAAAAACTTACAGCGACTGTATCAGCAATTTGTATGAATCAGTTATACTGTGTATTGCCACTTTTCTGTCATATACTGAGATCAAAAATGCTGAAAATATGTCACATTTCACATTTTTTAGATACTGTTTTTCTTCTTAGTAAGCATTTTGCACTGGCAACTGTGCATCTCAGAAAGTAATGAACTTCTTGTATACCTTGCTAGACCACCTGTTCCCAATTGCTGAATAACTATGAAAGTACAACGTCTGTATTTTTGACTTGACAAAAAAGTAAATTTATGTGAATGTTTGTATCTCGCAATATTTCCTCCAGAAATGGTAATGGTTCCCACTATAATCACAGCAGGAACTTCTTTACAGTTCGTATTATTGTTACGTAGCTCTTCTTTGACGTTATCGCAACAGTAAGACGGCCAATGTTGACACTTATTTCTAACGAAAAATAAAAATTATTACAAATCGTTATGTTATTATCTATCTGCATTTAAAATCGTGAGTTTATCTTGATTACCCTTACGTAAAGAATAGTTATTTAATATTTTTGAAGATGTTAATCTTTCGCCTCTGTCGGTCTACGCTGATGATACTAAGAACTTACTTCCTTATCACATCTGATCATGGTATCCAGTAATAACTACTGTCAGGTTCTATGAAAAGTTTTACCTTAACACTTGCTCATTTTATGAAAATGTCAAGATATTCTGTCCGCGATAAAAGCAAATCAAGCAGCTACACGGCGAGAACCATTTATTACTTGGTCAAGTGTTTGTTTTAAAGCAGTACTTTCACTATGCACTGCGATCAAAAATCGTAGTACAGGGCGACAAATCGCTGTATTCAAACAGGTTGTTGGCCAGACGTGTTTATAGATCCTATCAGATGATTACACACAAGGGTTCGGTTAAACTTGAGTGACCTACTATTAATGTCAAGCTACCAGTGACATGTAATTAACATCGTTCTAAAAATCAAATAGTGTGCGCAAGGTCTAGGACGACTGTAATTTGTAGCCAGCTTGTGTTGTCAATAATGGATTCCACTCGTATAATTTCAAAACAAAACAAACAAATAATTATTCCAACAATTCGTTAAAAAAACTTTGGAGTAATTTTCCTGGAATTAATTGGATACAAAAACAGTCAAGGCAAAACGCTTTAATATGTCTGATAAAGGACAGAATCTTACACATCCTTTTATGAATGTACTCAACACATTGTAGTACAAACCAGTAAAAGTATTTTTACGCTCGTTTATTAAAAGTAGGAAAAAATTAGAAAAATCTTCTGTCTATCCAGTTAATATTTCTTTATTTCCTGTTTTCGAATTATGTTGTCTCTGCCAATTTCGTTTATTACATCGTATGATTTATTGGGGGTTCTGCCCAAGGCAGTGAACAGTAATTAATACCCTTGTTACCTTTCTTAAAGTCGTCACAATTTCCATAGTGAAGGCAGAATGTAGTTCACTTCATAAATTTAAATGTAAGCTTAATATAGTTTGCCACAAACGTCTCCAATACCACCACCATAATACTATTCCGTCTTCAAGGTTTGAAAATTAGCTATCCCATCTCCTTTATCGCGTTTTATACTACAACCGTTAAGGTAAAAACAACGTTTTTTCCGCACTGAGATCAATAAACGAACAATTTGTTAGCAAATATAGCGTCGTGAATTCAATTACTTCGCTATGATGAAGCCGAATGTTATTCATACTTAGTATGAATTGGTACGGTGATTTGATGTCTTCTTGTTTATGCGGAACTGTCGGTGTGGGAATTCACCGAACAAATAAAAAATTCAGTGTCCGATTCAATTACTTCATACAAGATTACAAGAAGTGCTAATAGCAACAAAGCTTTACGAATGCTTATCTCGTCTTTTAATTCATCTTGTAATATTTAACTTCTTGCGTTTTCAAAGGTTCTGTATTTACTTACAATTGAGTCTTTTTTCACATAAATACAACTGAAAACTCTGAAATTTATCTGTGTAGCTGATACCAAAAAAGGTTTCAGTTTTGAATAAGGTACTCTTTTAGTTCAAATCTCGTTTCAGATTTTCAGAATTTCGCCCGACTGTTGTAATTCTAGTGTCCCTGGTTAATTTATGACCAGAGTTATTTTTTGAAAGTGTTGCCCTCAGTTGGACTTTTATGCATCTACTCCAAATTCCTTTATCGTTATACGTAATTTTGAGGATTTAATAATTTCAATACTGAAAGTGATTTAGATAATTAAAAAATAAATTGAAAAAATATGTTTGGGTATAATTATCCTACCCTCCGAATTTTAAAACGTGACTCACATGGACAGGTTCACTGCCATGTGTGTGTACGTGGCAGTGCTATTTTAAGAGTGTCAAGCTTGTAAGGACAGCAGCAACATTCCTACCACCAGCGTGGTGCTATTTACACGATGCGCAGCGAGTTAACAGTATACGTACAACCTAGTCATATAACGGGTCTGTGCTGGCTCCATTGTAATCTCCGTTGTGTTAGGGTCATTGTCGGGCATTTTGTGCCATTTCTGTATCATCACTTTTCCTAATGGTGTATGGCTCTTTCACCAATGTAGCGAGACTATAAATAATAGAGATGCTTAGTATATGCGCACATTGTACAGTATGGAATCAGGACATCATAATACAAACATCACACGGAAGTCACACACGCAGCCTACTACGTACCCTATGAACATTAGCACAAGCTCTCTTCTCTACTATCTGGTGGGATGACGTTAATATTCGGCACTGACTCTACGAAGGACGCGGTTTAAAATCCCTGTAGGCTGATCCCGGTTTCGGTTTCAATAGTTTCGGGAAATCGGGATCATTCTTTCAAAAAGCTATGCACGAATTCCTTCCCTTTCCTGGTTCCGTATCCTTTCCACGCATTATGGAGGACGCAGGTTCGATTCCCCGTCCGCGTAACCAGATTTGGGCTTTCCATGGTTTCCAGAAATCACTCCAGGCGAAATCCGGGATGGTTCCTTCAAAAGGCTATTGCCAAATTCCTCCCCGTTACTTGCCCCCGTCCTTTCCCTCCTCTAATTACCTCCACCTCTACGAGGCGTAAAGCCATAAACAAAAAAAAGTAATAAACCCGAATTCAAAAATCTTAGCTACTCTGCTGCCAGGTCACTGATGTTACGATCACAAATTTGTTGCTATTACTGCCACTCTCAGTTAATCGATTGTTTGATAGCTATTTGCGACCACTTTCTCTTTAATGAATCTCATGTGCTGTGTCCGGCGGGTCTAGACTGGTTTTCAAGACCATCTTAATGCAGACAGTGACTATGCAGATTCGACTATCATAGGAAGTTATTGCTTAGATAATCACGAAACATTATCAAGAAATAAACTGGCACCCACTCTTGCTGCTGCAACCGTAGATATTTGTGACTCACGCTTTTTTTTTTTTAGGAAGTTTGTGTATTAGAGTTTCAAAACGTTTCGATTGTTTATGCAAGTAACAGTTATTATTAAAAGTATCACGTTTATTGTATTCTGTTCCATCCCTAACCTGAATCATGAATTATTGCCGAGCATAGTGGGTGAGTGGTTACTTTTAGCCTCGCATTCGTGAGGACGTGGGTTCGAAACCGGTCCAACCATCCAGTTTTGGGTTTTCATTCAAAAGGCCATAGTTGAATTACTTTCCGTTCCTTCGCTCCAATCCTTTCCCTCTTCTAATGACCTCGACGGCGAAAAGGTGTAAAGACAGGGGAAAAAAATGGATATTCATTTAGCCCCACTGCGATGATGCAGTCTACAGCAAAATCACACAAGCATGGTTAAGGAGGACTCGTCGATATGCGGCTGAACAGACTGAAATAGTTACAGTAAACATTATCGTACGCAAATCACATTTCAACCATGAACTAAGACAAACCTGTAGATCTAGCCGTTGTGATGACTGGGACAAGTTGTAGAATTTTGAGCACTCAGCCCCACCAAACGAAAGGGGTACGTAATTTTTCTGTACACGTCTCACACGCTGATATTATAAAGAGCAAATGTTTAAAGCACTTTCAGGTATTGTATTTTGCAAGTAGTGTATGGTTGTGAGTATAAATAATCTTTTGGTTTATACGCTTTTGCTAGTACTGTAGCTCTTATCAAATTTTGTTTTTAATTCATAAAACCATGAATTTGACGAATGTTACAAATACCTCACCGTTCATGGGAAATAAATCTGAGATCTTCTTAATAAAAATCGAGTTATCAATAGATTTGGTTGCTTTATATCGTAAGAAATAGGCTGAACAAAATAGTTTAAAAATGTGTGCAAATGTTGAGTTTTATATTGAAATACCCATTCTGAAAACCGTGTGTTAAGAATTCAAAGGGCATTGTGAATTCACGGTAGCTGTTTTGGGAGATGGTGTGAAATTTAGCTCAGCACCTTTCCTTCTCTCAACTTATCAATAAGCTAACAACAAAGGTTTATATAAGACTTCGTACGTGCAACTTTAGGCCTCAAGGAAAACTCACATACTACATTAACAAATATGGGCTTACATAGTCGTGAACTAGAGTGTAAAATGTAACCTGCTATCTCCTAAGTATGCATTATGCTGAGTCACTACCGTTGCTGTTGATTTGTTTGCGTCACGCTATTGCGTTATTAACCACAACATGAGCAAAGAGAAATCTGAAAACAGATCTTGTTCGGACATTTTAAATCTGCTTCTTAAGATTATAATGTTTATTAAAATGAAAAACTTTCGAATGAAGCATTCAAAACATAATGTTCATCACATTTCTTTTCAGTCAGTCATCGTGATTCGAACTTATTTTGCAATCTACGGCTTTCGAAACCCTTCGTATATTGCTTCGTCAACGCTTTACAATTTTTTTCCGATTTATCGCCATAATACGTCCTCATTTCACAGTTCACGGATTTCGGACCCTTTACGTTGCTTCGTCAACACGTTACAATCGTAAAATAGTCAAAGTTTTTATGATTCTGGCAAACTTATATACTGCTTCTCGTCTTTCCATAATGCCGAAGTATGAACTTAAGATTTCCATAAAAAAATCTATTCTCTAGTTTCTCAACAAGTCTAGCATGATGAAGAAATAAGAGATAAATAGACCACTTTGCCCGGATAAAAGTTGTAAAGGGGATAAGAGAATTACTCTAGACATAGTTCCAGCAGAACTAGTTCTC
Source organism: Vandiemenella viatica (assembly GCA_031002005.1). Taxonomy (NCBI): domain Eukaryota; kingdom Metazoa; phylum Arthropoda; class Insecta; order Orthoptera; family Morabidae; genus Vandiemenella; species Vandiemenella viatica. Next base: position 97,620,220 of record CM061919.1, on the reverse strand, counting down.
CAGTTTTATAAACAGCTTCGGTTCACACTACGCTAGTATACTCGAAAGGCAATAGCCACTTACTTCGAGCAGGTATTAAATGTATTTCAGGCACCAGCAGGGCCGTTACGGGACCTCCCCGAATGAAATGAGATTCTCATTGAATACGCAGTAATGGTTGTCGCAGCGATGCGTTCATAATGGCAGGGCAGTGTGAAAAACGAGGCGTGAAGTAGCGCCGTTTATATTAGGTGCAACAAAGAAGGAGCCTGTCGGGGGTTGGACGGGCGCGGCGCTGCCCTTCTGCAGATCCTCCGCGGGAGGTCCTCAGGGTTGCGTCCGCATTCATTGGGCGGTGAGAGCTGTAATCACTTATTAGCCCGTGAATGCGTTTACGACTGAGGCAGGCGCGGAGAGGCGGGTTCGCAGGACGCCTCGGGCGTGGTTTTTAGCCGAGGGTGGGGGCGACGCCGGCGGCGGAGGGGTGCGGGAGGGGGGTCGCAAGAGGGGGCGGGAGACGACGCCCCGCGGCGCCGACAGCGTCGGCGGCAGTGGCCACCGGGACGCCGCCTGGTCGCTACCAAACGTCGCGAGCGCGCTCTCGCCAACTACTTTGCAGTGACCTCTGAAGGACATTGATGGTGCTGACACTGTTGGACTGAACCGTCCGATCTCAAATGAACAGCCCCGAGTGTGTGTTTCTGGACTGTGCTTAGCTGGAAATTCGTCAAAACCAGACGGACAATAAATATAACACTACAATTAAATCTCGAGAGTTAGTCTTAAGCATTGTCATCTAATTTCACTAACTGTTGTGGGAAGCTGCACTGATCTTTCTGTTCGTTTAGATGTCTTCATATTAAGCATTATTTTTGTCTTGTCAGTCAGTATTGGCTCACTGACTTCGACGACTTAAATTTAAAAACCAATCACCTTAGTTAGCTCCAGATTCGAGTGTTGAAAATATGTGTAGGGACAAGTTATTCCATCTTCTCAATTTACGCCTATCAGTAAATACTGATTCTTCTGCTTAGCACGCTATATTTTCTGAGAACTATTCCTGGAATGTGAGCAGCCACTGTGTGTGGTGGCGAAATGACTGTCGCGTTGTCCCTTCTGTGTGCACCCGGGCCACCTAGGTGGCTGTTGTGAAACCCTTTCCGGCAGCCAATGAAGGGCCACGTCGCGGATTTCCCGTCGTCTATTAATAACGCCAGTTATCAGTACCTGCTCGTCCCCGCGTGTGAATGGTTCCGCTAGTTTAACTGTAGCCTCCGGCTGAGTAGCCTCTTCACTTCTCGCCAGTGTCCACCCTGCGGCAATGGCGCTCTGCTACGGACCTGTCTCGTCTTCACTGGAGGTAAGCGCGCACAGTAAACAACAGCCCACGTATCTGTTCTTACTATTAACTTGCTTCATCTCATTACTAACGGTGTGTAATATAAATAACAGAGAATTAGTGTTGTGTCAACTGCGCTGAAATTTTTTTTCTCGGTTAGCACTTGCTATTCTCTATCAGAATGCCTTATTCCCTTTTACATTAATAGTGTTGCAGCTACGGTTAACCTAGCGAAAATTCTGTTACCGGTGATAAGTTTTTAATCGTTTCACTATAAATTTCTTCTGGTTATGCTGAACTGTTTGATTCCCTAATTCTTTATAAAGTATTACTTTTGATACTTGTTTAATAAAATATTGAACGTATGACTTAGCAACAGCAGGGTAGGACAATTAATTTCATATTTGCCGCAGCGTTATAGTAATGGATATTACAACCTTTATTGCTTACATTCTTCGAAAACCTGTTCACTTAGGTTTAAGTATTTGTTTTCTCAGCTGTTTAAAAACCAAAAATGTTATATTTACATCTAACATTACTGCACTGTTAAATGAATGTTAGGAGTCTTATTCTCTTTATCATTAGGTTTCTTCTTTCACTTTTCAGCTTCTTCAGACATGGATCTCTTTGTTAGCAACAAGAAAATTTTCTAATTCCCTCTATTTCGTTAAGGGTCACACTTTGAGTCAAGCCTTTATTTAGAATCGGTTAATTTATAGCAAAATACAATTTAATTCTACGCAGGTTTTTATTTTACGTTCCAGCTTTCTCCCCATGTTACAACTTAATCTATTTTTACATTTAATAGCGAGTATTTCTAGATCTGCAACTAGACCGGAATTTAACATAAATTATAGATTTTTGAGAAAAATGTCAGTTGCCAGTAAAATTTTGTTTGATTACCAGTATTTAAATTATTTTCCCGGAGTATAAGCATACTTGTCATCTTTTTGCTATGTAGTTCCAGCAAGAATCTTTATTTCGACTCAAAAGAAAGCATATATACTGTTCTTCGCTTATTGGTATATGGAGGTTCTTGGGTGTTGCGTGGTGCTGTTACGAACTGATCAACATCTGAAACAAACTTTTCTGTATCATTAATTTCGTTTTTTTGTTTTTTTTTTTGTGTCGCGTTTCACCAAATGGGTGGAGTCTCCTTCGTCTCTTTCTTCTCTCTGTCTCCTTTTATTTTGCTTCTTGTTTTACGCCTTGTCGAGGCTATTAGAGGCTGGGGGTAAAGATTGGAAGGAATTCGCCATGGCATTTTGAAGGAACCATTCCGGCATTTGGAAAACCCACATCTAGATGGCAGGACGGGGATTCGAACCCGTGTTCTCCCGAAAGCGTCACCGTTCTCCCACCACGCTCGGTGTGCAGGCTTCGATCTAACTTAAGTCGATTTCGTGCAGAAATCTGAAAACTGACCTCACGTGATCATTCCGTAAATAAGAGGATAATAATAACCTCTTCTACGTTTAGTGTCATTTTTTTTATCATCAGTTAATAAAATGTGTAACATTCCTTGCCGCAGTCTTTCAAACTGTATTATTTCTTATATAGTTTAAACCGAGAACTGTTTGGTACGGGGTGTGTATGAACATTCCGATTCAGGTTGTTAACGGGTGCTGAGTGTATGGTTTTTATTAGTGATAAGTTATTTTAATTCTGCATAAAGGTTACGTCGCATTCATTAGCCGGTTCATATTAAACTTTTGACAAAAAAAATCGTTTAGAAAACTACCTACTTTAATGACTTAATTACTGGAGATTAGTATAGGGGGTGTAAAGTAATTTTTTTTTGTTATGAGTTGTAGAACTAGTTCCAATTATTATTAAAGATTTGAAGTTGTTGCTAATAGATTGTTTAAGTAACTGACTCGTTAAAACGTAATTTTACTGTACAAACAATTGCCGTTAATATTAATATGTACATGAGTTTTCAAAGACGTGCACTCTGAAAGTTTTAGAAGAGATTGATAGTTTCTTAGATATCCCAGCGTCTCACAATGTGCTTTTACCTGTTAATTCCAGTTTGTGCTTTAGTACTGACAAGTACTGACTCATTTCTAAATTAAACACCGTCTGTTAACAACTATTTTTAATGAATTATTTACTCCCAAATAGGCCTACATTTCGCCTTTGTGGAACATCGTCAGTGAGGAATTCGTAATATTGGTTATATATGGATAACTTTTTGCCACATACCACATGGATGAAACTATTTTGGGAACAAATGATTTATCTGAAACAGTTGTTAACAGGTTTTTTAATTCAAATACATTTAATTTTAAAACAATTAAGGCGCATCTATCTAAAAATACAACAACTAACTTAAATGTACTGATTTATTACAGCTCTAATTTTGTTGATTCATAGACTCGTGGGTTTTTGTTTTCTGCTTCTTATTGCGCGAAATAAAAACGAAACGACTTTTTGAATAAACCATTCCATCATTTACCTGGAATGATTTGAGGTACTAATATAGCCCCAAAATCTGGATGGCTGGAAGGCGGGATCGAACCCACGTCCTCTGCTTGCCTGACCCCTCTCTCTCTACCTTTCCAAGATTCTCATTCCATTTCAGTTCACCATTAAAATTAACGCATTATAGTCTTCATAAAATGTATACCTCATATACGCTTTATACTATAGCGACTTAATATCAGGTTCTTGTTAAGTAGCGCGTACCGTTACTTTTACAACATACCAGCGCATGAACAGTACTTACGGTGCTCGTGAAAGATTTCTGATTGACGATCGGCAGGAACAAAATGAAAACGATTTAAATACTTCCCAGGCAGTGATCGCGTCGCTACTAACAGCGGGTGGTGCATAGACGCGCACGTTTTTGTGCGGCGTGTGGCGGTGCAACAGGAACACGCGGCCGACGTGTTTATGGTGCCGTCCTGATTTGTTGAGCAGACGCGTTATGCCTGGCTCCCACACTTTGCTACCGTTTCTCCGGGTATCAGGAACGGGACAAATCATGGATAGTAAATTAAATGTATTCTACGAGTAAGCGGTGTAAGAAAAGTGCTTGCTAAGGGTGTAAAATGTAAATGTATGTCGTATTTAATAGTAAAAACCATTATTCATACCTCATTCGACAATACCCGGTTTCTGTTAATGAGGATGATGAGATAAAGTTCCAGGGAATGGAATACAAACCCTTAGTCAGGCCCTAGATGGAGTATTGTGAGACAGTATGGGACCTACATTTTTTTTTCCCTCGTCAATTTTTGTGCGGCGTTGGATTGGAATTCGCTGAAGACAGTGAGTGTATAAAGCATCAAATGTAATCCTTTTTATAGTCACTGAAATCTCATTAACTCTTTAGAATGTGAAGCTTTTAATATCAACGTCTACTTCAATGACATTTTGGTGTACTATTGTAATTTTTCTTATGTCCTTACTCCTCGTTGAAGTTGAGGTCATTAGAGGCGCAAAAAGGGGGGGGGGCAGAGAACGGGAAGGAATTTAGGTCTGACCTTTTAAAGGAAGCGTCCCGGCATTCCGCTTGAGTGATTTGGTGAAACAATGGAAGAATCCAAATCTGGATGACCGGACGGAGATTCGAATCCACGTTCCCTGAATGGGAAGTCAGAGTGTCTTTTTTTATTTTTATTTTTTATTTAAATGGCATTCGGCCGTATTAGCCAATCAGCCACCTCAATGTGATGGTTTCTCTTACAGTATACAGATTTCTTATAGGTGTGATTATTTTCTTTTTTGTGTAAGGACGACACAAGACGAACACAACATTCAATTAAAACCACCCATGCCCTAGGTCGGACTCGAATCGGCGACCCCTGCAACGAGAAGCAAGCACGCTACCCCTACGCTGCCGGGGTCGGCCAAAAGCCAGAGTGTTACCGCTCACCCAGAACGCTTGATGATATTATGTGTGCCATTTGTCTGCGAAACCTGTAACTTGAGTGCTCTATGATAAGAGTGTTTTTGCTTTTGAAATGTGTAAATTATGAAACAGAAGTTGGGTAAAATCCCAGCATTCCCTATGGTGATTGCGGGAAACCATCTAAAAACTGGATTCAGGACGGTCGGTGTTCGGGATCCGGGATATGAACCTGGGGCAGTTGTACCTCCCCGATCCAGTGCAGTGGCGCTTTAACGCGCGTAGCCACACGGGTGGTTTTGGATCTATATTATGAGCGTCAAAACCAGAACAATGAAGTGCATCAAGAGTTGATCTGCGTAATTGATATAAATGAGCGCTTGGTTGGAATTCGCTGAAGACAGTGAGTCTATAAAGCATCAACTGGCGATTAGTTCTTCATTGATCCTGGCAAAGAAATAGAGTAGTATATGGAAAGGGAGACATGATAAAATCCTGAACTAGTACTTTTTCAGGCATTGGTAAGTAGCTAAGTTTTCATTTTGGGTTAAGAAAATCAGGGAATGGTATAAACTTTTAACAGAAATGGTGAACAATTTACCTCAAGTAATCTAAAAATTTAAAAAAAAACTGCAAAAAGGTGTGCGGGAGATTTGTCGTTGCTTTAGCTGCATTGCAATTTAATGCAAATTTAGTTTTGTAGAAGATTTTGTAATGTGTGGAAATGGTTAGTGACAAACAGATTTCAATGTACAGAGCGATACATTATTTGCTAGATGTGAGTCGACTTATTGTAGTTGCCGTTGAGGTCCATTTAACTTGTTCTAAAAGTATTAACTGATTGATAAGCGGATCACTAAATGTATCGCAAATATTTCCTCCTGGTGACATTTGGTTTAAATGTATTAGAGCAATGAGACAACAGTATATAAAAAGCGGGGCACAACAGGAAGACTAAGATCTTACGGTCTGGAGGTACAACTATTGCTACCAGTAGGTTTAACCTTTCCTTGCCTAAAGAAGGTCTAGATATACAGGTAGAGGTGATTAGAGAAGTTGCCCGTCCATCTACTCAAACAGATCCAATACAACACACCTATTAAAACAGACAATTTAGTTGCGGTCCTATGTGTTTGTATCTCCTCTAATGATCATTATGTTATATTCGTTTCGGAAATGACTGAAAACCGGAAAATATATCAAATAATATGGTCCTGTACCGTGACACGCAAACTACTGTGCGATAGTGTCCACAACTCCTGATTTCTTGAGCAAGAAGTCAAATAAATATCTTCATTTAACAAATCATGCTAGGAAGCCGTAAATTGTTTCTAAGGGGTTGTTACGGAAAACATTCACCGTCGCTAATGATCAGGAGACTAGAGAAAGAACTTCTCTGACCTTGACAATACTATCCCTCTGCTTAGCGCAATTTAAAAAAAGTCTGATATTAAAGAACAAACAGCTTTAATAGTATATAACTTAATAAATATTATAAAATCTGTTGCATTAAATCATGTAGTTCGAATATAAAGATATCTTTTAAAAAATTATATATATAGAATTTTGCACACAAAGGAGAATTCAGAAAAACTTTTCAACTTCTGATTTTGTCTGGTTCTATTCAAACGTAGCAAATAATCGGAGAAAATGTCTTTTTATTTTTATTTCAAAAGACTATTTACACAACTATAGCTACCAAGTCCCTTGTACTTCCTAACCGCATCGTTTGTAGCTACTAATAGAGCACTGACGCAAGGTGGGGAAGTCCTTCCTGTTGAGAAATTTTCCACTCTACACAGTAAGGGTATCGATTGTAATCAGATAACACCGACAACCTTTCTAATGGTCCTGAGCGTCAAAGTTCACCTACAGTATATTAAAAGGAGACGTGAAATACGTAGTGGACAATTGATCACTAGCAAGAGAGTTGTTTCATGCTTTCAGCTACGGTGAGCTATAAACAAAACTCTTCAGTTATCGGCATCGCTACTAAACTGCCATCAATTATTCCAACTTTCACGACAGAAAAATGTGGAAAATTATTTTAATATTCTATGTGGGAGATGGTTTTATCAACAGAATATGACAGTCTTGATTAAATCCAAACGAGGCAGCTGAAATTGATAAGTTTAGCCCAGAATTTCTAAAATTTCTGTAAGAAGAATGAATTGAGATCATTCCATCTTACGCCAAAACTTTACGAAGCGTAAGTTAATAATTCCAAAAATTAAAACAGCCGATTTTCCAATTAATTACTTTGTTTCAACTGCGATTTGTAATTTTCTTTTAACTGCATATATTTTTCCAACGCCGTACGTCATGCTTGGGAAAGGAAGGAAAATGCCGTAATTTTTCTATTAATTGCTTAATTTTAACATTATCGATATCAAATAAATTGAAATAACCAAATATTCATCTAGTGGAATGTGATACTTGTCTGAAAATTATTTGATCAATGTTTAACTTTTCGTCATAACACTCCCAAATAAATAAATTAGCGGGAAATATAACTTATTTCCACCTAAATGTTTTCTGAGCGTGGTTTCAATACATGTGAAATAATTTTAAACTCCACGCTGGACCACGTGAGAAAATCACATGTTGTAAAAAATCGAGTAAAGCGGATTACAATACTTATTTTTCGTTTGCTTGGAATTTTTACGGCTTGTTCACGGTAGTTATCGGAGCCATATAAAATATATGGAGTATTCGGGAGGACGTGGTTTCTAATACCCGTCCGGCCATCCAGATTTGGGTTTTCCCGACCATTCAGATTTGTGGTTTTTATGGTTTGCCCAAAACACTCCAGTTGAATGGCGGAATGGTTGCTTCAAAAGTTCATGGCTGAATTCCTTCCAGTTCCTTGCCCGCAATCCTTTCCCGCCTCTAATGACCTAGACGTCGACTAGGCGTAAAGCCGTAATCAAAAAAAAAATCTGGAACCAAAGATGACCACCCTGGAGTAGGATCAAGTCCGGATATTCTCTAATACCCCGTACGAAAATTAACACTTGTTACTTGTATCAACGATTGAAAATTATGCCACATTATTTCTGTATAGAGGCATTGTCTGAGAAATATTAGCCTAACCTATGCGCATTTGGTTTCTCGACAATCCAGTATTTACGTAAAATCTTCAGCGACAGAGAACATACCTAACGAAGTCTAAACAGGAAGGTCTTTCGGGTTAAGAACCGACAGTGTTGCGAGCACGAGTAACGAGACAGCTTAGCCTAGGGCTGCTTACTTGCTCATGAATTTAAACGCTCCACTAAAACGTGCCGTAAGTTATTCACGACCGAGCCTGTAGGCGGCGAAATGACAGATTAAACGCGAGAACAATAATTAATTTGCTTGCACACCGCCCTTTAAAAAAAAGATTTGTGCCTCGTAATAGAGACATTGGCGCCACTGAGACACACAAACTCTGTTAATTCAATCAAGTGGCTGGCAACGAAATTTATGCATAGGCCTTTCACATCAACAGGCATAGTACATTATTTTTTCTGACCCCTGTTCACAGATCTGTCACACGGAGCAACACAACGCTGCGAAATGATTCAGCGATCTACTTTGTCGCGTTATTGATTTGCGGTGCTTCTTCCGGCAATTGTGTTAAATTCTGTGTAACCGACTGTCGACAAGTGTCTGACACAAATGTTTGTGAGCAGCAGAATGGAAAGCAAGTGTTTAGGTTTTTGCTGGTTTTCTTCGCTCATTCCAGATGTGTCAGTCTTGTAGAAGCTTTATGCATCAGATACGCTACTCCACTGAGGCGACGCTGTCGTTTTTTCGCGATTTCGGTGACAACAGCTAGCTCAGTCGCTAATGTAAGAAACATTTTAGCTCCAATAATGTGGCGGGTGAAAGCATGATTGAAGGAAACGGCAAATCAAACTGACTGCTTTCTTTAGAAATAATAGATCTTATTTGAATGATGAAAGTGCTTGCAGAATTTACGTTGTTTCTGGGGTAGAAACTTCTAGGTTCTTAAACGGATAAGATATTTATTCTATTCCTGGCTAAACGTAACTTTGGTCTCTACAGCATCGATCTTGAAAAAGTTCGTAAATACCATTCACTGGAGGAAATATAATAAATATGAAATGAGAATATCTCTAAAATAATGAAATGTTGACTCCCACTTTAAAAGAAATTAATATCGAAAAGAATTTCAACTCAAGCAATGATTTACCGAATTTCCTGTAAAGTGATTTCGGCATATTTTTCACGGGTATTAAGGCCGAATCTTACTTGTAATGGTATTTTAATACTTACACTACCATTTGGCCTCTACTGTGTTCTTAAATAGCCTATATGTTTTCATATTCTAAATTCATATGTTACATAACAAATAGCTGAAATCGAACAGTCACATTTTTAAACTTCGTACTAGAGCCATTACAAGAGATCACATACAAGATTGGATTCTTTACATTTTCCTGGATATTTCATGTAACAGAAAGTCTTTTAAACATTCCATTTGATCCTTGAGAAACCACCGCACGAACCGAATTTTATTTTTTAATGGAGCATTAAGGCGCAAGAAGTATGTAAGAATTCTTAATATGGCATCGCTTTAAGATATTCGTCTCAACTGCTTCACAAAAAGTGACCAGGACGTGTAAGACGGAGTTTTACAGATCCTTATCTGTCCGTCCAGCTACCCTGATTCAAGTCAATTATGATGCCAAGCACCTACCAAGACAGTTTCGACGGGAAATGGCAATCTGTACTTTAAGATTGGAAATGAGTTAAAATTTGACGCATGGTGAATACTCAAATAACAAACAGGATATTGAGAATGGGTATAACGATTACTTTTCCCACGTTGTGTGATGGTGTAATGCTGCAAACACTGACGAATATATATGTTAGTCCTGAATGATCACAAAAACGAGTTTAAAACTCGATCGTGGGTTTTTTATTATGCCTAAAGCGATAAACACACACACAAAAAAAATTATCCTGTTACGTTAGTCGGAGATCATCTGGAAACTTGCATTCATATTGAATGTGGTAAAGTATGAATATTGGTGCTGAAATATTGAAGGTACTTATCAAAATGACATCAACCGGAAGTTGAAACTAATGAATTTGTTGCTAACGCCTAATTTTATGAATGCGGATATCTCCTGACTGGAGTCATCCGAGTTGGTTTTGTGGTTTCGGTTTTCGTTTTTGGCATCCATATTTCAGTTGTTTTATAACGAATGCGCGAGCACAGAACATTATATTTTTTTAAAGCATAACTGTGCTAGTTTTTATTTTCCAATATTATTTGTGTTTCACTATATGCTCCGCAGCATCCAAGATGCATGGTTTCCGTCTTTAGTAATGGAAATTGACTGTTTCATATTATAACAGAGAAATAACTCAAACAATTCATTAAACCTATGCAAAATGTAGTAATTCAAGTTTTCATGTACTGGACGTAAAAAAGAATAACTCTAAAATAGTATTTGAAAACTACAACATAGATATAGATATCGATAATATTTTGAATACTGGGACGAATTTCTATATGCCATCTACTAAGGCAGTGTCCACGATAAACATTAATTATGTAATAAGCTGCAAGTTTGTAACATATTGTTCCTGATAAAAAAAAAATTCCTTTAGTCTGGAAATTAGTGACATAGTGGCAGCCTTAAGCATAGAGCAAAACGTTCAGCTTAACGAATCATCTGCTTAGGTTGGCCACGACATTGCAATAACGTAATCAACTTATCATAGCATTCATTTTATGATTTTTATATAAAACTGCTTAACTAAGCCGGTGGTCACTTGGCATATTGATTTCAGTTATGGAAAATATTTGATTAATTAATTAACTAAATTAAACTGAAAGAATTAGATTCATATCAGTATTAAGTTGATTGCAATTACTAAAAGACTACAGTTGTATTCATTTGGACGACAGAATAGAAGTTTGGTACTGTAATATTTATTCAGATCTGACTTGCTAATATCAAATTTATCACGAAAATCTCATTTAGAAGGTTTAAAAATGAAAACTAGCAGCACAAGTCTTCATATGCACTAAACAAATACATAAATTTAATGACGTAAGTCAAATGTAAAGAAAGTCTTGTTACGTATGGCTTCTCATAATCGCCATAATTTTTGCAAACATTAAAAATAGCTGCCATTAAGAAGGGGGACTAAGACTTTGTTAAGTCAATTGTTAAGAAATTTTTCGCAGTTATTAGATACCCTTTTGTACGTTATTAGTTTAGTAATGAAAACTGGCCATTATTCAGTAGTGCTATTGAAGAAAACGTATTTTCCTTGAATATAAATTGCAGATTCCGGTCAAGATACAACGACGGCGTGATTAAACACGAAATTTCTTTGAATTTGGCCATATATATTTAAGCCACCGTTTAAACGAAATGATTTCGAAGACAGATGATTATTATCAAAAGGTTTTTATGATTTCGAAGACTTGAGGGATATAATGAAATTCTCGAATTTTTCTCGATTTCAACTGCGTAAAATATGGAGAAAAAAATTAACAACAAATCCATATTTTCATGTCAAACAGGAAGGCTTTATGGCACAAATCACTATGAGTAATATCTGTTACATTCCATTGACTCACCTCCTTTCATTTTAAGATTTTTACGTACTCAGTTTCGTTGCAAATGCAAATTGATCTCCAGTCCATAGCAAAATATCTTCAGTTCGTTTGGAAACATTGTAAATTACCTTATTCAAACAAGGTTAGCTTTTCGTTTACTTTCAGCTGTGATCCGATTTCTCACCGTGACCGATAAGCTATTCGTATCTTTGTGTTGTCACTTGGTGCCGTGTTTCGACAATGGCTGATGGACAAGGGGCGACAGTCCCCGATCGATATTGGAACCCTTTTTTCCTATGCTGCGTCGTTAGCCAAGCAACTTTCTAATCTGACGCAGCCACAATGGACGTCGTAGAACAGCTTGTGAAACGGCTGAGGGCTCTCTCTAATAGTAACCTTTCAACCTCTATTCAATGGCGGCGCTGGTTTTTTGGCTTTGAACAGCTTATCCAACTCCAGATTCGTAGAGCCACTTCAGACTATCACGTTTCAACTAAGAAACGTCTAATCTAGATCGATTCCTGGAAAGAGTGCAAAATTGAAGAATAGCATCGAGTGATAGAGAAGTTCAAATCCATGCCAAATCATGCGAACAATGTCACTTATTGATTATATTCTTTACTAACTGTGATTTACAATTGGTAAAAACAGAAAAGGGACAGTGAAATCTTGGGTACATCAAATCGCATTTTTATATTGTATACATCTAGGTATGTCCAATCCGTATATGTAAGAAGTAAACCAAATACCAGTAAATTTTATCAGCGTTATTTATAATCTGTATGTAAGATATGGTGACTCTAAAATAAAACCTTTATGGAACACACACACACAATATCGCAGATAAAGTCGTATTTGTTACCTAAAGATATCAATCTGTGCATTTCGAAAGAGTGGAATTACAATAATAGGTGTTGAAGACACTGATATTTAACAAAGTAACTTCAATACTAAGTTTCAAATTAGTAGTTTGTTCAAAAATAATGCCGAATATCCCATACGATAATCAGTTAATCTGTTCAGCTTAGAGCGTGCGGATCTAACCGCAGAGATTATATCTATTCCGCGATGTTAGTGGAAAACAAAACGAAAAACGCCGTGATCTATTGACGTAGCGTTTCCTTTTTTTGGGTTTACATTTCGTAGATGGAAAGCTTATTCCAATGCAATTAAGACTAGACTGTTGCGAAACGTCCACGTTGTAATTTTTTTTTACATACTTTTTTTTTTAAACAAAAAAAAACTAAAATGCAAAACGATCTTCTAGTTAAATGTATGTATAACATAGCTGTAATGTTTTGTTCCTGACTGAAATTTGCGTAGCAAATCAACAAGAAATAAGGGAGTTAAACGCAACGCAAACATATTCAACCATGAATATTCATCCCTTCGCCTCACATAAACATACCACACTTTATTACTGAACCATCCGATGCATTGACCTCGAGAGAAAAATGCTGACTTGACTTAAAACTCACAAAACTGTTTGGTAAACAATAGAACTTTCGTAGTTCTTCTATCTTATAACGACATACCTCAGCAGAAGGTTTAACACCTTTAAACCAGGTAGTTATTGCATCTGTAATTTGTTTCAATTTTCAAAAGTAGTATTGTTGTCTAGTACTTCTGAGTAATATATTAATGAAGCTTGGATTATATTCCTAATAAAATGATCTGCCATGTGTCCTACGAACTCTTTCCCATCTCTTCAGTATTTGTGGTCCGTAAGGGATGCAGGGATAACCGTTAGCCGTCACACATGGGTGCTTTTGACGGCGTAATTACTTAGCTTCTAATTTAAAAATCAATCGCCATCTGGATCGAGTTCTCCGCAGGTGTCCTGCATATCGTGAATACAGGTATAATCAGTTTTCCTGAAACCCGGATATCGGCTCCAAGTGTAAGGTGAACTTGAACGGCCTCCTCACTACATGAACACCTAATTCAATTTATAATCTGATCACTATCTAAATGGTATTAATACTCTTAACGATCTCAGAGGTTCTTTAACATTGATTTTCTTCAACGAATTAAACTAAATTGCTGTATTCTTGTACTGTCATAGTCTAGCAAAGCATTCTTTTGCTCTTGCAGAAATCTAACATATCTGCTAATTTCACGTAAGAAGATAAACTTCACATGGTTATCCACTGATTTTGACTGCCAGTACAGAATCGTAATAATACTACGTGTAATATGCCTTCAATGATTTTATTAAATCCTCCACATTCTTCAGTCATGATCAACTTCAACTCGACGCATAACAACACATCCGCTATTAACTGCTTCATAATTTTCAATATTTTTCTCTCAAGAGTCTTCTCATAAGTTCCTCACCAACCTGTCATATCTTTTTGAAAATTCCTTCATAAACTCTTTTTACCTTCAGCCATTTTCGCTGGCCTTAATGACCTCATTATCTACAAACAGCAAAACTCTTCCATAAAAAAAACTATTACAAAACTTTGCATAGCTTGAGTGCAACAAAACGAATGACAACTGCAACATGTTCAAGACACAGGTAGCAACACTAACCACCTACCGCTAAGTAACGCCATCTTTTTATACTCTCAATTGTTAGACGACGTTGAGCTCCAGTTAACAAAATGAACACTCAGTTTCAACAACTTTCCACAGTATCACATCAAAATATTGCTTTTTTTCGTTTGTGGTAAATCCCATACAGGTAAATCTCATACAAGCACTTTCCTTCTCAGTGTATTATATTTCGTACTAAATTAACTTAGTGCACAACGCAAAGGTTGGTCTGATCCTCCCGAAGGAGGCATACTAAGGCATTGTGTCAGAGATAGGGCGGCCAGTTCCTTTTCTCTAAGAACTACAGCTTAACGTGTAATCCGAACCACATGGCGACCCGACATAACCCAAATTATCAAACGCCACTCTTAAAAATTCCTTCGAGAAGACCAGTCATCTAACTTTTGAAATTAAGCGCCTTAACCAGACCGCTCAAATTTCATTCATAGAGTTTGTAAGGGTTTCCGTCTTACCTTTTTATATTTATATTCGTAACTGCGACTTTCATCCTTTCATTTCAAGTATTATAAAATAATAACCTTTATATCTTCCCTTTTCCTTATCGAAGTGCTCTATTTCTCTTTTATTTCATCTATATCTACGGTTCTGGGTCTGTTACCACAGCTGAAAACATTACCAGCTGAATAAATTTCAGTTATTTTCGGTAAATATCAACTCAAATGGTTTATTATAAATTCACAATTTAACAGTTACTAGTTTAATATTTTTTATATCTGATTATGTTCATACGACTCTACTTGAATGCATTAATTACAATTTGCTCATGCTATTATTCTCCTTCACCGCCCTCGGGCTCATACTTTTAAATATTAACTTCCACTTTACGGTAATCGCGTCAGAACTTCAACCGCCTTCATGCAACTGCCTGTAGCTATCTTTTTAAAACATAAAAACTGCTAACAAAATATCATCTTTTTCTTCAGGCTTGACGTTCCATGAACTGTAATACTCAAACATCAAATATAGTCCATATAATTACAACTTTTTCGTAACTGAATAATTTTTTAATACTAAATTTCACGATCAGTGTGGTCGTTTACCTCTCAAGCTTTAAAAAAATGTTTGAAACTTGGTTCTGGATTCTTTTAGGTGACATACGTAGATGTTATTTTCACCTTACTTTATTCGCAGCTCCTAATTCAGCCCTGATTTCATTCCTGTTTGTTTCTACTGCGTTGTAGCCTTCCACTGATGTTAGAAACTTGATGTTTGGGTTTGGTGCAGTTATGTGCAGGCTGCCATTATGTTGTAGTATTTCATCTGGCCCACTGTTCTGAGATAATTCTCGCGATTGTGCCGTCTGTTCTCTGATAGTTGTTAATGTTGTTAGTCAGTAATGAGTTCTGATGTACCGTGTAGTGACGGGTGTTGGTGTCGTGTGTCTGCAGGACCGGCTGACGGGTCACGGGGCGATCGCTTCGATCGGCTCTGTGGCGGCGGGTACAGGTGGGTCTTCGCCCTTCAGTTCGGCGCACCACCATCACCACCACCACCACCACCGAGCGTCGGGAGGCGGCGCGGGCGGCGCCGGGGGCGGCGCGGGGGGCGGCGCCGGCGGCGGCATGACGCCCACGTCGCACCACCACGCGGCCGCCGCCGCTGCCGCCTCCGACTTCCAGCCGCCCTACTTCCCGCCGCCCTTCCCGCCCCCTCCCGTGTCGCACCATGGCCACCACGGCCAGGGACACGGATCGCCCGGAGCAGGTAAGACGTCGCCTCAGCATTCACTCCACAAGTTACAAAGTTTCAGACTGGCAGTACATTGCGACATGATGCCAACGCTAAGCAGATATGTCAGAATAGAATATATCAACAGCTAACTTGCTGTCACTAACTGATTAAGTAAGTGCAAAGCAAATCCAGTGGTGATATAACAGCACCCACAGCGATTTACTAGCAACTTAATGTTGTAAACTTTTAATGATGCTTCATTTGTCAGCATGAAGGTCTTGAGGCGCTCTACTGGATATTGCAGCAAAATTTCTTGTAATAGTTGAATTCAACTTTTGCTATTCTTCCATTTTGGCAGATGCCAGTCAGCAGATTGTCTCTCATAACATGAGAATCGGATATATCTTTTTTTTTTTTTGATGATATGAAAAAAATTGAAAGGACAAAATTGGTTGGTTCGAAAGAGAAAATATCATGGTAGGTTAAATAAAAATTTTGATTTTATAATTTCCAGTATTTAAAGGTACTCCTAGTTATTTTTTAAATTGAACGACATTATTTTTTCACTCGCGTATGACATTGGAATTCCTACGAATACATCATGACCTTCTCATGATCTAAAGTACGAGAAATTCTTGAAGTTTGAGTGATCTATGTTAACATTGAAATAATATTTTCAGAATGATTCATGACTGAATTATAGTTTTAAAAATGTTCAAGGTGATGTGCATTAATTTAAACAAATTTCTACACACGAGTAATAAATCATTATCTGACTGTTTTTATAATTCCTTCGCTAATATTATTAGTTACGATTTCAATTCGTTCTGTCATATCTTCCGGTGTTATAATGTCATAAATTTCTTACCTACAAGTGCCCCAAAAAAAAAAAAAATCTAATAATGTAAGGTTCATCGAATGCGCCGACCAACGAACATCTACACCACGGCAGATCAGCGCTGAAGAAAATATTCGTCCAATATCCGACGGGTTGTTAATGTGTTGTGGACAGGACAACTTTTATGTTAGAAAATTATTCCTCTTTTTGGTAATAAAACGTTTTCAAAGAAAGCAGGTAGCTCGTCAGTTAAAAAAATGGAGATTTTTTTTATGTCTACCGATGAAAAAATTTGACCAATAGTTTTACCGTCAAGAATCACACCACACATTTACGTTCCACGGACGTTGATGCTCGATTTGCCGAAGCCATTTCGGGTTCTTTGGACCAGTAATGCATGTTGTGCACCTTTAGTTTCCTACGTTTGATAACGTAACATCACTAAAGAAGGGAATGCCATTAATGAAATGTCCGTTTCTTTGTTTTGCTGCAATACCTATGTAGAGAAATCAACAGGGTTCCATAAACTGGTGTAGGGAAATGTGAAACTGATGAAATTTATGACGACGCAGTTGATACGGAAATGTTTGAAGATTGTGCAATTTTTCTACAGCTTATAATTAGATTGATATCCTAACACATAGTTTATGGTGTCTGCTGCAGTAATAGAATTTTCTCATCTATTCAACAGTTTAATACATATAAAATCACAAAAAAAGATCTAAGTGGGAAAAATTTTGTCGGAAAGGCGATGATCTCCTGTATTTTTCCGCGTCCAAATGAGTCTTCTACCGATTTCCTTCCAGACTCACAATAAGTTAAAATCATTAATGTATTTACTACATCACTGTACAAACCCCTTAACACGAATAACTCGAACTGTTTCAGAATCTGGAATTTGAATAAATCACAGTGAGCGTTCCAATAGTACTGATTGCAGTAAAGGAAATAATAAGAAATTGTATCATCTGTAAGACTTGGTGATATTAAGGCTTCATGAACCATCAGGTGACCGGCATTTCCCCGTTTACATAGACTCCTCAAATTTCAAGAATTTACAGGAAATAGAGATCACGGGAAGGTCAATGTATTTACTTCTTCGTGTTCGTCTTGATTTCGAGTGTCACAAAATGGTGATAAATGTTGTTCAATTTCATGAAGCACGAAGTCTCGAATTCTGCCGTAAGCGTAAAAGGCTTAGTAAATACAGTTTCTGGGAGATTACCCATAGTCAGATAAAGTGTTGGTTGATCTAAGCCCGCAACAAAGAAAGTTACGCATTTCAGAAACATTAGTTACTCTGACACAGAACTTTCACCCTTTGTTGATCTTTCATATCGGCCAGAGGGAATCACTAGGTAAAACACGTGATAGTTAATTGTTCGTTTGGTTTGAAAGTTCAATAAAAAAAAAAGCTATGTGACAATATCAGAGCTTAAATGATTGGCTGATCAGGATTCGACTGGAATTCGATATCGGAAATATTTTTAGATGTTGTAAGCATCTTCGAAAGTAAAATCCGTGAATTGGAGGTCAGATAACAGGGTAGATGTTTAATATAACCGTTTTCAAAGGCAATATTCTGCACTAAAAAGTTACAACCGATAGACCGCATCGGCTGTAGAAGCCATCATCACAAAATAACGGTAAAGCGGTTACTTGACATCTTAATGTACTGCAGAAGAGGAATTAAGAGGCAATCACTTCTTTACATGTATCAGTACTGCAGTAACTCTTTACCCTCCAGGCTACTGGTGATGGTTGGTAAGACATTAATCATTATTACCGAGATTGTGAAAGAGTAAAAAGCATTGTTTCATACTGATATCAGAGAATTTGGCCATCAGTCTGCGATTGTGTAAATTTGATTAGGTTAAATGATGCGCATCGATAAATGTCAGTTTCAAACAAGGTATTTACTGTTAATTACAGTGAATGTAAGTAGCTTATGAGAACTGAAGTTCTTATATGCTATTTTTGTGCAAAAAAATGGAGCAAACTTAATGGACTTTTAAGTGAAAAATTTAAAATATCTGATTATAAAAATGCCACTTTTAAAGTACATGAAACAATAACTCCAAATTGATCTGACTTTGGTATGATAGTCAAGTTCTAACATTACTTAAGTTACAGTAAAAGACGATGCAAAAACGGCATTTGCCATGGAATAATAATAATTGTTCGAAACAGAGAGGCATCACTTATCTTTTACGTTCGTAAGCACTTAAGAAATGGCACTTGGCATCAGTCGTACTACATTAGCGAATAACGCCTGACGAATGACGAGGCTGAGGACAGTTAATTACAGCTGAGGGTCTTCTTAGTCACGTTACGGTTTCATAACGGTTACGGAACCTAGAATTCCGAGCTCTGTAATTCAGAGTTCAAGCACTCTCCAAGTAATGGAGACCAGGGCAGACAATCGCCTACAGCTTAAAATAATTTACATTTTTAACGCTGTCTTGAATAGACGTTAGCCTAGATAAAAACCCCAACTTTCAGCACCATTATATACTTAGGAAAAGGATCAGATGACCACTGTAGTAACTAAGTCGAATTAATGGATTAAAACATTACCGCTCCTTTGAAATTTGTTTGTAGTTTTATCCAAAGCACCGTTCCTGTTGGGTGAGCAGTAAAGATATAATATGGGATTCGGACGACGTGGGCTATCAGCCTTCCATATTTCGGTTATCCATGGTTTCCCGAGACCACTAGAGAAAAATGGCTTTATGGTTGCAAGAAATGCCATGGTTGAATTCCTTCCCGTTCCATGTTCGTTCCCCCCCTCCCCTTCTTCCCCTGACTCTTATGATTTCAACGTCGTCGACGTGCGAAACCGGAGAAAAAAAAAAAAAAAAAAAAAAAAGAAAGAGTCCAGCAATATTTTGAAGAATACGCATAGTTCCTACAGTTTTATGATGCTCGTCTGAAAATAGATTATTTGGTGTATAAGTGATAAATTGTAACTATCAAATATCATTTTCGTTCTCCATAATGCAAAGTTTCAGAATTCATAATTTAGATTTAAAATTTTACTAAACACCAGTTTATGTGCGATAGAGTAACACATCCGCGAATATTTAATTCCATTGTTGTTTTCAAACGTATCACTACACTGTAGTCTGCAAGATTAGTGGCAGCTCACCTTTTTTATTTTGATTCTCACGTTGTACAGATAGTTCACTCAAACATTTAAGCACCGGTAGCTCGAAACTGTCATCCTGTTGGCTAAGGGCAAAACATTACCGGTTTGTGTGAAAATGTCACTGATGTAGCCTACAGTAAACTGAAATTAAATTGAAGGAAATAATTCTTTGGAATTTTTTGCCCTGTGCATTCGTGCCCGATTTTTGTAATTCTAGTTATATTTTGTAGCTATACATCGCAACATTTTAAGAAAATCGATAAATCTGAAAATTTTTCAAATTAATAACCACGTTTATTTTTGAGTTTTTGAGAGACATACTTGAGACTAAGGATGTGTTTGAATGCATAGACTCCTCTTCAAAACAATACTTGGTTCACTTGGTTCGGATAACTAGTCTGATACATAATCCGATTTATGTACTCGTGTTGCATCCGGAAAGTCGAAAATCGTAGATTCACATTACGTGCACAGTATGTGATGTCCGATTGCAACGAATGTCAAAACGGTAGGAACACAATCTTTCATTCTCTTTGAATCAAGATGGCTATTTCCGCACTACGTTTATTTTTAGCCGAATTATTGAAACTTTCAAATTTTTTCGCTGTTGCTCAGTTAGACGCAATTCTCTCCCGCCGCCCCCCCCCCCCCACTTATTTTCTATTCAAAATATCTACTTCTAGTTTTTCCTTCCTCAGAAAAATCGCATTGTTGCTCCTTATTAAGTCTTCAAACCTCCAACAAGAAACAGAAAAAAGTTCTGTATAGTTCCTAACTAAAATACTGGTTGGAATAAATCTCATGTGACTTGTATAGCCTTGCGATCTTTGTTGCTGATTAACATTGCGGCGAATGTATCGAGAAAATCATGTCCTTATTCGTATCCAGCAATTAAAAGTGTAGTAAATGTTTCTCAATCAGTAAATCAAATATCATTCTAAAAAAAAAAAAAAAAAAAACTACCAAGTTACACGGTATTTTATGCACTCACCGTTGTACGTACCATCTTCAAAGCGCTTTGTTACTTTCGAAGTATAACACGAACACGGCACTTACTTAAAACCGTCTACTGAACGGTAACGCTTTGACCTCGACTTCTGGAGGACGGTGGTTCCAATCTAAGTCCGGCCATCCAGACCTCGGTTTTCCATGGATTCCAGAAATCACTTCAACTGAACGCCTGGATGGTTTCCTTCAAAAAGGTCGCTGCCGAATCCCATCCCTTTTTGCCTCTGATGACCTCAACGTCAATAAGGCGTAAAGCCATAAGGAAAAACAAAGAATCCACATCTCATACCCTAGACCAGACTCAAAGCGGCGATCCTCGGCACTGCAACCATTACGTTACCGAAAGCCCGATAGGTTTTGCTCTCACGAAACAGGAAATCTTTCACCGTTGCAAGCAATTGTTCTCGGCTTGCAGGATGACTGATGGTCGGTCGTACTGTTGCAAGTTCCTTGCGTTCCTAATTGCAACTTAAATTCAACTGCCACTCCTGATTCTCCAGTCATTAATTACAGATTCTCTCGGCATAAAGCAGGCGTTTCAACATTTGATACACACCGCGTCTTAACGTCTTTCTGATGCACTTGCAATATACCACTGAATACTTGCAACAGCGTATTGCAATTAGCTGAATGCAATCGTTTTGTGTTACAGCCCGTAATGAACAACATTTATTCGCTTGTCATTTGGAAAGTCATATTCACATGGAGGATGAAAGTTTTTATCATCAGACTGTACCAACACTGGCAGTAGTCGCGAAAACATCTGTGAGGTGTACGCAGTCGATATTTTAGGACAGTCCTCTATAGACCTATATGCGCGGCATTTGCCTAGTTTTCAAGCACACAACATCTTTAGAGAATTTGGAATCTTTCCAGCATCGTACAATGGGTTGGACAGTGACAGCAAGTGCCTAGCTACGTTCGGCGTGATGCTGGAGTTCAGTGAAAATCGTCTTTTCGTAGCACCCTACGGTGCTATATCTTGAAAACAATGAGTTACGACGCTATTATTTATGTTGGGCGAAGAGAAAGACGGCACTAGGTTTTGTCGAAATTGTTAAGACCATTACTTGGGGACAATATTACGAACAATAAGTAGGAAACTAGCCATGGCACAGTTCTACGACTCATCAAAGACCTAAGCTCAGTTTGTTTCACAAAATTCTTAAAACTAATTCAATCATTTCGGGCGACAGTGTGGAAATTGAATTTTGCAATCGGTTGTGAATTTGAGGTTCCACCTCCCCCGGTTAAACGTACGAGGCTAATAACTTCGTATCTGGCTGTTTGAGTTATACTTCTCCTAGATACTTCTACAATATAGGTCTGACGGGCAGATCGTTGAATGTCGGGTTATTTAGTGAGGCAAAGCTTTTAAAATCTCTTCAGTATCGCAAAGAAAAAAGTTTAACTCTGGTATCAAATGTCTTAGTTATCTCTCGGTTTTCATTAGAGCTACACCAGAACAACAGTGATGTGGCAGGAACTGAACGAGATAGATGTGATGGAGGAAGGATGTTTGTTGTTGCTGGAGATTATCGTATGATTGATTGGGATGAGGGGTATGTGGAATTATGATAATCGCGATGATGATGAGAATAAGGATCAATATGGTATGAGTATTGTGGTGATGGTGATGTGTTGGCGAAACATTTGCTGGCACCAGAACTGTGACGATAAGTAATCTGTTTATCTTTCGTTCGTCCTACTATACTTTCTATCATTATTATTAGTGTTGATATTCTTACCTTCTCAGCCAGTATCCTTTCATTTCTGGTTCACAAATTCTTGTTTGTCGTCCCAGTATCTTATTTTCTATCCGTTCAAGTCTTATTCTTGTCAGGTGTCCATTCGTATTTTCTTCATAGTATGAGTTCTTCTCACATCTTTTCATACAGAACTCAATTTTATATCTATCCGAAGATAAACCCGCTCACTGTTGCTTTCTTGGCTCAAGAATTTCCTTAGAAATTTAGATCTTTTTCTTTTTACGTTATTCCCTTTCTGGCTATTGTCTCTGCCATGTAGAGGCATTCAGATTTTAATAACTTATTTTAATGTCTAATTTCGGCTTGAAGGGACAGGAAATTGACTTGCACGTTTCCTGGAATTGTCTAAACCACTATTTCTCAACCTTTTTACACCCGAGGACCATTTTTCAAAAATAAAGCTGACATATGAAGGCCTAAATTTCTACCTATGTTACATTATTACCATTGTGACATATTTTATTATACCATAATAACATATTAAAGCTAAAAACATGTTTTGAATTCCTGCGGAAATGCAGTTATGAAACCGTAAATTAATTATTAAAAGTTTATTATTTATTGACCATACTCTTAATATTTACTAACCAAATAATATTACTGTAGGCTGAATGTTACTGTACACTACACTACAACGAGATACATAAATAGACACTAGACCTTTCACCTTTTATTGTTTTCTTCATCTACCCTAACGCAGTACCTTACACCCAGTACAAGACCCTCAGAAAACTGCCAGTAACTTGATGCCCGAGTGAAAATTAATAGACTATTGGAGGAGCAATGCTGTCGTATGCTCATAACCTGAAAATAATTGTGGCTTAAAAAACTGGGCATATTTCTCACACTCGCTTATTGCATTATACGGTACGAATATGGTATTTAAATTTTTAATAATCTGCCCGCAAACCACCTGTAGCACCTCGGACCACAGGTTGAGAAAGGCTAAGGACAGTCTCAATCTTCCTCGGTCTTTCCTCGATTACTGGTCAGAAACCCTGCCTAGGTACTGTACTGTGTTGGACGTTGAGTGTAGATCTTACTGTGTGGTTGCAGGCGGCGGTGGCGGCGGAGGCGGCGGCTCGGGGGCGGGCCAGCTGGACTACCTCAACTCCGTGGCGGCGGCCGCGGCGGCGGACCCCTACTCGCAGACGCTCAGCTCGCTGCACCAGGCGCACCACTACAACCAGCTGACTGCGGCCGCAGTGTCGGCGGGCCAGCGCGGCGCCCACGACGCCCTACGCAGGACCGACGCCGACGCCCTGCACGTGGTCAGTGCTGCCCACACACATGTGGCATCCATTAATTACGTGGAGTGTTTCACCGCAAATTTAGACTCCTTTCCCTATGTTGAGGTGAGATCTTGAGGGACCCCCGACTGGCTGACGACCTGGTAATTTTTGACACCTGTCTTTTTAGGTCTCCAGTTCTCAAGGGATCGACGTCGTCCGTAGACGTATTTTTTTAGCTATACTGTTCTTCAAGGGATTAAAAAAAAAGGTTTTAAATTTTTGTCGAGCTCCCCTCTTCCCTCCCATCCCCCGTGAGATTTCACCGGATCCCTCCATTTCTTCTCACGTAACTGATGGATGCTCTCTAATTTTAAGATTGCTCAAAACGCAGCTAACTTAATGGCTGTTTCGTATTCTTATCCACTTCATCGTAAAAAGGCATAGTGTCACATTGGTTACTTAACCTTAATACTTCGTACAAAAATGGTAGTAAAGACACTTATTAAAAATACAGAGCCAGGCCGTCTAACGAGGCTGGTAAATGGCGCTTTGATTAGAACAGCGTGTCTTAATTTACTTTTACAGAAACTGAAGCAGCTTCTGTACCTTAGTGGGCGTCCATAAATTACGTGAAGTGAAATAGGGGGAAGTCTGGCGAAATCTCACCAAGAGGGAGAGGGGGGGGTGGCAACGGAAATCTCACTTGAGGTTTTGGATTTTTTTTTTTTTTTTGGACTATAGAGCAAAAAAAGGGTCTACAAATAACGCGAAACTCAATTTTAGGGAGGTGAGACCTAAAAAAAAAGTCTCAAAAAGTTTCGAGGGCGATTTCCAGGGAGGGGGGGGGGTTTCAGACCAGATCTCCCCAGAGAGAAAGGGGGGGGGGGTCGGACCAGATCTCACGAAGTCTCACCAGATGGGGGAAGGGAGGGGGTTCCGGAAATCCGGAAAAACACCTCACGTAATTTATGGATGCCCCCTTAGGCTTTAAAGTAACTGTCACCAACATTATAGAAAAATATAAGGGAAGTGCAGGAGACTGGCGGTTCATCAGGGAAAGGGATTCGAGCAAATTCCAACAGAAGTGACCATAAACGACGGTTCACTCTATTGGAGCTGGTAGAATACAATTTATTGCAATAATCAGACTTTGGAAAGGTGAAGTTGGTAGATTATAAGTGTGCCAATCTGTAGGGTTGTCGATCATATTTATCGCTTCGTGTAAGTCACAAAGGAAATATCAGTAAGAATCAATCTAAACATAACAAATATAAACAGTCGATAAGTTCGCTAGCGGTAAAATATAAGAAAGGGGTAGTATCAAAGTTTGTCGAAGAACTAAAGCCGCAATTTAGAACATGTAGGTTTGTACTACAATGGTATTAGCGGCTAAATACGTAATAACCTGCCACAGATAGAGAGGTCATAAGCACAACTGATAAGTATTTCAATGCATTTGTAGTGAAACTTTACACTTTTCGTCATAAACATTTTTAAGATTATTCTAACGTAGCTAAATGCTTTTCGACTACTCTGGGCATTAAGGTGTCGTGATTGAAGCGTGTCATGGATTTATAGCTCCAGTTGTTAAGACACTGTAATTGATCTGATTTCCGAGTAAAAGGATTTCCCTTGCAAGGTCACAGCATAATTACGTACAGGCATACAAATGTCGTACGTAATGTAATAAGGCTTGAGAAGGGAATTCAATCTTGTACTGAAAATATAAAATATATTATCAGAGTGAATGAGATACAAAGAATTCACTGATCAAAAATATTAAAATATTTTTAAAAAATACCATTCTTGTTAATTAAATCTCCAAAATTTTAAAAATACATGACAACAGCATAGATGTAATGCCATCCTAAAAGAAACTCCAAAAAGCATTACATATCCATAGAAAAGTCTGTCTTCAATTTGTTTAGTGGTAGATTTGTCCGACGTTACTGAAATCGTTAAGATTCTGTACTTAAGAGTGGCCCAGGATCAAAGGTTTCGGTAAACGCCTAAATGATAACAGATTAAAGAGTATTTCAGGTCAGCTGAAGCGATAAATACTCTCCGAAGTGTCAGACAAAAGTACTTTTATTCCAACGATCAATAGTCTGCTGTCCTAAATTCAATTAAAGTGTAAACAATTACTCAACTATTATCTGTCGTCCCATCTAAGTTGAGGAGAATGGTGAGTGTTGTCATGTATTTGGGAATTTAAAGTTCCAATGTAGTACATAAGACTTTGCGGGTATGATACCTAGTTTCCTAACCACAACGTTTAGACTGTTTCTTGCTGTTATCTTAAGGCGATTGTGATTTGTGTGTTTCAACAACTGGCAATAGTAGCTGAAAGTTCATTAAAACAGTCAGATCACCACCACTCGAAGGTAACTGCAAAAAGATGTGTTCGGAACGTTGAGCTCGGGAAGTATAAGTCAGAATTATACTTGTGAAGACTCTGTTTATTAGATGCCTTAAAAACTGCTAATGCGATTTTTTTTCTACAAATGTGAATTATGAAAGAGCGGCCAAATTACCGTTCTCCTACTACTGAAAAATCACCTGAACTAATGTAAACACAATCGCTGCTATGAGATTAGAAGTCTCATCTTTGGTGCTGTGGGACAAAATGCTGGATGAAACGAAGTGTAACAAGTTCATAATATTCAGGACAACTTCATTTAGTTTGTGACAAGAATTTCGCAGATTCTTGAGTCGAGGAGAGAGAAAAAAAACTGCACCTGGGCAACGCAGATCAACTCCGGTAGCAAAGTTGTTATTAATTCCTCTTCTCTAAACAACAGCGGACTAGCTCTCCTTGATGCGGTCAGAGATGAGATTTTAATAAGACTAATCGTCACCACAAATTCATCAGCACCCGGCAGACAAAAAGTGGGAAAAAATGTAATTGCGTTTTCATTACGCGGTGGCAGTTTCTTTTCTGGCGAGGGCGGGCATTACGACTTCCTCTTCTCGCCCGGTAATGACCTGTTTAGCGGGGCCACGGAGCGCTGTAATTTTGCCGCGTTGTCCGCCGGGTCTTATTAGCACGGCTTCAAAAACACGCGGCGCTGTCCGTATTGATATTAAAATTGGCCCGGTTTATTGGCCGCGGCTGGGCCAATGATTAAATCTCCCGGCCGGTCACATTATTATTACTGCAGGAGGGGGAGTAGCTATTATAGCCAAGCAAGAGCCGGTCACCGTTATGTTTCGCAATCCAGCCGCGCGCTCCAGAGCTGTGAGAAGCCTTCGCCTGGACCCCAAGCCACAGATTCTCGAACATTTCCTCATTATCGCAGTTTCTTTATTGAACTTCTTTGGGAACTTGATAACGCTGTTAATTTCTGTCACATCCAACTCTTGCCGAACCTACGGATGATCTCTCTCCACGCTTTTAATCTAGGAGAGATTTTCAATGAGTTTCCGTCAGCTTCCATGTGTTTTCGTAAGTTTCGATATGTTTCCATGAGTTCCCATATGTTTCCATGTGTTCCCACAAGTTTCCATGTGTTCCCACAAGTTTCCATGTGTTCCCACAAGTTTCCATGTGTTCCCACAAGTTTCCATGTGTTCCCACAAGTTTCCATGTGTTCCCACGAGTTTCCATGTGTTCCCTCGAGTTTCCATAGAGTTTCCATACGTTCCCTCGAGTTTCCATACGTTCCCTCGAGTTTCCTAAAGTTTCCATACGTTTACACGAGTTTCTATACGTTTACACGAGTTTCAATAAGATTTAACAAGTTTCCATCGACTTCCACCACTTTCTTTCAGCTTCTATGTGTTTTCAACAGCTTCTATGACTTTCATGGAACGCATGGATATTTTTTAAAAAAAATTATCTTGAATTTTCTTCAGTTTCTATTTGTTTCATGTCACCGAAATTGGTGGGTGAGCAGTAAAACTCTGGCCTCGCATTCGGGAGGACGTGGGTCCGAATGTCCGTCCGGACATCCAGATTTGGGTTTTGCATGGTTTCCTCAAATCACCCCAGGCGAATGTTATCATATACAAAAAATAGAAGTGTGAAGAAAAAATAAAATTCGTCCTCCGAATAGGATACTGGAATCAATATCTCCCCTATGTGTCGAGATTAGGAATGGTGTATGGAGCTCTACCCCCACCTAGTAAATAGTGGTGACTTCACTACTGTCATATGGAGTAATCCAATTATTATTGCAAGATATTTTTTTTTTTTAAGCCACTAAGTTATTATAAATCCTGTTTTGATACATGAAACAGGAAAACTGTGGCGGATGACATTGTCTTCAGTAAAGTAAGGATTAATATATTTTTATACAAAGCATTCGACATTTATACAGTGAATTGTAACGAATTAATGTTCCTTTGCTTGATCACGAGTATTAGGAGCTCATTATTATGGCTTGTACAGCACATTCTCCTAGTAGCATATCATAGCAAATCAGGATACCAAGGAGAGGGTGGTACATCAGCCCCAGCGGCGTAGGGTATAGATTACTGGTCGCTTCTTTTAAAGGTTGGGTCGATCGAATTCCTTTACCTGTTATATTGTGGTGTTCATTCGATGTATAATCTACAAACTGGACTAAGTTATACAGTTTAGAGTACTAACTATATTATGGAATCTCCGAAAGTCAATATTTGATCAATATGGATGAGTCATTACAGCAACATTAACAAGTTTTGGCAAGTGTACTATTAATACTAAAACCTAATTAGAAAAGTTATCGTTTACAGAAAAAGGTATTTTATAGTGTGAAATCGATTGAAAAGATTATATGTTTAGTATCGAAGACTGATATCGGTATAAACGTTATGTTACTGCCAATTTTACTAAAATAAGTTATTTGCCTCTTAAGAGTCGCACGATTTGTCAAGTTATTATCGAGAATGCATATAGCTTACTATAAGAATATCTTGAGTGCACAGTATTTTTCGGTACCATTATTAATTTTCATAGGATTTTAATATGTCTACAGATAATTACCATAGGGAAATCATAAATGTAGCTGTAAATTTCTCAGTGACGAACTTTTCAGTCTCTGAATTCATCTTACACGTTACCGAATTTACAGAATATTTGATTACACAGAAAACAAAATGCCGTTACATTAGCTTCTATTCTAATGACACTGCCGAATTACTAAACAATATGATAATTTATCTGCCATGACTCGATTTTACTTACAGGAGATGACAGGTTGGATAACTTTTATATCCCATACGTATTGGTAGAAGTATCGTGAATATTTTTTTAAAAAAAAAAATTCTGTGTTAAGGAGCTGGCGTCGGTCTCCAGATCGAATCAGGATGTAACTTCAAATTTTACGGGCGCTTAGCAAGCAGTTTCCTCGCTGTAGAGCGTTTCGCACTGGAAGATTACCGGAAAGTTTTAAAGATGTTAGTAAACCTGAAAGTAACTCCCCGGGCACACATCTGGGGTGGATGGCCCCCTGTCCAATCAGTATAGTTTGAGGACTGGCTTCAGAGAAACCAGTGAATCCAGTTAAGATTTTGACTTGTTCGACGGAATACTCTCTAACATGTCGCGTGATTGCAGCATCTGCGTGCTAAAAATTGATGGCTGCCACTTTTTTTCGACACGTGTGTTGAAGCAGCGCAACAGAAACGGAAGTGGACAACTTTCTACGCACACGCGGATAGAAAATGAAGCTGTTTACGTTACTGCATGCTATATTCCAAGTGCAGAGCTAGTACTACACACGCATGACATGTACCGCCTACCAGAGTAACGAGCACTCGTTTTTTAAAATGAAAATGAGGGGTTAGTTTCTCGCCGAAGTCATTAGAGTTCGGTTAAGGGTTTTTTACCGTCTTCAGTTTTCGACTGGTTTGATGCAATCCTCCATCCCTTCCTATCCTGTGCTAACCTCTTCATTTCTACATACCCCTTACAGCCCACGTCCTCAATTATCTGCTTCATATATTCTAATCTCTGTCTTTCTCTACAGTTCTTACCTTCGACTGTTCCCTCCACTAACAAATTAACCAATCCAGTATGTCTCAAAATATGACCAACCAACCTGTCTCTTCTTTCTGTAAGCTTCTTCCACAAACTTCTTTCCTCATCCATCATTTCCAATACTCGTTCATTTCTTACTTTGTCTGTCCACTTAATTTTCAGCACTCTTCTGTAGCACCACATTCCAAATGCTTCAAGTTTTTTTTTTCCGGTATTCCTAAAGTCCATGTTTCGCTACCATAAAGTGCTGTGCTCCACACAAAGAATTTTAAAAAGTTCTTTCTAATTCCTAGAACAATATTTGAAATTAAAAGGTTTCTCTTTTTCATGAAGGCTCTTTTTGCTAGTGCTATTCTGCTTTTAACATCATTCCTGCTTCGGCCATCGGTTGTAATTTTACTTCCCAAGTAACAGAATTCACTTACTTCTCCTATTGCATCCGATCCTATTTTTATATTTAATCTACTGGTATCATTTCTGCTACACTTAATCACTTTTGTCTTGCTTTGATTTATATTCAGTCCAAACTCTTCCTTCAGTATTTTGTTCATGCCATTCAGTAGCTTCTCAATATCCTCAGCCCTCTCTGCTAACAAGACAATATCATCAGCAAATCGTAGCATACTGATTTTTTCTCCCTGAAAACTTATGCCACTTGGAAATTTTTCTTTGACTTTTTTCATTGCTTCTTCTACATACAAGTTGAATATTAATGGAGATAGACTACAACCTTGTCTCACACCCTTTTTAACTGTTGCATGTCTCTCGTGATTCTCTACTTTTATTATAGCCAATTGATTCTTACATAGTTTATAGAGTATTCTTCTATCTCGATACTTTAGACCTGACTTTTTTAAAATTTTGAACATCTTGTCCCACCTCACATTATCAAAAGCTTTTTCTAAATCAACAAATGCCATAAAACTACCTTTGTTTTTCTTGATCCGCCCTTCAAGTATTTATCTTAAAGACAGAATTGCTTCCCTTGTATAGCGATTTTTCCTAAATTCAAACTGATCTTCACCTACTATGTCTTCTACTACCCTTTCCATCCTTCTGTATATTATTCTAGTCATTAATTTTGAAGCATGTGTTGTTAGACTAATGGTGCGATAATTCTCACATTTGTCGGGTTGTGCTTTCTTTGGAAGTGTGAAGATGATATTTTTATTAAAATCAGTTGGAATTTCTCCTGTTTCATAACTTTTTGATATCAGCTTGAATAATCTTTCGATTCCTTCCTCTCCTAGGGATTTAAGAAGTTCTGCAGGGATCTCATCAATTTCAACTGCTTTATTTGCTTTCAAGTCATTCAGAGCTTTATTAAATTCTGTCCTCAAAACAGGATCTCGTAAGTCATCACTGTTGACATCGCCTTCCTTTGCTATTACGGTTCTAGAACTGGTCAAAGAAAAGGCTGGCAATTATCCACCTACTGACCCAATAAATGATTACAATTTATTGTACAGAGCTCCAGATATGACACTTTTTTCTTTCGCTTTTGGAAATAGCAAGCATTTTTTTTATTTCGCAGATTTCGTCGAAAGAAATGACAGAAGTTTGCTTAAAATAAGTAACTTGCTCGAAACCTAATGGTACCAATTGACGCATTCGGAAGGACGCTGGTTCGAATCCCAGTCCGGACATCCAGATTTGGGTTTTTCAAGGTTTCCCCAAATCAGTCCAGGCGAATGCCGGGATGCTGCCTTCAAAAAGGCCATGGCCGAATTCATTCCCGTTCCTTTTCCCCAGTCCCATCCCGTCTCTAATGTCCTTAGCCGTCGACGAGGCGTAAATCAATAAGTTAAAAAAATAAGTAACAATTGAAATTTGAAATACTGCTTTCTACAATAAAATATATCATTCAGCTCTGTCCTATCTTCTTGGGTTTTCAAGTCCGTGAAATCGTTGGCGACATCACTCCAGGCAGATCTGGTAGCTGTTACAATTGGCATGTTTTACTATTCGTAGTACGCCCTTTCAACGAAATATTCCTCGATGTCATATGAATTCCGCAAGAACTCCCAACACGATTTTAACTAAGCTCTCACGGCGTAGAATATGTCTGTTTAATCTCGTTGTTCATTTTTTTGAATACTTCTAGAGATGGCCATGCTTTACCCTACTCTTTGACAAACTTGCTATTTTATCTTCCAAGTTGGTCTTCAAGTAGGACTATTGTGCAATGGAAATTAGCCTCTTTTTCTCTTCGGTAGTTACCCATGCAGGAACACACTTAAAAAAAAAAGAAATCTAGTCTAGGCGCTAATGACCTAGATGTTGACTTGCCCTAAAACTCAAACAATTTTTCTAGTCCACCAGCCGATTTTTACATGGTTAGAAGTTTCTTCTCGAATTCGGTCATGACTTGGACTACTTATTTCCCTCCTCCTTTTACCATCTTTTTTGATTCTGCTTACGCAAAAGCACATTCTTTGACATTTCGCGTGTATGGTTGTCCATTATTACTATCATAGTAGAATTTTATTTTTTCGCTTCTTCCTCATTTACGCTCCCTCGACGTAGTAGTCATTCGAGGAACGGAAAAGTAATTCGTCTATGTCCTTTTGAAGGAACCATCCAGACATTCATCTGAAGTGATTTCGGGAAACCATGAAAAATCCAAAACTAGATTCCCAGACGGGGATTCAAACCCGCTTCTTCCCGAATGCCTGGCCTTGAAAGTTTCCGCCTTCCACCAGTCTCGGTAGAAATTTTCCTTTTTGTCGAATACTATTGATTTCTCGTGGTATCCTCCATCTTTCCATGAATTAATTTCAGATAATTTCCGATTTCAGCTAGCATAGCAACTTCATTCACAAATCTAATCTTATTTATGTTTTTTCCTTGTGTCTCTATTCCCACATCAAAAAGCATTAAAAACTATAGCTCTCAGATAAAAAAAATCCTTATCTTATTGCTGTGGCTTGTTGTAGCTCATTTTATTATGTAATTATCACAAGCAATCTTGTACAAAGTTCTTTTTTTTTGTTATGGCTTTATATCTTCCCACGAGCGATTAGGGAATGGAATAGAAAGGATTTATCGGGTGAGTAAACTTAAAATCCGACAGGAGTAGCTTTCGATAAAGCACTCCAGCCATTCTGATCTGGGTTTTCCATGGTTTTCCCAGAACACTCCACGCGAATGCGGGGATGGTTCCTCACAATAGCCCATGGGCGCCTCCTGCCATATCCCTTATAATCCTTCCAAACCATAACCCTTTTCGATAGGTGCAATGCACCCTCCACCACACACTTTTAGTGAATCGCGGAGTAATAATAATAATAATATCTCCTTGACGTTGAAATTAATAGACGCGGGAAAGGACTGAACAAAGAACGGAAAGGAATTCGGCCATGATATTTTTGAAGGAACCATGTCTTCTTTCGCCTGGAGTGACTTGGGTAAACGATATAAAATCGGAGTCTGGACGGCGGGATGAGGATTCGAACCGACGTCCTCCCGAATACCAGTACAGAACATTAACGCTCACCCACCAATCTTGATGCAAATTCCTATCCAATCTTTTGTTCCTTTACTAAAGTTCTGTTTCCTTATAATTTCTAAATTTTTGCCCCTTTTACATTATCAAAACCCTTTTCCAGGGTCAAAAAAGTAATGTATTTTTTAGCCGGTCTCTAACGTTTTCTCTATTACCAGCCTCAACGCTACAACGGTTTCCCAAGTTCCTCGCTTTCTTCATGAAATGAAAATGGTTTTCAGTCAGCAATAATGGTTTGTTTCTTCAGTCTTCTAGTACTATAGAGTGACAATTATTGAACTCTGTGCTTTCTCGTTTAATCAAAATTGTCCCAATAAATCGACTTTTACTGTTTTTCACGTTACACTTATTTCGTACGTTATTGTTCTTTAAATTGGAGTTTTTTTTATACAATGATGCTGGATGACTATCGAAAAAGCTGGCCACATCTGTCTCTTCCAAAAATTGTTTCTGTTTACAGTAATACAGGCTTAAGTGAACCGTATCAACTACATTAAAGTTGTTGAGACGTCTAGACGAAACGTTACTTACTGTAAGGAAATGTCATGTTTGCCTCTTTAGTCTTCAAATACTATAATGCGACAATTGTTGAGCTCCATCCTTTCGCATTTAATCAGCACTGTTCCAATAAGTCGACATTAACAGCTTTTCATTTCATATATATTTCACACGTGGTTATGATTGTAAGGGGAACGATTTATGGAGATGATGGGGTGGATATGGTTGTGGAAAAAGCTAGCCATATCTGTTTCTTTCAAAAATCTTACGTGTTGACACTAATATGCACTAAAGTGAAACGTATCCACTCGATTAAAAATATTGAGGTGTAAAGATGAAACATTACTTAGTCTATAGAAATATTCATTGACATCCAAAGAGCTTCTAGTGTCACAGCGCTGATTGAGAGAATATGTAGATCAGCGACGGGGGATATTCTTTAAATTCCTTCCAGACCTCGCAGAATCGGGGACCTGGATAGACCTAATAATAAACTTCCCCGAGACAGGGGGGTTTGTAACGAGCCCTTGTTGCCAGTTTGCATGAGCCTAGACTGTACAGAGCGCGTCTTGCGGAGGCGGGCGGGAGCAGCCGGCGTCTTGGAATTTCCTTGGCACCCTCCTCTCTGCCTTGCCTTTAGTGCTCAAAGTCTTGCCATGTTTCGCGGCGCTGGGCTCCGTTCTGGAATGCCGAGCAGCCAAACTTCCAATCCCGCATTGTTCGAATTTGCGAGCTGATTTTTCGCGAGAGGGGGACGGGCGGATGGTTGGAGAGTCGAGGCCTCATTAGACAATGAACCCGGCGGATGGGACAACCAAGTCAACGGCATCCGCAAGACGCAGGGTTAACAAAATATAAGCGAACATTGTAGCTCAGTGGTTAAAGTGCTAGCTTTTAAAATTTCAGGGTCTGGATCGGGGCTCAAATACCACTGGTGCCAAGAATTTTTAAGTGCGGTTTGATCATACGACCCACACTAGGACGTTCCGTGTTTCGGATTTCACGTTAAACTGTAGGTTACATATACATGTGTACATATAAAAAATAAATTCAAGTCAAAGGAAGCTTATCGTGGTCCTAGTTGGTCCAAACAAACACACACACACATCCACATTAATAAAATACCCCGTCTCTAAAGACCTCGCTGTTGAGAGACGTAAAGCAGTTACAAAAAAAAAAAAAAAAAAAAAAAAAATACGTTGTGCCTGAAGAATGTTCTCACCTCGGTGGATCGGTAATCTTCGGCGAGACTCGATAATGCTCGAAGTGTTAGTTCACGGGCTGTCACCACAGCGCTGCCTGGATAATCTAGAAATATCAAATAAATAACTGAATTTGATCTTATTTGTGCTTTGTTGTTAGAAGGAACTTTATATTTCAAATAATAAATAAAATTTCATTTTTATTTGGACTTACATTGTTAAAAGAAAATGTAACAGCGATGCCATCTAAAATTCAAGTGTCTGTTATGCAGCGGAGGTAAAAATTATAATGCGAACCAGAGATATAAAATTTATTTACTGTGACGTTCGTTTAAATTTAATTTTTTTTATTATTATTATTTACGGTGACTAGATGAAGAAATTCGTGTACGGAGAACAACATGCGATGTTTCTGCTGTAGCAGTTATAGGAATCAAGTGACAACATAACCTAAGAATTTTTTGACAGGAAATAAGGAAAGTGAGGTTTATTAAAACTCTCAAAGATTACACTTAATAACGAAATTTATCAATCAATTAAATAATAGTTATTCGGTTCTGAAATTATACTTCACTTAAAAGCTCTTTCTTAATATTAAAAAAATTTGTAATAAATAAAAAACATTAATCGTAATTCGTTTTTCCTCAGAAAATTTTCCAGAACAAGTTCCTACTACTACCATATATAATACCCGTCATTTATTTTACGGGTGTTTAAATATATATATATTATTTTCATTTACCGCTTTACGGATTTTGATTGTGTCGTTGTTACAACCAGGAAAGACTGGTTAAAAAATAAGTTGGTAGAAAATCGCTGATGGTATTTGTAACCAAAGCCGTTTCGCGAGACAACGGAAGATCTAAATCAGGGTGGTCGAACCGGGAATCAAACCCGTGTCATTCCAAATGTCACGTACAAATGTTACTGCTCATTTAGTACTATCTGGTTGAATCAAAGCTATTTCTTTACATTAAGGATTTGCGGTTTAACGACGACGAAGTCATTAGAGACTGAGAGATTTGTAGCCAATTGCCAGAGAGCTGGAAGTAAATTGATGGTGGCGTTTGTGAAGAAAACTTTCTGGCATCTGCTTCTATTGGTTTCGAGAAACCATGGAATATAGAAATCTGGATAGTAGCACGTGGAATCGATCCTGATCACCACGAATTCCAGAGCCGAATGTTATCGTCCAAACTCTATGTTTAGAAACCGAAATATAGACTGTCGTGCAATAAATTATTAAAATATTCAGGATGTTAGTCATCACTACATATATAAATCCGAAACCAGTCGTTTCTTTGTCTAGCATCACGAAATTACTACCGAACCAATCTAGACGGGATTTTCACAGCCTGAAAGTTACGATCTAACTTAAAAACTTCATGATTCTATAAGAATTTTGGGCAATTCAATAAGTGATAATTTGTTCATAAACTGAACAGACAGGTACCAAAGATCACACTACGTCGGATACACTTCATTCTACGAAATTTGTTAATGTTGTTGTTGTTGACTAGGTAACATTGGTTATTAGATAACATTTGTGAAGGCAATTTAAATTAAATAAATTAAGCTGCGGGCAATAGGGCGGCACCGAGCGGGAGGGTGAGCGATAACGTTCTGGCCTCGCATCCTGGAAGATGCAAGTTCAAATCTCCGTGCGGTTATCCAGATTTCATTTTTCCATGATCTCCCAAAATCGCTCCATGCGAATACTGGGATGGTTCAGTCAAAAGGACGTCACCGAATCCTTCCGAATTTCTTCCCACCAGTCCTTCCTCTAATGACCTCGACGTCTACGAGGCGTAAAGCGATGACGGCATTCGTCAAGCTAATTTAAATTATTAAAAACGAAATTTTTCGTATTTGATGCGGGCACCGCTTCAAAAACTGTGGTTTTTCATTTTTTATGCGAAATGACGTCCATGCATTCAATGCTGCCGGGAATTTCTAGCGAAATATAACCTATTTTTTAAAGGTTTGTCTTAGATCAATGTAAATGAAATTGTTGATGAAACATACTACCCGAATTGTTTCCAAGCTGTAAACAGTTTAACGCAGACAACACAGACAACACATTTAAATGCCATAAAGCGGAGCAAATTTTCGTTTTTAGGATTTGGTAAGCAATAACATCCACTACTGTTCGTTCATCTGTAGCTAGTAAACAAAATATTTCAGACTTGGAATTTTCACACGATATGTGTTGTTAACCCAAAATTAATATAGTCTCCATAATTTTCATAAATTGTATTCATAAATTGTACTCTTGGTGGTGGAGGGATGGGATATGTAGAAGTAAAGAGGGCGGAGAAATAGTTTCTAGCCAACTGTGAGAGCAGTAGACGTATAGAACTTGTCAAGGAGAGAACTAATATATCTTTCTTTTACCGGGCCTATCTCAAAAATGGTAGTACCTAGGATCAATATCGAGGGTATTTAAATCAAAAGTGCTGAAAACGGTTATTCAATTAATCCAATATTAAAATTAGATATAATGATTTTGCTTGTTATTGACTTCTTTACAATTTCTAAGTAATAACAGTGAAGGATGTTGATTGAGATGTCGTGTACGATATAGAAACTATTTCACTAATAGTAATACGAAAAGGAACTTTTACCTAAACTAGTCGGTATGGAATTAAATGTATTAATTAAGTTGACAAAAATCCATGATCAGGGTAGGACCAGGTATCTTATTCGAAATACGCCTGACTTAAACAGACATTAGTTACGAAGATTATTTGGTTTATTAATCATAATTTCTTAACTATTCAAAAAGGAGATATTTAAAATTCTGGCAGGTACTTTTACATGGTTTCTATGCAGGGTTAAATGCCATTCTGAATTTCTTACTGTTTTCAGTCGTATGTTGTATATATTCTAAGTTATGCATCACAACAAAAATAGTACCTCTAGCGGAGTGGGCTTATTCTAGTTATTATATACCCAGATCAAGTCATCCACCGCATTTCAGACGACCACGAACAACTCTCATATTTTTGTGGTGCTTCTAAAAGTCATCTTAGGACGATATCATACAGTATATATAGCACGTAGAGGGCTTAGTATCTGCGTGTGGCAGCATGTTGTTCGTTGTAGCTGTCGCGGTATTTTATTACGGCGTAGCTAAATACAGACACAGCATTCACAATCCGGGCTCGGCAGGTGACTTCTGCTGCTGTAAATCCCCGTTTTATAATCCTCTCCACACAATCGCACCTGCCGTGTACCCACCCGTGGTAAGAGATTCGACTGAGAGATAGCACACTATACAGGACTCTCGATCTCAACCTTAACATCATTTCAAAAGTTAAAGTGCTAATGAATATCTTACTATTTAGGTCTTACAAGTAATTATGAAAATATTGTCTACCCAATAAAAAAAATGATTGTGAGAAAACAAATATGCACCAAAACGATGACATACGTATAATCGGCCATTTTCATGGGTTTTAAATGACCACATATCACGCATAAAACTGCATTGCCACAGTTTGAAAACATAAGGCCTAACTTAAAAACTGTATGAACGGTGGACACAGCAGTAAATGATTATCTGTTCGTAAACAGAATAGACGCCAAAGATCAAAACTACATCAAAGATAACTTTTTTAAATTATTTATTTAAATGGCTTTCGGCCTTGTCGGCCAAACATCCAAGTTCTTTACGTTTTATGACAATTCATATTACAATTCCTTTACAGTTCTATATTCATAGTTTACAGTTCTTTACGTTTTATAACAATTTACATTTCAATTCCTTTACAGTTATATGTACGTAGTTTACATTCATTTACAGTTCTATGTGCAACAGTTTAGTTTTTGAACTTCTACATTTCAGTTCCTTTACAGTTCTATATATATGAGTTTACATTCTTGGTGTTATGCTATGGTGTGTCGACATGTAATCAGTTACTTTCTTATATCTCTTACCTGCGCCGTAGAATGTTTATTTTACAATTTGTGGGATTTTTGACACTGTATCTTAATTCTATTTGTTCAATGTAAAGCATTGGTGCCCTAATCGTTAACTATGGCCACAAATTCTAGTTCTTAGTTTTCTGTTAAAATTATTGTTAACTGCGTAAATTTATTTATTAACACCAAACTTGTGTAGGTAGTTTAAAATTATTAAAAGTTCGTTGTGTCTCGCGTGGGCATCATTTCACAATTTTTTTACATCTTCAAATGGTCCACGAGGGCGAATCTGCCAGGAAATACTAGTGTTTATATATTATTGTTTGCACCCGTAACTTCATTCCGAAGTAACACGAGGGAAGGAATTAATAATTTTTTTCTTTGAATACGATCTCGTATTGTTATCTCTGATGCTGGGTGGCCTATATGCCCACTTCTTCGCTATCCAAAAATTCGGAATAAAGTGTTTAAAACACAGTAAAATGTCAGCAATTTGATCGGTGTTTGTTTCTCGAATCACCCGAAGTTAATTGCAACTATTTGGGCATTAGCATCTTGCGTACTGCATGATTTGCTACGAAACGTGATACGGTTGATGCCTAAGTCTTCTCTAATTCCTTTCCGCTCTCGTCGCCATTCCTCTTCCGTTTCTAATACCCCCAACGCCAATAAACCATAAATCAAATTACTGAGGGTATACACCTCACAGCGGACATAAAATCGTCAGTAAAAATGTAAATTTGTTGTTAATGTATAAATAGAAAAGATTCCAAACATAAGAAATAATGAAATATGTTGAAAGAATTGTACTGATCGATATAGAACTTCGCGGCTGGTTCAAGTAATTAGCAAGGAATAAGGAAAAGTCAAGGAGAGAAAGAAACAGGCGACAGAAAATGGCGGACGTACAATATTAATAATGAATTATTATAGGAATATGTTCGACTAAATTAAAATTATTATTTTAATGAAACCTACGAATGTATTTGTATTGCTAGTAAAAATTTTTCTTTTTTTTTTACTATGGCTTTACGCCTCGTCGACGTCGAAGTTATTAGAGGTGGGATGGGACAGGGAACAAGGAACGGGAAGAGGTTCAGCTATGGCCTTTAGAAGGAAGCATCCTAGCATTCGCCTAGAGTGATTTGGGGAAACCATGAAAAACCCAAATCTGGATGCCCGGACGGGGATTCGAACCGGCGTCCTCCCGAATGCGAGGCCAGATTACTAACCGCTCAACCACCACGCTGGGTAAATTTGTTTGTAACTACCTTATGTAGAAATCACTTAGCCAGGAAGAAAACTTGAATTAAATAAGCAATACACAGGTTAAGTATACCTCTTTCAGATTAACTAGATTAAAATATACAAAATGTAAAGATGAGCCTACATTCGACGTTATAATTGCACTAGATATGACGCATTATGTGCTTATCTGAGATGGGAAAAAATACGCTACACAAAGATAGACTCTTGTGTAAAAGATGTAAAGGAAAGATATATAAGAGAGGTTACTGTAGAACCGCTTAAATACTGTCGGGTCCTTTATAATAGCAACTGCAGTTAGCGATATTTTGTTAAAATAAGTGGTTTACTTGAGTGGTACTGAATTAGTTTAAATAGGTGATTTACCTATTTTTAATGGCCCTACCACTTCCCTGTGATAGTGAGTAAAGTAAACCTGACCCCCCCCCCCCCTCACTCGATGCAGTTGCATCTGCCACGGCGCTCCTTACAAAATCTAATAATGAACTGAGTGCGTCCCCCAGAAACGAGTGGGTTCGTAGTCTTATCGATTCGTTTAGGGCAACACGGCCGAGCTCGATGCAGAGATCATCGCTTCAAGCAACATGCATAAAGGTACCGACATGAGCTTTAAATAGTCCAGTCCGTAGTGCGGCTATGAAAATATACGAAATTTGAGGTGAATGCCATCAAGGCCAAACTGGACTTAGGGAAACCCATTACTGCCTGCTGGCCGAGCTAACTAATTATTTTTAAAGCGGATTTCCGCAGTAATAAAACTGAGTTCCATTTACGACTCCTAAATATACCTGTCGCAAACTATATACACAACGGACGTTATAGGGAAGTTCACACATTTAGCGGACAGGTTCATCACTAAGTAATGGATATTCCTGAAGGTCCCAAGTTCTGTAATTAATTTTCAGTGGCTTCCCATTCTCTGCAGTCTTAAGCAAAACGAGTTTCTTTCTTTCACTCATATATCCGACAACATGTACGTGAGCTTACGAACGACTGATTTGGATTCGGATTGGCTTGGATATATGAACTAACATCATCCATAACATGACTCACTATCAGCTCCCTTTCTTAGTTCCAACTTTCAGCTCGAGTAAAATAAATAAGTAGCCCACTGATGCTAATTATTCTTTTGACTTGATACAAGGAAATAACCGAGGATTGAAATCGGGTAGCCAGGGGTAGGATTTGAGCTAGAATCCCTGTATGCGATATGATCTAACTAGAAACTTCCCAAATTAAATTAAAAAAAAGATTTTGGTTTTGAAATTAGATTACTGTATAAAACGGTAATCTTAATGGTGGTAATGTAAAAAATTATCATCCATAATTTTATGCTTTCTTAGTGTTCAATATTAATATGCAGCATCTTCATTAACTTTTTATAGCTTGCTAGAGAATTCTGTAAAATCGGCACCAAGTATTTAACTCCTAAGCAACGAATTTTAATTGACTGACGTTTCTGTAAGGTAG
The DNA here is from genome assembly GCA_031002005.1 of Vandiemenella viatica. NCBI lineage: Eukaryota > Metazoa > Arthropoda > Insecta > Orthoptera > Morabidae > Vandiemenella > Vandiemenella viatica. Next base: position 97,578,411 of record CM061919.1, on the reverse strand, counting down.
CTTCTTTCGCAGTGTTTTAAAAACCTACGTTTCGGTGTATTTATAACACAATATCCAATTTTAAGGTGGTTGCTCTTTGTAGCTTAAAGATTTACAAAGAGAAATGGTTGATTTACAGTTTTCGGGTATCATGGGTAATTCACAAAACGAAATTTCAGTACTTGGTTAATACATTCGCTTGTTCTACGTAATTATACCGAAGATGGCTCTAGCCTATCCACAAAATACCAGCAATACGACTTAGAGATTCAGGGCCCGAATTAATGCTATCAATGGTCACAATTAATAATTTAAGATACATACTATAATTGAACCATTTTCTTTACAGTCGCCAAAAGGAAATCATATTTTTGCATTTTGAAACGAACAATGTCGACCATAAAACTGTACGTTATACGATGCCCCTTTAGCGAATTGATGCTTAGCTGAAGTATGATAAAAAAAAACTATAGGTTTTATCTTCCACATTTAACTTTATTTCAAGTTATCAATTTCACAAGATAAGTACATTTTCTAGCTATAAGACCAGTGAAGTTTCAAGTTTTAACAGTCGAAACGTAAAAACGCTTAGAATCATCTTGCCTTTTGCGTACGTAATTGAAATTCGTAATGTTGTTGCGTGATTTTTACAATAGTCTGATAAGGTAAGCCCTACATTTCTTTGATTCGTTTTATGAAGTCCATTTCATCTCTTATAAACTACATACCTATTATCCATATGAAGGTCTTTTTATTCCACACTCGCATAATATTCCATCACCATTACCTTTAAGCGTTAAACTGAATTCACCATTTAAACTATCATCAAGCTATGTCTTACTCCCACTATGTATGACATAGCAATTGTTTCAGTTCTGTTTCAACAGCCAATGTTATTGCGCTACTTAGAGATAATCTCACCCCGCATAACGTATTGTTTACCTTCCATTCAAATCATCATATCCAGGAGATCCCGGAGGATTGATCGGCCAGCAGGTGACAGGGTTTTTGATTCGCCGCGCAATGTGCCCCTTGTCGAGGCTAACTAACCTGACCCGGGCGTCCATAAATTACGTGAGGTGAAATAAGGGGGGGGGGGGAGGAAGATATCTCACCAAATCTCACCAAGGGGGAGGGAGGTAAACGGAAATATTAGGTTTTGGAAATTTTTGCTGGACTGTAGAGCTAAAAAAAAAGTCTACAAATGACGCGAGAGTCAATTTTAGGCAGGGAAATTTCGTCGTAAAGTTGCGAGGACGATTTGTAGAAAAGGGGGGGGGGAGGTCCCACGGACCAGATCTCACCAGAACGGGGGGGGGGGGAGCGGGTCGGACCAAATCTCACGAAAAATCACTAGAGGGGAGGGGGGGGGAGGAGCGGAAATCCGGAAAAACACCTCATGCAATTTATGGATGCCCCCTAAACCAACTGTGTGTAGGGGACATCTAGCTTAATGTAGAATTTGAACCAGAGAAGTGTTCTGGCGTACTTTACATTACATAGCAAGTTGTGCCAGAGGTGAAGTTCGCTATGAAAATCCCTACGAGGTATCGAACCGGAAATCTTTCGACCTCCTGTCAGACACCTAAACCAATGAACCATCAGATCGCTCCTTTGCTTTCACCAGACCATAGATATATACTTTTCCGCAGATGCTAAAAAGGTTATCCACGCTCCCGGTCTGAAACGGTGGCTTCTGCTGTAAGTTTTGCCTGTGATAATCTCGTGGGTGTGAAGAGAACGTGGAGGGCAATGACGAAGGTAGAATCTTCTGCGAAGTACAGGTGCGCCGGCACCAAAGTTACGGTGTGGGATGCAGGTGTAAACATGGATGACGCAATCCCGACTTCTCTCGTGAACCCTCATTGTGGCCGGTTGTCGACCCCATGGCCTGCTGGTCATAATCGTATAACTTAAGTCTAGTGACGAAGACGTTACATGTCGCGGTACTAAACACAGCGTAAAATGAAAATTTCCTCAAAACTTTTATTGCGACGTTTGAAAATCGTGAAGCCATAGAATGCCATATATTGGTTGGCAAGTGCTCAGAGATTATAATTCGAGATTTTTCACAAAAAAATTTAATCAGCGCATTAAAATAGCAGAATTGCGAGATAATATGACATAAGGAGTGCAAACTCTACATAACACCGATGTACTTCATTCTTTTACTTAGTCCACAACCGAAAGATTGATTGCTTCCTCCCAAAGGAGGCATACTAAGCAATTGTGTCGTAGGTAGGACGGTTAGTTCCTTTCCTCTGGGAACTAGAATTTAACGTGATATACAAGCAACAGAACGTCATGGCTCATATGAACAAACACGACTTTTAAAAATTCCTGCTCCGGCCGGAATTTGAACCTGGGACGGGAACATGAAGTTTTGAAAGCAAGCGCACTAACCACTGAGCTACCAGGCAGCTCTTCCTGAATTTACCCCTGTTGAATATCTTCGGATTACGATTATATGAGTATTTTATTCGTAAATCTGAACAACCCCCTTACCCCCCTCCCCTGGGGAGCTTTGTTGAGATCTGGTAGGAACCCTCTTCCCCTCACATGAGATCAATATCGTAACTTTGGAGACCATTTTTGATGTGAGATTTCTGTCGCTCCAACTCTTCTCCCCATGGTGCGATTTTGCCGGACCCCCTCCGCCATTTTTTTTGTTCAAGTAATTAATAGACGCCACCAAAACTTCCATTCTTGGAAATGTTACCGAGCGTGATGGTTGAGTGGTTAAGGCCTCACATGCGGGAGGATGGCGGTTCGAATCACCGTCCGGGCATCCAAATTTGGGTTTTCCACGGTTTCCCCAAATCACTCCCGGTGAATGCCGGGATGCTTCCTTCAAAAGGGCCATGGCCGAATTCCTTCCCATTCCTTGTCCTCAGTCCCATCCCGCCTCTTATGACCTCGATGTCGACGAGGCGTAATGCCATAAGTAAAAAAAAAGTCTTGTAAATGTTGCTGAGTGAATCACCAGTAGCGTCTACTAGGCAGAACAAGATTTTTTATTTTGTTTCTCTGTGATAATTATTGCAATTATGATCTATGACAATATTTAGGGAACAAATACTACATGAAATCAAATAATGCTGAAATATTTATTTTTCCTCTTCTTACTTTTGTCAACAGCACAACGAACCGGTTCTTCAGATTAGTAACATTCATACTAAAAATTCTACGCATTTGGTCGAGTAACAGTAACGTTCGGAAAATACATTCCAGGGACATTGTAAAAATGTCCAGTATCTTGTGTTACGGAGTAGAAAGAATTTTATGTTTCATAAACAATGTTGTCATTAAGGGGAAATTGACTATGAGAAAAAAATAAAGAAGCCGCTACTTTTCATCACAAGTAATCGTAAAAGCTTTGTGTTAAGAAGTAAGTGTTGGAAATGTAGGAAAGACTGGAAGATTTATTTGCCATGGAACCCGCCTCCCTCACCTCAACAGTGAAAAGTTCGTCTTTCTCTTAAGATGGCTTTACTGGCTCTAAAACAAGCTTATTTCCCACCTCCAAGAAGTTCTAGCTTTAATACCCGCCTGTTAATTTAAAGGGTCGTAAAACATTAGATTTCTTGCCATCTCGACGCGTCTAGGGATCAGCCGGCAGGTTCAAAGGGGACAACTAGACTCTACTTTGGAGCTTTATTTCTTCACGCCCATGTTTGTAGACCCTAATTGGCGTGTCTAAAGTTTCCTGGCGTGTTATTAACATCTATTAGAGGTTATTCACCTGTAAAGACGATATGTAATTTACGCTCGTCTTTAATGAAGTGCAGTTGTGTAGTGTCCAAGAAGAGTCGTTGGGACGCGAAAGGCAATGACTGGGTGCAGAAAGCGAGCGTCAGGCATCGGGTAAACGGGATCGCTTATAGCAATGCAAATAATTCACGTTACGGCAGCCATTAACATGCTGGGGACAAGTGAGACATGCGTTTCATACGGTCTTTAGACACAGAGGAATGTTAAGGACGCGATGGAATAAGTTTAAAAAAAAAAAAAAAACAAGGTTCCTAAAATATATTATTATTAAAACATAAATATATTGTAGAATTGAGACAGTTTATTAATAATTCATACCGAGCGTAGTGGGTGAGCGTTCACTTTCTGGCCTCGCATACGGAAGCACGCGTGATTGAATCTCCGAACGGCCATCCAGATTTGGATTTTCCATTGTTTCCCAAAATCATTCTAGGCAAATGCCAGGATGGTTACCTTAAAAAAAGGCCACTGCCGAATTTCTTCCCTTTCCTAGACACCAGTAATTTCTCTCCTCTGATGATCTTGACAATGACGCGGCATAAAGCCATAAGCAAAATAAAAGTCTAGCTATGTAAAACAGGTATTATGGAAGGTATAAGCGACTTTCTTTAGCATGCCTTAACCTTTTCCATCTCCTTAGAATGAGTCTGTCAGTAGTAATCAGTATTTGAATGAGTTTAGTGAACACACGTCTAATTATCAAGTGCCTCAAAATTGCACATTCCGCCATATCCAACGCATCTGACCATACATATTTGCAAAATACCTGTGACTAATTGGAAATAAGTATCTATAATTAATGTTAGAGAAGTGAAACTGAGTAATCCTTCGTCAGAAATTTGATATCGTATTGACATTCCTTTTGGTAGCACAATGAGAAAATTGTTGCTTGGTTCTTTATCATACAGCCTGGATTGGTAGCAATGCTTCCAGCATTCCACAGAAGTATCGATAAGAAAGCAATAGAATAAAATCGAAAAGAACGGAAGACAATTCACTCCAACACGCGAATAAAAATGTGATTCATTATTCTTTGTTACTTCATCTATCTTCTTTACTGTCACCAACAAGAAACCATGTTAGCAAAAAATCATTAGCTTATAACTGCGCAAAACTTTATTCCAGAATCCAATACTTAGACCAAATACATGAACTTCTTTTTTACATTGCTTTTTAACACATGAAAAAAACTGTCGCTCGTCTTGATGCTGATACAGTACGAGCTGGGGGAAAAACAATTGATTCGCTGCCATCATCTATCCGGCGCAATACGCCCTATAGCAATAGTTATTCGAGTTTTTGTGTCCTCTGGCTCGTTTTTCATAGCAGTTGCTTAAAAATAAACAACTTTCTGTTGTGTATCTGTTTATCCACTGTTCATAACAATACTCATACAACATTGTATAGAGACAAGTGGTGCCCGTATAATTATGTTTATGATTTGCAGTCACAAGATATGTGGATTTCACAGAATACTTAATATTTAATAGGATCGCACCGAGCATGGAGGGTGAGCGTCAACGCTCTGGGTTCGCATTCGGGAGCACGTTGGTTCGAATTCCCTTCCGGACATCAAGATTTGGGTCTTCCATTGTTTCCCAAAATCACTCGAGGCGAATGCCGGGATGCTTCCTTCCCGTACCATTTCCCCAATCCCATCTCCCCCGCAGGGGCCTGGTACGTAAGTGCCAGGTACGGGTTTGGCGAACCCGCGGTGCCCGAGCTGGAAACTTGTGAGCGCCGCAAGTTTCCCACACCGTAAACTCCTACCATGCTTCAACGACCACCGTAGGGCGTGGCGGTGGAACGTTGTGTGCCTAGGAGAACGGGGATCTTGGCTTCATCGCCCGGATCGCGAGGACGGTAAAAACCTCTATAAAAAACCCCTCAACCTCAAGGTCAGCCACGTGCCGAGGAGGTGCATGTGTGAGAGGTGGATCACACGCTAACGTGCAACCTCAGGGCACCTGCGCACCCCTGTTGTATCAGCATTTCTTTTTATCATGTTTTTGCTCGTGGGATCAAAACGAAGACTCACAAACAAAAACAAAACCCCTGCGGCCCGGGTGTGTCGCAGGTAAATAAAAATACACCCAGTTCAAAAAAGCGGGCGAGGGTTGAAAGCCCTCCTCCTGAACAAAGTAATAGTAACGGCAAGGGTTTTCTTATAGATAACGCCTTCGTTATAATGACACGGGTGGAGGGATCTTTTGAGAAGATCTCTCCATTTTATGTAAACAAAGGTTTAGAGGTATTGCGGGTACCCTCAAATCGGTTAAAAAGCTGAGGAACGGGACTCTGCTTTTGGAAACATCCACCCAAAAGCAGGCTGTCCTACTCCTTAAGTGCGAGAAGCTCGGGGAGTTCGCAGTGAAGTGCGAACTCCATAAAACTCTAAATTCTAGTAAAGGTGTCATCACCTGTAGGGACCTTATGGATTTAGAGACCGAGGAACTCCTTAAGGAGTGGTCTACAGAACATGTGGTCGAGGTTCGCCAGATTAAGCGAAGGGTTAACGGCAGTCTTGAGAAGACAGCCACCTTCGTCCTGACGTTCGACACTCCGACGTTGCCCAAAAACATCAAGGCAGGGTATTTGAATTTGAATATTCGCCCGTATGTGCCGGACCCAATGCGCTGCTTTAAGTGCCAGCGGTTCGGCCATACAACGGCGACCTGCAAGGGGTAACCCCACCTGTGGGAAGTGCGGAAAGGCGGCTCATGAGCCAGGCACTAGCTGCACGCTCCCACAGGTGTGTGTCAACTGTTCCGGGGCACATCCAGCCTGGAGCAGGGAGTGTCGATTGTATCTGGAAGAAAAAAAGATACAGGAGTTGAAAACGAAAGAGCGGATTTCGTATGGCGAAGCCAAGAAGCAGTATAAGGCTCTGGCTCCACCAGTCTTCGCTACCAGCTTCGCGAAGACGTTATCAACTCCCGTCAGGAAAGAAAGTGTCGCTACCCAGGACGTCCGTTGCGGACATGGGCACAAGTCCAATGTGCTCATGTCAGTGCAGATGTGGTGCCAAACCCATCAAGGTTATTACACCTAGGACCTCGGACGCTGGTAGCAACACTCTGACGAACTCGACCATATCGACAGTATGTTCAGCAGTCCACCAGCTAAGGCACAGCCATCCGTTTACAGTAGCTACAGACGTGGGTGCCTCTGCAACAGCAGAAAGAGCACCCATTGCAGAAGCATCACCTGCAACAGCTGTAGCAACGGCAACGCCATCTGCCAGTAGGCGGATGGCAAACTGTGCAGAAAGTGCGGGGTCCCGAAGTTTAAAACACACGGACCCCACTGTGTTCTTGAAGTCCCCTTCTACTTCTCCTCCCAGTTCCCCAACTGGCAGGGAGAAGAAGGGGAACAGGCCTCGGCGGAAGAAAAATCCGCATGACCTCCGAGGCCTTAGAACAAGTGTCGTCTTCGGACCCTGAAGACGACATAAATGCTGGTGGACGAACATAGTTCCGTTCCTCAGCAAATCGCAATGCGCAGGACCCACCCGACCCGGGCGGGTGGTTTTAAATAGGTAGGATGGCTCCCATACTTCAGTGGAACGTTAACGGCTTTCAGGCTCACAAAGAGGAAGTCCAACTCTTAGCACGGTCTGATCCTTTGTGTCCTCTGTCTGCAAGAGACACATTTCAGACCGCTACACCAGCCAGTGCTAAGAGGATATGACATATTCCGAAAGGACGATACCGAGGGTGATAGAGCTAAGGGAGGAGTGGCGGTGTTGGTCCGAAACACTGTCCACTCCGACCCGTTGCTCTCACCTCCACCTTACAAGCAGTAGCGGTGAAAATACACGGTCCAATCCAACTGACCGTATGCTCTATCTATCTGCCACCCAGTGTGTCACGTCGGCTACGACGACCTGGTTGGCATTATACGACAACTCACTCGGCCCTTTCTCCTTGTGGGAGATTTCAACGCCCACAGTGCGTTGTGGGTTCAACCAACCGATTGCCCCAGGGGCCGAGTGGTTGGTAGATTGATAGAGCAGGAGGAAATTTGTATCCTGAATACAGGGCAAATGACTCATTTCACCGACTGCAACCGGTACGTCCTTCTGCCATTGATCTTTCCTTGTGTTCCCCCTCAATTGCGGACTCCGTGCAGTGGGACGTGGATCGCGACCTACATGGTAGCGACCACTTCCCAATTTGGATGCACGTCGAGTGTGAACGTGGAGGAGGAAATAACCGACGTAAATGGAACGTCAGTTGTGCAGATTGGCAGCTCTACTGCCGTGCTGTACAACTGCAACCCTGTGACAGTTATACAGGAGAAGGTGAATCACTTGACAGAAGTGATTCACCGTGCAGCTGACGTTTCCATGCCGAAGAGCTCCGGAACGCTGCGAAGGACGCCCGTCCCCTGGTGGAACGATGAATGTCGTTCCGCCATCCAGGGTCGCCGACGGGCGTTGCGTCGTTTTAGGTTGTGCCCACATCTGACAACCTAGCAGCGTTCCGTATTGCCAGAGCTAAGGCGCGTCGAGTTATTAAGGAGAGCAAGAGAGGTCATGGCAGAACTTTGTGAGCAATATAAATCGTTCCACAGCCTTCGTCGAAAGTATGGGAGTCCATTCGCCGTATATCTGGAAGGTACTCCCGCCACCAGTATCTGGGTTACTGGATCACGGACGGATAATTACTGACGAACGAAGCATAGCGCAGGCTGATGGCGGAGAACTTCGCCGCCATCACTTCGTCCGCTAACTTTGACCTCGGTTTCAGCGACGAAGAGTCGCTGCCGAGAGGCGCCCGCTGTGCTTCGATTCGTCGAATACAGAGGCCTACAACTGCCCATTTACATCTTGGGAGCTGGAGTCAGCGTTGAATAGCGCAAATGACACTGCTCCAGGGCCTGATTTGATCAAGTACCAGATGCTGAGGCATCTCAGTAAGGATGCTAAGAGATTACCTTCTGATATTTTTAACGATAGTTGGACCGGAGGACACTTCCCCGACTCGTGGAAAGAAGCACACTTAATTCCACTATTTAAAAGCCTGGCAAGGACAAATTGTTGCCAGGTAGTTATCGTAGTATTGCCCTTACTAAGCTGCGTGGGTAAGACACTGGAGAGGATGGTGAATCGCCGCCTCGTCTGGTGTCTGGAATCCCTAAATCTTCTGAGCCGCTTTCAGTGTGGATTCAGGAAGTTCCGTTCCACCTTGGACAACCTGATCCTCCTGGAGGCGGCAATACAGGATGCGTTCATCCGCAGCCAACACCTTGTGGGTGTTTTTTTTCGATCTTGAAAAGGCTTACGATACTACCTGGCGGCATGTGATTTTAAAACAGTTACATGAATGGGGTTTTAGGGGGAAACCTACCCCGTTTTTTAAAAATCATTTTTATCTGGTCGTTGCTTCCGGTACCGAGTCGGTGGTGAAGTGTCTGATCTTTTTATTCAGGAAAACGGTGTTCCTCAGGGGTCAGTTTAAGCGTGACACTTTTCGCCATCGCTATTACTAGTATAGCAGCCATCATAAGGAGTCCCCTTACGGTTCTCCTTATATGTGGACGACTTTTTTAATATTTATTGCTATCGTCCAGCCTGAGAAGCGCTGAGCGGCAGTTGCAACTCACGCTGAACAGGCTGGATGAATGGTCAGTGCACACCGGTTTTCGTTTCTCTGCCTGAGAAAACCGGTGTGTACTTTTTAGTCGCAGCAGACGCTTTTACCAGAGGCCTCACCTTACCTTGAGGAACACCGTTTTAAGTTTTACTGACACTGTTCGGATTTCTGGGCCTCATTTTAGACACTAGGCTAACCTGGCTTGCCACATCTTAAAGATGTGAAAGCTAGAGCCTCTAAAAGCTCTTAATGTTTTAAAATGTCCTGTGTGGCAGGTCATGGGGCGCTGACCGCTCCTGTTTGCTACAATTTTACAGAGCCTTTGTACGGTCGCGGCTGGAATACGGTTGTATCGTTTATGGTTCGGCACGGGACAGCTATCTCCGTATACTGGATAGTGTCCACCATGCTGGAATTCGGCTCGCCACGGGTGCATATCGCACCAGCCCTATTGTCAGCATTTGTGCTGACTCGGGCGAGCCGCCGCTTACCATCCGCCGGCAACTCCTCATGGTGCGACACTACCTGCACGTTGCCATAACACCTGGCAGTCCCGTGCACGACAGTGGTGCTCCATCCCAACTACGAGCGGCTCTATACCAACCGGCATAGAGCCACTAAACCGTTCAGCTACCGTACAAAGGCTATTTTACAACAATATGGATTTGAGCTTCCTTCTTTTTATCACCAGGGTTGGAGTAAATCTCCTCCCTGGCTTTTAAAGAGGCCCAGAACAATTTTAGAATTATCGCGGCACAACAAGTTGTGTACCGCGGATAACGTTTTTATCAGAATTTTTAGAGATGTTTAAACCAGTATCACACGTTTACCCCGGTATATACGGATGGGTCTAAGCAGGCTAACGGAGTTGGTTGCTCTGTAGTGTTCCCTCGAGCGACTTACACATTCAAACTAGACGGCAGGTGCAGTGTTTACACCGCCGAATGCTATGCCGTGTTGAAGTCGCTCCAGCATATGAAAGTAATGCGCGATAAGTTGTTCATTATATGCTGTGATTCCCTCAGCTGTATTCAGGCCATAGGAAATATGTATCCAGCAGATCGTCTAGTCCAGGACATCCAGGACGCCCTCCTTTCCCTCCAATCTCGTGGAAAGGAGGTATTATTCTGCTGGGTACCGGGCCATGTGGGAATCAGGGGGAACGAGGCAGCTGATGTAGCTGCCAAGTTAGCCTGCGACAAGGTCAGAACAGACTTTGAACCGGTCCCAAAGTCAGTCCTTGCCTCGGCGGTGAAGAGATTCGTTTCTGATGTTTGGCAGAGGCAGTGGCTGGAAGTTGAGCATAACAAGCTCCGGCTGGTCAAACCGACCGTTCAGCCGTGGAGCAGCTCCTTCCAGCGGGCGAGGAGGGATGAGGTTCTCCTTACTCGCCTCCGTATAGGGCACTGTCCTCTGACGCACAGCTTTCTTCTCCGCCGAGAGGACCCTCCGGAATGTGATGCTTGTGGCGTACCTTTGACGGTACGCCACATTTTAACCGAATGTGTACTGTTTTTAGATTTAAGGGAAGACGTTGGCTTAGCCAACGATCTGTCCCTTATTTTAAACGATGACGGTGACAATGTGGCTAAGGTTTTAAAGTTTTGCAGCTTGGCCGGTCTTGTCCCAAAAATTTTGGGCAGATCGGCCTAGGTTTTAGATTGGATTGGTGGCCATTTACAACCACCAATCCAAGTACTTTTTTACTCGTGACACTGCTTAAATGGCTGGCCCTTTTACAGCCAGCCAGCTAACTTGTTTTTTAAACTGGTTGGCCCTTTTACAGCCAACCAGTTAATATATGCGTTTTAATATTTTATTTCCTTGTCTCAGTTTTATATTTTAAGTTGCCGTCTGTGTGGCCGATCTCTTTACAGTCGGCCACGCAGACGGTATTTTAGTTAGTATGTTAGTATTTTATTGTGCTGTCTCTGTGGCCGACCCCTTTACAGTCGGCCACAGAGATGGCAATTTTGCCACATTGTCACGACTGGTTGTTGTTAGGGCGCTAATGACCCCGTCGTCGACGCGCCCTAAAACCCTAATAACAACAACAACAACAACAACCAATCCCATCTCACCTCTAATAACCTCGACGTCGACGTGGCGTAAAGCCATAAATAAAAAAGGACCGTGAACAGCTAACCAGGATATCAAGCTGGGTAGGTCAACACTCAATTAAAATAAATTCCAAAGAGACAGCTTCTGACGTAGACAAATATATATATATATATATATATATATATATATATATATATATACATTAATAACAATGAGAGTTGTAAGGATATTGATAGAAGAGTTAGGAGCACTACATGAAGGGAAGAGATGACCATGAGCATAAGCTTGCACTTGATTTCAGGCGTAATATTTCTTTTGTAGGTAAGAGAATCTAGGTGTGGGATAAATTACTGAGGGAGATGAAAAATTTACTGGAAAATTAAAATTCGTAAAGGGCAAAAGTAGATGGATGGAAAAATTGTTTATAAACAATTTAAGAGAAAATTTTTTATATAAAGTCTTATCACTTAGTTTTGTACGCTACCACTAATTCAACAAAGAATTACAATCAGCTCTACTGTTGTTTTTCAACCCCTGACGATACAGTGAACTTCAACAAGAGCAGATATTATAAGGAAATAACACAAACAATTAATATAATTAAATTTTCCAGTAATAGGTACTATATATCTTATCACCAGTGACTTCTAAAATAATCTGGGGAAACCAGAAATTAATTGTCGAATCCGGAGAAATTTTTTATTTAAAATCACTTTTCACGGGATATTTCGTTATTTTACCCAAAAACCATTTCCATTCCTTTCTAAGGAGGAGCTGGTACCGTTATTCCAACATTACATTATTGTTTCATTATGGATTTTATTATTTTGCACACAGTAACAATCAGAAATGGAACGCAGCTATCCATGCTAGAGTCTGGATTTCAATTGCCGATTCGCTGAATGAGAGTTCAAAATCATAATACGTTCTTCCTTTGTGCTACAACGAACCAGCTGCAAAGAAGTAGCAGGTTCTTTTTCGCCTCGTGATTTACGGCTGGTCGGCGTATAGGTTAATACATCAGGGAAATGGTGAGGAACGGGGAATGGGAAGGAATTCAGTCATGGTCGCTTGAGGACGTCGTCCCGGCATTCGCCCGTGCTGGGATATTTCGGGATACCGTGGAAAACCGAAATCTGGATGGGAACACAGGGATTTAAACCTGCGTCCTCCCGAATTCCAGGACCGAGCATTACCGCTCACCCACGAGAATCGGTGAAATTAATAGACAGCTATTACTTGCCATGCATGGAAAGCACTTTGCCTCCACAGAACATCTTCCCTCACCATTAGTCTCAGAAGAATGAATACCGCGTGTGTAATTAGCAGTTACCATGGTTGACGCAGAACATTAGTAGGTGACTGCAGCATCGCTCAAACTGAGTGGCCATTATGGTCCGTCAAACCTCTCTGCCTGCGCAGGTTCCCCAATGACAGGTGGCAAGGACTTATTATTTCACTCCAAGTCAACAGACCTATCTGGGCTACAATGACCTCGTCGTCAATTCGTTAAGATCCAATAAAAATCGAAATAATCACCTGCTGTTGGTAGAAACTACTGATATACGTAGTGTTGATATTGCGGATACTGACTCGCTATCATCGTTAAGTATGCAGCGTACTGTTACACGCATGAACACTAGGTTTCCTTTGATATATATTTTCTAAAAAAAAAATTTGTGACCATCTACCTTTCTGTCTTCGTTCTTAACCAAAATCGATAAAATGAGGCAGTGGCGTGGCAAATTCATTGGGTCCCTCACTGCAGGATTTCGGGGTTGAGGATGGGGGCGAAAGGGTGCAAACCGAGGCACCCATTTTAAGGGTGACCCTTTCTTTGTAGCTCCACTACTGCCCCGGGCAGCGACGATTGGTGCGGTCTGTTTGAAGGGCCCCCCTCCGGCTGGGGGTCTGGAGAATTTTGTCCGTCCTGCCACCTTATTGTTACAGCACTTAAATGATGTAACACTTTAAAGATTAAACTCTCCGCTTTGGTAACTTTATTAAGAAAGGAATTTTTCGAAAACCAATCCATAAATGGTAAAATTTTGACCATCAAGATCGCGTGTGTAGTGACTGATTTGTCGGATGACTGTGTGTATAGTCTGTACTCAGTCACTATAGCTAAGACTTGCGACGTATTCTTCTTCCGACACGCTGTTAGTCTTCTTTGCTTGTCTGACACCTAAAAATATTAACTGTGGGCTGCATGGGAACGGAGAACATACGGCTTGCATTCGTTGAATGAAATACTGAAGTCGTTAACCCATGTTTATTGCAACACTGGATACTTGGTTACAAGGAAAATACATCTGCAACTTCACGCGAACGTAATGCCAGCAAGCTAGGTATGTTGTAGGAAATATCCTACGACATGTGTAAACGAGAATCTTGGCGGGAATCGCGTCCGATCGGTATCGCCCGAGGCCGAGCCGTCGCTCCTAGAGATCAGACACGAATGTGGAAAAATTACAAGTCGTCTCTGCAAGGTGACCTTCGCCACGCGTGTTATTCTGCACGCGCCTAAGATTCCTGCTGAGCAATGTGAGCATTTCCGCTCAGCGGTTGCAGCACGTACGACTCGCTCAGAGTCGACAAATAAAATAGAAGGTTTTAATATAATAAAATGCGTCCCTTACACGTGTATGCACGTTTCAGAGCCCAATTGATAGGATTCTCTGGCGTCGATAAGAAGTGGTCGCATTACAGCTAGATAGGAGCACCACTTATCACAGATATATTGATGAACTGTGTTTTCTAGAGCAAGGAGCTTTCCAAATATTTTTTGTTTCTTTTAGGGAAACATTTCATCATTTGTAATTGTTCGGTAAGACATCGTGTTTTGCTGCGTAGACCTTCCTGTTTCGGTTGACAAATAAACAATTACAAAAAATGAGCCGGTTATTCTTTTATCCTAATGCAAATCACCAACCTTGCTATTCATCGTATATCAGTCGAGAAATTTTCTCACGGGCCACCTGATACGCCATATTCTCGGAGAATATGGCAGTACACAGACAGCTTGGTGGAATTGATTTTCCATGAATAAGAATTTGTGTGGTAATGAATACCGCCGCGATAAGGGGCGTCCTCTGGTGAGACTTCGTGAGATTTGGTTCGGCTCCCCCCCCCCCCCCCTCCCGTCTAAATGACGTGAGATTTTGATAAAATCCACTTTCGCGTTATTTGTAGACGTTTTTTTAGCTCTGCAATTCTACAAGATTTTTAAAACCTCACTTGAGATTTCCGTTGCCCCTCTTCCCCCTTGGTGAAGTTTTGTGAGATATAGCCGGACACCCCCCCCCCCCCACCCTCACATTTTACCTCACATCATAATTTCTTTTCTTCAATGAATAAAATATATTCTATTCCGAGCGATTCGCGGTTGAGATATCCCGAAGAGTACCTGTCTGATAACTAAATGAATTAACGTTCCGTGGTTGGAATTCCACGGTAAACTGTAGGTACAGCCATAAAAGAGATAAAATGGGGGTCAATAGGAAATCTGTCACGCCATGACCGAAAAGCTCTTGGCTAATTCCCGACAAACAATGCAGTACACCCATTAATGTATTTAATTTGGTTAGAAAGGTACACTAGAATGTAATTACCTAAAAAAATGCACTCCGTTGGCAGTAGGTAATAAATGATGACATTCTACTTGCAGCCAGATCTGCCCTTCTAAGGAGAACTTTTCGTTTATTAGTCTTTATCACTTGTCACGAATTGTATGTAAACTTAACAATCCTTTTCTATATATTTATTTATTCGTTGAGGGAAACTAGGACCACATTAAGCCTTTGTGCATTTGGCAACGAGTTTCATCTTCTTTTGGGCCCAGAACTCCTTCATTCGTTTTGAATGCGCCTGTTTGCGCTCCTCTGTCCAGAGTGTACCGCGGCTTCTGTTGGAGTGATCGTCTCCGCTTGTCCCACTTGTCATTAACTTCTTCCGAAATATATCTCTGTTAAAAGCATCTTCTGGTTCTAGTCCCATCAAATGAAGATCTTCTTTAATATTTACGAACCAGGGCATTACAATCAAATAAATTAAAGATTTTTTTGTTAGTCTGTTCTCTTCCATCTGTTTGATGTGGCCATAGAATCGAGCCCGTCTTTAGTGGATTGTTTCAGTGATTTTTCTATTTTGATGTAGACTTCTTTGTTGGATCTCTTTTGATGGACGCCATTCTTTAAGTTGGAACCCAGAATTCCTCTAATAATTTTTCTCTCCTTTTTCTCCAGTTCTCCCAGAAGTCCTTTATCGGCATTCAGGAATATAGTTTCAGCTGCATACAAAACTACTGGTTTACAATCCTTAAATATAGAACTGAAAAAAATTCCACCAGAATTAGAGGTCTGACAAGTTGAAGCAGATTTTAGAAAAATGGCCAACGAAGAAATATACAGAGCTTCAATTAATGTGTATCATTACCATGTATTTTTCTATAATTTGAAAGATTTTTGTGACTATCAAGGTGTCATACAAAAAAATTAAAATAACCTCTGCCCTTAGGCGGAATTGAACCGCGACCCTCGCCGCGTGGAGCCCTCTACTGACAAGCGAATATATCATTATTAGTTCTACTTTACTCAACCTGTGATCGCTCCACGTACCGGTGGTCGTTGGTTCGAGTCCAGCTGAGGGCATGGATGTTTAGGTTAAGAGTTGAATTGTGCCTCCTGTGTTGTCCTAAAATTGAATGTTAACATAAAATTCATTAACATTGACGATATATGAAAATACATAGAGTGCTGGCTGAGTGGCTGTAAAGGCTCGTTCCTACGGCGCGTGGTGGGCAGTGTGCGCCTTTCATCTTTTACCACCTGGCGGTGGGTCGAGGCTAGCATATGCGGCAAAGATGACAGGCGTTCCCTACCACGCGCCGTGGGAACACGGCTTAAGGATGACTGCCATATACAAAGGGGGGGGGGAAGCTGTGATCTTCGTAGAAACAGTTTCATAGCTCAACAACATGCTTATGCCCCACTGTAGAACTGACCGTGTTTGCTGTGTGTGTTCCAGACGAACATGCACGCGTCGTTCCCGTACGAGTCGAATCGCTCGGCGCGCGACTACGGCGTGCGAAGACCCGACGTGCTGATCCAGTCTCACCCGGGCCTCGACGGGCAAGACCCTCTCGTACTGCACGGGGGCCTCTCCGGTGTCGACGACCCGCAGGTAAGTGTCCACAGTATACTGCAATTAACATCAACACATTTGTTGGTCTATATTGTTGACTCTAGAGGATAGAGTAATAGAGGAAAGGGAAAAGTGCATTATTGGATATTTTGTATAGCCTGTTTAAAGAAACATATTTTCACAAGATACCAACTGTTACCCGCGACTTTGTGCACGTGTTCTTGGAATTTTGTTACTAGAATTAGACCTGAATAGAAAGCTGTAAATTGCGTGTACCAAAAAGCACGGATTCGGAATAATGTAACGAGAAAATCATCACCAAATCATTCTACTGTTGAACAAATTTACAACACGTTTAAAAAGTAGTAACTAACTAAATGGTGGGAAAGGGGGGGGGGGGGATTTCCTACCGCAGTTCCTCAGGCAGATTCTTGCTTGTGGTTTAAAATTGTCACTTTCTGGGCACATCTAATGCAAGTTTTGTACACAGAATTTTTAATTTTGCTGTCCTTTATTGTGATATATAGTCTTTGGTGGCTAGCTACTAGGGCTTCTGATAAAATATCGAACTATCGATATTATTTTTTGAACATATCGATATTTATGAGTGATATTTTTAGGACGATATATCGATACTGAATATTTAATATCGCAGACGATATTTTTTTAAATAAGCTGTCGTTTTCCGTTTTCCTCGTAGAAGATATCTAGTTATTATTGGTGGAAAAGAAGACTCTTACCAGTGTTGCACATGCAGTAAATTAATTTGCATATATAATTTTAAGAACGGATGAAAATTAATAAAATCTAAATGATGAAATAAAATTTGTAGGATCATATTTAAACCAACAATTAGTGGTTCTGATTAATTACTTCTACCTAAATAAATGTCTCTACTACTGCTTTATCAGTCTTACAAATTCACTAAAGCCAAAATTTCCCTGGGATCTCTTTCTGGTTTCATAAGTATTAGAGTAAAACTGTTACATTCAGTACATATTCTTGGTCTTTATTGATAGCTATCGCATGCTGCGCAAAACAATGTCTCCTGGACTATGTAATCATTAATAAACTGATCATGTTATTTATACTGTGTCCTTCCTAATGATACATAGTATTTACTTTAACATTTATAATACTAGTGTAGGTTTGGATAGATAGAAAAAAGTTCAAGGTTTTTTTTTCAGGCTAGCTGTAGTGTTAGACTGATTCATAGAACTTAAGACATTTTGTTGATCAAATTAGGGATGACACCTTCTCCCTGTACGAATCTGGAATTAACCAAAGTTGGTATGCAATGCTGGAAATGTAGACATAGCGTCCTTGCTTTTAGGTGAACTTACCAGCAGATTAACTATCATAGTTTTTGCAGCCACGGACATTGTCGTTTAAAACGATAAAAAACTGAACAAACATATTGGAAATATGGACGGTAACTAGTTCAAACCATCACCAATGTTACCAATATTATTAACTCAAAGAAGTGAGCGAAAACTGATGATTATGATATTTCTTGACAAATGAGTAGTTACTGCCCTAGATATAATAATATCAATAAATAAAATAAATGGCCACAGTCTTTCATTACGGATAGAGGGTCAATTTTCCAGACATTAGAGAATAGACAACTTCTTTGCGGAAGGGATAGTCGAATGGAAAAACTGTACAGAAAAGCAATTACTTTATGAGACACATATCTGAAGATAATTGTTTTAATGGTTCTGCAGAGTCGGGACCAGAGTGTATAGGAAGAGATCTGGGATTACATCAAACCAGATTACAAACTATCGATAGAGATCAAAGGCATAGTTGCAGTCTACCAATTATTCTAAAAAAAAGTTACAACCATTAATAAAGTCCGTTCGCCGTAGGTTCTCTTAAATTCATCTGTTTTTTTCATCAATACCAAAGGGAAGTTCTATAAATAAGAAATTAAAATATCTTAAAACAAAAGTACATTTAATTAGTTTCGGTACTTTAATCTACAACCTACATTATAATTGATTCGTATAACGTTCACAATGTCACAAAGGTTCAATGTCGCGTATGTTAAAACGGCTTCAAGTAAGACGAAAGTTTCAGTATTTAAAGATCATATGAAATTAAAAATCTCAAAATAAGGTGCAAGAAATGGTAAGAAAATAAAGAAAACATTCTAGTGTTAAGGTTTATGTCTGGACAGTTATCTGGCGGAAGGATTGCAAATGAAGTACGGTAAGTACGGAAAGAGTTAATAACTCTTTCTACAAAGCTTCCGACCACCTCACCGTTAAATTTGTTCTATTGCAGACACTTAACTAAACTGATCTCAACTATATCACTGTAAAGTTTCAGTAACATACGACGATAGCACGATGCAAGAAGCAAAACTTACTAAATACGTCGTACCTATCCTGGACTGCAACTCTAGTTTGTTCGACGTGTTTTGAATACATTTGAGATCCTAGAGTTGACAGTGAAAACGTAAGTTTGTTTCAATCTACATGGTGCGATGTTTTAATGAATCGATCAAATTTCTCCCTTCCGAAACATTTGATTATAAGACGCAATTATAGTTCGACCAAGCAAGACAGGGAGAGACAGATAATTAGGAATGAGCGTAAAAAAAAGACAAGGAAAGAAATATTGTGGAGAATGGTTGGCAATTTAGGAGAGCAATTAGGCAACGAGGACAGCAGCTGAAACTAAAAAGAAAAGGAGTTTGAGAAAAACACAGGGCGAGGTAGGAATGGAGGCTCGTGACAAAAAATATATTCATAACGTTAGACATGTCTCCTACAGAATCCACTTAGCATACTAAACCATGCCACTAGATGCTTTAAGGAAATAACTGCCGTTATTTCAGTGGCATTAGTGCAAACAGGCTAGCAAAGAAACGACAAACGATATATTTTTAATCGATAAATAGAAGTTTAATAATTCGTTAGAAACAAAGACTATTGGGAGGCTAACAAACTTTAATTATCAGTTTTCATCGACATTGAACAACAGTAATTAAAGTATTGGCATAGAAATAAATTTAATAAGTTCGTACGTAACTGACAGTCACAATACTTGAATCCAATCGTATACACCGTTTCTTATAGGGATGATGAGCCCTTATAACGCAGGTCCTTGGCAGGTAGAGTATAAATCATGGAGGGTTCATTACTTGAACTTTATTAATATTAACTAGCATCAAAGCCCGTCAAAAATGACGGGCTTAACGGAGTGTTATGGCGATTTATTTCTCTGTAGTTGCTTAACTAAATAGAATTGTTATAAAATAAAGCTCATTGAAATTTTTCGTCCCATGTGCTGTATCAGAAAGCTTCAGTTGTCTACTTGGTCCAGGTTGCATTTCAGCCTAACCACAATCTCCGCTAATATTGCCGCTAGAATAGCAAAGTTTCAATCACACGTAAATTAATACATTCCCTCTCTCGCATGTCAATGTCATCATGCATCACGATATAAACTTGATTCAAAATCTCCACGGGTTCTTACACCTTTCTTTCTTTCGTTCTTATCTGTTATGAAGATCGGTGTTTTAACGGCTGACACAGCTTACATGCGGTTGTAATAATGACCCCCGTGAAAACGAAGGCTGCTAAAAATAAATCTTAACAACTTATGTTATTAAATAGCTGATACGCAAGTTTCTTCGCCTACCACATATTGTTTACTCGACACATCGAAGCTGCCATTTAAAGAACACTTCCTTTCAATGACCGCTTGGTGTGTACTGGTTAGAAATCTAGCTTCTGAAATTACCACAAAACTTTTTAATTCGTGAGGCTGCTGAGATCTTGATAAGTTAATGGAAATGATTCGCATCTTTGCTTAACAACTATCTGTCGTGGAGATAAATTGGAAACATAATGAGATTCGTGTACTGCATGTGTAACTATCAATTTTTTGCGTTGATTAAAAGCAACCCCTGCCGTAAATGCTACCACTCTTACCTATATGAACTGTAAGATATTTGCTGACAATTACCCTAAAATTTCCTTAAGTACTTTCAGATACCAAATTTTTGTGCGTTTCCTAACCGAAAAATTTTTTTCTCTTCGCCTTGGGTCAAATATGAAAGAGAATTTAAACCCTTAATTCCACCCATATGCAGCAGAATAATTAAAGAACTATTTTTCTACATAGTATATCTTTTTTTCTTTTACTTAAAACTTTGTGGCCCTTAGATACCGAGGTCATCAGTGTCAAGAGAAGATTTAGAACAATAAAAGAAAAGGAATTCGGCCATGGTCTTTTAAAGGAACCATACGGACATTCACCGGAAAAAAAACACGAAAAACAGAAATCTTGGATTCGAATCCACGTACTTTCGAATGCGAGGCCCTAGGGTTAATTCCCCATCCATCAGCCTTGGTCGTTTATACTCTTTTATCGCACTGACAAAACTATTTCCTAATCAAAAAAGATTGTTGGACGTGTACATAGCAATTTGCTCACAGATTCTTGAACTTCTTCGTCAAAGGTAAATAATCTTTGAAGGACCCAAAGAAACAGATACATTATGACGAGTCTGCATTATAAGGACGATGATCCATTGCTGCGAACTGTGGTTGTTTCAGTTTCTCTTGCACGGACGCTCCGGATGCGAATCATGCGCAGTTTTTGGTCATATACATGTATAACCTTATCCAAAAGTTAACAGTAGTGTGCAGCTCTCGTAGTTCGTCGCTCAAGTAGAAAACTGATATGCGATATAAAACGGCTATAGCATAAGAAGATCATGAGACAGTGGTCAGAAACAAACGGGCTATTGCCCTCACTGTCAGTCTTTCATAGACGCATTTATCACCTTGCAGATTTAAGATTTTGATGGCGTATCATTACTATATTTATGCTGGCTTAACACTTTATTACACCGAGCGTGGTGAGTGAGCGGTTAACGCTCTGGCCTCGCATTCGGGAGGACGGCGGTTCGAATCCCCGTCCGGACATCCAAATTTGGGTTTTCCATAGTTTTCCCAAATCACTTCAGGCCAATTCCGGGATGCTTCCTTCAAAAGGGCTATGGCCAAATTCCTTCCCGTTCCTTGTCCCCAGTCCCATCCCGCCTCTAATGACCGCGACGTCGATAAGGCGTAAAGCAATAAGGAAAAATAAACACTTTATTGCGCTATAAAATAAGTAATATTTCCTTTTGCAATTGATACTAGAACTTCCTTTTCATACATCGTCATTGTAAAGAAAATACTATAAAAAAGAGACATTTATCACACTATCCCATTTATACGTTCTTCGCGCTGCTGTCACATCACTGCATCCACATATTACGTATGTAACGTATATAAATCAGTAAACTCAGTTTCCGTTGGATTTCTTTGTCCACGGAATACACAAAAAACTACAGAACCGATTTGGATCGAGTTTTCACAGGCGAAAAGATTTGGGGTCTATCTTGAAAATTATGGCGTATCTTATGACTCTACGTGAACGTTGAATGGAGCAATAAATGATAATCCGTTAGTAAACTGAACTGATAGGTACCCAAGGTCACACTACGTCAGAGATAAACATTCCACTCTCTGGATAAATATTGGTGTTCACTGCGTAGATTTGTAGCGTTGGTTATCTAGTATCATGGCACACGCGAAGAAAACATAAATTATTAAATACCAAATTCATCGCGTCTTATACTGGAACCATTTCAAGGTTTTACAACTGCGAAATGTGAGGTTCCTGGGGCTGAAATTTTCTGGAAATGCTAGTATTTTTATACAAAACGTGTCTTGTCCAATTAAGCCGTAAAGTCAGCTCCAATATAATACTTCATATTTTCTCCATGTATGTAACATTTATTTCCAAGTGTTTATTATTCAGTGATGGGCAATACAGGATGCACGCAATACTTAATTAAAACCACCCTTGCCTCGAGGCGGACTCGAACCGGTGACTCTCAGTGCAGGAAGTTTAATCCCTACGCTATGGACTTCTGTCGCGTTTACGAGAGTTAAAGTATCCAGCGTCTGTTTGAAATGTCTCGTTCTTATTTGATCGACATTCGCATACAACTGCCTTCTCGTAGCTCTTGTCCTGTCTTGAAATGTCATGACGAGACTCTTATTTTCTTGAGATCATTGTCATCTGGAACTGAATCAAAGCAGGGAATGGGAGTCTTTCATCAAAGTGGTATTTGGAACGTCCATTCTACTTACGAAAGAGCTCACGATACCGATAGTACCTCCGTGCTGTAATAAATATCCAATTAGTGATAATGGCTCCAGATGAGGACTTCATCTATCGCATGTGATGACTGTGCAGGAGCCAACCTAAAGCGGACGGCATCACAATGGAAAGCCTCTCAGTTCGGGGATCAATTTTTCCTCGTGAGACAATGATCTGTTTCTAAGAACTTTCAGTCAAGTGCACTAATATAACGGAAGCTCTTTGTCCCGCTGTTGTAATAATGATTCATGACGTTGTCAGTTGCCGCACCGCTACCCTGCTACATTGTTCCTCCAAGCTTTTCAACCATTTCCTTCTGGAGATTACTGCCTGGCAGCAGCTGCAATTTTTCTTTTCATCGTTTACATTTCAAGAGCTGTGGGAGAACAGAATAGTATACATACATGGAACTAATGCTACATTGCAAATGTGATGAAACCATACAGAGAAGTTCGACGTAAATTGTTCAGGACATGGTGAGCGAAATCTAAACTTTCACCTACATCTATACTCAGCATTTTACAAAGTTGTGAGTGGCAGAGAGTGCATTTCACCAAAATTAACCCTGTGCATTCCAATCTCGAATAGCACGAGAGAAGAAAGAATTCATATAAGCATCAGTGCGGCACCTTAATTCTCTAATCTTCTCTTCTTTCATTGCAACACACATAGGTTGGTGGTAAAAGGCCATAAGGAAAGATTTTACCAGACAGTAATTGGCCCATAGAAGTATTTTGCAGATCTTCGACTTGCAATGACCTACAAAAGGATTTTATCGAGAACCAATTACGTTTTAGAATAGAGTCTTGTTAAAAATGTCCACACAAAACCTTCTGAATACCTGAGGATGGAGGAGAGAGCACGGTATTCCCTTTCTAGACGTTTGAACTAGTATGGCGTCGGTAAGGTAAGATTTATAGCAAAGAAATATCCTCCCCGGTACTAGTGTGATATTAATCAGAGTGGGCATATGTATCCGATACGCAAGCTGAGTTTCGACGGAAAAAAATCCCAATATTCATCTGATTTTGGGTTAGGCAATATTACGAATGTGGAGAATACACCGCATTACACCGGCTTCTGCTTGTTTTATCTTTAGGGTTATCAGCTTGGCAACTGTTACGAACGTAATGTCCACTAAATTGATTTTCCATCAAATAATATTATGTAACCATCAAATAACTGAAAGTGATCATTCATGATAATTGATAAGATTTACAGATCCAGAGATAAATTTACCGACAAGATGTATAGTAGAAATTGGGTAAAATCTTGACCTAGTTATCCAAGAAACATAACGTGGCCGCCGTAATTTATTGTAATGGTGAATTTTTTTGTATTCTGCATGTTAGACAGAATAAAAATCTAGAGGGGTATTAAAACTTCATTTAAGAATGTTTTAGATCTTTTGAAACTAGAGAACGGTGTAAAACAGGTGGAAGGTTAGGGTTCTTCCTGAAAGCTGTTACGGCATTTCAGAGTAAGTAACATATTGGAAAATAACTTCTGCTTGTGACTTTATGTCTCGTCGTCATTGAATAACTTACCTACAGACGAAAAAACTAAACCCAGTTTAGTTGATGCACCCCGTATATACTGCAAAAAGGAACAATTGACGTAGACTGAAATCACTATACGAGTATAACGTATAGCTCAGCTGAGCTCTGCTGTCAACCCAAAATTGAATACCATACAGTTAATTGGCCTGTACTTTGCTAACAAATCTTTCTTATCAGTATTGAACTGTCAGATTACTGTCTTCAAAGTGTAGTTTGCTGAAGAATAGTGATTCCTAAATGAGAGCCATCATTTAATGCCCAAGGAGAGAACTACGAATATAGAACTATGTTTCGTATTAAACGCAACAGAAAAGCAAATAAAAGTAAAAAAACAGTAATACACCGCGTTCTATAACGTAAATGATTATCCCGGACAACCGATAAGTTCAATGAAGTTGTGCGTTTTGTAGATTTGCTGAAATGGTAATTTATGGAAAATCATCTGAAAAGTAACACTTTCATAAGAGTTTATTTGGACCATTACGCCTGAAAATAATTTAAGAAAAACAAAAAATGAGAATCGTTACTAAATAATTTAAACTGTTGATAGGGAATAACCACCAAGTTGGGCTGAGCGAGTTAGCCACACTATACTGAGAAGTTGATGGTATAAGGGTATGGAGATCGAACCACGGATGTGATGTCCTGGCGGGCCTCATTATTTTTAGACGGTTCTCCTATATTATCTTGATTAATGTACGAAAATTTCACAAAACGGTTTAACCCGTAACATACAGACCAAAGCTAACACGGCTCGTAGACACATGGGGACACTCGCGATTCTCCCTTTAGCATGAGATCATCAGTCCGTCTTTCAACCAACCGTGTGGCGATCAGCTGCATGTACTAGTATAGATACACTTAAAAAAGAGGGGAATTTGTTTCATTGATTCGATCGCTACTGAAAACCAAAAGATTGAACTTTCCCATTTTAAATTTTACAAAAATGTCTGTTGTAAAAAGACGGATATAATGTCTCAAATCTTATACTTAAGTATAAAAGCAGAAATTAATATTTAAGTCATCAAACAGAAACAGGAAAAACTAAATCAAAGACTACATTAGTATTACATCAAAAGTTACACATCTCTGACGCTTAAAAGCTGATAGAGAAGCATTCGCGTCTGTAAACAGAGGAATAAAGAGCAATTAAACTTGTTTGAATTAACCATTTAACTCGGAGACAAAGATAATTTTTGATGGTGTACTAATACTGGAATGCGGATACAACGAGCAAATAGAAGTATAACGAAATCAATTACTATATTTCTTCAGGTATTAAGGTAAAGGTCACTGGGTTCCTACAGCACCAGCCACTTACGGTAGGATTCGCGGAGGTAGAGCTACGTATTCCCATTACAACCGTTGTCACTAGAGTGGATGTGACGGAGCCAGCGCCACGCTCCGGCCGTTCTTTACCTTCCCACGGAGTTTCCTCCATGGTACTCATTGGATAGCGGGCTGAGTGGGCCTAGTAGTGATGTTCCAATACCAACAAAGTATCGATACCTACTCAAATGAGTAGTACTCAAATTGTCTTACGATACTTACTCATATGAGTACTGTAAAAGTATCGATACTTACTCATATCGATACTTTTTTAAATTAATGTCGAAATATAAAAATATACTTGACGTTGCTAAATTACTTTTTAATTTTCCTAGTGTAATAAAATCAAATAACACTCAGTAAACATTTTTATTTATTTATTAAAATTATAATAAAGATCACATTGTAAGCATACTTTGAAGGTTTTGCCTTATCTTTAAATATTTATTTATGATGGTTTTAACACTTTTAAACAATAAAAGTCCGCTTTTGGAAGGTTTTCCAAAAAAGCAATTGTTCCAAATATTTTGGGGACCGCTTGTTTATTTTGTTTGTCATTGTTTCAACCGCAATAGAGAACAAACATTCACTCGTTACTGACGTTGCTACAACCATAAGATGCTGTTGTGCGTACTTATACAGACAGGGAAATATAAGTTTCATTCCATCCCATTCTGTAAACGGATTGCTTTTTAGAGACATTACGGTGTTTGACAAGTGGAGAGAGACTTCGCCACTATCGTCCGTTTTATTTTTCTTTGTGTTGTTTTCAGAAGTGATATTTCTGTGAAACGCTAGCTGAAGCTAGCATGGGCTACTTAGTTGCTTATGAACCATATCTTTTAGTTTTTGTGTAGGGCTGCGCAGGAGCGACAATTGGCCAGCTATAGCGAAATGCACACCAATTACAACTTTATTACACTGAAATAGGGACCTAAAACAAACCCTTTGAGATTAGATTGCCTATTCTAAGATTGATTTTGTTTGATGTTCAATGCTACCAACTTGACGTCAGCAGGAAATTAATTTCGCAGGCGCGACTGAGTGGCGCAGCAGGGATGATGCATTTAGAATATAACACCGGTTGCGTTTCGATACTTTCGATTCGATACAAGTACTTTTATTCCGATACCGAGTAAGTATCGAATGAATTAATTCGAATACGAAAAGTACTCGGTATTGAAACAAAGAATCGAGTACTTACTCGTATTTACTTGTATCGGATCATCACTAAGGCCTGGGGAGCCGTTTCGGACGTTCAGGTTCGAGGGAAAAAAATCCTCGGTTTCGTAGAGGATTGAACCACGATTGTCCGGGTCGCAGTCAGACGCTCTACCGCCTGAGCTACGCGGCCATACTCTTCAGGTTTTGAAATATGTTAAAATACACGTAAAAAAATATCAAATCTTTCACAGAGATAGACATCCTTGATTTAAGAAAGTAAGATAAAAACTTCTTACATTACATTCAAATTTTTTGCTACTCCGCGTTAATAACGCGGACGAACCTAGTATCACAATCTCATCTGGGTCATGACATTAAAGGACAAAATCATTGAATGGTGAAGAAAATGGTAAGGAATATGAAGATACAGTTATAGAAATTATTCAGAACCACGCATTTTAAAGAAGCTACAGGTAATAGATTACTTATACAAGATTGGGGTTAAATAAACCTCACTTCCAGTGGTGCGATTAAATTACCTCGAGAACTATGTTGTCAGCCGTGGCTTTCTCGCAGCACTACCGGCTGTGATAATTTCCTCGACATCTCCTCCCCGGGTGCTACCAGAAGCCGAGCCGACCGACTCAGGTCAGCTCAGCTGCTTTTTGCCGCCCCTTTTCCCGCGTCGCGGGCAGAGCAGAACCCGTAATTAATATGAACCGTAATTAATTTGTGGAATGACATCAGCAGTAGAGGCATGCACAAAAGGTATTCGGGACCACTAAGGACTGCGGCGGAGACCCGCTGCTAGGAATGCGGAGAGATGAATACAGCTTAACGTTTCCCGGTCGTGCTACTTGCTAACTGTTGGTCTGCCGAACGCTTAGTGGGGCAATCATTAATTTCGGAGAGATATGTTTAATACGTGACTGACGGTAAAATAGTGGCCACACGACGTGAATTTCCAACCTGCTTACCTCAGCAATTCTTTTGGTATTCGGCGTTAGTTTTTGTGTAAGATACATGATCATTAGTTTTCTGCAGACTTTGGCAAGATAAATGCAGAGCGTAACACTACACGCTGAAAAATGAAACTGCATTGGAAACTAATCACACTATCTTGTCAGTATGTGAAAAATAACTGTTGCATGAGAGTAGCTGGTTAAAAATGAAACGCATTCAATAATTAATGCTATGGTGTACAATACTTAACAATCATCTGAAAAAGTAACACATATAAATGCAAAATGTAAAAATATGAATAAGACCAGATAACATGTAAAATGAAGATACGTTAAATTGGATATATTTAGATGAAGCACGCATAAGGCAGAAACTAAATGTTCATGGTTTAATTCTGAAGCCAATCCACAGTTCAGGAAGTTAACCTGTGCAGGACCATACGCGATTTTTTTTACCAGAAGCTATCTTTGTTTGTAGGTTTTAAACAGTCATAGAAGACGTACCTGTGTAATGTCGTTTGTATGTCTGATCATTCCAGACATTGCCTCGTAGCTTGTTGCCATTTGGTCAAGCTCTCCTTAACCGTTGTGTTGTTGGGTATTTTTTTTCGGGAAATTTGAAACTGGGGTGGTTTACTATTGCCTTTACCGGTAATGGAAGTTTACTTCCATATTCATGGTTTTTTGCGCATGACTGGTGTGTGTGTGTGTGTGTGTGTATATGTTCAGTTTAGTGTTTGTGTTGTGAACGAATGAAAGACGTTGAAGTTGAAACTCGTTGTTGCCAGTTAAGGTCTACTGTTCGGAAGGATACCGTGGGGACCGCCAGGTGTAAGGTCCCCATCCAACAGCTGAATCACCTTCAGCAGTATCATATGTCCACACTGCGTACAAACTGCGGAGCAGTTTTGGATTTAACCCAAGACTTTGGTGCATAATCTGGTGATTAGAAATTTTCCATTACCACTTGTCCCACCTTTCCGGTCTAGACCTCATGATGAAAATTTCTTCCACCACCAAGACTCGAAGCAGCTAATCTCTAGTCAGGACTCGGGCACCATCACGGTACAGCAACTAACTGAGCCAACGCGGCGGGTTGAAGTTACTTCTGATAATCTGAAATACAGCAATCAAACTTTCTGAGCGGTAACTCTGAAAATTGCCTTATTTCACTCAATTAACTGTCCTCGACAAATATCGTACACGGTGAAATTACCTTTAGTTAACATAATCTCTGTATTTCTTTTTAAACAAAGATAGCATCACCGTTTTCTTGAGAAAAGGTTACTGAACAAGTTTATAACAACTGAGTGTTTACAAATTTGAAGAGTGAGCTCGGTGAGTGAGCGGTAACGCTCGAGCATGGCATTAAAATCACCCCCCCCCCCCCCCAAGCATTCAGAATTCAGTGATCAATAGTTTGCCGAAATCACTCCAGGCGATGCGGGGATCGTTTCCGTTCCTTTCCAGCCGTCGTCCAATTCCGGATCTAGTGGCCTTGACATCGACAAGCAATAAAGCCAGAACCAGTACGTACTTGACACTGCAGTGATGTATTCTGCCGGATTTTGTTGCAAAAACACGATGTTTCGATGCCTAGCTCTGCCGTAGACATCAGGTCTGAAGTCATTTGTACTCTTCTGCTGACCGACAGCTATTTACAAGACTCCATTACAATCTTGAGCCGGGACAATCTCGCTAGCGATGAGGCATGAGGGAGAGGGAAGGAAAGAATACTTTGCTTGCATTTATATATTTCAGAGTTTTTTTTTTTTTCACCGTATGATATTCCAAAAGCAAAATTTTTCTAGTAAATTACATTATTAGATAAGTTTTCAAATTTTATTCAAGGTACATTATTTTTTCCTATATTTCAAGCTATACAGCAATATAAATAGCTCACGATAGATTGAAATATTTTATAGCTTTTAATACGAACGATTATTGTTAATGAAGTTTTCAGCATTTTTTAATGCTAAATATTAAGACAGAAAGAACGAGATATGGTACTTAGCACCCACGTTGTTCAGCCCGTACACACTCAAAGCTCCACATGTGTTCAAGCAGGAAGCATCCGAAGTGGGTGAAATCCTTAGTGTCGACCTCGTAGCGACACCACTATTAGCCTGTTAGGTCGTGCGAGTTAGTCGTTCATAGCGAGGCGTAATAAACAGCGATGAACGCCGCCTGGCGTGATCAAGCCGCTTTAATTAACTGCATTCCACAGCTAATAACTTCGGTAATTTTTATGTAAAAACTGGGCGACAGGGCTACGATGTGTGAGTATGAAGAACATTTCGCGCTTTCCTGATGACCCGGCAAGTATCTTTCGACGCTGCTAGAACTATGCACCGGGAGCGCTTTTTCAAGTGTCTACAATGATTTTAGCAACTACTATACAGGTTCATATGTTTCCTCTTGCTCTTTTTGTTTCGCGAGTTAACTTTTCTTTTGAAACTACTCCGTTCTGCCATAATATTACAATTAATAACTCTTACCTCAGTAATTAGCAGGAGGCAAGGAACGAATACCATATAAGACTGGTGTTATGAACATAATCATTCGTTGACAAGGTTTTTTCGAATCAAAAAAATCCATATCATCATGAACCATATCAATATCATACGTATCACCGACACGATCATGCATATGGTCATGATCATCCATATGGCATCATCACGTATATCGTCATCATCATACATATCGTCGAAATTATCCATATTGCTATCATTCATATCGTAGTCAAAATATATCATCGCCTATCTGCATCATCACCACCACCTTCCCATATCATCACCACCATTCAAATCATCACCACCATTCACATCGTCACCACCATTTCGTCTTCGTCATCACATCAGTCATCGTTAAAGTCATTATCTGTATCGTTGTCGTCACCATCTTTGTCGTAATAATAATTATTATTATTAATCATTATTGCCCTTGAGGACAGTGTTTAAACTCAAATTATTCATGATTATTCAGTTTTTGTTTGTATTTGTCTTCTTCCTCTCCTCTTCCCAAAACCTCTTCATACGCTCACTGTGTTCCTGTTTCCTTTGTTCAGTCCATTTTGTTCCTGTTTTCTTCTGTATTTTAAATTTTGAGTTCATAATTTTGTTCCTGAATTGTCCCCTTTCCCGTGTCATTTCCTTGCTGATCCCTGCGTGATTCAAGTCCTCTTCTATTTCCTGGAACCAACTGGTTTTCCTGAGTGAACCATTTACCACATCAAAGATCCTCTTTGTGAGTCTAGTGCTGTTCATTCGCTGTAAATGTCCATAGAATTGTAATCTACGTCTTCTGATCATGTCTGTCAATCTATCTGTATGTTCGTAATAATAATAATAATAATAATAATCCAGATCGTCGTATTTATCAATATCGGCGTCAGCGTCATTATCCATATAGTCGTCATTCTTACTGTCGTCGTCCATACCGTCAACCCCATCTGTTGCTTGGCTGATTTTCATCCTTGTTGGTATAGGTAGATCTTTCATCTTACTACGTTTCCTCGGTTTTTTTTCTGCTTGTAATATTGTTTTACCTCATTCTACTTTTATTTCAAAGGGCTGCCCGTCGATCTGGTGTCCTCCACACCTATTGTTGCTATTTTTTCACTTTCAACTTTATACGAAAGTTTCTAAAAATAAAAATAAAAAATAAGCTGTCAGACCACTTCAAATTCTGGTATTTTAATGAGGCATTCTAAATTTATGAAACTGTCTGCAGAATGAAATGTTTTCGCTTCTCGTAACATCTTTTAAGGACTCGTGAAACAGGACACGGTAAGATGGTGTTCTAACCAGTAGAAAACCTCATTGCCGAAAATGCCTCGTGGAAGTCTCACGACAAAAATCGGCTAAATGTTAATTTTTTGCGGTCTTTTTCGAAACTGTTTCTGATAAACATAGCAATGAATCAGTACTTATCAGTAATTATTGATAAAGTCCAGTGAAACTGGATGTTGTTATCGTATCGTTATACATATCACTATACAAAATAATAATAATATTATTATTTATAAATTTGCCGTTAATAAAACAAGAAAGATCGCCATACAGACACGAGCAAATAGTTTGTTCAAGGAATGCAATAGTACTAGGACATAACACAGTAAAATATCTCTGTATGCACTTAATTCATCATTGCAGGACTCTCGTATATAGCTCTGATTACCAACTAGTTCCTTATTGCATATGCAATGCCCGAGAAAGTAGACCTTACATTTTTTTTTATTCCTGCGTCATTACATAGGTTTTTATTGGCATTGCGGTTAATAGTTGTTAGAGTAGCATCAAAAAACATCAGCAAAGCAATTGTGAAATATTGTACCGAAGACAATTTTCTGTTCACCATTGCAGCCATGTAGAAATAAAAAAGAATTTTCACCTTCCATGTGACAATTGTTGAAAAAACATGAAGTGGCATAGCCAAATAACAAATTATAGGTAGGCTCGATAAAAACATGAAGGGATAATTGTCAATATTTTGGTATATAATGATGTATGGAAATACAACACTTCAGGCTCAAATGTTAAACCAACTTACGATTCGAAATTTCTGAAAGATAGCTGAAAGACGACAAGGAAAATATAGAAGAGAAAGAAAACTGTATTGAGAAAGCTGAAGCCCTAAATATTTTTACATCTATTTTTTTTCTTCATGAAATAACCAAAAGGTGAGTTACTCTAGCACGTCAACAGTTCAGTAGTCTACAATTAAATTTTCTAAAGGAATAATTACTAAAAGCTTTTTTAAATATTTAACAAGTAATTATTAAATACATCGTTATTCGTTTTAGCAAAGATTCCTTTCAAATGGAATGCATGAATCAAACAAAAAGAACTGGTTCGAAAAATTGTAGTGGATTACAAAAATTTGAAAATTTTCAGAAATGTGTTCTCACAACATACTTTCTACACAAATTATGAGTCTCTTTCGAGTGATCTCTACGATTATTGATCGAAAACTATTTCTTTTTGAAGAGTCACATTTGTTACATACTCTCGTTTATTTTTCGAAAACCATAAATTTCAGAAAGAGCGCAATAGTTTTCCAGTAATTTTTAGGAACCTACATAACACTGTAAATTAGCAAAGAATTTTCCGGTAAGTAGTTTTTAAAATAAAGGAACAATTAGACTTTAGATTTTTGTGCCAAAAACTCGTAAAAAACTATTGCTTTTCTTTTCCTTATGGCTTCCATTTGAGATACCAAAGGACTACCACTCTTAAACCACGTTGAGTCGTACGAAAAAAGGAGCAGGCTCCAAACATTTTCAGAATCGATGGGCTGTAATGTTTTAATATTTTGTGTAATACAAATGTATTAAAAAATCGTTTTTCAATCCCCTCAGCAGTTAGGAACCGAAGCTTTAATCGTTCTTCCAAGGTGTAACATTCACGAATCAAAAAATTTTCAGGGAGAAATCAGCTTAAGCAATACCATTTTGCGATTGGGAAAGGTTTTAAATACGTCACAGAAAAAACCTCAAATATGATTTATGCGAGACAGTAAACTGCTTATGCCAAGCCAACCACTTAATAAACCGTCTTTCTCATTTATTTAACAATCGTGACGTAGAACAAGCGTTGTTCAAACGCAATGTTGCAAGTCAACTTCGCCGTTAGAAAGTTCGCCTTGGAATTATGGTGAAGTTATTAATCTGCCGTTACGACCAACCTTTCTTATGCGGCTCCTCTCAGTTGCGGACTACTCCTCCAGGAGAAGAAGAAAAAAAGAAAAGCTGCTTTTGAAGTTTGCCGTTCACCGGCGGAGAGAGAACTGTTACGTTGTGCAGGTGTGTGAACGAGCGAGCTAACGTTTGTTCGGTGGTTTTCGTCCGCCGGCGCGAGCTGACATGACTGTGGCTACTCCAACAGGACGTGGCGAGTTGTTTGCTAACGCCGCCTTTTAAAGGCCAAAGGCATTTCGTGCAAGGCAGAATGAGCCAACAGTTTGTCGTTAACGTGCCAAGTCGCGCGGAAAAAGCGGCACATGGGCCGCGAAACGTTTTAATGAACTAACCGCCGCGCGTTCGGAACTTGGTCGAGACATCCCCCCCTCCCTCCCTTGAGGATAGGATGTTGTCCCGGCATTTAACAACTGCTCCAATTTCGTGAATAATTTGGCACATACATACTGATGAGAGAAACAGTACGGAATAATTATCTATGGCAGGTAGCTAATGACTTAATTATTATGTAGCTACTCCATACGTTCGAAATTATTTTTTGTCTGAGCTTGAAAGGCTTGTTCAGCGCAAATAAGGTTAATGGAGACATGAACCTTGTCCTGTTTTATCGTATAAAATTGTATGATGTGGAGCAGACATCGCGGGTAATGAACACTCTGAAGAATAAAGGCCGAGACAAACTTTAATCATAATTCAAGCGTTAAGATGAAAAGTAACAATTTGCCAGCCTCAATAATTATTAAGAAAAAGTCATTGGTAACGATAATTACCAACAGAAACTGGTAGGTTATCAGTAGCTTACAGAGCTAGCATTCGGTAGAAAGAAAATTTAGTTCCTATTCCAGCCACCTAGATTTTAGTTTTAAACGGTTCTCGAAATCACTCCAGATGAATGCCGTGATGGTTCCTTCATTGAGGCAGTGGTCGATTCGCTCCGAAACGTAAAGCCTTTCTCAAACGAAACCCGATTTTATACCTCAATTCAGTTCTATTCCAGTACTCGCTGATTGTTTACCACCTTTCTCGCTGACGACCCAGTTCTAATGATCGAGCGTCCTTGATGAAGTAAGTCGTCAACAAGTGGTTTTACGCCAGGAAAAAAATAAAATAAAACACTTCTAATGATAGGCATAAGACAGTTACAGCTTTCATCATACCAACGTTAAGGTATGAAATCTGGCACAAGTAATCAACAGTCAGACGTTTCTGGAGAGGAGACAAAATAGATAGTCAAAAACCCAGAACTAAATATCTATGTTCTTCTGTAATGATGCCCACGGCAAGGATCACAGGTTGAATCCGGACTTAAGCCATGTGTCCATCTTGTGTTATCAGTACTGTCGGTAATCACTAATTATGGCCTCAATAGCCAGAAGCTATTTTTATTTTTGTTTTAGAAAAATTGTCTAAGATTTCGTATTTCTCAGAAATGCATCGTCAGATTGTTCCTGGTGGATGACGCGGTTTCGACCCCCAATCCGACTATTTAGACTTCTGTTTCCTAAGGTTCAAAATCACCCCAAGAAAATGTGATGTCACAAAATGCAACGATTCGGCCTTGTTCAGTCGCAAGATCTCAGTCATAACACTGCTCGGTTCAAGTTGAAATCCTGAAATTCAAAAGGTAAGTACCGAATTCCTCCTCATTCCTTACTCCTAGTGCTATCCCGGCTCTAATGACTCAACGTCGACGAGTCATTAATTCCTAAACAAAAACCGATTCTTTCCTTTTTAGATCAGATATTCTCATGAAATACGTACTTTACTTCTACAGTTGCTTCTTGGTATTCGTTTATTAATAATAACTGCAATGGAGCTTATACGCTGGTGCCAATTTTACTACACACCTACGTTTGCATTATGAATTTTTTAAATTTATATTCTTTTCAGAAACTTTCTCGATAATTTATCCCGGTCCAAACTCACTCACAAATGAAAAATTTCTTATTTCCTTATTCTTGAAATAAGTGCTACCGTATGGTCGCAACCACCTCTTCCTCTCCACACAGATCTCATCGCTAATGCCTTGTGAACACCTAAGTCTCTTCAGCCACCACCTGTTTTCCAAAGGTTCTCAGCCGAACTCCTTTATCACATAAGCAACTGTGATTTCCAAACATATCTACTCACCGACCTATGCAACAATTTCAGCTCCTACACTGTAGGTTCCATACTGCTCTACTACACTCGAGCAACGCCCTATTTCTTATCCTGTATGAACAGTGTATCGGTGCACAAGAAATGTGAATAGATGGGAAGATGCACTGAGAGTAGCAGTAAGGACGGATGTTATTTTTATGTGAGACCATTGAAGGTTAGTGATTTTCCAGAAATCGGAGAGTTGGAAAGTAAATTTACAAATAATAACAGAACCATTTGGAATGGATCACACAATCATGTGACTTCCTATTCAAAGTGCTGATGTTCCTGATGGAAATTTAAAACGTATAGAAATTTATTCCTATAACTCATAGAAGCTAAAAAATCACGAGTTTTTGAAGCAAAACATCTCAAGTTTTTCATAAAGAGTTATTTTGCATAGACGTGATTTCTACTGGTGAATGGTCAGATGTCCCACCGAAAATCAATTTCTTTCCAAATTTGATCAAACACGTATGGAATCATTTCTACAACTCTAGTAACGCCTCAAGGACTTTGTAAATCTAATTTTGTACTGATTTTTCTGCATTTGTAATAATGGGGAGTAGGTTTGTAAACGCTCATCCATACTTGTGAAATTGTGACGAAATGTGCTATCCACTCAACGCTAAGTGTGTATCAGAAACAGAATTTACATAAAGCTTTGCAATACATGCGTGTACGATGTATTTATTATGGAATTTGGGGTAGGAGGAAGGGCCGTCGGCTCAATGTTTTTACATGCGGTGGCACTCTCAATAAAGTGTTTCCAGCGTGTGAGTGTGTGGCAGTATTTTCTGAAGATGTGATGGTAAAGGAAGAGGTTACCTAAATGTAGGGTAGGTCTAAGTAAAGAATTGAAGAAATAAAAAATTGCTAAGGAGGGTTTTTAATCATCGATTTAAGTGACGAGATGTGTAAATATAAAGGTGTTAAAGTTATGTAACGTTGTTTAAGACGACGGTTAACAAAAGGCCAGATAAAGGCCTGGCGCGGAAGACGACAGAGAAAAAGTTTTGCGAGCTAAACCAATTAAACATTCTGCAGTAACGACAAAAATTTCTAGAGATCAATTAAATGGTTTCTTTCAGACTTTGCTGAAATCTTTGGAAATGTTTGTTAATGCTGTGGTTTTTTGAAGTGGAAATAACAGCAAGTGTTCAGTAACAAGGAATTTTTATTGTTAAGGAGCTAATCCCACAACATTTGTAGGTGAAATGAGTAACCTGAATGTAGGTGCCTTAAGAGAACGTTTAGCATACTTGGTGTGAATATTACGCTGAACTGTTGAAAGAATGTAGGCTTTCTCGGTGAGTCAGTTGCGTAAAATTCTCTCGAGTTTTCCACCGGGATAGCGCGTCAGTAAAAATACAAAGCGAAGTTTCGGGGCCTGCCTCTGGCTCCATCTTCCGACGAGATGTCGGATTTCAGAACAGTCCACGCTTCCTAAATCTGACACTTCGTCTGAAGATAGAGCAAGAGACAGGCTCCGAAACGTCGCCTTGTAATTTTACTGACGCGCTATCCTGGTGGAAAGCTCGGGAGGATTTTACACTCTGAACTGTTACCACCTAGCACGTTTCGTGATGCCAAAACACACAGCGAGCACGTTTCGTGTCACTGAATGTAGCTGTTTTAGCGATGCATCTCGCTAGCTCTGTGGTGAAAGAATTTGGTGCGATGGTATGTCTTGAGTAAAACCTAAATTTTTGTCTACAGAATGTTATCTGAATAAATTTCCATGCACTTTCAAATTTCTAAAGTCTCATTAGAAGCATCTTGTATCAATGATCCTCGAATGACAGACTTTAAAATGATTGTGGTGAGTGAGCAGCAATGCTCTGGCATCTTATTTGAAATAGTGCAGGTTTGAATCCCTGTCTGGCCATCCAGATTTCGGTTTTGCATGGTCTCCCTAAATCACTCCAGATGAATGCAGCGATGGTTCCCTAAAAAGACTATGGCCGAATTCCAAACCTTTGATTAGCACTAATCCTTTTCCACCTTTATTGGCCTCGTCGTTGACGAAGCGTAAAGCCGCAAGCAAGAAAGACAGATCTCAAGGTCGGAAGAGAGGATTATTTTCCGTAACTTAGCTTTGCTACTTCCCTTTTCACAATTGTCGTAAACACCTTTCACGAGTGGTGACCTTTAACGAGTTCAGGGTCCGTTCGCAGTTGGCCTAAGAGCACAAAAAGGTACACAACACAATCCAAGAAAAGAGTCGGCCGCAGCCGATGACAGGAGAAGGTAACGCGGAGCCGGGCACGTAGCCCGTGCGTTCCTGCGCGCGGCGCTAAACGCCGGTAATGGCCGCCAGAGTCCGGCCCTGCAATTGGATTAGTGTAATTGTCCGCGTACGTGCGCGCGCCGCCCCGGACACGTGACACCGTCATTACGCCCGCGGGCGAGCCGCAGGTCCGGCTCGGCATTGGCACCGCGTGCGACTGGAGGTGCGAGAACACGCTCGTGGATTCAGCACAAACAGCGAGCAAATATTGTTAAAATCCGGACATGGAGATTTAATCTTGATAAATTGTTTAGGTCATCATTTAACGACGAACCCTCCACGAGCCCTAGCTGGCAAACATGTGACTGGCTCTCAAGAAGTTGTCATTGAGAGCGTGGTGGTTAACGCTCTGGCCTAACACTGGGACGCGGGTTCGAATTTCTGTCCTACCATCCAGATCTGTATTTTCCATGGTTTCCCCAAAACACCCCAAGCGAATGTCGGGACGGTTCCTCCAAAATCTCATGGCCGAGTTTTTAGATAGCTTATCGTAATCGCCTAAGCAGATGTTGGCTGCGATTGTCCCTAACGTACGCTTCATAAAATACTTTTCGCAAACAGATGGAAAGACTTCAACTCTTGCATTAGGATAGTGTTCATAACAGCGATGGAAGAGAAGGGTGATCAAAACTTTGCTAGCAGGCCTCCGAACAACTGTCGGTGAATAACCCGAACGGAAAGCTTATTCGCGAAACTAGATTTAATTTCTCTATGGATCCTCAGATAAAAACAGGGGCGATTCCTTACTAAATGCCATAACTGGTATCAACCGCATTGATTACCAATAATACAGTACGTACGGGTTCCAACCACGTGTGTGTTGTTGTTTTTTGTGTGTGTATTTTTTGTGAGTGTTTTGTGTGTGTATTTTTTGTGTGTGCGTTTGTGTGTGTGCGCGCGTTTGTGTGTGTGTGTGTGTGTGTGTGTGTGTGTGTGTGTGTGTGCGTTTGTGTGTGCGTGCGTTTGTGTGTGTGTGCGTTTGTGTGTGTGCGCGTTTGTGTTTGTGTGTGTGTGTGTGTGTGTGTGCGTTTGTGTTTGTGTGTGTGCGTTTTTGTGTGTGAACAATGATGAAAGTTAAGGCTGAAACGAAGGGACTAGATTGATCGTTTTAAAACTTAGGGTAACGTCGCAATTATAAAATAAACTTAATGGCACAGTGATCAGATGACCGAAGAGGGTTCCGTTAATCTTTCCAAAGACTTAATCAACGTTTGCAGCATTATAGCGCTTTCGCCGTATACGGTACTGGAAGGAAACAGAATGTTTTAAGTGCATAACTCAATGTGCCATAGTTGTCATAAAGTTAAAGAAAGCGGATTTTTAACAGTTTTAGGAAAACACGCTAATCAGCTTCATTGACAATAGCAATGTTAAGTATGTTATAAGAAAGTGTATTAGAGCTGAGAAAACTGTCTAGCGGGCTACACCGTTGCAGTTTTAATCCGTATTCACGGCTGCA
Organism: Vandiemenella viatica; assembly: GCA_031002005.1. Lineage (NCBI taxonomy): Eukaryota > Metazoa > Arthropoda > Insecta > Orthoptera > Morabidae > Vandiemenella > Vandiemenella viatica. The sequence continues at coordinate 97,539,090 of CM061919.1, read as the reverse complement.
GCAGCAGCAACTAATGCCGCGTTCTCTTCATAGCTGCTCTCACGATGCCATCAACTACCTTGGCTCTTTAACCCTCCCCCTCACACCCGATACTCTCCTCCATTTCCATGCCGAGGTCTACTTGCCAGATAAAGACTATCGGGGTGAGGAAGGGAGGCTGTGAAGGCAAGGGTGGATGAAATATGTGGCACGACGCCCATCCAGCCGAAACATGCAGAATCACATAAAAGATAGACATGCAGCAAATTTTAAGTTACACGTGGTCCGTATTTACCTACGGAATCACAAAGCTGCCAAGTGCTGCAGACAATATTACACTATCGTATCAACAATGGGTGAGCGATGGTTGAAACAGGCATCATTTGATTTTTAGAAGAAGTGATTGACGTGAAGCTCATTGCAAGAGATCATCGAAACTTAGATGGAAGGTGATCAGTGCATTATTACAAGAGTCGAATTGGAATACCATCTCGACAGTGATCATTAGCAGGCTTATATCTTAAAACATGACTGTACTTTCTCGACAATTTTGCAAAACTCTATCAAATGTTCAGCTTTATAGAAATGATGTATGGTGTATGCGGCATCAATAATTACTTGGAATTCGACCATGGTATTTTGAAGGAAACATCACGACATTCGCCTGGAGATTTCCGGAAAAACCGATCTCTCAATGGCCAAGCAAGAATTCGTTTCTTTTTTTTTAAACTGCTTAATATCTCTTAACAGCGAGGTCTTTAGAGACGGGAAAGGATGGGGGCAAGGAATGGGAAGGAATTCGGCCATGGCATTTTGATGGAAGCATCCCGGCATTTGCCTGGAGTGATTTTGGAAACCATGAAAAACCCAAATCTGGATGCCCGGACGGGGATTCGAACCACCGTCCTCCCGAATGCGAGGCCAGAAACAAGGATTCGATCCTGCGTCCCCGAAATTGCTTAGTTATTTTGTTGAATACATAAATAACAGAGGTAGTACATTTTTTATGTATCTATAAGTTCCCGACCTTTTTATCTATCACCTTATATGTTTTTTTTCGTTAGAAGATTTTCAGTATTTATAGAAATTCTTTTAGGTATCGTTTGAGTGGAGGCTCACTAGATGTGTTATGCATAAAAAAGTCGTCACCGCTTGTCGTTTCCACTTCTGCAGGTCCTTCGACACATTTTATTCACTTCAGACGGTCTCTCAAGGATTCTTCGTCTCCAACTTATCTCTAATCCACTTTCATCTCCTGTCCTATCCATCTTGTCCGTAGTCTTCCGAAAGGTCTCCTTCCTTTTGTTCAAGATTTTCCCCTCTATTTCCATAAAATGTCCAGGTTATTGGAGTATTTTCTTCGTTAGCGTCTCTTCTAATGCTTCGACTTTTAATCTCTCCATGATGTTTCGTTTCTGATTCTATCTTTGCTTGTGACATTTTCCATGCATTTGGGAAACCTCATATCTGCATGAATCTCTCTTCGTCCTCTTCAAAGTTTAAGAACCATATTTGCTGGTAGTAAACTTTTTAGAGCAAGATTTGGCTTTTACCTCTGTATTATATCCTTAACCAGATGATAAAATTGTCCATTCTTTCTTATTCTCTGTCCTATTTCCTATTCCATATTTCTTTTACTGGTTACTTTGTAATGTAAACGAACGAAACAATCCATTAATTTCAATAAATTTTAGCCCAGTGTTTTTCCAAATCTTTTTTTCTTGTGACCAGGTAATTTTTATAATACTTTTTTGCAGCGCACTAAACAGTTACCACCTATTCTGAGATGTGTAGGAAAAAGATTATTTGGATGTCAATATAATTTTCAGATAATTTGAATAACTACTTATAATTCTTTTATGAAATTATTACACAAATCCTTGTCAAAATGAAATTGAAATAAGATCCAACTATTAACGAGAAGTATTGATTAGTTTATTGATAACTAACTTAGGTATCGTAATCCTTAGTTCCGTTCCGAATTTTAATCCATAATTATTTTTTGATAAAACCACTGTTAATAATCTGGATTCACACTTAGATACTGACAAAAGCCGTCAGAAAGTTAACAGCATTTTTCTGATAAAATAGGGTACTCCGGATGATACGACAGAAAAAAAAAAAAAAAAAAAAAAAAAAAAAAAACATCAGCGCTGTTCTCTCCTTAAAAGTGTTTGAGTGATGTGTTACACGACAGCTCAATTATAGACTCAACATCTGAATCCGGCAATTCTGTCTCGGATTCAACGTTAAATGTTAATGGATACCTTATCCATTCTTTTCGCTGTTTATTGTTGGAAAACTCCTTCTGATTATCTCCAGCCATTGCAAATGATCGTTGACATGAAAGAATGAAGGCTTTCCCTATGTACTAACTGTGTGAAAAAATAAACCCTCCACTGGCGAAGAGCGTCAATCTTCGCCAGAAGTTGAAGTCGGAGATCGGCTTCGAAAAATCGCTTCAGATTGGCGCGTACACTCGGGAGGAAGTCCGAGAACTTTTTACACGTTCTAGAGCAGTGGCTCCAACTTAGTGGTACGCTTACCATAAGGGGTACGTCAGGTTGCTTCATGGGGTACGCGCGGTAATCTCTTGGCTAAAGAAATCACTATTATAATTAGAAAAAGTTACGCAAACATTAATATCGCCAAAATATATTTAAAGCAAACTGCATGTGCGTGGATTAGGCCTATATTACTGTAATGCTGAGACTGTGCGAAGCATTCGACAGCTATAAGGTGTACACGAGGTTGAGCTCTTTCTTGAAGTGGTACCCGGGAAAAACTAATTGGGAAGCACTATTCTAGAGTGAAGCCGAGGCAACACTTATTTTTGTTCTTCCGTAATCCGGTACCGTGTCACCACCCGCCATCAGAGATCCTCTGTTATAGCCTGTTGTTTGTAAATACTTCACATTCCAAGCAAGACGAGCGAGATTTCTCAAAGTAACTCTCAAGTCAGACTGGGTTACCAGTACCTTTCTGCACGACAATAGAATGAGACCTTGAGCGAGCTCGACGCTGGCAGTGTAGAGTTTTATACTGCGCCCCGCGGTGTTTCCATTAGTAGTGGGTGTGCCGCAGGTGTTCAGACTACCCGCGCGCAAGCCTTCCGCGTACCCTGTTACACAATAGCGTGGCGTGCGGGTCGCCGGGCAGTATTTTAACCGGAAGATTGCATCGACTATTTCACACAACCAGTGGCCGGCTGGGCGTGAATAAAGGGGATGATAAAATCGAGCCGGAGTTCCGAAGCCCGCCTGCACAATACGCGCACCCCCACACGTTATCACCGTAACGAGAACACGCTGTCAACTACCTGCTAGGCACGCGGCCGTCTTTAGTATGTCTAGTTCTCTTTCTACTGTCAGACAGCTCGTTAATAATCTTTTTTTTTTCGAAGCGTTTCCCGTACACTACCAATTGCGTAATCAGTGGTAAGTTTAATTATACGAGAGTTACGAGCAAAGTGGGACAAGAGATGATTCAAGGAAGCTGAAATTTGAACACCATCTGAACTCCCCGGCGAAATTTTTCTCGGTTGTTGCACATTGATAAGCTCTTCACGGGAAATTAACAGAGTTTAATTGTTTAATCACAATACTTCGACGTAGTCATCTTCAGGTGTAAACAAGTAGCAAGACTTTAAGCTTACGGCTTTCCGAGAGCGCGTTGTTGATAGACTGACATTGGGCCTAGCGGAAGCTTTTGGGTCAGCCTTACTACAGAAGCGTTTGAAATTCGCCTCGTTTCTGATCTTGTAAATCGGGATTGTGTTTTCCAGCTGAGTGGATACGGATTGAGACTGCTAGTCGTCAACGTTCCGTATTTGGTGCTCCGCGGGGTGCTAATGAAGTCTGAGACTGTTGCAGTTGCCATATCAGAATATCATCAACGCGCTTGAGATTCTACAACTTATTAACTCTACACTTGAAGATGACTACGGAGAATACAGTCGTCGAAGTATTATCTTTGAAGAACACTTTAACTCGGTTAGTTTCCCGTGAAGAGTTTATCAATATTTCAATTAGTTCAGGTAATTGGCAAGATAGTTTCTTGACGTATAATGTAGCCGATTTCTTCCCCATGCCTCGCAAAAAAAATTTGTCAGCTAATCTAGAACTAAGTTCGGTCGCTGAGTGGTAACACTCGGGCCTGGCATTTCAAAGGACGCGGGTTCAAATCCCCGGACAGCCATAGGTTCTCAAAATTACATCAGGCAAAAGCAGGGGTGCTTCCTTCAAAAAGCCATGGCCACATTCCTTCCAGTTTCCTCCTCCCTATCATCTTTTGCCTCTGATGACCTCGACGAGCAAGAAAAAATGCTAATTCAGGCAATAGTTACTACCGTTTCAACGATGATCAATGAGACCATATTACTACGTAACATCCTACTCTTTATAGAGACCTTATGAAGTACAGGTAGGGAACTGGAGAATGACGTATGCTAAGGAACTATTTTGCAATTTGTATTAAGTGATTTAAGCAATAAACGAAAAATCATGACTCCACAATCTCTTACCCTGCCATACAAATGTACATGACTTTTACAGCGATTACAGTAGTACATAATTAGAAATATTCACTGATCTTTATGTTAATATGTGAATATCACCTTTCTTATGCCTTACGTAGTCCATCAGTTGTCTGTATTGTCATTCATTTAGTGCAGAAAGTAGGCCTTTCCGCTAATGGGTTCTTACAATCCGACGCGATACCGGTGACATAACAGATGTTTAATTTGTTCACTTAGATCAGTAATTATTCAGCCAACCGAAGATGTAATTGTACAATACTTGTTGACAATGCCACAATTTTGTATGATCCTAGTGACGCAAGAAATTATTTATCAATATATATCGGATTCCTGGTCAAAGATCAAAAGGATGAAGTCTGAGTGTTGTCTTCTTGTGTTTTGCACCTGACGACCTTGTTTAAATTTGAGAATAAACTACTGCCGTCTTCATGACTTCCTGACTACGTCCTTTACGCGAATGCTATTACCTAGCGTACGCATACTCGTCGCGGACCTGCAGTGTGAATCTGGGTATTGACGTTTCATCGTCGTCAGAACCTGCTGTTGGCGAGGATGTCGTCGTAAAGTATTGTATTTACAAGAACATCCGGCAGTAACCCTCGAAGTCTGCATTCTATTGAAGTGACTTTAAATCATCCTATCAGGCAATGGCATATCGCAGCAGGTAGCGAAAATCGGTGGAACTTTCATTAGTAATAATTCATTCAACCGAAGATGCCACAGTGATACAATGTTGAAAATTCCTAGTGACGCAAAAAATTATTTATCAACGTAAATAGAATTCCTGATCAAAAATCAAACAGTTGAAGTACGGTTGTAATCTTTTTGAGTTTGCCAGCTGATGGTCTTGTAAAACTTGATGTTTTGACGGCTAATTCTTCCAGATACCGAGCGTGGTGGATGAACGGTTAACGTTCTGGCCTCGCATTCTGGAGGACGCCGGTTAGATTCCCCGTTCGGGAATCCAGATTTGGGTTTTCCAGGGTTTCCCCAAATCACTCCAGGCGAATGCCGGCATGCTTCCTTCAGAAAGGCCATGGCCGAATTCCTTCCCGTTCCTTGTTCCCAGTACCATCCCGCCTCTAATGACCTTAGCCCTCAACGAGACGTAAAGCAATAAGTAAAAAAAGAAGAAAAAAAATACTTCCAGATCAAATCCCTCACGCGGATGTTATTACGTAGCGTAGCATACTCGTCGCGGACCTGCAGCGTGATTCTGGATTTTGAAGTGTCAACATCCACAGAACCTGTTGGCGACAGAGGATGCTGTCAAAACGTATTGTGTTAGCAAGCCGTCGAAGTCTGCATTGTATTGGTGAGCCTCCGTTGAAGCAGTGTCAAGTCTCTTTGGTACCTGACGGCCCAGCAGGTAGCGAAGAATGGCCACGGGTGACTGTGAGGCGCCGTGGAATCGCCAGTTCAGCGAGGAGGGCAGCGGATATCGGGCCGGTCCGCTCACAATGGCCGTGATTGATGTGTAGCTCGGAGAGGGCGAGGCAATAGCCTGCCGCCCGTCGCGATATTGCCCGCCGCCCGCTCTCGATGGCGCCAATTACGAGGCCCTTCCCAGTCCGCAGGCCGATATTTGCATCTCGTCTGTCCACCCGACATCCACTGCTGCGCGAGCGATTAAATTTCTTCAATCAGACTACGTTGGCACTCTATCAAGAACGCTTCTAATCAAGTTCACAACGATTTTTGCATCAAATCGCGTCATTCCGTGTTCTCAATTTACGGATTCAGCGGAGAATGGCAGCAGAGATCAAGCCGCACAGTTATTGAAGTGGCATGGATTGCTTGTTAGTTGTGCAGAAGTTCCTAAAACCTCAAATAAGTTACTGCGCCAAGGTTCGTACGCTCTCAGATGCCCAGCGATGGCTATGACGAAAGCGCCTTATTTCTACTTCACCGCCATTTCCGAACAATTTGGTGTTGACTTCCTTTGATCGGTTTCTCATCGCTGGTATTGTCAGATTTGGTGCCAATAAGGGCAGGCTGCCGTAAAACAAAAGCTCCAAGTATTTTATACCTCCTGCTTAATCACCGCCCGACCATCCGGATTTGGTTTCAATGGTTTCGCCAAATAAATCTAGGCGAATGCTGGGTTCCTTATAAAGGCCATAGTCGAATTCCTACCAGTTACTAACCTCAGTACTTGACCGTCTTTAATGACCACGTCATCGACAAAGCGTGAAGCCAGAAGCAAAATAATAATAATAAAAAATAAAAAAAATAAAAAAAAAAATCCTAATGCCAGGTAGTACTATGTACTGACTAAGGGGGCTTCCATTAATTATGTGAGGTGCTTTCCGGAATTTTGGACCGCCCCCCCTCCCACTGTGGTGAGATCTGATCAACCCCCCCCCTCCCTAATTATAGCTTGAGATCTTGAAGGGACCTCTCCCTCCCCCTCCCCCCTTATTGGCCGATTTTTCTAGACTTTTTTTTTTAGCTGTACTGTTCTTCAAGAAATTAAAAAGATGACGTGAGATTTACGTCCAACCCCCCCCCCCCATTTTACCTTACGTAATTAATGGACGCACCCTAATGGGAGATGAAGTCTTGCCATCTGTCTGTGAAACGTGTAACTATGTTCCGTGTGTGATAAGTGTAAATTTTGTTTGTGAAATGTGTATTTAATGAGTCGCACATTGGGGACCGTCCTTGTGTTTGCCTTTGTGGCTGCGGATAAACCTTCTAAAAACCGCAGTCGGGAGGCCGGTTTGCGTGGTCCTGTGGTCGTGCTCGGCCCCGCAGTACTCGCCGATCCAATGTGTCGTACTTCAGTGCACTGAGCCACACTATCACTCGGAAAACGTAACTACTCGTGAAACAACACAAATCGTGAAAGAAAAGCTAGTTGCGTCATTCAATCCAAAATCAGTTACTGGATACCTTACGCTCCAGCAAGTTGGTTCAGTAAGCACGATTTTCTTACTCTTTTACTTCCTTTCGGAGCTAAAGGTCTCCAAAGATCTCTTTTTCTCACTCCTGTCTCTTGTGCTGCTTTCATTCGAAGGTGACATATAGTTCTTTTCAGCATCGTAGATCGATCTCCTACTTATGACCAGTTCTTCATTGACTTTGTCTACTTTTTCGCACTAATCTTAACAGTTCTTTCTTACCACATATTATGTTTGGACATTTTTTATGCCCAGTGTTGCGTAATTTCTCTGCAGTGGAGGCACTCTTTAAGATACCCAACACACTTCCCTAGATAGCCTACTATTCTTACAGTGTATATATTTGGTTGCCTCAATGGTTATTTAACTATTTCAGTGGGTGACTTCGCTTGCCTTTCATATTCTACTCTCAATTTATGTCGAAACTGACCCAAAAAACTAGTATCATTTATAAATTTATGAAATTGCTATTACTTAGATGATCTGTTTCTGCCAATATTAAGAGATGTTACGTCCCTGAAGAATTCATAAAAGTATAAACAAAAGTCGTTGCGATCATGCTAATCCAGAACTCGTTTAATCTTAGATATTCGATTACGGGTATAAAGAGTCGTCATATTCAAAAATAATTTTTTTGTTTTATTTAATATGGTATTTGGCAATTACGACCTACAGCTAGCTCAAGCATGTTTTGTTTGTCACCACAATGTCTATAATAATTATATCAAGTATTTATCACTATCCAAGCTAAGAAATAATTAAATTACTTGAAGACTAAGTCAATTAAAACCATCAGGGCCCTTGGCCGGACTCCAACCAGCGATCCTCAGTACCTAAAACTACCGGCATCGGCGATTGAGAGGCAATTTGAATCTCTGATGAGGTATTAAAATCCGGAAATGTTAATACACTATCTTAAATTCTAAATTTTGTCCCTATGTAACTAGTAACAAACGTATTGATCCAAAGTAATAAATTGATGAACAGATAATCGACAAAAACATTATTAATAGTTCAAATCAAAAATTATTATAATGGCATTGAAATAAAACAGTGCAAGCAGGAGAAAGTACGTATTCTTAGTTAAAAACGATGAACTGAATCCAACATAATAGTGATTGTCGACTGTAACGCCTAAAAATTTAAATGTTAAATCAGAATCTGAAGTAAAATTAGTCACAGTGAATTTCAGAATGAATGATATTCATGTCTGTCAATCCCTAACGGAGGCAAGCGATAAAACTATTGAACGTAAAACAATAAAAACTAAATGCTTTTGATCTTATATCTGCGTACGAAACACAAAAAAGTTCAAAACTCACTAGTAAATTTGAAACAACATTTTGTGATGTGCACAAATTATTTGGTGTATAAACCTATCATTATATGCTTCAATCCAACCGCAATAATAAAAAAATTCTTTTACTATCCCATTAAATACGAACAGAGTAACGCTACTCACAGCGGCGTTTGGGAAGTATAAATTAACTCCTTGTTGGGAAAGACTGTTTTAACAAGGTACAATCATATTTTGTGTAGTAGTTATTAATTTTTAACGCCATATACATGTATCATTATAGTAAAACCACATTATACTGTATAGTGTGCAATGTAGAGTTTTTACAAGAGAAACACACTAATACGAACCAAAAATGTAATGGAAATTATATCTTCTTCTAAGGCGTAGGTACCAATAGTTTTCACTCTTTGGCACAGTCAAATATGAAAAAAGAAGAAAAAAACTGGAAAGCTTATTTAACTCACTCGCATTTCAAATTACTTTGGCACAAACATATAGGCCTACTACTATAAAATGCAAAAACAGAACCGGAAAACTCCACTTATTTTGCGGGTTTAGTTCTGCGTCAATGATGTTGCTACTGCCAACGTTTCGGCACCAAACCTGCGGCAATCTCTTGGAGCTATTTTGGACTGATGTATCCGCTGCTTACGGCTGGTTATAACAGTCGCTGGCAGAAAACCAAAACAATCCTCCTAGTGTGCAGGTGAACGACCAGTTGGTGCAACCAGCCGTCAGCAGGGGATAACTCAACCCGAAATAGTCCTGAGAGGCCTCAGCTTGTGTGCCGAAACGTTTGCAGTAGCAAAAAAGTGGATTTTTTCAACATAACGCGTGCTAAAGGCGCCGGAAAACATTAAGTTATTAAAAAACGTTTGTTTTTGGACAGATGCTAAGTTAGAAGTGTTGCGTTTCATCCTTGATAACGATACTCCATGATTAACAGAAGCAAAAGATTCGGTGAAGAGGGTTCGCTAGAACTGTAATATACCTTCCGACAGATCGACTGCTCAATTTTCTGCCATCCAGCTTTCTCATCTACGGCCATGAATTCGTTGCCAAGTGGCTGCTGAATGCGGAGGCAGGCTCTTGAGTCGGCGCCTTGTCAGCAAGGCGCCTTCCTGACCCGCCACCGCATAATCTGTCTGAAACCGCGTCGCGTGTATTACGAGGCACTTTACTTCGGTCAACACCCTATTTATAAGCACTTTCACCTTCTTGGTGAACAATTTTCGCTGGTCAAGGGCTATTTCAACATGGAAGAAATTAACAATAACTCCTATCGATAATATTACGATGAAACTAAGTAAGCATTTCTTTCGCACAGTCGCTACCAGGTAATAACTTCGTCCAAAACAGTAATACTTTCTCCACAGAATTATCAAGGAAACGCCATTCGACATGAAAGATAAAAACTAAGTGAAACGAGTTCGTATCCAAGAGTGGATAGTCATGTTTGGAATATTTATTGTATCTTAGATATAAGAACTTCCTTTGTGGTTAACTTCTTAAATACCCAATTCATTCATTAATTTCGGTATTAATGGTATGCATGGAAACAAAGAGGCAGGATGTATACTGGCAACATGTATCTTCTTTTTTCTTTTTTCGCCTTCCTAGATACGGTCAGCCAAGTACACCGTTACACCGACCCCTATTTTAACACAGATGGATACTGTGACTCATGGGAGATGGAGGGTAAGGACCTGTGTCCTGCCCTAGTTAAAACCGGCGCACTTAACTTGTAGGAACAGAGTTTGTCTTCGAAGCGCGTAACTTCTTGGGTTCTGTATGAAAGTGTATTTTTGTTTCTGAAATCTACAGTTTATGAGACTGATATTGGGCACTAGCGATTAACTGGCTAAAAACCACAATCAGGGTGGCTGTCATGTGAGGACCAGGACACTAACCTGGTCTCATTGTACCTCCTCGCTCCACTGTGCGGACCCTTAACACACTGAGCAACACTGACGGGTTTTACAGTGGTGTTATTATTATTATTACTCCGCGATTCACTAAAAGTGGGTGGCGGAGGGTGCATTACACCAATCATAATGCGTAACCATATTTTGTACATACGGCATATGGCAGGAGGCGCCCATGGGCTATTTTGAAGAACCATCCCGGCATTCGCCTGGAGCGATCTGGGAAAACCATGAAAAACCCAGATCAGGATGGCCGAATGGGATTATAGATACCTACTCCTAAAGGAATCTAAATTCTCTCGCTCGATAATTCCTTCCTATTCTACTCCCTAATCACTCGTGGAAAAAAATAGAGTACAGTAATGAATTAGTTCTGGTCCTGTTATTTTCTCGGTCATTCCTAGATATGAAGGTAGCTGGTAGTGACATGTGTTTGCCGTCATCCTGAAATAAGTCAGTCGTGAATTTTTAATGAGCTTTTGCCGAGAGCAACTTCTTCGGTGTTTCAGGTCTTCCCGAGCTAATTCATTCAATATCGCATTTACGCTTTTCCTCCAGCTATATATACCTGTAACAAAAAGGCGGCTCTTTGGTCCTTCTCAAAAGCATCCATTAATAGGATCCATTGATAGGGACCCCATACAGAACAACAATATTCTAAGTGAGGACGCACCAGAGCATTGTGTGGAAACGATTTAAGTTTCGGTGTACATTGTTTTAAATTACGACATACAAATTGGAGCATATGATTTGCTTTCCCAATTACCGTCTCAATATGTTCATTCCACAACAAATTATTACTGATTGTTACACCTGGGTATTTAGAGGAATCTACCGTTCTAAGGACAGTGCCATTAATTTTGTATTTAGATCTAAATAGTGTCGCCTTTTTACTTATATGCATGACTTGGAATTTTTTAGCGTTTAACTCCAGCTGTCAGTCTTTCCATAAAGCGATTATTTACATAACATCGGCTTGTAGCAAAGCGCAGTCGTCCTGGGTTTTTTTATTTCACGACACGTATTTGATAGTAATTCTTCTGCTTTTCGCTCAAGTAAAATTACCAGCTAGACGAGATATACTTGTGTAAAACGGAATTAGGAGATCACGGGAGAAACATTCCCTTGCCAGTCACGAATTGTTTTAACTGTTCATCCTTAGTTCAACAGAAGTGTTGCAACCGCAAAGTGGTATTCCTACTGATAACATCAAAGCTCTCGCCCTGTCAACTAACATAGTTCCGTTGTGTTTAAACAGACCTGGAGCAATTGACATCTGCAAAGTTTTGTAAACGGGCATTTCCTTAGCCGAGATAAGAATAAAGTATTGAGCGAAACTGGGTTATTTACATCGTTTAGTAAGATTTTCATGACAAAAAGCGAAATGTCAAGCATGTGGAAACTGTTTTCATTTCAGATTACAAATTTTTGTACAAACAACTGTCAGAAAGGTAAAGGTGGTCACCTCGCATGCCTTGAGACCATTCAGGTTTATCTGGCGGAGGTAGAGTTCCATATTCCTCTCACGACATTGGTACTAGAGTGAAGATGGTGTGAGCAATACCATTCTCCGGCCACTTTAAAAAATAACACAGAATATAGGTGCATAAACCCAGAAAATGTATTTTATTAAAAAAGAAAATCATTTCAATACTATTACTGCTTGTATCAAGACAAATGCAGCGATACTTCGATTTTTGTTAGCTAAAAGCCGTAGTGCTGGAAGAATTAAAATAAAATTAATGGTCAATAACTTACGAAATATCTTCAGAGTTATAGAAATGGGAGTGACAGATACTTTGAGTTTTAAATCTTTGGTCTAGTACAGAATGATTGACACAGTTAGTGTTTTAAAATTTGAAGACAGTATTTTTCGTGCTAGGAATTTCTCTGACCGAGTGGCGAGGACCCCGGTATGAGAAGGGGGTTGCCAGTGGGGCAGGGAGCTAGTCGATATTGCCGGCCTCTTCGAGAGCCATCAGATTAATATCAGGGCGCACGGCATGGGGAGCCCACTCCGTCCACACCTGTCTCTCAACAAACGAAATTTACACCACATGTAAAAGTTCCATCTGTACAGTCGAATACGAAAGTGTTTTAACACTTCATTTACGTTGGTGGTGGGTTACCGGGCTGGGTTTTCGTTGCAGATGTAACGTAACAGTCTTATTGTATGAACAGACCAGTCTCCACTGTAGTTGCCAGCTGCACCGGGGAGGTTCAACTGGACCAGGTTCCAGTCCCGGCCTCCGCGTAGCGGTCATCCTGATTGTGGGTTTAAGGCGGTCACCGCTATCTCACACGCGAATACTGCCACGGTCATCAATCTTCGCCTCATAAACTACACGTTTCACAAATAAAAATACACCTACCATGCAGATAACAAGTTGCACAATTCGCGGACAGATGGCAACACAAAAATAACCTTAGTATATATGCTCCAGGTCTGGTTTTGACTATGGCACCTCCTCCTCCACCTGTGCAAAAAACAAAACAAAAACTTCAAAAATGTATAGATTCTTGGTAACTGCATGTAGAAGGAATAGCTCGACGCTTTAGTAACAGGGAAAATTAAGCACGTAACCCTTCAATTCTACATAAACGAATAAAATCATATAGGCTTTGCACCAAGTCTATGGAATTAAAAATTAGATTTTTCTCATTAATCATTTTCCTCAAGATTGGATAAGACGGTGACACGCAGAACTAGATGCCGATTTAATGAAAGTCAGTGTTTTATAGACCTCTACAACACACTATACTCTCTAATGTACTAAGTTTCAGCGACGATGCGAAATGCACAACAGCAGATTTTGATAGCAAAGTGATGAAATACGAAAAATTTTTAGCGGCGAGGTTAGTAGTTATAAATTTAGTTGTAAGTCGGGTTTGTCATTATAACAAGATGATATTTTTAGGATAACTAATTTTTTTAGAACTGGAAATTTATACTAAATAGTCCGAAATATGAAAGTAACTTAAGAAAATAAGAATATAGAACAATATACTAATTTGAAAAGTTTCTAGGTGAGAAACTTCGGATTTAAATTTTGTAAAGGTGATAGGAAAGCTATCCGCATGAGACCTAAACGATAAATTATTTGCGCATCAAAGCACTAATATTACCTCACGTACTGCCGTGTGCGACAGGTGCCACATAGAATCCCACAGAAACATTGAATAAGGAGCAGAGGTGAGTCGCGCAACTGGTTCAGGGATATAATATGATGCAAGTAGCTAAGTGAAATCCAGAAGAAACTAGCGTAGAAAGATCAATCATAGCGAACGCGTTGTTTTCGGGTTAAGAATTTCAAGAAATTAAATAACAGAATTATACTGTGACCACTTCAGCAAATATTCTACTACCACTGCAAGCAATATTTACAGCGACAAGTTAAGAGAAACTGAAGTCGGGTATGATTTTTTTTCAAATATTGATTTTTCGTGCGAAGCACATCTTCGAAAATAACCGAACTTAATCAAGTAATACAGAGCTAGAAAGCACTGGAAGAACAGGACCTTTGTCTATTTTCGACAACCTTGGTCCAGATTTCACCTTGTTTCCCTAGACTTATTATTGTTTTTATCATAGGCCATTACGGCTCTTCGAAGTCTTTAAAGCCGGAAGAGGATTGTGGGGTAGGAACGGGAAGAAATCTATCCATGTACTATTGCATGAATGATTCCGATATTCGGCTGAAGTAGTTTCGAAAATCCACTAAAAACCAAAATTCGGATGGCTGTACGGGAGACAGAACCCTATTGTCCTCCTTCCCTCGGCCACCCGTGTTGAAATTACGGGACGGTTCCCTAAAATAGCAGCTCCTGCCTATAAAGTCTGAAGATTTGCTGTAATGCAGCCTGCGTAACAATTGTGACAGTAATAATAAAACCAGTGATGAAAATAGCCCGGCATTTTGTTGAAAGATTTGAATGATCTTCTCCGATTAGAATTTAGGATTCACATTTCCGATTTTAAAAATTTTATTTAGGATAATTGCTTCTAAACGCGTTCTTTGACAATTCTGTTGTCAAGGCTGGTGAATGGGCGGTTACGTTCGGGCCTGGCATTCAGGAGGACGCGGGTTGATTCCCCTTCCAGCCATCCTGATTTCGGTTCTCCGTGGTTTACAAAAATCACTCCAGCCAAATTCCAGAATGGTTCCTACAAAAGGTCATGGCCGAATCACATCCCGCTCCTTCCCCTGTCCCCATCCTCTTCCGCCTAAAGTGACCTCGACGTCGACAAAGTGTAAAGTCAGCAGGGTGAAAGGGGGAGGGGGAAGATTACTAAAATATGGCACATGCGCAATAATTTGTCCCAGTCATACGTCATTTTGTGTTTGTTATTAGCGGTCACTCAAAAAAGAAAATTAGTATGACAATGATAACCTGTTCATGAAATTTTGTGTTTGCAAATGTAGTTAACACTTTCCGAATGGATATAATTTTGATGTTTCTGCTTATATGCAAAGTTTTGACTTAATACATTTGTTGTATTATAATCGTTGATAAAATATACAATATTCGTCTCTTTGGGAAGATATTTCAATGAGAATACTATGATAAAATTTAACATTGATTCTTATGTTAGGTTCAATAAAAGGGGTAACACCTTAGCTGTCAGGAGGTTTCTTTTATTAATAGTCTCCTCTGTTATTACCGTTCTCTGAGATTGATTCGACCTATCTGAGATCAGTAATTTCTCGCAGCAGAGTGAAATACCGACAGCATAATTCCTTACACCTGACGCTGGACTTGATTTTCCTGTTTTCTGAGTATTGCCGACGCAGATTATAAATACTTTCTGGAGGAAAAGATTATTGGTCAAGATTTCTGGCCTGCGAGCGGAAAGCAAGAACATTAAAGACCTTTCAAACATAAGTCTCGCATTTATTCTTCTGTTAGCAATATAGTGCTCCTGGTTCCTTTCTATTTCTTGTCTCTTAATATGGAGCTTTCTAATCATTTTATTTATTTCATCATGTTAACATGTGAAATGGAATTGATCGTCTTATTTTATTGGACGGTCACAGCATTCGCAGTTTCATCAAAACCGGCATTGTTCCTTACATCTTTTTTCAGTTGTCACCGAACCTTCTTGCACACGTTTTCCTTATGTCCTCCTTTACTTTCCTTTTATTTCTGCTTACAGAAGATTACAAGTTTCGTACATTTAGTGGCCATCTTCTTTCATCCATTCTCAGTCATCTTTACAGCTGAGCTTACATGTTCCATTATCATTGATGTCTTCCTTCATCTATATCATGTCTCTTATTCTATTTGGTATGTGATCCAGCCTTTACGCTTCTCATCTTCTTCTATTTAAATTCTAAATTCTAAAGTTTCTGTTTCTGTCCTTGTAATGTCCCAGACTTCCTAGTTTTATTTAACACTGCGTTCCATGGTGTCGTTACTTATTTCTTTTCTTTACCATATACAGTTTAACTGTTGTAGAGACTTTAGATATTCTCTGTCTTTCCTTCGACAAAAACAGATGGAATGCTGTTTTAAGAAAGTTCGAGGAGTATATCTGGCCCACGAGACTGCTAGTATAATCAAGGAATTTGTAGGCTGCATTGAAAGAAAAACGGAAATACAGTTGCAAAAATTCGAAATAAATCTATCAATTTGAAGCATAAAAAAAATATGAGAAAGTTTTGGTGCAAGTTTAAAACCAGGACCGTAAGTGATCATTACAACTGTTTTTTACATCCGCTTAACCTTTATGTCATTCTGTTCACATTAATTCTTTGCTAGGGATATAATGGGCACTACACAAGGAACGCTGATACTGATTTAACAGCTTCCTTCTCTTTTTAGATCAGAGCTCCGATTGCACAGGACAAGTTAAGTACAGATCCTCGATGTCTGCCGGAAAGTATTAATCACGTGCATAATAACTGGTCTGCTCCTAGAAGCTCGCCTGATAATAAAGCAGTGTTTTTTCAGCTCGTGAATCAGTCCAATGCACAAGTGATGGAAAGTGCCAGTTTGTTCATGGCAGAAGAAATATAATCGTATGGCAGCTGAATTTTCTTTCATTTCTATTTTGCTCCAGACGATTACACTGTATTTTATCAAAATTTTAGTTTGTTCGATAAGGTTGTTTCTGAATAACGACAATGCTTTAGTAAATCAAAGAGTAGGTTTACTCTGAAGCTTTCGTTTAGATTTTAAGTGGTAGAAACTTTCAATACGTTTCTTTCTGCGAAGTCCTCTGGTACGAAGAAAACAAAACTGGGACACAAAAATCTTATGTTTGTACTGTTTTGAAGTTTTGGTCAATAAACCAATTGCTGTAGCGTACAGTTCGACCTGAAATTCAAACCACTGAGGGTAACTTCCGGCAATCCAGTTTTGGGTTTTCCATGGTTTCCCATGGTTTCCCAGTTAAGAGAGGCGGCTCAATCTCAGTCTGCTCTATCCACACTCCACTATCCTTACCCCTACATGTGAAGGGAAAATACCTACCTGGACACAGCGTCAGCTCGGTGAGGTAGGAAGGGAGGGGATGGTGAGGTGGTGTTAGGTACGGAGCGGCGCAAGATCGGAATGAAACAGGATATATCTTGGACAGGGCAAGGTTTATCGGGGTTGAAGGTCGGGTTAAGGGCCGTAAATATTCCGGTGGTTGTTTCGGGATTTGTACCGAGCGTGATGAATGAGCGGATAACTCTGTGTCCTCCTATTCAGGAGGACGCCGGTTCGAATCCTCGTCCGGGCATCCAGATTTCTGTTTTCCATGGTTTCCCCAAATTACTCAAGGCGAATAACGGGATGTTTCCTTCAAAGTACCATTGCCAAATTCCTTCGCGTTCTTTGTCCCCAATCCCATCCCTTCCCTAATGACCTTAGCTGTCGATGAGGCGTAAAGCCACAAGTTAAAATAAAAAGTCTGGATTTGTACAGGTGAACTCTAGATCCAAAGGATGTAAGCATGAATAAAATGTGTGTGGTTTAGTTGTTGCAGTTAACAGCTTTGGAAATCGACTGTTTTCCAGGGGATCTTTAAGAGAGTTTCCCTTTCGACTGAAAACGTTGAATCATCAGTTGTAAAAAATGTCGTATAATCTCCAGTAGCAAAAATTCTGAGCAAATTACTTACGACGTTTCCCTATTAGAGCTCAGAAATATAAACAGATGAATTCTTACAGGATTTTTCTGAAAGTGGATCTGGTAAGTAGTTCTGCTTTACGCCTCGTAATGTTGAAGTCATGAAAGACGGGAAAGGACTAGGGACAAGGAACGGGAAGGAATTTGTCGAACGCTTTTCGAATGAACCATCGCCTAGAGTGATTTGGTAAAACCATGGAAAATCCAAAACTAGATTGCCACTAGGGGATTCGTAGCCTCCTGATTGTAAGACCAATAATGTCAATAGATGTATGCACACCGATGGAATGTTAATCTCGGATTTCTTTAACTGAATATTGACGGAGCAATTTCAAAAGTCAGTTTCTGGAGTTTTTTTCGATTCTAATGGTAAAGGTCTCGGTGAGCATCAAAATGAAAGAGGGAAATCATCTTGAAGCATCCCATTTCACTGCGGGTTATCGACCGTAATTTGAAATGTAGATTCTACACCTCGCGAGCAAATGAGAATTTCCACTTCACCAGTTACTTTAATTACTGCTGTCTAGTCATTTTATCCTATCCTAGAATACTAATTGCAGGAGACGGCTCATTTATCGTCACAGTTAACCGAGCAACGCAACTTTTTACGTCTTAATGGAGCGAAGGACCTATTTTCCCATTTTACCTTCAACTCTGATTTTATATGCTCATTACATGCAAATCCTGCGCTTTTACAGGTTTTTATAATTGCGTGTCAAAAAATCAGAATTCCAGTTATGTTTAGCTATAATAATTTAAAAAAAAAACTCTAAACACATTAACACTGAACTTCGTGGTTTAGCGTTCAATTGCCAGGTATGGCGTGTTAGAGGGTGCAAGATCGACTCTCGGTCCCACCATTCTGATTCCGATTTTCCACGTTTTCTTCAGAAACCACAGCCGTTGTCGTTCTTTGTCCCCAACTCTCATCCAGCTCTGATGACCTGGACATCGACGAATCGTAAGGATATAAGTGAAAAAATTAACTCCAGAAGTTAGTGTTTTTTCTTGTATGTCTCTTTTTTACAGAGGTTATAAAGCGCTACAAGGCTTACATCTCTACCGAGCATGAACTGTAACGCTCTGGACTTGCTTACGGGAGAGTTGGAGTTTGAATCCTCGTCCAGCCATCCAGATTTGGCTTTTGCAAAGTTTCGACAAATCACTCCAAGTGAATGCCAGGGTGGTTACTTCAAAAGGCGATGGCTGAATTCCCTCCCATTCCTTTCACCCAGTCCCTCCCCGTAAGTAATAACCTCGACGTCGACAAGGCGTAAAGCAGTAACAAAAAAAAAAATTGGATCTCTCAAATCGTACAAAAGATGCAATAAATCGTAAGATTTTAATCTCAGTGTCTTAAGAACACAGGCTACTACAGTAAAGACTAAAATTTAGATTAACCTCAAAGCTGAACAAATATGCTATTCAATAGCCAAAAGAGTTGAACCTCCCACACCGACCCACGAAAAGTTTTCCCCTAGTCCATACTTTCGCCGGCTGCCGGGTCACTCCCCACTCCAAATAACGAGATTAATCACATTACGTCGTGCCAGATCGTAGCGGCGCCGGCTTTGTTGTCAGCCACCACAATGGTCCCTGCCCGGGCTCCATCACAGGCCCGCAGCGGCCATTGTCGGTACCGCGGCCCCGAGCATACAATGGCGTCTGCCCTCTGATTGCGCCCACTTGGTGTAATTAACTTCTAATGCGGACCAGGGATGCCTCAGCTGACCTCTTCTGCAGCTCACACTGGGAAGACCTGCCGACGCACTTCTTGTAATGTAGATCCCACCTCCAGTACTATATACTGCAAGAAGAACCAGGCTTTCTACATCGGTGGACACACTAAATAGGTTTACAGCAAATGATAACAGTCTGATTTTAGCGTTTAAAACACATGGTATGTAAAGAAAGCTGATGTAAATAATAAAAACGGCCGATCATCTTGGGTAAATGGTAAAGATCGCCTCTAGCATCCGGGAGGACGTTCGATCCATTTCACGTCCGGCAATCCTAAATTAGGTTTTCCAATGTCTCCTGAAACCATTCCCGCCTAATACTTTGATGGTTCGTATAAAAGAAATAAAAAATAGCATCGAACGTCATTAAAAATTAGTTAACTTAGATACGTAAAGTTATTAGTGCGGTGAAATACTTTGCACACCTACCTATTTGAGTCGCAATGAGAGGAAAGATAAGATTAGAGAGATAAGGTGCCATGCTGATGCTTATATGAGTTCCTTTTTCCCTCGTTCCATTCGGGATTGGAATGCACAGGGAAGAGATTAGCTTTGGTGCTGAGCACCCTGTGCCATCCACAATTTTGTGACTTGCAGGGTATATATGTAGATGTAGTTTTGTCAAAAACAGTAAAACAGCAAACCCTATGATAACCAAACGTAGATGGGATGCGACCGGAAATTTTATTACAATTGGTTCGATATTATAGTTACAGCATTCATCTATTGGCGGTTTCGTATGAAGCATAGGTATTTTATATATACATACATTACTTTGAAATTTCAAATTGTTTTTAAGTTATAAGACAAAACAGTTGGGATAGAAAAAAATATAAAAACATATGAGATCAAGACAGCAGGAGTTTTACCTCAATCATTATCGTTAACTGTTATTTTTTTTTTTTTTTTTTAATATGGCCTTCGGTCTTTGCGACCATTTAGCCAGCTCGAATTTGTTTTTGTACCAACTGTTGTATCAGGCATTAATCATGATATTGTAGACACTACAGTAAGGACAGCACAAGACGAACACAACACTTAATTAAAACCACCCATGCCCGCGGCCGGACTCGAACCAGCGGCCCTTACAAAACTGTGTAATTCCGATGATTTTTGAATACTGAGAAAACAGGCTTGACAGTTGCAATGGGACAACAGTCGTTATATGCACATTGCTCGATTCTCAATTCGTATAAACAGTCTTATATGGAGCACATAACAATATGACTATAGGACCATCCGGAAACGAGATTGGTGGGTGAGAGATTCAGTTCCCGGTATATACATCCACTCCCGTAATTTTTATTTTAAGCAATAGTTGCTTGATGTATTTTCTGTGAACACTTTGAACGTTGTGAATGCTAGATATGCTTCCCGAATACCTGTGTACTGGTATAATGTAGTAAGGCTGCAAAGTATTGCCGAGATTGATGAGGAGAATTACCAAATTTCGACCATTGTGTGGATAAATTGATAAGGACAATATGTTAACTGCATAAAAACTTTGGAGACAATGTTGAATATAGTGCCACCCTACCCGAAAAGTTTTTGGTCCTGACTATAGCAGTGGTGCCTAATCTAATTACAATGAAAAAAATTACAAAGTGTGCTCTGTAGAGAGCAATGAGCACGAAATTTTCAGGTTTCGTTGTTTGCCGCCAGAATCGCGGCGATCGTTTCTGACAGCAAGTACAAGCGTTTCGGTCTAAGGTGCATATTTTTATCAGGCATACCACGTAGGCCAGCACTCGCGCTATAGCCGGACCCATCTGCAAGCGTTAGGCGGCGCGGAAGGCTGAAAGTTGACCTGGTGTCGGTCGCGCAGCAAGTTCCGCCGGTCGGACAAGTAAATTCCGATAGCCGGCGCGCCAGACCGCAACCTGCAGTCTCAGACGGCCACACACGCCCTGCTTAATGAAAAAATTACGCCAAAAAAGTGGTCTCGGTTAGTCCTGAGGGACACGAAAAATGTAATTCAGAAATTATGAAATTTTCGGCACCCTCGTACTTTTTTCTCCCCTTGTGCTGGCCTTCTCCCATCAGCAGCCTGTGCTTCCCCCTTTCCTCCACCGCTGGACTCCTGCGGTATCTGCGGTAGATCCTCGCTCACCCTCTTTGACACGCTGGCTGCTTGGTTGCTCCGGGTAATCGGACAAGCTGCTTCAGCTTGCGAGGTAAACAACTATATGCACTGAAAATAAAACCTGTGTTATTACACAGCACCTTTGACTTCTACACATGCAGAGTAGGGTATTTCAAAAAGATGGACACGATTTGAAATCTTTCTATATTAGCAATGAGTGAAAATATTAATTTTTTTATTTTTAAATTTCCATTTAGTTACTGACGCCAGTTACAAAATCTTGTAGATTATTGTAACAGCGGACTGTTCGTTGCATAAAACTATTTATTATTATCATTACTATTATTATTATTATTATATTATTATTGTTGTTGTTTAGCATGTCTCTACTAGAATAATATATAGAAAGACTCTGTAAACAATTTTTGTTACGTTTTCTAAGTCGGCCATAAAACGTATATGTTGGCGTGCCTGGAGCACGTGATCACTGATGGCAATTGCTGCCGGAAATATGGCGAGAGAGCCAGAGTGCGAAAATCGATGCAGTGCGAGACGGAACTGTGTCGAATATGGAGGAATAATCTCTGAACAGTGAAATCTTTTGTAAGATAATTTTGATGTGTCTGATTTAAAAGAAAATTCGATAAACTATCAAATAAAAGTTTTATACAAATTAACGTGACGCGGAGTGATTATTTAAAGTACGAAGAGTGAAAATAAGCATCCCAAGTCCTTCTTAATGATATATGGTATTCCTTGTCCAATTTCATGAAGGACGGTTTAGCCGTTTAGTCGTGATAACGTAACAAACAGGGAGACAGAGTTACTTTCACAATTATGACATTACTGTGAATGGCTTTCGAGACGGGAAAGGACTGGTAGCAAGGAATTCTTTTAATGGAACAATCCCGACATTCGCCTTGAATGGTTGGATGGGGATTCGAACCCGTGTCCTCCCGAATACGAAGTCAGAGATTTACCGCTCATCCACCACACCCGATTGTCTTTTCCGGGTATACTTTTCTCCACAGTAAGGTTGCATTTACAGGTTGCGGAAGGAGAGTACCACACTGAAGATATCGTGTAGTTGTTGCAACCTGGACCAGTAACAGAAAAGCAGCGCGTGCGAAAGTGAACTCGTATGCATAATTTTCAACAGTTCTCACGTGATTAGGAGACATACTGGCTGCAAAATGTTTATAGGAACCGGGGAACGAACCGGTGTAAACTTGTAAACCGCATAGGGAGAATCAGTAATTCTACCACGTTCGTCATTATTGCTCTAACCCTCAAATGCTTACGACGATTTTCGTTGCCAGTTACAGTTTCAGCAAACTACGTAAAGGCTGGAATGGAATGTCAGAAATAATGAACATAAATCTTCTTCCACCAAAAGAATGGGCCAAATGTACGGGTACAAGCATGTTTGATCGTCCGAATTTCATCCATTTTCGAAACTATTTGAGATTTACTCTGAGTTGCTTCTCTCATAAAGGTCATAGTCAATTTCCCAAACCTTTTAAGCTCTAATGACATAGTTTACGACGAGCCGTAATGCATTAAAAACCTTCTGAATGATTATATCTTTTTTTAAATGATGTTTCAAGATTTAAAAAAAATGAAAACGATTTGATAACGAATTCGAACTTGAACTTATAATTACATAAGCAGGTGCTTGAATAAGATTTCGGAAAAATTGTGCGATAGCTGAGATTTTATTCAGCATATTAACACTGTTGTCAGGGATATATTTAATCTCCCATTCATGGCAGCATGATCGACGGTAAGCTTAGTCTTCAAGGCCTTACTTTATTGTCAATGTCTGTTACAGATGAAGACTAATTAGTTGTTGAGACGAAACTGTTAATTATGGTTTACAATGTCGTTATACCTCAACATAGAAGAACAGAAACATATGTTGCACGAGGATAACTCAAAATCACCGACGGTTTTACTGGATTGTTTCTTGAGTCAAGATTAGAAACGACTACTCTCGCAGCAAGGTCGATGTTTTGCACTTGCATTTAAAGTTGTTGTAGAACATTAAACAGCAAAATAAGACAATTTGTATAAGAACGTTTGTAAATCAGTTGTTACTGTAAGGAGGCACTTTCAATTGAGATTCTAAGAAACGATTGCTTCTGCTTGTAGCAACCGACTTAATTAGTCAAGTTTTTGTCGACCTGGTACGGCGGACCCGGTTTATGTCTGGACTACTTCTTGTCGCGCCTGAACCAGTATTTATGAATGAAAATGAATAAAGAGGGACGTCGATTCAGACCGGAAGTTGGAGTCACACGCGAAGATACTCGACCGAAGACAAGCAACGACTAGCCTACGATTTTCCTAATGACCTGGACTAGTTTTTACTTATCGACCTGTCCAGCTTCATGATCTATAAAAACCGATTCGCCCATTTCAGACCGGTGTTTACTTCAATGCTTATACGCCAAATAATTTGTCTTTGGTGGTAAGTTGTTTCAGCTAGCAAGGTGGTTTTTTTTTTTTTTTTTTTTTTTTTTTGTAACAGTTTAACGTCCCTTTTTAACAACGTGGTCTTTAGAGACGGGAAAGGATGGGGGCAAGGAATGGGAAGGAATTCGGCCATGGCCTTTTGAAGGAAGCATCCCGGCATTCGCCTGGAGTGATTTGGGGAAACCATGGAAAACCCAAATCTGGATGCCCGGACGGGGATTCGAACCGCCGTCCTCCCGAATGCGAGGCCAGAACGCTATCCGTTACACCACCACGCTCGGTAGCAAGGTGGTAGTTATATTTTAGTGACTTCGTTCCTGAAAACTGAAGCTTTTCTGAAACTATATTTTAAACCTACGGCTTCTGTAATAGATAAGCATCTCTATTACAGATATTTTTTTCTTGACCCAAACATTATAACGTTATTTTTTTACACTGATGTGAGGGAGTGTTGTTTAAAATATTTTGTTGTTGTTGTTGTTGTTGGCGTGGCAGGTGATAGTGAGTCGGAGCTGAATTCTCACAAGGAATCGCATTTAGGAGGACGCGTGTTCGGCACGCCTTCCAGCCACTTAGGTTTCCGTTTATCACAGTCTCCCAAGCTCACCCCTGGTGAATGCCGGGATGATCACTTCAAAAGGCCTTGGGAGCTCCCGATATAGTTGCTTGCTCATAATTACTTCTCCGCTATAATGATTTGGTTGTCTAGTCTCAATGAAAGAAAATATGGCGAGAAACGGAAAGGAATGAACCTCTGGTTTTACTGCAATCAGAGAATATAGGAGGGGTGCCAAAAAGTAGAAACCATTTGGTTCGTGTACAGCGCAGGTGTCTCAAGTAGCCGCCATTCAAGGTCAACTAGTGTTAGTCGACTATCTGTTAACTATGTGCGAGGTTAAAGTTTGCCATTAAAGCTTTTATTATTTCAGTGAATGTTTAAAAATATTGAGAACGCTGCCGATTGTTAAGTCAGATCTATTATTCCATTCTTAATCATCTAATCGGCAATGATGTCGAGATTTCAACTCGGTAAGAGATGACGTTATTACAGACGACCTGCTAAATTCGGAAGGCGAATTAGTAAATAACGGTAAGGCTATCACAATGGCTGAAATCGGCAAAAAGATTTCATCATTTGAATTACAGAAAAATTTGTGCAAGATGGTTCCTTCGCCACACGCAACAGTCGTTTCGTACCTGTAGTTATATGAGTTTCTCAGTATACTAGCGGTGGAGGAATATCAGGCAGGAATACAAAAACTCGTCCTGAAAGTAATTTTCGTTTATTAATCAAGAAACATCCAGCAAAGATTTTTGAAAGGAATTTTTTACCTTCCAAAAACCTAACTATCACTACTTTTCACTATGGCTGTAATCGGCTGAATGGAAGAGAGTTGTAACCGAAGTTGCGATTTCGAAATTTTCAGCGCAATCTCTTCTGAGCATTCGGTTATTTGATTACGAAAATCGCCTGAAAGCAGTAGTTACCATGGCAGTTTGAACACGGATCCCTAAACGTGGTAAAGTGATAGCATTGGGATCCTGGAAGAAACAATATCTTTTTCAGTGTAAAGTTTGACAATGCTAGTGTTACGGCTTTTCTACATAGTCACCATCTGTTTTTTTTTTTTTTTAAATTCACTGTTTGAATAATAACTTAAGGCGCATAAGCTGCTGTCCAAATTTGTTCAACACCTTGTCAATTAATTCAGTATCCTTAGTTAATAAGAAATAAATGTTACATATAATGTATATATAATATATTAAGAAATATATGCACCTCCCTTAAAGTAATCCTATCGGCACCCATGCTCGGTTGCAGTTTGTTACGAAAATTTAGCTTAAAGAAATCAGTTCGTTCTTTATGAAAGACCCTATACTTCCCATTAATCCACCGCAGGAAGTGACTCAGAACTTCACACAATGACATCCCTTCACGGCAAGATCAAGCAACTGTTTGAAGTCTACTGACGGAGCAAACACCGACATTAACACCTTCCAGCGCGGGTGATTAGCACGGGAGAGACTAATCCGCAGACGAGTCAGGTCGGAAGCCGGCACCTGGGGTCCTAAGTACACGCCGTGGAACACACGTGGTGCTCCGCCACAGACGTCACCGTTAAAACCCAACACGGCGTCTGCTTTGTGGAGTGTTGGCCGCATTGTGCGGGACTCCCCTAATAACAAACCGCGATAATAAACTCGGCTGTCATCACACCCCCGGGTACGCCTTGCTTTGTGCTCGTCACACCCCTGAAACTGCCTGTCTGTCGGTAATATCGCGCTCGCATTCACTGCACACGGCCAATATTATATTCATCTACTCGCCAGGGCTCCATTGAAATGTAATACGAGGTCGTGGGGAGGTGCGCCGAATCTCTTTTTGAGAATGTTTGTCGCGGCTATTATGCACTTTGTCGTGTGGGACTCCCCTCGAGTGAGTCTGTAGCACAGTGCGACACGCAAACAGCGAACCGGGTGGCAGCAAAAAGTTTGGTTACCCTAAACATTTCCAAACCCAAATGAGAAATATGAATGTGGAAACTTTCCCGACGTAGTGATGCAATGCAATCTTCTTGGATGTCCAACCAAATGGTGTAGTTGAAACACGGCGTTTCGGCAGATGGCTCTGGTATCTTCAGTTCAACCTGATAAAGACAGCAGAGCCACCTGTCAAAACGTTGTTTCTACTATACCATCCGGGTGGACACCAGAGAAAATTACATATCTTAACAAGAAATGGGCGTGTGGATTTGTTAACAACTAATTTTCCGGTCCTCGGTGACTGGTTGCCTCTTCATGTTCTGCACCGAGCGTGGCGGTGTAACGGATAGCGTTCTCGCCTCGCATTCGGGAGGACGGCGGTTCGATCCCCGTCCGGGCATCCAGATTTGGGTTTTCCATGGTTTCCCAAATCACTCCAGGCAAATACCGGGATGCTTCCTTCAAAAGGCCATGGCCGAATTCCTTCCCATTCCTTGCCCCCATCCTTGCCCCCCATCCTTTCCCGTCTCTAAAGACCTCAATGTTGAGAGACGTAAATACAATAAAAAAAAAAAAAAAAAATTCATGTTCTGCGATCGTGACTGCTTGTCACAGTCCTTATGAAAGCGTCACAGAATTGATTCGTAGATTTTGCTGGGATTCTCTGGTAGACGAAGGAAGTTTCGTTTGAATTTATTAGTAAACATGAGTACACTCTCTTTCATTTACGAGTGCGATGAAATACTTCGTCCACCAAAATATTTCTGTCACAGCGATAGGAAAAATAATATTTGAGAAATATTTTATGAAATATTTTATGAATTATTTCTTCCCTCGTGCCATTTTGGGTTAGAATACATAGAGTAAAGATAAATTTTGTTGCAAAGTACCTTCTGCACCCCACAATTTTGTCAATTGTAGAGAATATGTGCAGATGTAGAAGCTTCCCTTCTAACAACTTGATGAGATCCTTATGCGAAATACCTACGTTATGTGAAATGCATCGCAACTCTTCTTTGCTAAAAAAACCTTTCGCTATCACCGATAACTTCTTTCAAACTCGTTAGTTGCCTTTTGTCCTCTTCCCAAAACAAACACAACACTATGGCCTGTATCCGAAGCGTGTTTATGTTAGGAAGGCCCTAGGTATGTCAACATATACAGGGTGATGATGTTACAAACATTCAGGGATGATGGGGGAGGGTAACCGAGCGTGATGGTTGAGCGGGTAACGCTCTGGCCTCGCATTCGAGAGGACGGCGGATCGAATCCCCGTTCGGGCATCGAGATATGGGTTTACTACCATGGTTTTGCCAAATCACTCCAGGCAAATGCCGGGATCCTTCCTTCAAAGGGCCATGACCGAATTCCTTCCCACTCCTTGTCCCCAGTCCCATCCCGCCTCTAGTGACTTCGACGTCGACGTCGACGAGGAGTAAAGCCATAAGTAAAAAAAAAAAAAAAAAAAAAAAAAAATAGAGAAAAAGTAAATATATTAAAATGAGGTAAGGGATCCTGGCCCGGAAACGACCGCTTTGAAAGTTATAAGCGAAAATCTATTCAAGTTCTGTCATAGATTTGCGCAGCTCTCGAGCGAAGGGATCATTATTATGACGTAGAGAATTCCTGCTGAATATTTTCCAATACCCTCAGATAATGTCTCCTGTTGATGGACTAGAAACGTCGCACGTAACTACTTTAGAGACCGAAAATCCTAAGTTGACGGTACAGTAAAAAAAATTAATTTACCTGCACAAGTTTTACAAGTTGTTACTTTCACAACAGTTGTCCAAAATGGCATCCACAAGCAACAATTCAAGCATGGAATCGTTGCACAACGCTCTGTCGTACTATTCGTACTAATATCCCGGTGTAGTTTGAACAGGGTATTGCCGAGCGATCTTCTTTAGTCTCCGCATTGGATTGGTTGAGTTATTTCCCACCAACTGTAAGTTCTCGTCAGGATTGCCTATCTTAATATCTCGGCACCAACAGTACCAGTACATGTATTCCACTGTTAGAGTATCGGAACGATTTTCGCCTATAACTTCAACTCGGTCGTTCCGGACCAGAGTCCCTTGTCTCATATTGATACATTTACTCTTCTCCGTCATCCCTGAAAGCTTATAACATCACGGAATCACCCTGTACATGCTGCGCCTTCTGGAAAACCATACTAACATTGACATTTGATTGGTAGCCTATGTGGAAACGTAAAAGTCATTTCTCAAATTTAATTTCCATCTGGTGAACAGAATCATAATACCATCCAATCTTTGATGCCTTATATTTCTCAATGAACGTAAAAAACACAAAACTGCAGCAGTGTCTACAAATTTATTAATCTATGCTAGTCAAAAAATCTTTTTATTGAGTCTGTTACTTTCTTACGTCCTATATAAATCTATCTAAAATGAAGCTTAAGCACTGGTGACAATTTGCTTCACAGCTGTTTCGGCATTGTGAGTATTTTTAGTGTGAGAGAAAAAATATTCGGTGCTTTCTTCGAAACCTATTCTCGACTGCCATGCCTACAGGAGGCCTTTAGTGGCTGAGCTCACTGTTTAATAATTCTCGTAAATAAAAAGAGAAATACATAAGAATTTTATTTTTTATATTTATGAGCCAGTGAAGTTACCTGTCCAATTTCATCCTTTTTTTTTGTATTTTTAAATTTATCATTTTTCAGTGGTAGAGGAGAATCGGGTAATATGGAATAGTCTGGTAATATGGAATACCGAGGTTTCTCCTCTGACGAAAGCTACTGTATAGTGGAAGCACCATCAATTGCTGCTCAAAACTACTCTGATGCTTTGTTGTGAAGGTCGGTCATTTGGGAGCTGAACTGTGTTTGCTACCCAACAAAGTTTGTTTTTCCACTTTCGAGAATTTTTGCAGATTAGTTTTCTAAAATATATATAAAATATTATATTTATTTTGTTGAACGCTAGTCTTGTAATGTGTACTAAAAGAGTGGTGGTTTGTTGTACAGGTCTTTTTTCTGGCTTCCATCTTTTTTTTATAATATCACCAAGCCTATTTTGTCCAAGATAGCGATTCGGGTAATATGAGATACTTGGTATTCCATAAAACTGTGGTATTTCATACAACCCGAAAAATAATTACTGAGTTGAAATACATTTTTAATCAATACGATTTTTGTTAATATTGATTGAAAATAATAAAATAACAATTGTGAAAGTAAATATTTCTTAATTAATTAATTAATTATGTTTTGTTTTAAGAACAGCCGAAAAAGAAAGAAGCGATAGCTATTGAATCCGACAAAGATGATGATGATGATGATGTTGACTAAAAAGTATCATTAAATCTGTTTATCTCAATTCCAGATAGTTTACGTTATTTGAAACATTCTATTCCATATTACCCGGCTATTCCATATTACCCTCCAAACGACATTTTTTTAAACTAAATTTTACTAATAAAAAAAAATCTGTTTTGACAGCTTTTTATTAGATATATGTTATCACAAGAAGTTGAAGTTTGTATTGGTTTTAGTTTCAGGGGTTAAATTATTTTCAGTACTATTTTGTACAACTAAACATAAATGGTATTCCATATTACCTGATTCTCCTCTATCATTCAGCTTCGGTGGACGGCTAAAAGAAAGTTCATTACGTAGGTTGAGCTACAAGTTAATGTGCAGTTAACGTTTGATTTGGATAATTACCTCAAAAGCCGTGAAATATTAATTTAACAACAAAGTCGTAACAAGTGATATAGTTGCAAGCCGTGAAATATTAATTTAACAACAAAGTCGTAACAAGTGACATAGTTGCAAGATAGGAAGAGTTGTTAGTTACCTGTTGCAAATTCCGCCAGTCAATATTTGTTACCGGTAGCGACGACTTTTTTTTAAATACTTTGTGTATCGACTCGACTTCTGTATCGGGTCGCAGCGGGTGTTCGAAATGGCCACAGAGTGGTTCCCGGCTGCGGTTGCCGACCCTGTCTGGCCCGAATCGAGTTCCTGCATCACGTGTCGATTCCGATGGACGAAACCGCAAGCGAGCTGAAATCGCCGCCCCAGCTGTTTGGACATTAAACTTTTTTGTGCGGTTGCGTTACGGTTCTGGGAACGGAGCCCTGGTGGTAATAACATACAGTGAACAAGGTAGTCGCGCTGGTATAGCCGCCAGCACTCGAGTATATGTTTGTCGGGATAAGTAGTCGATAATTTCCCCGTAAATGAGCGTATAGTTTAGTAATCAACACGTATAGTGATACCAGACATACTCAAGAAGACATTTTTTGGACCACCCATGTTAACGCTTAGAGTTGTCCGTAATGATGCTTCACATTAAATCGACAGGTCTAAATTTTTCTGCTGTTATATGTAAAGATGAACAGTGTTTTTATATCATAATATAGCCCTCGCTGTTATATCTAGTATTGTTAATGTCCTGTGTTGAAGCAACTGCTGAAAAGAACAGAAAAATATCTATTTGGCGCAATTTAGTATATAAAAATTCTTCTCTACAGCTTTTTGACACTGTGCTCAGTGTGTTACGCATAAATTTCCAGAAAGTAATAGATGTTAGGCAGTTTTATTCGTGTCGATAAATACCTTTTTCTCTAAATTCCGTCTGTAGAATGTACAGAGAAACCTCTACTATCATTTTCTGAGTTCAAAAAATTGAAAAAGTTTTCCCGATATGAAAATAGTTGCAAGAAAATTACGAATTTGAAACATTAAATAACGTAATTATATCTCTTTCCGACCTCTAATTCGTTATTTGTTTGAAAGTAGCTGTTGAACATTTTTGCTCGAGAATAGTTTACATAATGTTTTTATACCTCGTATGCTATCTATCATTAGGACTGGGACAGGCATGTTGACAAGCAACAGGTGGTACGTTAGGAGAAAGACGTGTGGAGAGCTCCAATAAATTTGACAGGTCGTCTAGGAAATCGGATTTCACTTGCTTTGAGTAAGTCTGGCATACGTGCTTAGCGGCAAGGTTACTACAGGATGTCCACGAAAATATCGAAAACAAAGATCGATAGATGAACGCAACAAACAGTATTTTTACTGTGATAGCTGTAAGAATTTCATACAGAAGTTTCGAAAGTAAAAGGCTGTTAACAGATGGCGCTGTAATCGCAATAAATAGGTGACTATAAATAATGGTTCCAAGCCCAGAGCAATCAGTTCCTTCATTGTGACTACTTTTTGTGGGACACATTGAAAGATACTGTCTACGGTAACCATTCAACCAAGCTGGAAGAGCTTGAATCTGTGTGGCTACTGAATCCATTTCCGATGAGGCACTGCAGGATGTAATGGCAAATTTAAATCTGCGTTTGCGGCTCCTCTGTACGAGTATTTCGAGCGGCGGACATTTTGAAATCATTCATTGCAAAGACCCTTGCAGTTTATTTGTGCATTCTGATAAGAGCTGTACCGCTTATAGCGCCATCTGTTAATAGCTTTTATAAAAAAAAAATTAAACTTCTGTAAGAAATTTTTTACAGATTTCACAATAAAAATACAGTTTGTTCTATTTATCTGTCAGTCTTTGTTTTCGAAATTTGACATTTTGAAATCAGGGACTCCTTTCGTGAACACCCTGTATAATGCACTTGTCTTCCTAGCGGAAAAACACACTAGTGCGGCCGTTTGCTTTAAAGCGTCGCCACAATTGACGGGGGAACATACTACAGTACAATCCGCTGTCCTGGTGTACCGGTCATCCCGGTTGCGGTTTATAGGTGGTTTCCGTATTTATGTAGGCAAATACTAGGACTCATACGCAATGATAACACAACTCATTAAACAAAATATGCACTTATCACACAGAAGACACATGACACGTTTAACAGATAACTCCTCCGTTCGGATAGTGATTATAGAGGCGGTAGACGCAAGCAATCAAAACATGCCAACAGTGGACAAAATCACAAGGGGGATCTCTAGGTTATAACAACTTAAGATAAAAACAAGTAAACTTATTACGAAGGGATTAATAAAACATTACATCGGGAACTCGTAAGTTAACGGCAAAGATTGCAAGTCTGCCACTGGGTAACGCAAATGACAGCACCTATGACACTATTGGCCGGCCCAACAGCTGGGCCATTATACTGGAGTCGGGTAACAATGGGCACAGTCTGGAGTAGCGACCAACCTTTGCTTACTTGACATATACAAATTAAGCCCAGACAGAGGCAAAGGACGGAAAATTCCCAGCCGAGACCGGAATTCGAAGTGGGAACCTGTAGATCGCCATACAGACACGTGACTCCGGATCGTCGTGTAACTGTGAGGAGATAACTATCAGAGCCGCTCCCCCGTGAACTCGGGGCCACTGGTGCGAGGTGAGGCAGTTAATAGGGCTCTTGTGTTTTGACGCGCTTCGCCGCCCGTGGGACTGCGGCCACGCGTCCGGCACCCGTCCCTCAGACACTGCCACCTGCTGGCCACGAGACACGCCAGAGGTCGCTCGAGGACTATCACGACCGAACGGAAAGGTAACACTTAGCTTGCCAGCGTCACGTCAACCCAACATCTATTTGATCTTTTCTCTAAGTATTGGTTACTGAGTCTTCAGTACCCTTAAGACAGCTTCGGAATAACCGAGCGGGGCGGTGTAACGGTTAGCGTTCTCGCCTCGCATTCGGGAGGACGGCGGTTCGAATCCCCGTCCGGGCATCCAGATTTGGGTTTTCCATGGTTTCCCCAAATCACTCCAGGCAAATGCCGGGATGCTTCCTTCAAAAGGCCATGGCCGAATTCCTTCCCATTCCTTGCCCCCTATCCTTTCCCGTCTCTAAAAGACCTCGATGTTAAAAAGAGACGTAAAGCAGTTTAAAAAAAAGCTTCGGAATAGCAGATTGCAGCCGCCCATCAAATTAAAAGTATTTTTTTTATTAAAACGGAGCCATGAAATATACATATTGGCTGTAAATATGGTGAATTTGAAGAAGGGATTAGATTAATTTTGTGCACTGTGGAACAAGCAACGAAAATGTGTAGTATGGCATTTTTATATATTGCCCAAATGATTCAACTTTCTCTGCAGAAAGGACGTAGTGAGGACAACAAAGAAAATTAAAGAAAAGTAATGCTCGTGTAACTTCATTTGCTTTGCACTCTCGAACCGAAACACTTCAGAAAATTGTACTTTCAAGGACCAAACAGTTTGTTTCGAAGTCGTCGCCTTTCTTTTCGTAATTCTGATTTGTTGTTGACTAATACGTATTTCCTCAATTATTTTCGTTCATACTATGCAGACATCAATAGAATAGTACATCATAAGCAATGTAAGACACATATTCGATGAATAAATGTAATCATTGAAACCCACATCATGAATTTACCTCAAATGAAACAATAATACCGTTCAGAGTTTCGGAAATGCGTATCTCCCTGTTCCTCATTCCTTTAAAAAGTTACACCTCCGCCGGATAAAAGCTACAGATTTATTTTACAGAGATTTAAAGCGAAATATTCTCGACGTATGGTTCAGGTTTTAAGATAGTTAAAACAGGGCAAGAGTTTTAAAATACATCTCAACGACTGAGTGGAAAGGGAAATTAATATGGACAAAGTCTGACTTTACCTGAGTCACCAACATTCAGTCTTCCGAACTTCTGATGTCTCGTCGTGGAACAACTTCATTCGAGAACTGCATTCATGCCGCTGACGTTTCCATAGTAACGGTAAACAGTATCGGGGCATTGTTTCACTGTCTGATCCAACAAACTAGTGTCGATCCCTGCCCGCGCTGGCAATGCAGCAAACTTCAGTTTTGTAGCAACCTCCTACGTCACGTTTAAAGCTGACATATGATGCCGAATAAATAGAGAAAACTATCTAAAACGTAAAGCACTGTTTACTGCATAGATTACTCGAAATATCCAAACCAACGCCAAGATAACACTTGGTGCAAGAAAACAGTGTATATATAGTAGAAATAAAACAGTTTTTAAATACTGCTAAAAGTTTGAATAACAATTAGATGCGTTACTCGAATCAAGCAACTTGTTTATTAGCAACGAGATAAATTGTCATTGCATCAAACATATGGTTCAAATGTTTACATTCAAAACAACACATTCTAAAAAAAAGTTACGAGACCTCCTTTGACACTCAGCCCGTTGAGATTACAGTTTTCTATGGATCCTCAAATCTCTTTCGACATATTCGTAGCATGTTCTTTCATAGAGGAAGTGGTCAATTTCCTACAGATCTCGTGCCTTGGCTTTATTAATCACGTCGTCGACAAACTCACTCCTCAAACTATTTAATCGAAATGGAGTCAAAGCAACTATTTTTTTTTTTTTTTTTTTTTTTTTTTTTTTTTTTTTTGCAAACGGCTTAAAATGACATCTTCGAGATATTAACAAGGATGCGCTGAATTAGGATTCGAAACATTTCTAGGTAATCCAGTTCCATGTACAGAGTGAACAAACTATCTACAATAATAGTTCCGAAACTCAGAATTTTTATAATTAAAAAAAAAGAACAAAAAAAAACGACTTTGCACAGTTATATCTCTGTTCTCATTGCTGAACGATTTCAATTTAACATTTTTTTTAAAAAATAGAATTAACCAAGTTCAATAAAAATTTATGCTGTCATTAATGTTCAGACTGACCTTTCTCATTTAAACATGAATTATAAAGTAGGAGCTAGACAGGAGTGCAGACAGTCTTCCACATTTTATGTCTTAAAGTGGTGGGTCTTGATTGTAACAAGCAGAGCTTCGTAAGCGCCCCACCCACCTAAACAGACTGCATTCGGCGTCGTAATTTTCAGCGTCAGGTGTTCAGCAGTTAATTGGCGCCTTGTGTCGGAGATAGCTATTAACCTCTCAGACTTCTGAATTGGCTGCACAGTGGGCATGGAATCCGAAAATTGATTACAAGCTGCCGTTAAATAGGCATATACGCATAACAGACGTCGGGCACGGAAGGACGGCGTAAATAACAATAATTACAATAATAGAGCTACCAGAGCTAGCAGGGCCGCGGTTCGCCGTTAATTTATGTGCAGCCACTGGGAGTTACGTGCTCGCAGCAGGGCAAACACCACTGAGATTAATTAGCGAGAGGGGGCCGCGAGGTAGCCGAGGTGGGCAATCTGAAACAAGTGGAACAGAGTAGCGATTTGCATAGTGGATGTGTGGCACCGTTTTGCTGACCTGTCGCTTTTCTTTGTTTCAGAACACAAGCGTGGATGACGGGGCCGTCTTCATCAACGACCTGCCTTTGCTGAAGAGTGAGTACAGTAAATATTTACCAGTTTACTAACCTTTTCAATCGTTGTGTTTCGCACAAGCAGAGTGCACAGTGCATAGTGTACAGCGATTCGGTACAGTTTTTCTTGTTTCTTGTTTATTTGCTTTACAGTTAAAATAAGGCAATATTTATCAAGTATTTTTGATAAATTTCGCTTATAATTTCCTCTAGCAGCTTACATACCAAATTAATGTTATTATTATAGACTCCCTGTGTCTCCAATGGAAACATTAGTGTTTTTGCACCCAGGCGGTAGGGGTTTCATTCCGAACAATGCCAACTTTTTTGACGATTTCTCAATATTGTGTCAGTTGCTGGTTAATTGATATGACATTACTGATATACATTTTTGCAAGGTTTAGATTCTATGGCAGCGTCGCCGCCACGAGGTTCCCCGTGGTTACCCGCAAGGGTGGCTAAAGGCGTTTCTTCTGAGAGTCCGTACCCTCCCCCCAACGGATGTGGCGGAGGGGGGGGGAGGCGGGAAATTCTTACGAGTTCAAATTCCAAGGAGGGGGTGGCTGCTGAGTGGCAAGGTAGTTCTGGTATGGTTCTCGATGGGGTTGGTGGGCTCTGCTCAGGTACCCCCCAGAACTGATCCTAGCGCTGATGAGGCAGCCAGGGGTGAGGTGCAAGCTGAACCTACTAACGACGTGTTACTTCTGGTAATGGATACCACTAATAAAAATTCAATTTAAAATGTAAGCAGCTAGTGATAGTTCCAGGGGTGATTTCTTGACAGTGAGAGTCATGTTCCGCGTTACAGCACCACATAAACACTTGCATACTTTATTTCACAATTGCTGATCCAAAGTGATCATTCTACTTCTTTCGTAACAAGTAATCATTTTTTGCCATACGCTTACGCGAGCTCTGTGAGATCATAATTGTGTTTGTTTGCAGACTGAAATAACTTTCGAATCATGTAGTTTACTGAAAGAATTGCGCATTATCGTGTGACGTTTATAAATAGTTACAAATTTACTGGTAGGTTAACAGTTAAAGATTGTGGTCTCACTTTTGGGAGGATGTGGGTTCGACCCCGATTCAGGCATTAAGATTTAGATTTTTTTATGGTTTACTAAAACAATTCCAGATGAATTTCTTCACATTACTTTCATAGATCTCATGTCTATAATGCCCTCGATATCATTTTACTGGTTAAAAAAAGAGTTACAAATGTTCCATAAGTGATCCCCAATTTTTCGTGAATAGAGACTTACTAGAGTTAAGTTTAATCTGGATTGCTTGATGTAGGAAGTGTTCTCTGCATACACAGACGTAATTAAGATTTGATCTTTTCCAAACTCGCACGGGGTGATGTCAGAGTTCAGGTAATTATATATCTGCAAGCTGTCCCAAGGATCTTCCCAATCCCAGTACCAGCCTGTTAAGAGACTTCCACGCTAACAATTTCTAGAACTTTTAGCCAAATAAGTAGTTTAGAGATCTTTGACTGCCACTGTTGTTGCAGAAGAATGTTTCTGTTAAAAAGTTTTGTCAGCACCCTGCCGTTGCTCAGCAAACTACCGAGTGTTTCCGAAAACTGAAGGAGAAATTGCTGTCTGCGAAAAGGCACATTCAAAGTTCTCCAATAACAGAGAAGGATTGTAACATGATTCGGATATTGACCAGCGATAAAAGCAAATATATCTTTTCGTATTGGACTCCACAGCTTTTCCAACCAAGTCTTCGATACATAATCGGTAACAATAAGACTATTGCCTCAAGTAGTTTTTAAGTTCGACTTAACCATATCTGTTCTTCAACTACTATTCCAGTCAGATAAATGTTTTACATCAGGTGCAACAGTACATCACTTAGTAAATACTTCATACGACACTAGAGACTTAAGTCCTTAAAGCAGGTATGGGCAACCTTTGCTTAGTTGAGGGCGTAATTTCTGGACTTAATCAGGTCGCGGGCCGGACTTAATCAGATCGCGGGCCGTAGGTAAGAAAGAAGTAGATAATAGTGAATAAAAACGCGATAAAAATTCACACATTTTTTATTTACTATAATTACAATAGGATAATCAGACATGCAAAAAGCAAATGAACAAAAACAGATAGAAAAATCAAATGAAAATTAATGGGATACTTGAGTTTGAAGCGTTATTTGATATTTCTGAATCTCTCGCGGGCCGGACTGAAGTTGGTGGAGGGCCGGATCCGGCCCGCGGGCCGGGGGTTGCCCATATATGCCTTAAAGCAATATGGCAGTGACAGGAGCTTAGGGCTTGGAACGGATATAACTGCATCTGGTGGTGGAAAAAAATATTTGTCATTCGGGATATCGCCAACATGGAAGAAGATGTTCTAGTAAACAACTCCTGATAACCAGGTTCTAAACCAAACGGATGGTCTAACCTTTTCGCAGTTCGTAAAGGGCCGAGGCTGGGGGGTGAGCGGTAACGCTCGGGCCTCGCATTCGGGAGAACGCGAGTCGAAAACCTCCTCCGGCCATCGAGATTTCGGTTTTCCGTGGTTTGCTAAAATCACTACAGGTAAATGCGATAAAGGTTACTTTAAAAGGCCATGGCCGAATTTTTTCTGGCTCTTTGCTTACCTCGATGTCGATGAGGCGCGAAGCCATAAACAAGTGGAGGGAGGAGGGGACCTGAAGAAAGGGTAGCCGACGCTGATGATCCTGGTCCTTCATATAGGAACATAGAAACATTAGCGACCTTGTTGTGTTTAGGAAGAATAAGTCCGAATGACCCAGCGCCAAATTTCACCTTTTCATTTCTTTCATCCAGACATTTGTTGTGCCATGTGTGTTCTGCAAACTAAATGTTCGTTGGAGCCTCCTGCAGAATGGGAACTGAGATTTAAAAAAAAAAAAAGTAGGACGACTGGTTCCTTTTCTCCGCGTTTCTGTGTGCTGTTGCAAGTGTGTAGATGAATGTGACATGTGTTGTCAGGTGTAATGTGTTGTGTATACGACGACGATCGAAGGGAGGTGATGGAACGCGAGGTTGACTTATTGGAGCATACTCATCGGAATTGCACAAAGGGACCACCAGGTTTAACATTCCTATCCCACGGACGAATCATCATTAACCGTATCTTACGCCGTAACTCCATACACACTGCGGATTACGATCTATGCACCACCACCTGTTATATTGTGCTGGCTAATTACTGATGATGAAAGGATCGAACTAGCGTACCTCGGGTCGAGCGCCGGGCACCATGATGGTGCAACCGAAACATTCCGCGGCCGGAATAGTTTCCATACTTCCCAAGTTTTGCCGCATCGTTATGTGGAATGCCAACGTTTTGGGCGATGTGCTTCGGCATTCTTCTAAAAGCAGAACTTAGCCGAGATATGTTTCACACGCACTACTGCACTAGTCGTGCGTGTGAAATATATCTCTATGAGGTTCTGCCCTAGAAGATTACCGAAGCAGATTGACTGAAACGTTGGCATTCAATACGATGAAGCGAAAATGCTCGGAAAGCATGGAAACCATCAGCAATGTAGGCGAATGAGATTAGTCATCCTTACCACACAGAACCGACAGACCTTTGGAAATTCATCAAAATGCTCTTCACACACACAAAAACACACACCGGCCTCGCTACCTCCATTGACGACACACGTTTCGTTTAAACTTATTGGTAAACATGCGTACTCCCACTTTCACTTTTGAGTGTAGTGAAATATTTCTTCCACCAACCTATTTGAGTCGGAAGGACAGGAAAGATAAAATTAGAGAAATAAGGTGCCGGACTGATTCATATATGAATTCTTTTTTCCCTCGTACCATTAGGGATTGGAATGCACAGCAAAGAGATTAGCTTTGGTGCTGAGCACCCTCTGCCACCCACAATTTTGTGAATTGCAGAGTATATATGTAGATGTAGATGTAGATATCTAAGCCTATATATAGTGACTCCGTGTAGGAATAACAATTCCCCAGTAGAGCTAAAGACTTTACTTTAATAAAAGAGAGGGAGGAAACCATTCCATATTATTTCCAAAAACCGCATTAATCATAATAGAAAACATCACCAGCCTTCAAAAAAACTTGGCACTCCGAAAAATATTCGTCAGTAATTTTCTTCCAGTAGAAAACCCCATTTAAATTGGGATATATTTTTAAACGTCTGGCATTACTTTTTCTGTTACGAAGAAAGCTATTAGTTGAAGATTCCGTTAGGCAATTATCTTGGATATTACCTCCCGAATTTTGAAATCAGATGCATCATCCAAGCCTCATTAAGCTTGCGCGAGTAATAAAAAACACGGGAGGCAGTCAAGCACGTCGTTTCAAAATACATAAGAGGCCCATTACAGAGAGATTGCTGCCGAATTGACTCTGGTACTTAAGAATGCCAAATTCTGAGGGAAACCAATTTCACAATGCTTAAAAGGTCTTAGCTTATTCACATGAGTAGGGGACTTTTATTACGTGGGAGAGAAATTTTTTTGTGTTTTATGAGTACGTTCTTGCGAATCTGAGTGGCACTTAGGAACAGCTGGCTCGTTTTACTTGCAGCGTTTGATATTCTCTATTTATCCTTCTTTAGGTTTTATAATGCTATTAAAAATCATCCTTTTATAGATAAGGAACCAGTCTCACTTAGGTAGAAAGTTGATCTCGATACATGTTTCATAGAAGCTCCATCACTGCTGAAAATATTTCCAAGAATTCTCTCGGCTTTCTCTTCGCAGTTTCATTCCGATTTTAACATAGATGGTTAGGAAAGTTGATAAAAACTCAACGAAATGAGGTCCTTTAATCTGAAGATACTTTTGCATCAGTTGCATCATGCTACCTACATATGCCAGATAAATATTATAATTAAAGGCCATGTAATTTCCAAAGCTCGTAATTTCACACTAATGAGTTTTCAGAGTATTAAAATGGCTTCTTTATCAGTATTGCCACTTACTCTAACTGCACATTATTTCACTTTTAATCCTAGATCGTTAAATTTTTATGCAATATAAAAGAATGCAATATAAAAACAATTATATGCTGGTAAAAAAAAAAAAAAAAAAAAAAAAAAATTGCGCCGAATCAATTTGGCTCTTACATTTAAACAGCAGCAATGTAATAGAGTAGAATTTAATGCAGAATTTGGTATTATTGGTTCAAGGTAAATATAACTCTCCACATTCCTGTAAGTAAAAATGTGATCTAGCTTCATTTTCTTGTGAACACAAGTCAAAGTACGCCTCAAACGAAAATAAATGGATAGGAGAAAGTATGCCCATCAATATTATGCTCATCGCTTTTTCGCTTAAATTACTAAGAAGGAAAAGATCTCATTTCTCCGAAACTTCATCTACACAGAGATTTTAACCTTATACGATGGTGATAACAGCTTATTTAATTACATCAGGCCATTTGTTTCAGTAATCTACCTACCATATCACACTGCGTCACTCAAAATTTTGTGAAACATTCTTCTGGACGAAGAGATCATCGCAACGTAGAATTTTGGTCATTATATGGTGCAATGTAAAATTTATTAATAACTTCTCTTGTCTTTGATATTAGCTTTCAGATAATGTTATTTCTTAAAAATTAAACACAACATCGTAACTATGTTTTTCTTTAGTGAAACTTCTTGTAATTTTAATCAAACGTACTGAAGAAGAAATACATTACATAACAGGTAAAAAGTAAGGTGAAGGCGCTTGTGGTCGTAATGACCTGATGACAGAAATTTTACTGGCTGTACCATCTCCCCCCCCCCCCTTTCCCCCTATCGTAGCAACCTTAACATAATCCGGTAATTCTACCGAGTACAGTTTACCGTTGAATCCGAACCACTGAAGCGTTTTGGTGTATTTCATGTTGCACAGCAAACTGTGCTAGATGTGAAGGTCGGGCTAAGGGCCTTTGAAAATTCCTTGCGAGACAGTGACTCGAAGCATGGACCTTTCTATCTCCAGTCAGACACCTTAACCACCGAGGCACCAGATCGCTCTACATAACTCGTTAAAAAATGTATTACATTACAATGCGTGGAGATCGCAAACTTTACTTATTGTTGTAGAAAACAGATCGGTGTTGATGAAAGCGAGACGTCAGTCAGCCACATTCCATTATGTCTTAGAAGCAATGAGAACGTCAAAAATTACTTAGCTGATACGCGGGTTGGGCTGAGATTGTTTGGCGGACAGACGACGTCGTTTTCGTTTGAATTTGTTGGAGAATATGCGAAAATCTTTAATTTACGAGTGCAACGAAATACTTCTTCCGCCAACCTATTTAGGTCGCAATGACAGGAGGGATAAGATTCGAGAAATAAGATGCCGTTCTGATACATTTATGTATTCCTTTTTTCCTCGTTCTGTTCCGGATTGGAATGCACTGAATTAGGATTGGTGCTTAGCACCCTCTGCCACCCACACTATTTGTGATTTGCAGAGTATAGATGTAGATGTAGAGCTGCCATGGATACATCATGGAATGAGTAGCAAGAACCCAATAATTAATGATGTTAATGAAAATATTAAAATTTTAATATTACAGTATTATTATATTAAGAGAAGTAATAGCTTATGGATACATTTCGAAACTGTTACTCGAATTGCTCGAATGTAACAAACACTTAACACAGATTGTCGCTGATAAGTCAATACTTAATTGATGTAAAACAGTAATTAGATAAGTGAAGATTAGCCTATCATAACAACTTCCAAACAAGACTGTAACTTCCAGTAATACCATACATGTTGGAACTGTTTAATTATCTCGAACTGAAGGCAGTTTTAATCTCAAATTCTATAAGAACTCTTATTGGCCATTGATTGTCCTGCAATCGCTTGAAAGTTATGATTTCATGTGCGGCAATATTTTTTTTCCGCTTTCCCTACTGTTGAAGTGAACCATTACTCCATTTCAAGCTACCTCATAATGTGATTCCAGATACTTAGCCGAGTTCGCAAGAGGGAGACATAATATTAACGACACACCCGTTTCAATAAATGTAATTTCTCATTGCTTTGCGCGGTCGCAGTTTCTCCGCCTCTAATCTCCCCGTTTATGCTCCAATCTGTGCGATTGCGACTGTCTAATATTTAAGACACGTGTTTGTTTCTGGTGGCGTCATCATTACAACAAAAAGCGCGACTGGGCCGCCCATTACGGTCATTAGAACGCGCCGCCGTCGATTTCTCGCTGTGGTCGATCTGGCGGCGCACCACCTGTTGATCTCGCCACTGACATCATTGGAATGCACGCCCGCCTCAGCCGCTGTTTTCTCCGGAGATCTGGATCATGTCCGCTGGGAGGTCGTAAACCGTCTATTACAGCCCCCCGTCCACGCCCAAGGGGCTCTTTTGGGAGTTTCGAAACACGCGGAAGTCGGACGGGCGCTTGTTTGCGCTGATATGATGTTGGCGGCTTTGCTAACTGCCGGTGGCGGTTTAATGATTGGCCTCTGTGGATGTCATGGCCTCCTGAATCAGATTACAAATCTGACAATCCTAAATGTTACAGCAATATATTTCTTAAATCAGTAAAGATTTACGCCATTTATGTTGCACACGATATGCTGCTGAAATGCGGTATTTATCTCGTGAAAATTCTGTAGATTTTTTTAGAGGTTATATATAAATGCATCGAGTGTGAATTACTCTCACGCGCTGAGTTCCCTAACCAGAATTCATATTACTTAAAAATAGAATTTGTAAAATATTTGCAAGATTTTAGTGGAGGTTTCGAATAAAAAAAAAAAAATGTTGTCTGAAATTATTTACAACAGGATTTACGAAAACTTATACCGAATGATACGATTTTGTGTCCTCAAATTAAATTCGTGCCCAAAAAATGCTGCAGAATCAAACTTACTATTTTTTGGGAGAACTATAAACTCAAAAATAATCGCTATAGTTTTTCTACAATCTTAAGGAAATAGCTCATCAATGAAAGTTACGAAAGATTTTCTGGATTAGTAGTTTCAGAAATAAAGGGGAAATAATTTTTTATGGTTTTGTGGTTGTAGTGTGGAGGTATGAACTATTGTTTTCTAGTTTCCTAATGATTTGCGATGATTCTCTTTTGTTAGTGAGTTCTTTCTTGGAGTAGTAAAGTAACACCTAAGTACTCTGAAAGTGGTAGCGCGGTGGGTACTTTCTTAGGGGAGGAGTGGA
Organism: Vandiemenella viatica; assembly: GCA_031002005.1. Classification (NCBI taxonomy): domain Eukaryota; kingdom Metazoa; phylum Arthropoda; class Insecta; order Orthoptera; family Morabidae; genus Vandiemenella; species Vandiemenella viatica. The sequence continues at coordinate 97,495,170 of CM061919.1, read as the reverse complement.
CAGCTACGGGTTACATGAAAACAAAGACGCAGTTGTGAAAACCGCTATCTGGAAAACCGTACTACATACACAGTAGATGATGCCTCTGGTGAGACTTCGTGAGATCTGGTCCGACCTCCCCCCTCCCCCCCCCCACCCCCTCTGGTGAGATGTATAAATCGCCCTCGCAACTTTATGAGACTTTTTTTTTGTCCCACCCTTCCAAAATCCGGTTATACCCTCACTTTCAGACGAAATACCCACCTGAAATCGAATTTCGCATCATTTCTAGACTTTTTTTTTTTTAGCTCTACAGTCTAACAATTTTTCAAAAATCTCACTTGAGATTTCCGTAGGATCCCCCCCCCCTCGCCCTATTTCTCCTCACGTAATTTATGGACGCCCCCTAAATGAGGTCTTCCGTAACCCGCCAGTGACTGTATCAATGGGATGACTGCAACTGACAAAGCTGGCTGGGTTGGTGCGAGCTCTTATACACAAGTTCGAAGCTAGTGATAGTCTGTATGCTGGTTTGTCGAAGAATGGCTCAGTCTATCACAGTTCGCTGGTAAATCCTTGTAAGTTGCATTATCAGCGCCGCACTTATCGCTGTACATTCCCATGCCCGACTGGCAAATTCCTCACTGAATTAACAAACATGTATGTGCGTACCTGAGCTTCCGCTCGTCGGTTATAAAACCTTACGAAATCACAATATCCAGTTACTAAAATAATGACAAAAATTATGATCCGCTACAGTTTTTCGCCAAAAAATCGCGAAAAATCGTGAAAAAAAATCCAAACTTTTCAGTCAGTGGGTTTCAGGCTCTTGTTTGATACTCACTAAAATTACGTAAAAACAAAAAAAAAATCTCCAGTATACCCACTAGAATTATTTTCATCCCTATGACTTTTTCAGATGGTGCCAAAATAATAAATACGAAACCCCGATAAGTTAGAATGCCTGATAACTGTATTTTGTAACGGGGGGAGCCAGAGAGAAATACCCCCATCGCGTCCAACAGTGTATGATGTGTCACACCCAGTCTTTTGTCCGTGAGCCTGCCGGACGCGGCGGGAGTCCATCCCCATTGACATTAGAGCAGTAATTGGCACGTTCGCTCTCATTTCATTGTGGACGACACTTTTTTTGTGCGGAATGTTTGCCGGCTAAGACCACTGCGGAGGGGCGAGGGTTGCCATCTGGCCCGAGCCGTCCCGGCTCGAGCTGATCTGTGATGCAAATGGGACGCGGCGGCTTCAGCCATCAGCCTGTCTGACGGTGGCTTTGGTGCCACCGCCGCGCCGTCAGATGGCCAGATACCGTACGTCTCACTCGCAGCCTGCTGCTGTGGCAGCAAGTGGATCCGCTGCCACTGCCTGTCAGTGCCTTTGATCTTTAAGGATCTTTTGGTGTTGTAGTGTTGTAATCTTTACGCCTGTCACTGATGAAATGTGGACTGTTGTTCTAGACCAGCGGTCGTGTTTTCTCTTTCTGTGGACTGCTCTGCTCCCATTACACATAAGATAAATCAGATTCAAAGAGAAACTTTAGTTTGCGTGATTTAAATCTATACTGATGTACGAGGCATGTTTTTTTAAGTAAGTACCGTTTTGAAATTAAAAAAAGAAGTGCAAATATATATCAATTTTATTTTTACATGAAAGCCTGTACCTTACTCTACTTTTCTACATAATTCCCTTCAATATTGAGGCACTTATCATAACGTAGTACCAGTTTTTGAAAACCCTCCTCATAGAATTCTGCCGCCTGACTTGTTAACCACTGCATCACAACTGTTTTGACTTCGTTATCGTCTTCAAGACGCTGACCGCCCAGGTGTTTCTTCAAGTGCAGGAACAGATAGTAGTCACTGGGCGCCAGATCAGGGCTGTACGGAGGATGATCTAGAGTTTCCCATCGAAAAGATGTGATGAGATCTTTGGTCTGATTAGCCACATGTGGACGGGCATTGTCATGCAGCAAAACGATGCCCTTGCTCAACTTGCTACGTTTTTTTTCTGAAATGAATGGCGCAGATTGTTCAATGTTACACAATAAGCTGCTGCAGAAATCGTTTGCTTGAACTTCACTTTTTTGGGTGAATCTGAATGCCGCCATTCCATGGACTGTTGCTTTGATTCAGGTGTGGCGTAGGCCACCCATGTCTCATCGCCCGTAATAATTTGGCTTAAGAAATCATCACCATCGTTGTGGTACCGCTCAAGGAAAGTCAATGCACTGCCTAAACGTTTTTGTGCACATCCGTTAACATTTTCGGTACACAACGTGAGCACAATTTTCGGTAATTCAAGTGCTCGGTCACAATGCCATACAAAACACTACGAGAAAAATTAGGAAAGTCATCACACAAGGAGGAAATCGTAAAGCGTCTGTTTTCACTCACCTTATTGTCCACTTCCTGCACCAAACTTTCATTAACGACCGAAGGACGCCCACTCCCTTGTTCATCATGCACATTTGTGCGGTCATCTTTAAATTCTCTCACCCACTTTCTCACCATTCCATCACTCATAATGTTTAGTCCGTAAACGGCACAGATCTCACGATGAATATCGATCGGTTTTAGGCCTTTAGCACAAAGAAATCTTATAACAGCCCGTACTTCACAGTCGGCGGGACTCACAATTATCGGAGGCATCTAAAACACTCAGTGAACAACGTAAACAAGGAAGAATTAGACTGTAATGGTGTCAGTGCGTAGGAAAGAGATGCAGGTACCCAGTGCGCATGCGCGGAACGCCGACCGTAGCGCTGCAGCCACGGTGTGACAAAACGGTACTTACTTAAAAAATACGCCTCGTATATATGTATAGCACATTACCATCTTCGACAGTTTCCAACCACTGTTCGGAATGTAAGCGTCTGTATCTTTTGCTAACTTTAGCCAGTTCAATTTTGCCACTGTGTTCCTATTCACTTGATTTCTGCCGAAACGTTTTGTAACTCCTTTCAACCATCCATTCACATTGCACCCATCAAACGTTTTTAGTTCTGGCTTTACGCTCGTTGACGGCGAGGTCATTAGAGGCAGGAGAGGACTGTGTGAGGAACGGATATACATATACCTGGAGTGATTTGAGGAAAGTATGGAGAACCCACATCTGTGTAGCCGGATGGAGATTCGAACCGGCGTCCTCCAGAATGTGAGGCCAGAGCATTACCGTACAACTTCTTTAACTCGTGTCCAACATCATCTTTAGCGTCAAATCCTCTCTCATTCTGATAATAATTGTAACTTTGATGTATCTATCCTGCGTTGCAGCCGTTTCCGGTTTTCTCACTATATTTATTGTTTTTGAACCTACTACACTCTGCTTGTTCCCTACTTTTGTTTCACAATTCCATCCCCTCATGTATGCGCTGGGGGATACCAACAGAACAAAGTGGGACGTTTCCAGTAATGGGAGAAGTGTAGTGGGGACTTTGTAGTCCCCAGGGCAGCTACGTAGGTACGAAGGACTTACAGGAAACTAGAAAAGTGACATGTAACAAACAGCCTGGAGGATGGGAAATTAACGGTCGGGACTGGCACTTGGGAAGATATGGGTTCGAATTCCGGTCCGGGCATTAAGACTCAGATTTATCATTGTTTTCCGAAATTACTTCCAAAAGAATGCCGGGACTGTTCCGTTGAAAGGCCATTACTGAATTCCTTCCCATTCCTTGCCGTAGTGCTGGGAAGCGATAGTAAAAACGAAAGTTAACGGTGTATTACTGAAGCTATGGGAGCCTTGAGAAGCTAATAGTGGATGAATTAGTTTCTTTCAAATCATTATGTACTCTTTAAACTTCCATTCTGAACATACGACCTGTAGGGACTTTAAGAAATTTTGCTAGATCTTTTAGATGATCCTCTGCACAGTACAGAATCTCGTGATTTCTCTTCTGCTGCTCTCTTATGAGAATTCGTCACGTATTTGAGTCTTTCATTGTTTCACCTTTGAAAAATTTACCCGCTGCATTCAGTATAACTGTAGGCTGCAGGTTTCTGATTTTGGGGACTCCCTGTTAAACTCTTCAGTGTTTCAGTGTAATTACTGCAGTGTGACGTGTTATACATGGTGTTTAAAAATAGTTGAAACTTCAGGATCGTTTATGCGTTAGTACAGAGTGTGATTTGATATAGGGAACATGGGATCGCAGCAGCCTCCAGAGCCCCTAAAAACATGAATGAAGTAAGTTCCCCGCACCTGTAAGGCAGGCAGCATTCAGCGATATCTCGGGGGTGAGGAGAAATATGCTTAGTGAAGGAAACTGTAGACGAAAGTGCGACATAGATACGCAAAGGAGAGGTAAAAATGATGGAGGTCCCCCACCATTTTTACATTTCCTTCACTCACCTTTCTCTGTCGCACTTTCGCCTACAGTTTCCTCCACTAACGACTTCTGTCCTCCCCCTTATGTGGGCGGGGCGCAAGGGCTTCTTGAACCACGTTTTTCAGGTCTTTGGTGGCTGCTGCGATGCTATGTTCCCTATCATAAATCACTCGCTGTACTAATCTCTACACGATCCTGAAATATGAATCATTTGTAATAACACCCCCCTTAGAATACCAATGATCCTTAAACAAAAGTACTGCCTGCCTTTTATTGCAGATTTTGATCGGATAAGAGATTAAGAATCAAAAATTAATAAAACAGCAGCATATTTTAAGGTTTACCACATCATTAACAAAAACTGTATCAAGTATTGATTTCATGCAGACGTGCCAAAAATATCTGGGGACATTGTTACTTAAGGAAGGAACACTGACTCTTACAAATCGGGTAGTTGTAAAAAGAATCGCAAGCAGTAGTTTCTGTTGACGCCATGAAATCGATATGTACCGACCTAGCACAGTGGGTCTTCTTCCGTCTTTAATTACCATGATATTGACAAACCGTAAAGCTATGTGTATACATTACTAAGATGTTAAAGTATAACTAACTTATAATTCGGTCTCTCTGCATTAAACAATTAAAAAAATTTCCTTATGTTTGATTTTATCGTTTTCCTTCAAGCGGCTCAGAAACAGTATGCAGCTACTCTTCGGTAAACAAACATTGCAATAGATGTACCACAAAAAACGTGAGCATAATACTATCTAGATTTTCCTGATGATGCCGTTTTACTCCATCATTGAGCCAAGCATTCCGGGGGATAGTGGTTATAATCCCCGTCTGGTCACTCAGGTTTTGGTTTCTCGTGGTTCCCGAAATCACTCCAAGCGAATGCCGAGATGGTTGCTTCAAAAAGCCATGGCTGAATTTCTTCCAGTTCCTTACTCCATCCATCCTACCACACATCGATGTAGACTACACACAACTACAAACACAAAATTTCATTCTTAAACTTACGGTTGTCACGCTGTATCTTTCTTCAGTTAATAAATTTTGTTTACATATTGCTCAGCAATGAGCGCCAAGCGTCATGGAGTACTAGTCCACTGATCTCCTTAAAGCTATTGCTGTTCTTTGAAATTTCCAGTGCCTCCTTCACTCGTCTAGACCACTATTTGGCATTCTCTTCACAGCAGCCTTGTGTTGACCGCATGGTGGACTAGGACGCACCTGTGACTGTTGGTTTCCTCGCAGTGACGGATATGTTATATATACATATACAGGGCGTTCGCCGGGAAACGCTACCCTCCCAGTCTGTTGCCGTCGGCAACTTGCTGGGACAGTGAGCCAGCAACTCCCGCCACACGGCGCCGTGAATCACCGCACTGTAGCTAGTTTGTGACTTCAGTCTCTTATTAATCAGTGTTGTGAATAAACGTTTCTTTGCGGTTTGGCTGGTTTGGCTGGTTTTGGGCTTCATACTCTTACTAATCTGTACCGTGTTTGAGTGTGACTAAAATTATGGTACATTATAGTTTGCAACAAAGAATATTTCTCTACGATACATATGTGAAGAAGAAGTCATTTAAAAAGTGTCGCAGTAAATTTCGTCGCGAATATCCTGGCGCTTTACTGCCAGCTAAATCAACAATTCTGCGTCTGGTTAAGAAAGTAAGAGAAACGGGTTCACTTTTTAACAAAAAGAGACTGTCGGTCAACCGTATTCTCACAGAGGAGAAAATTGACGATATCGCTTTTCGACTAGAACAGTCACCCAGAAAATCATTAAGTCAGTTAGGGCAGCAGGCAGGCGTATCTAAGACGTCAGCTTGGAAAGTAACAAAGCTAGTTCACTTAAAGCCGTACAAAACAATTGTGGTGCATAAAATTACAGAAATAGAGCAGGGGCCTAGGATTAAATTTTGCAACTGGTACCTCCAGGGTGTCCTCGATGGCACTTTTGATCCGCAACTGACGTCACATTTAAATGCTTAGCACATACAAATTTATGAAGCGTAATTATTATGAAATAGTCCGCGGCCGACGGTCGAACAATGCCGGAAGCTGACCGCTCGCTCGCCGGGAGCAGTTTCTTCCTTGTAGCGCTAACAGTGGGTAACGTTTCCCGGCGAACGCCCTGTATAAAAATTTATATGACATCTGAAGTGGCGGATATGTCCTGTAAATCTATCTGCCACAATGCAACCCGTCTCGACGATGTAAACACCACCAAAACCAAAGGGAATTTTTTTAAACATCCGCGAACTGCTGAGAGAGTACACCGTCTTTTACTCTAGTCAACGACTGCCCAAGTTTGCAGTGGGCCTTATAAACCGTTGACACCTCCATTCACTTCAAGAATTCTCCATTTCAATCTTTAACTTCTTGAAATGCAAATTTGCCTTACAAATTTTAGTCTTAGTTAAAGATTGTATCAAGGATCACGTTGACGTTCCTTTTGGTTTGTTAGTTCTTAAAACCCTACTTATGTCGCATTCACGGTAGGCGTTGGCCCAAAATATTCTTGTGACAGTCGCCATTTCATTTTCCGCCACTACAAGAAAAACAACAGCGACAGATCCACCGTAGTTCGTCATGCCGTCAACACCGTGCAAGCCATTAAATTTGAAGACAGAAGGGCTCTGGATACAAGACTAGTATTGATCTAGAAGAGCGAAGAAGACATTAGATTTCAAACATCAATAACAATTTCAACGAGAGCAGCGGAATAATATTTCAAGACGTTTGGCACTCTTTGATGAGGAATAAGTACACAAAACACATTATCTCTAAAGAAGGCAGCAACATGACAGTCAAAAGCATAGTTAACGAAACAAAACCGCGATATTAGGCATAAAATCAAGATATTATTAACAGAGTGGAAGCCGAAAAATTCGTGAGCAATTTTTTCCTACTCACCACGTCCTTCGGATTGCAAATTCGTGACCCTCGTAGACCCCATCACACAGTCCCTGTATCAGGAAGTCAACCAATCGACTGCGAAGGAAATGAGACAGAAGGGGAGAGAGATTGTATTCGGTTTACCGAATCGCAAAAAAATTTCCCTACCGCTTCCCGTTCACCGTCATTTTTAGCAGAACCTCGCTCCCCCCCCCCCCTCCTCCCCGTGACTGAGAATCATTACTGACTATATTCAAGAACGAACGTTCGTGATCAACATTGAGTAGTTTAAACAAAAAATCTCGATTCTCTGTAGGGTGGGAGTAGGACCAAATAGTACGTGTGTAGATAGTGATTTCATGGCAGATTTTCTTTCTAGTTTCCACTATTAACATAGTTTATCCTCATTTCCGAACATAAATCTTAGATCAGAACAATGTATTTTATTGTTTCCATTAGAAAATCTTAATACGAAGTGCTCTATTGCACAAAATTGTTTCTTGACATGTCTTTCGAAATGGTTTAGAAATTTTACAAATTTGACAACAAATCTTCTAGGGTTTGCAGCCGGATTTTATTATAAACCCTAGAAGATTTGTTGTCATTTATTCGCCGGGAAAGCCTGCATTCGCTTACAAATTTGATTTCTCACGGCACCATGTAATCAGTCCAAGCAAATGCTGCAATGATCCATTGAATTATCCAATGTCTAATTTTTTTTCGTGTCATTTATTAACGAATTAAATGAAATTTTTAATCAAACCTGTCCATAAGCGTGGATAAAAATGTGAAACAGTCTATATAATCTTAAAATATTATTACTTATTACTACTACTACTACGCGATTCACTAAAGGTGTGTGGCGGAGGGTGCATTGCACCTATCCGAAAGGGTAATATTTTGGAAGGGATATACAGGATATGGCAGGAGGCGCCTATGGGCTATTGTGAGGAACCATCCCAGCATTCGCCTGGAGCGATCCGGGAAAACATGGAAAACCCAGAGCAGGATGGCCTTTATCGAAAGTACTCCTGTCGGATTTTAAGTTTACTCGCCCGGTAAATCCTTTTTATTCCATTCCCTAATCGCTCGTAGGAAAAATGAGTACAGAAATGGATCGGTTCTGGCCCTGATTTCTCTTATTTTCGCGGTCATTCCGAGATATGAATGACTATCATCCAGTTTTCAAGATTTCTACTGCATATCATGTGCTAGGACATGTAGTAACCAACGTAGCCACTGGTCACAACACGTGGTAAGCGTAAAATGCTTGTAGAATTTGCTCTGCTCGAAAATTGTGTCTGCAGCAGATCTGAAAATTCGAAAATTTGGGGTGGCTTATTCATATTCGCATAGTGGTGAAATCCTTCACTAGAATTGACTTTCGGGATATTAGAGCTATAAATTTCTATCCGGCAACTTCAGTATAGAACTGTAAAACTGTAGGGGCCAAATGGTAGAAAAGTTTTCAAAATAACGGTAGCACGTTGATACCAGTAAGAAAAAGTATTTCAGGATCAGAGTTGGCTATCTATGGAACTATTTTTACTTCCTCCCACAATTTCCTGAATTTTAAATATTTCACAAGTGTTGGACAATAATCCGCACGATTATTACAAGAATTCCATGAACTTAAAATTCCGAATGTAGATCAGCCTACTCAAATACAAGTCCGAATTATTTTTAAGCAAACGAGAAGGAAATTTTGTTAGAATTTGGATGGCTTCGCATGTGTACGGTTCGTCGTTTCCGAATAAGCCAAAACAATAAAAATTTACTTCAAGTTGATTATTACGAGTATAATTCATCTCTATTAATTAAAATATGCAGTACGGTAAATCTTAACTGATGTCATGATGTCATTTCGAAATAGTTATATGAAAAGCTATAGGTACTGCAAATATGACGGGAAAGGGGAAGGGAGAGGGAATAAGCATCGTTAAAATTTGAAACGCAAAACTTTATCACACCGGGGCTAAGACAAGGTAACCGGATGCTACTTAGAAAGATTGACGAATACGATTATTGATTCTGCAGTTTCAGCGGTCCCAGAAATCTGTACCCTATGGATATGCGCTCGTTCTATTATAACGATAGAAGTGTTCTAGTAATTATCGTCATCATTCGAATGCCTTTTCATAACTTACTTTTTGTGCAGTTTACGGAAAATGTCTCTCTTCTATACTACAGGTCTTGTGTGGGCCGAGTTTAATTTCAAATTTATTTTTCTGTCTTTTCCTGGTGATAAGAGTGTAAATCAAGCTAAATGCCATGTGACGCTACACATAAACACTTGTTACTGAGATCGACGCCTACGCACAAGGGATTGCCACAGCCGGGGCGTCGTCCAAGATGGCGGAAGTGACAACTTCCGGCGCCGCGCGATTGGCCATTTGGCGACGTGGCCCCCACCTCGGCGGTGACACGTCTGGGCGCCAAGGCACTAATTATTTGGGAGTGTGCCACTGAATGAGTTGGGGGGGGAGGGGGGGGGGACGTGGAGGGGTGAGCACTGTAGCGTAGCGCCCCGCGACTTATACCCCGCCCTCTTTACGTAACTAAATTACCCACGTCACTGATTTCGAATAATCAAGTTGTCAGTAAACGCTTAATAACAATTCTCTGCCATGTAAAGCTCTGGGAGCACACGAACAGACATTTATTAACTGTTGACTTCTGCGAGTGCAGTATAACAGAAAATTCAGTGTCATATAACAAGCAGAAGCGATAAAATACAGGTTTTAGTTTTTAGACTGATGCTAAATTGTTATAGCGGAAAGCTGAAGAAATAAAGCAGAGTGTAACTGTTTTACAGTGCATCTGAGACTGCTTACTCGATTCTAACAAGCAAGTCATTTCCATGGGATAAACAGCAGCTATGAAATATGTATGCAGGCTACCAAACTCCGCAAGTTAATTGTAACATATCTTAAATCCCTCTGATAAAGGTAGTTAAGAAGCGCTTGTATTCCAATGTCTTACATTTGTCACATTCTTATCTATCAGGTTGTTTTTTTGCTCGATATTATTCATGCAATTATTATGCCGTTAAGAAATCAATTTGATAGTTGTTCCGCAAAGCATCGTAAAGTGAGTAAATTAATCTCCTGTTTTAATAGCAGACTTCCTGCTACCATTCTAGTTGGATAAATACTCATTCCGTATTTATTCACGAGCGCAGCACTACATATTTTCAAGGTTTCTTTCCTCTCTCTGCATCAGAAAATTATTTCGCGGCAATGAGAAGAGCTTCGTTTCTCATTTGTAGATACGAAACATTTCCCAGGTTTTGTACATAGAAAAATTTACCAATTACGACAGCTGCGTTACAATAATATGTTTCGAATACAGTGCGTCAGATCTAAAGCAGTAATAATAGAACCAGTTATCGCTTAGGATATGGTTAACGGTTAGAGTATAACTGAGTGTGCAATTTATATAATTAACCTGGTTAGTTTGATTGGCACTGTCAAAGTTATTTTCTTGTCGTTAGTCCCTCACAAGAGACGTCTTACGTCGCAAAGCTGAGTATTAACGATGATGGTGTGATTAGAAGTTGCAGTAACGGGTTGGTGCATGCTGCCCGTGGCTTGGGGATTTCCAGTTCTTTGCAATATTGGCCGTTGATAGTATGATTAACTGCCACTTACGGGACTGCATCCAATCTAATTCTGTTACATCCAATAATATGCGTGCTGTAATTTCAATCTAAAGTTTAATTTCCGACGCAAGTATATAAACTAGTTTGTGGGTGATGGATGCGTAATAATCTTGACGAGTCTATAGGGCAGTTGTCGACCGCCAATAACCGCGAGGGTCTACTGTTCGATTGCGCATCACTACACCGAGTGCGGTAATTGAATTTGTACGGTGAGTTAGACTATACTAGTTCAACAGGAAGCGGTTAATTCTGCAGTAATTTCTGTTAGATTAGGCTACGTCCATTAATTACGTGAGGTGAAATAGGGGGGTCAGCGAAATCTCACGAAACCTCACCAAGGGGTAGGGGGAGGGGTCAACGGAAATCTCAGGTGAGGTTTTTTGGAAATTCTTGTTGGACTGTAGAGCTAAAAAAAAAAGAAAGTCTACAAATGACGCGAAAGTAGATTTTCGGGGTATTTTTCGTCTAAAACTGTGGATGTAACCTCCCTTGGAATCGTGAGACCTAAAATAAAAATAAAAAAATGTTCAAAAAGTTGCGAGGTCGAATTGTAGGGAAGGGGGAGGGTCTTCGACCAAATCTCGTCATTGTAGAGGGGGGGTGGTCGGGCCAGATCTCACGAAGTCTTACCAGAGGACCGAGCGGGGTGGTGTAACGGTTAGCGTTCTCGCCTCGCATTCGGGAGGACGGCGGTTCGAATCCCCGTCCGGGCATCCAGATTTGGGTTTTCCATGGTTTCCCTAAATCACTCCAGGCAAATGCCGGGATGCTTCCTTCAAAAGGCCATGGCCGAATTCCTTCCCATTCCTTGCCCCCATCCTTGCCCCCCATCCTTGCCCCCCATCCTTTCCCGTCTCTAAAAGACCTCGATGTTAAAAAGAGACGTAAAGCAGTTAAAAAAAATCTTACCAGAGGGGGGGAGGTGAGTAAGGTGAGTACGGAATTTCGGAAAAACACCTCACGTCATTAATGACAGAAAAACAGTGATTGAGGGACATTTGATTTGGAATATTAGCGTTTTCCAAATGGTTCAGATACAATTAAATGTAAACACTTTAACGAATTTCACAAGACTTTTGATAATAATTACGAGTACGATGCACCAAATGCTCAAAAAGTTTCCAATGAAGAGTAATATAGGATACTTACACATATAAAATTACAACTTTTTCTTTACCGTGTGATGCATATATCCTATTCCAAACTAGACACCAAAATCAAGGCGTTCACACCAGTGGTGTAAAGACATACGACAGAAAATTGCCAAAGGCCGTACAGTTTGGCAGAGGCTATTGAAGTCCTATCTGGGTTCATGACACTTTGAGGTTAAATCTTTTCATTAATGAATTGGTGGCTGATGAAGCTGATTTTTTTTCTTTAATCTTGAAAGCTAATACATACGACATCTGTTATCTTGGTTGTCCGGGTGGAACCGCATCAATTTGTTGAAAGTTTGACTTTTCAGCCATAATTCTGTAGCTTTCTTCACAGAATTAATGCCACAGAATGATGGATCAAACGTCAAGTTTCAAGAAATTGACGCGGTTCCACCCGTACAGTTAAGATAACATCGACAATCACCATGGAAGTCTGCGCAGCCCAATATACAGGGTGTTACAAAAAGGTACGGCCAAACTTTCAGGAAACATTCCTCACACACAAACAAAGAAAATATGTTATGTGGACATGTGTCCGGAAACGCTTACTTTCCACGTTAGAGCTCATTTTATTACTTCTCTTCAAATCACATTAAACATGGAATGGAAACACACAGCAACAGAACGCACCAGCGCGACTTCAAACACTTTGTTACAGGAAATGTTCAAAATGTCCTCCGTTAGCGAGGATACATGCATCCACCCTCCGTCGCATGGAATCCCTGATGCGCTGATGCAGCCCTGGAGAATGGCGTATTGTATCACAGCCGTCCACAATACGAGCGGTGAATCGAGGAAGTACAGTACATACTAACGAAACTAAAATGAGCTCTAACATGGAAAGTAAGCGTTTCCGGACACATGTCCACATAACATATTTTCTTTGTTTGTGTGTGAGGAATGTTTCCTGAAAGTTTGGCCGTACCTTTTTGTAACACCCTGTATATCCGTTTAACCTACGATAAATAACTTGGGCTCATAGTTAATTAACTGTTGTTCATTTACGCTTTGTGTTGTGGGCACATATTGCAAAAACCTTTTTCAGTGTTAGTGATATTTCCCCTGCACTTCATGCTATAGGCAAAGTCCTGTTACGTATGCCTGGTACGTGGTAGGTGATTGTCTAAATTTCGGGCGCAGAGGAAACTACCAACCCGAAGACAGCATACGTCCTTCAGTAAAAGAAGACTGTGAAAAATTAATTAGTATGTTATTAGAAATAAGACATCAGTAGCACATATTTTTCCCACCAATGTATTGTGTCTAATCATGTTTCTTCATCAGATAATGTTAAAGCCGCATAAACTTAAAATTGCGTTTGACAAAAAATAGAAACTTCAAGTAAAAAAGCCCAGAAAGCTTCGGTATACATAGGGAGAAGTGAAGACCTTTGGGAAACGCTAATATATGCCTTCAGCAATGCTGTAACGTTATAAGTAAAAATTATTGAAGTCTGTGACTAAAAGTATTTCAAGAGTGATATTATTTATAAAATATATGCTGGCGGTTTTGTCCCAAAGCAAAATACTTCCCTGAAAACAAATAATGAAAAAAAGGAGAAATAAAAAAGAAGTCAGCTTATATTCCTGGCGTCGTACTAATGCAATATTGACCTGTCAAATTCTGGAACTGTAAAACAGTTGACAGTTAAAAATAGAGGTGACATTATATCCGAGGAGGGACTGTAACATCAGCAAAATTGAACCATCCTTAGTGGTGATATCCACATCATTAATTTTCTGCTTTCACCAGACAATTAGACTTGTTAACTGATTTCAGGTTCGTTAGTACGTTAACTATCTCGAACGCTGTTTTTATTAGGCGATCTATATTCTTCGAAAGCAAACGCCGTATCGACTCGACATTTCCGGCTAAGAAACCCTGTTTCGAAACATACCCGGCGCATTCGCTCCTCATTCATCTTTCTTCGAGTTCCTCATTAGCTAAATGAGAGCTGAAACACTGCTACAACCGGAGTAAAAAAAAAAAGGCGTTGTTGTATCTCTGGAACCGCGCCTGGCAGGTTTCACACTAGTACGACCATGTCGACAGCCGAACCCTCCCGCTCCTATTATTTGTTTGTAATTACATCTGCTCCCGTTCCCCTTTTGCCTTTTTATTTATTATTTAATAACACGCATTGGGGAGGCACGGTAGGCGGGTGTGAGGCCAGGATGCCTGTCGCACATTCCTTTCCCTACGCCAAGAACTCGCGGCAAAAAGAGGGGACAGGCGAGGCCAGAGGAAAAAAGTATGGCTTTCTTCACAGCTTACCGCCTTTATACAAAAAGACGTTGATTTATCTGCGGTGTAGTGGCCAGCCCGGCGTTGTTGCGTGTGCTGTGTAGATTTATATCTGCTCGGAAGCACTTTATCCGAGTTGCCGCTTGTTAGTGAAGCTGGGGTATCAACCTGTATCATCGAGTGGAAGCGGAGTTCTTCCGGAATGGACCAGAATGTGTACCGTAAAACGGGGTTACTTTAACAGTAAGGGTAGCTATGACAGTTTATGGGGCTTCTTTAACAGCGCGTGGTGGAGGAGCGTAAAGTGTGCGATAGTTGTTGAAACTGTCTCGGATATCATGGATGACCCGATCTTCGAACTTATCCTCCCCCCCCCCCCCTCCAACTTCTTCATTGCCGCCTTCCGATGACGATGTTCATTAAGTGATTTGTCTCGCAAAAAGAGATTAAGGGGCTAGCAAAAGAGTAAGGAGAAGGGCAAGAAGGAAAATAAACTCTGTAACATTTGTAAATGCGATTTCCAGTTCTACCACCATTCTGCTGACTGGATTTGTTGCATGACTTGCAAAAATTGGATTTGTGGCATGTGTAACAAAGCCTCAAACAATCCGTTCTGTGATTGTATAGTGTGCGAGGATACAGATTAATAATTATTTTTTGCTTTTTCTACTGTTCAAATATGTTAAGTTTTTTTCCGAAGTTGATTGTTACAATGCTAATAATATTAATGTTTGTTGATTCCAAAGATAATAATTACAAGACTGATTAAGTGTGTATAATTTTGTAACCAAAGTGATAATAAAAATGACTGATCTCAATAACTCGTTGTTTATAGTTCAATTTCCCCTATAATGCATAAAATATTAATATTTTTTATCAAAATGATGTTAAAGTAACACTTACACTTTAGATCTTTGACATTAATTAAATTTTAATGCCTTGTCAAAGAAACCACACATTTGGGGTAACTGCACTGTGACTCGCTAGTTAGCAAGTACCAGATCGGTAGCTTGGGTTCAATATATCTGAGTGGTACCGTCTGTGTTTCACTGACCAGAGGTCAATGAGACTTCCGTTTAAACGGGAATCTTGAGTGCAATATTTTGTCTGTTCTTCCTCTTAGGTCTTTAAAGCCTACGATATCCGTACGGTTTGAAGAGTGATATGAACCATTTAAATCATTTTGCAGCCTGGTGTTTAGTGGCGAAATTTCTAAGATACGACCCCGGTCTCAACTTCGATTTTCACAGTCTCTTAATCCATAATTTACCACTGAAAGAGCTTGTTTTATGAATGTGCCTCGTTCGGACTCCACGTAAAAATTCTAGGTTAGCTTTATTCAGTAGATTTATCAGCTCAGAATAGACGACTATGACAGCGGTTCATTGCACACTAAATAGAAACTTGCTCGCACCATAAAAACTACATATAATTATTGTATGCAATTATTTTCCAACAACACCGTTCCATGAAACATTGAAATACATTAAATTTACGGGTTATTACACTCGAACTGAAGTGAGGCGCGCTAGTAAAGGTACTGAAATCTATGCTGGCCCTTTGATTACAGTGTTCTTCAGACAGTATTCAGTAATTATTGAGACAAATGGTACGATAGTCTCACGTTTAAGCTTCAAGAACACATTCCTCCAAACAGATAAAAAGGGCAGGTATATATTCATCCACGCTTTATCTTAATAGCAATAGAACCCCATAAAGACAAAGACGTTGACAAAGAGCGAAACACCGTCAAGAAACATTGGTTTTCCCGGAATAAAGATTGTGTCAGCGACATACCGTTGCAATCAGTTCCCAGATTGTTGTTAACGATTAAAACAGCGAAATAAGAATATATCACAAACTAAGCGTAGTGGTTGAGTAATAATGTTCTGGCCTGGCATTCGAGTGGACGCGTGTTCGAATCCCCGTCCGTTCATCCATATTTCGGTTTTCCATCGTTTCCCGAAATCATTCCAGGTGAATGCCGGGGTGATCCTTTCAAAAGACCGTGGCCCAATTCCTTCCCGTTCCTAGGTCCCATTCCTTCCCCGCTTCTAATGTCGACGAGGCGTAAAGCCATAAGCAAAACAAAACAAAATGCACCACAGTCAGGTTTCAGTATTGGGCGTCATATTGCTTGTTCTGATATTCTGATCAGTGTAGCCAAAGTAAGGCTTTCGAACAAATTCAGGAATCTTCTGATAGTGACAGATTGAATGCTGGACCACACGGAAAGCAAAGATTACTATAAAAGTCACAATAATGAACAAAAAATTCGCAGCTCAGTATGAAATGTAACATTTTATACCCCTTTAGGTTCACGGTGCAACTTTACCAAAAATTTTTTATAAAAATATAATTGATAGGAACAGTGGTTTGTGATGCTACTGACCTAAGAAAAATTCTGCGAATAATTTCACTTTCCAAGTACATTTTCCTGTCTCTTCGTAAAATGAATATTTGAACTCGGAAAAGAAAAATTGGCTTGATTAATTTTCGCTTTTCTTAGTTTATTCCTGAAATTTGTGTCCAAATGAAAATGCTGGAAAATTCTTAAGATTTTTTCCTACATGAATGTATTAAGGATGTTTTGATAAAGATATTCAACACCGTATAAAATCAGCGATAACAGTGACACAGCAGTTACATATTTTCATTTATGGGAATGCATTAACGTTACTTCGGAGACAAGTATATTGCCATGAAAAAGTTTGGATATTGATCTATCGTTGCTGTCATTGTATACCTCAGACTTCGTTCTGCTCTTACGTTACCTTCCTGTGAAACAGTACCAGAAATTACAGCAAAATCAATTAAGACCTTTCAGTAATGCATTACGTCTTTTGGCTCAGTGGTTAAAACGTCAGACTGGGGATCGAAAGGTGCCCGGCGTGATATTCAGAGTCCCTTGACCCGACCTTTACAGCTTGCTGTGTAATGTGAAGTACGCCAGAACGTTTCCGTGGTTCGGATTCCACGTTAAACTGTAGGTCCGCTATACCCGGTAGGATTACCGGGTGAGGTTAAGACTGCTGCCACAGTGGTGGAATACCGTAGCCAATGAAAACCATGTGACCAGAGCATTAAGACCACGCGTGTTTTAGTTTACTGGGTTAATGCGCTGATGAAAAAGAACAGTCAGAAATTGGAGCGCGCGATATTCGGAGCAGCCGACCGGGGTCGCACCGGACCACACCCAGTGGAAGCGTTTCTTTCGCGGCTGCCGGGTAACCGCAGCGGACTGCGTGGGGGCAGGTTTTATAATCGCACACTGTGCTTGTGGGAAGATAACCCGTGGGTCAGCACTACTCCGGCCTAACTGTACTCGTTCCGCCCGACCTTATAGAAGCACCTGTATGCGCACTTTATATACTGGTTCTCTAACGAGAGCACTAGAAGTTCGTTTTTACCGTTACGTGCGAGAACTGTGGGTTTTTGCGAAAATTTTTAGTATGTTCAGACGACATAAAATGATACACGCGCAGGATTTTGGCCTCTTCTATGTCTTTTTGTTGGTTCACAGCAAACTGACCGGAAATTTATACCGGTAGCGTGTGTTCGCCTACTCATTGGTGTAACTTAAGATTCGCTCCAATAAATGAGGTTTTTTTAGGTGCTATAAATCGTTTTAGCCAATTACGACACTACGGATTTCTTTGGTCTTTTAGACCGAATGCCTAGCTTCCTTACTGAAAGAATCATAGTTTGATTACGTGTGTGTATATATATATATATATATATATATATATATATATATATATATATATATATATATACGAGGGGCAGAAAAAGTTCCCGGAATTTCATTGTAACTCTTTATTAACAAAAGATAAGTACACATTTACCTAATCTCCTTCAAGGAAGGCTCCTTCTGAGCACACACACTTGTTCCACCGCTCCTACCATTGCTCGAAACAACGATCAAAATCCTTTTTTGGTATCTGCCGAAGTACAGCCGTCGCTTTGGTTTTGATGTCTTATACGGTGGCAAAACGGTTACTTTTGAGGCCTATTTTCATCTTGGGAAAAGAGTCAGAAATCCGATGGCACCAAATCCAGTGAGTAGGGAGGTGGCTGGTGGAAGATTGGAATGTTTTTTTTCTGCATGCCATGTCTGCACGACAATAGATGTGTGGGAGGGAACATTGTAATGATGCAGCGATTATCCTCCTAGCCATGTGCCGGGACGTTTTGTTCGGATTGCTTCCCTCAGCCTTTTTAAAACTTGCACGTAAAAAGAGCCGTTAACAGTTTGTCCAGCTGGTAGAAATTCATGGTGCACCAGACCATCGTTGTCGAAAAACGCAATGAGCATCACTTTTGTTTTGGATTTGACGTGACGTGATTTCTTTGGTCGAGGAGAGGACGTTGTGTGCCATGGGCCTCAAAGGTAACCGTTTTGCCACCGTAGAAGACATCAAAACTAAAGCGACGGCTGTACTTTGAAAGATACCAAAACAGGATTTTCATCGTTGTTTCCAGCAATGGCAGGAGCGATGGAGCAAGTGTGTGTTTTCAGAAGGAGCCTTCTTTGAAGAAGATTAGGTAAATGTGTACTTTTATTAATAAAGAGTTACAATAAAATTCCGGGAACTCTTTGACTGCCCCTCGTAAATATATTGTTCATAGTTCACCCCAATGTTTTGGCAGGACCGACGGAGTAAATCCAAAGTGGAACATGTTTCTACTGAGATAATTTTAAAGTGATTTAGTATTTGTAACACTAACTGCTTTGTAATAATAATGTAATACAGCTCAACAAATTCAGACACTTGTGAAAATAGCTCACCACAAACCTGTATTCATTATTCATCTTGACGACCGACTTAATACTAAGATTATAATTCCATTTATAACATACAAGAGTTAAACTGTCTACTTCCTGGATTCTAAGAAGTGTTTCTGGTCCCGCCTTTAAATCCGCCCCTTTGCCTATGGCTAAAGAGATTAGCACGCTTACCTTGGCAGACTTTGTGGCGCACATCAATCAGTTTCAGTGATAGGCTGGTCCCTGTTCTGAAGCTGAGAACCAAATGGCTCTTAACGTTAATTTATTAACGCTGGAGCAATGCTTAAGTCGTTGGAGTCATTTTATAGAGCAAAAAGCAATGCAGTCATCCGAGTTTCCGATTGGCATTATCAATTCTGCAAAGTACCTCGATAATTTCTACATATACTGTATAAATCTTTAACTGGCAATTTCATAGGAGTTTCTTTGAAATGCCATCACAAAAAACTATCGAACAGATTTTTATGAACTTTTTGCAGTTTTAAAGCATATGATGTAGTTTGACTGTAAGATATAGGTAATCTGTGATAATATTGAGGATTATACGTGAGCGAGCAACTGTGCGTGAAATGATAATCTGTGCTTAACCTTGCAAGATATACCACCAAGGAGTCTGAGTACAATCCAGAGATGACATACTATATCAAAGATTAACACTTCAATAACCCTAAAAATACGTAAAAAACGGGTTTTTAGTTCTACTATTTTCGTTGTTTAAGGCATAAAAAACTATTTTTACAAAAATTCATCTGATAAAAATATTTTCGTGATTATGTACTTTCAATTCTGCTCTTTGGATTTTGTAATATTTTCGTTGACTTTTTGTATTCTTTGTACTAAACTTATTACAATTTCAGTTCTGACAACAGAGTACAAACAAAACATCTGAGTTCGGCTGTGAAGGTCAAAACTTTTCGTCTCCGATTTACAGATTTGACGATGAGAACAATTCAAAATTGGTTATTGAAAAATTTACACGGTTTGCGGATAAATGGCGGGCATAACTGTGATTCTTAACGCCTGCGAAATACGTGATTGGAGAGGATTTTTAGCTAAAAAAAATCTGGTTCAGACTATGTTTCAACCTACCACAGTTTTCCCTATTGTTGCTGTTTCAAAATGTATTATTTAGCTTAAGACCATTCGTCCACACCGAAACTTTCGGTAAATACTATTTCATAATTATATATGGTGGACGATGATTTGATTATCGTCCACTTTCTCACTATTAGTGGCTCCGACTTCGAGCCAACTAGCCGAATTCCTTCCAGTTCCTTATCCCCAATCCCATCCCGTCTCTAATGATCTCGACGTACACGAGGCGCAAAGCCATAAAAAAACTTTCAATTAATAAGTGTCAGATATGCGAAATGAATCCTTCGGTTAGCTGTATGGCCAGAGTTAACCCAAAACACGTTCATCTAGTTTGGTACTGCCTCTGTATCCATTTCTAATATCAAAATAAAGTAATGGCTGTTATGAACAAACACACAATTATATTCTAATAATTCTTTTGCGAATCTTATTGCTGTAGTAACCTTTCAAGTAATTAGAATCAGTACTAAAAGTGGTGAACGATTGCGAACTGACTGTTGTTGTAACCTCCTTCACTTTATTTTAGTTTTTACAAAAGGTTATAAGATGAAGTCAGGGCTTCTATCGAAGTTAGTTGCACGGGAGATTTCCTTAATTGCAGTCAACACATATTGAACAATGTCACAAACACGGTATTAATATTCCTACAACGCATTTTTGTGTCATAAGCCATTTATCTCCTTTGATATCTAACCGACATAGATAAATGGGGTATTATTTTAAAAATTAAGAACTTCTCTGTGGTCACAACACATTTTAACACAAGCAATTTTCGCAATTTGTTCCTTAAAGGGCAAAAGTCTCAAAGTCTCTAAAACGCATTTTTGTGTCACCAGTCATTATATCCCTTGATATCTAACCTAAATAGATAAATGCGGTATAATTTTAAAGATTAAAGTCTCCACTTTGATCACATCATATTTAAGGAAAGATTTTTTTTGGAATTTGATCCTTGAAGGACAAAAGTAAAAACTGTGAAAGTCACATTTTTGAGACCATACAGAACGAAGCCGCTATTTTGCAGCAGCACATATCACAGATATTGATAAACTGCTTGACTTACGACAATTTTTGTTACGTACCTATTATACTAAAAATAAATAAAAAATGCTGCAAATGAGGCGATTCTTGTTTCATCCTATTACAAACCATCAAGCTGACTTCATTATATTCGCGAAATTTTCGTACGGGTCATCTAGTCGGTATCAGTTCCGAATAATGAGATGCCATTGCACTGGTATAAATCTCGGCAATCATTTATATTGAGAGAATCAGTTTACCTTTAAATGGATATTAATTTTCATACGCTTTTAGTTTCTCATGTGGGCTGTAAATTGATCAAAAATCCGATCAGAAGTTTTTGCGGCAATCGCTTTCAACGAACCAAACAGGAAGACGAAAAGCCACGTTATTCTTCATTTCTCCAAATTCTTATGCCGCATATATATATACTTGATTTGAGGCCTGGGATCCTATGCTACATAATGTTTGAAACCATATCAATTTCGCCAGTTGTGTTTGTGTGAATTACGCTGGCCGAAATATAAATTGTTTCTCGCAGTGGAAATGTTTAAGGCCAGCCATATATAAAACGTAATGCACCGAAGTTGCATTAATATTAATAACTAATTTTTAACTGCCGAGAAATTCGTGTCAATTCTAAACAGTTCATTGGAGACCCATTGGAACAAAAAGTTGATCGGTATCGAAAGTACAATTCTAAAAAGTTACATACAAAATGTTACTGAAATTAGTTGGTTATTGCTGGACGTAAATGCTAACGGTAACGATTAGCTGCCGTTAATTAGTCAATATCCGTTTAAGGGAATCTTACGAAACTTTGCACTTTAATCAAGTCTGTTACGTACGCATTAATGCCAATTTAATGCAAATGTCACGCAGAATCATTAAAGGTAATTTCTAGACTTAATAAAGGATAACTGAAGTGCAGATACGAATTTGTAATCACTATCACTAGAATTCCGTTTCCGCCTTAAACATATATGCGCAGTCGACTTTGCAAGACTTTAGAATATCACTTTAAATTTCGAAACTGAATTTTTTCCTATTACATAATCAAGCTACAAATGAATAATCGACAAACTCGGTGAATCAGGCAAACGCGGCCGCCAAGAATGGAGTTAACCCTCCATGCAGCTTCTCAGGATATTTAACTGGGTGGTTCCTTCTTATTTTTCCAAGTTTGGAAATGTTCCCGAGTATTACTATTTCGTATGGATGAGTGTGTGTGTGTGTGTGTGTGTGTGTGTGTGTGTGTGTGTGTGTGTTTTGTGTGTGTGTGTGTGTGTGTGTTTTGTGTGTGTGTTTTGTGTGTGTGTGTGTGTTTTGTGTGTGTGTTTTGTGTGTGTGTGTGTTTTGTGTGTGTGTGTGTGTGTTTTGTGTGTGTGTGTGTTTTGTGTGTGTGTGTGTGTGTGTGTGTTTTGTGTGTGTGTGTGTGTGTGTTTTGTGTGTGTGTGTGTTTTGTGTGAGTGTGTTTTGTGTGTTTTGTGTGAGTGTGTTTTGTGTGTTTTGTGTGTTTTGTGTGTTTTGTGTGTTTGTGTGTGTGTTTTTGTTTGGGGTGTGTGTGTGTGTGGATTTTGTGTGTGGTGTGTGTGTGTGGTTTTTGCTTGTGTGCGTTTTTGTGTGTGTGGGTTGTTTTTTGTGTGGGTTTTTGTTTATTTGTGTGGGTTTTTTTTTGTTTGTGTGTATGTGTACTAGAGGTCCCATTCTTGTCTATTCTTCCGAAAGACAGGAAAGAAGGATTTCAGGATTCAAAGTACGCCCAGAATAAATTATAAGAATTAATTTCAAAATACAACTACAGTTTGAACTGCAATAGTACTAAAACACGTGGAATAATACATTGCTGTATCGTCACGTAGAATTTATTCTTGTGGTTTGGTTGAAATGCGGACTGGAGCAGATTAAAAACATCACCAAAGGCACAAGGAACTGCATATATAACTGATTTTGTCTTACGATATCTCGAGAACTATCGCCAAACGATATAGTTGATTATCACCATCAAATTGAGATGATACGGTATAGTGAAAACCCTGTACTATCTAAATTAAGTATAAAATTACTTACCATAAATATTAAACTTCTGTTACTCTTATTGAAGAGTTAATACTGTATATTGTGTAGTGCTTTGAGTAACGATTTCCTTTTAATTATACTTATCAAAATACATAAAACCGGGAATATTTGGCCAAAGATAAATAAAATATCAACAATCCAGAGACCAGTATATTCGTCTGTGGTCAAACGCTTCAACTGCATTTTTATAGTTAATTAAGTATTAGTAATGATTATTACATCTGATTCAGTTATTCCATTTATTTACTGTATTCAAGGAAACCGAAAACTAAATATTCGAAGTCAAAATATTAAACAGAATTAGTACGTTAAGTAGTGTGATATTTTTTTAGTTTTTTGTGCAAGGAGTGAACATAAATTAGAGTGTGATCCGTATCTCTTAATATTATGTCTAGAAATGTATTTAATTCTTTCTTCCATTCCTCGGTACATATAAGTCATTAGCTATTTCCGCAAATTTTGATACGGACCACTAGCTCAAAAAATTTGAAAACTCCTTCCAAAATGCTGCGGTAGTTTTTGCGGTGCTCCCGTTCAAATAAAGAGAGACACGCAGCTTGCTTACAGACTTATAATAGTCACTAAAGTTTCGCGTAGCTGTGTACAGTGACTAAACGTGGTCTCACGTCGTATAAACCTCATCGACAGATTGAGCAGGTGATAACAACGAGGGGCGTTTCGTATCGTGGCGAGAACACTTTCACGTAGCCGATTAGTTGATACGATCGGATTCCTCGCACATGCTTTGAGAGCTGCCATTTGGGGCTGGGCAGGTCATTCCGACGTATCCGGGTCGCAGAAGAAAGTCCACAGTAGCTCCCAGTCCTCCGGTGTAATTACCACTAACTAGAACCCTTGTGTTTATCACGTACGAGTGATTTCCAGTAGGTGAAAGCAAAGTAGTAGTGGACAAATCTCTCGCGCGTCACGCAACAAACGGGTGTATGACCCTGTCGTAACACCTTCATGCGATTTTCATCTGTTGATTTTCAAAACGCCATCTCTTATTCATAAACGAAGTGGCTAAATACTACTTGCATGTATGTTTAACAGTTCAAAGACACGTTTATTCACCCGCCGGTAGAAATTAATTTCTTCCAGCATGGTTGCAACACTACTCTTTAAGTATGAAAAAAAGAAAATAAGACTTATGAGTTTTTGTATGAATTGGGGTAACATTTGAGTTTATATGTTTCAAACACGTACGAGCCATATTCCATCAACCTTCAGTGTTTTTTACCGAAAAAAAGAGTTTCAAATATTTATGCATAATTTCTTCTGAAGCCAGTTTTATGAACCCATATTACAATTTTCACGATTGCCAGTAACTACAAGTTGTAGTTTTATAACAAGATATATTGGAATTATAGCAACAGAATGATCTTTAGAACTTCACATACCAGTTTGTCAATAATGGGAGAGTACGATGGACATGAATATTTACCAGCCGAATTAATTAATCCTATCAAATCGAAGGCTGATTTATCAGCTTCTGATTTCTCCTGCTTTTCAGAATGAGAGAGAATCCTTACAGTAATTGATTGGAAGGTTTTTAAGATTACGATTTACAAACAAGTAGGCTGAAGTTTGATTTCAAGAAGTGATGATTTTGAAGAACGGATGACATTCAAGAAGTGGCAACTTGTTTTCTTGATGAACTGACACGGTGATATAACGTCGCAGTGTTTGGGACTTTGGTGGGTGTTATTTGGCAATACTTGATTGACATTATGCTACCATGTACTCTCTGTTTAGTGCTCAGATTCAATTCCTGATATATAGTCAACCGTGACAATCACAGGAAAACAGTAATTGTTCTTGCAGTCCATCGTGATTTTACTGTTACTTAATTACTCAGCTGGGCTGTATATTGTTGGAAATTCCATCAAAATGCGACAAGCATTTTTTACTTGAGTCGCATTACGACATAGCAGGGCACAGTAAATCAAAAATATAACTTCGTTAATCGTTAATCCGCTACTTAAAAAGTTAACTTCGATAATCGTTAAAGTGTTGATTTTTGCAAATTTAACGCAAGTTACAGTTATCCGTTAAAAGTTAACTATCGACAATAAGTCTACCCAATGTCCCTCTGGAAAATGAGTTCTTACTGCAGTTTAATATTTTAATCAGCTTCTCAAACGTATCGGATTCTATAAGATGTAGTGGAATCATGTTGGCAACGAAAAAGTTTAACACTTCTGCTGCTATCTACATAAGAAGAATCCACAGCATTTGAAGAAGTATTTTAATTGTTTTTCCTTTTCCACGAGAGGACTTTTTTTTTTTACATTTTTCCTTCAAACTGTGAATGTTTGGATGTATAAATCCTCTTCCTGTGTAGTTTAATATTATTAAGGCTAGAAACGTGAGTCTTGACTGTACAAAGTTTATGCAAACATATTTTGAATTCGTAAATCAACTGTTTTCCCAATCTTGATTTAAATGCAACATAATCACATAGATGTGGCCAATAGTTTTTTTATTCTCCTTGATATTTATAGCGTTGCTGCTTTCACAAAAGATTAGAACTCTTGTAGTAATCATATAACGAATGTCACTAAAAAACTCCAGGTCAACACAAACTAAAAAGTGGCATTGTATTCATAGTAGTAAAAAAGTTAGATTATAAAAATATCAAAATCAATCACCGATCGAATTTGAAACGAGTAGTGATCGCCGGTTTGCAGATGTAAAATACAAACACTCCACAACTCAAGCATTCCTACTCACACCAGCACCATGCCTAATGTAAGAGTTATATATGCATCACACTCGCGTTATCTAATTCCATCGCTATTCCACTAGCTGAACGTACCAGCGTTCCGTGGCGCGCAATTCAAACAAACAAAATGATAACGACAAACAACGTATCGGAGTCAATTTAGCGGAAGTTCAATTTAGCGGAAGTTCAATTTAGCGGAAGTTCAATTTAGCGGAAGTTCAATTTAGCGGAAGTTCAATTTAGCGGAAGTTCAATTTAGCGGAAGTCCAATTTAGCGGAAGTTAAGAAGAAAGATAGTGATTTTTTTAGGTTAACTTAAAAGTTAAATTTTTGTTAACTTCGTTAATTAACGGATTAACGGTTTTCCAGTTGTACATTATGATCATACAACAGTTCAATACAAAGGTGTACGATTCACGAAAAAGTTAAAATAAAATTACAGTATTTGTTATATTAGCATTGAGAGTTTCAAAGATTGTAAATTCCTAAATATATTATAATGCTCTCAAGTGGCTAGCCAAGTTAACTAAGTGTTTTCACACGATATTTCGACGATTAAAACACTGCCGCCATTTTCTGATTACGTGTGGTATGCAGAGGTAAGATTGGGGTCTTCTATAGCCTGCCAGTCTCTCCACCGCATCCGGCACGTAACCAGAATTCTAGACTCCAAGAAAAATTTCAGTTTCTATGTGTAGTGCAATGATTTAATTGCGATGGAAAGATTTAGCACGAATATGAATAGATATAAGGCTCTCTCTCTTAAAAACAAATTAGAACTTATGTCGCTAATAATTCTGCCACACTACAACCTGTTTTCTTCTATCATCCAAAATATGTTTTGTCAAAAAAGCTTGACACGACAAGAAATTCTTTCATTTTACAAATTTCTATGTAATAAAATGGGATCGAGCATGGTGGTGTAACGGCTAGCGTTCTGGCCTCGCATTCGGGAGGATGGCGGTTCGAATCCCCGTACGGGAATCCAGATTTGGGTTTCCCATGGTTTCCAAAATCACTCCAGGCAAATGCCGGGATGCTTCCTTCAAAAGGCCATGGCCGAATTCCTTCCCATTCCTTGCGCCCCATCCTTTCCCTTCTCAAAAGACCTCGCTGTTAGAGAGACGTTAAGCAGATAAAAATTTTAAAAAATGGAAATTAACAACAAAATTTCCACTTTTGGCGTATGTAATATCTACAGGGTGTACCCAAATGCCGTGTACAAGATTTGGAGGAGAGGTTGTGAACATCATGAGGAGCCATAATTACATCGGAAATCATAGGCGGAAAGCGAATGGTGGCGCTGTACGCGAGATCGCAAGGTCGGTCCTCTGGATTTTTATCTCTGGAGTTCCATGAAGGCCCTTCTGTACGATACGCTCGGCAATTTTAAAATGGACCTGGTGGCACGAATATCCATTGCTGTTGGTACGATCCGTGAAACACCCGATACTTTCGAACATGTCCGCCAGTCCATGTCGCGTTGGTGTCGTGCGTGCATACATGCCAGTGGCCACAATTTCGAACACCTCCTGTGCTGCTTTTATGTCATACTTTTTATTGTTTTCTTTGTGTTATAAAGCGTTTTACACTACATTCTGTGTTGTGGCATTACTGTCTTTGTGTCTCTTTATCTCGTTAGGGTTACGTTCCCGCCCATGCTTTTCATGTAATTATGGCTCCTCACGATATTCCCTACCTCCTCTCCAAATTTGTAAACGGCATTCGGGGACACCCTGTATTTACTGAATTAACATTACTTACATTAAATGTAGCTGTCTGGTGGCTCAGTGGTTAATACGACTGACTGGAGATCGAAAGTCCCCGATTTGAAGCAATGTCTAGGCGGGGATTTTCAAAGGCCCTTAACCCGATCTGCATCTCTGGCACAAATTGTTGTGTAATGTGAGGTATGAAAGAAAACTTCGGTGGCTCGGATTTCACGTTAACCTGTACGTCCACTTTACCCAGAGATTATCGGGTTAAGTTAGGTAAGGAGAAAAGAACTTGCCCCCTACCTCCAATACCGGACTAAATATACCTCATTCGAGAGTGTCGAAACATCCTTCAGGTTGAGAACATTGGTTAGCTTAACTTAAATGTATTTGTATCCAACATTTAATTACATTAGTGGCTCTTCTGTCTCGACAGTGTAGTGTCGAACGTACGAAATAATTTTTATTATTTCTAACCGTTAGAAAAAGTTAATGCGGATACTATATACGTTTGTGGGGTGACCGCAATCAGAAGCCACCCATCTGTCTGCCGAGCTTGACCGCGCGGCAATTTGCACGCCACAGATATTATCTCGATTTATAGTGCGCCACTTAAACATTCACGGCGCGTGAAAAATTCACGGTCATGTATGAGGATTATGGAAAGCTGCTTGTTTCTTGCAGGCCTGATTGCTATCTGACAAGTAACCCTCTCTGTAAAGTCATCCTCTGGGGTTTGGAATCTTTATTGTAGCGTCAATACTCGGCGTGGTGCGTAAGTCAGGGTTGCCAATCATTCTTTAGAATAAAATATCGTACTTTATTTTTTGTGGGTACACTTTAGCCAAACCACAATATACAATTCATCAAATTAAACGCTCTTACAAAATGAATTCATCTCGATTTAAAAGGTGGTACAAGTTATTAAATTTCGAAAGGAAATCAGAAACTAGTTTCTAGTTCTATAAGCACGAAAATATGTATATTTAAGGAAATAAATACCTAAATTGAAAAGTGCTTATTTTTCCTTATACTTATACGTTATTATTTTCCAAATAAGTTGGCAACCATAGCGTGAGTAGTCGCGGAGTTCGGAATAAGCCAGGTTCGATCCCTGGTCATTCCATCTATAGTTTGTGTAGTCACTCCAAGCAAATACAATGACAGTTCCTTTATAAAAGGTCTTCAACGATTTCATTCACATTCCTGGTCCAAAATCATCTCCAGACTGACGGCGAGCCGTGAAACTCTATTGATAATGCCCGGTTTTAGTCATTTCGGTTTATATGATTTTCCACAATCACTCCAGAAGAATGCCGGCATGCTCCTTCAAAAGGCCATGGCCGAATTCGATCCACTTCCTCCTTCCACCCCCCCCCCCCCCCTCCAACCATCCTGTTCGCCTGTAATAACTTCGACGACTAAGTGGAAACTCTAAGCAAAATATAAAATAGATCGGTAAAAAAAATTAAAAAGTGAAATTCCTTTTGAAGATTTAGAGCTCGTGTGAGAAAAGAGAACAAGGGTTACATATTGGGTTTCCAATACCTACGTCAGCTTGCTGGTATAAATACGAGAATTGGATGAAAGTTGACAGACCATCAAAGCAAGAAGAATGAAAAGAGAAAAGTGAGCAGGAAGGATAGACAGATTACACCGGTATAGGAGAAAGATTAACTAGAAAAATATTCGGTCTGAAACAAGCGAGATTGAAATCTAAGATGCGAAATTCGACAATATTCGCTGTAGAAAACCTCGTGACCAGTGGTGTAGCTAGGTCAACAAGAGCCTCAGGGCAAAAAATTTATTTTGGGCACTAAGGCCAGACGGGCGACCTTTTTTTTGCTTCGTGTGCTGGTATAGGCCCTTGAGCTGAGGATGGGGGCCCTTGAGTTGTCCTTAGGGGCCCCGTGAGCAGTGGTTGGGGCCCCCCTGAGCAGCGAGGGCCCTTAGTGGGGGTCTTCCTGTGTCTCAGGGGCCCCCTTTAGATGACGTTAGAGCTTAAAAAAAGTCGCCAGTTTGCCGAGAGGGCTTGTGGGCCCTCTAAACTGCGCTTGGTGGCCCCCAGAGATGCGCTTTGGGGCCCCCTGAGCGTAGGTGCCCCGGTGCGCTGCACCGCCTAGCCCCATAGTAGCTACGCCCCTGCCCCTGATCGTGACAGGTTTCAGGTCTGTTCCCTCCACTCAAATATTCCATTTCCAATTAGCAGAAGAAAGTCCCCTGACACGTTACTCGCTGCCCTGCACCAGACGAGTCGTATCGTCTGAACGGTCTCGTAATGATGGACTTTCTAAGTCGGGTGAAAAGTTGTCATGGTCGCCGTGTATGTACGTGCCGTGCAAATTCGCGAAACTCGCAGATCGCACCGAGCGAAGAGAAACGGGAAGGAGGCCCGTGGAAGACGGGGCACTGGGCGGGACCAGTCATTTGCACGCCAAAATTTCGCGTCCAGCGAGAGTCGCGCTACAGCCATTTTGCAAAACGGTAATGAGTCATTAAAGACTGGCCGGGACCGTTTCTCGGATCCAATCTCGTCACGTAGGCGACGCGAACCGCCGTCCGGTATAATTTTCCCGCCCGGCGATACTTCACGTCCGCCGCCCAAGGTAGGCGACCGGAGCACCTTGCAAATTATTCTCTCCGGTGCATATCTTTCTCCTGCTGCTGGGGCAGCAGCGGCGCTGGGGCAGATGCGAGATTAAAAGCCTCCCACGTGTCTGTGTGTGTGTGTGTGTGTGTGTGTGTCGGTAAAGTAGTAGTGGCTGGCGCATTGTTGGCATTTTAGCGGCCACTCTCTTTGAGCCGGCAGGAGTTTAGTGACCGCAGCGGGCGGACTGCAGAATGGCCAACACTACAAACCAGTTACCCCTAAAAGTAGCAGTGCGACAACCGTCATAGAGGATCGTGTATATAGTCACGCGTGGTAACCATTGCCAATACTACTGCCGCTATTACCCTGTAAATTGACAGATTTGTCATTCACATATTAAAGAAGTCCAGCCTCATATGTCTTTTAGGGCGCTAATAACCTAGCTTTCGACGCGACTTTCACCCTCAATAACAACAGCATCCTATGATTCTAATGTACTCGATGTTAACAAGCCATAAAGCGTTAACAAAAAATAATAATAATCATAAAAGTTTGATGTGAATGTGAAATATAATTGATAAAATTGCGATGAAGCGCCCGCTCCGGTGGCAATCACCCTACACCCCTCCCCCCTTTTTATACTTTCCTCTTACAACCTACTTTTGCCCTCTACTAATTTTTACTTTAAATTCCTTCAGTGTTTCCGGTAAATTATTCATTACTTCTCTTGGCAATTCATTCCAGTTCCTCACACCCTTTCCTACAAAAGGAAACCTTCCCACACCCTTATGCATGAAATAAAGTGCCAGCTTGTGGTCATGGTCAACCTTACCCTTCCAGCACCTCTCTTTAATTTTTCCACCAATACTTGCATTTTTAACGTTCTAAGATCGAATCTGTTGCCTGAAAGTGTACTCTTTCAAATGAACTCGTTTTTTTTATTATTATTATTACTGTTTTTTTGTAAATTTTAGAACTGTGCACTTTAACTTTAGAAGTTTGCTTCTCTACTAAACAGCTGAAGCGATATGAAAATTCTTGAACAGGCCAACCTGCCAGTATGTTTAGAGTAGTTGTAACATTATAACTTAGTTATTTTCTGTCCTAATGCTATGAGGGAGTAAGAAACGGCTGAACCGTCCCTGAAACAACTATCCTAGAACTGGTATTACAAATAATTTCTTTGTATAAAATTTCATTGCCTTTTTTTTATTTTTTGCCAAGATAGTCTTACCTGATGGACGAGAAATTCGTTTGGTGGAAAGACAAATACTGAAAACTAAGGACTACCTGCTTGTATCGCTCACTTAGTTGGAGATACATTTTTTGCGAACACGAAATCTCTATCTGTCATGTTGCTGCTGAAATAATTAAGGGTTGCGATTATTACTCCGTTTACAACTAAATAAACGTACGTTTCTTTTGGCAAACTAGTTTCGGTTTATTGGATCATCAAGGCTGTCAGTTTCTATTGGTACATTATAATTCGAGGGTATTCCGTGCCAGCTTCATTTCATGTCATAAACACACCATTTTAATTGCTATTTCTGCATTGGATTTACACCCAAAACACTTTTTATAGACATTTATACTCGAACACTGGAGTATAAACGTGCATGGACATTACATTCAAATTAAAATGAATACTAAGAATTGCAGATGTAGCATCATGATATGATTAGATTTTAGTGCCTGAAATTCCATTCTGAAAAACTTCAGTTTTTGCTGCTGAAATCCATTTCTTCAATAATTTTGCGAAGACATAGCCAAATTATAACATTCATGACTGTAAAGTGAGATTAACCGCTGTAAAAAAAATCATATTCACTGCAAAATATGAATTACACTTAGCTGTTTATATATATATGCCAGCTTTTATTGAACAAGAAACATCGAAGGACGATCAAATAAATTTTCGTGAAATTTTGTTAGTTTTAGTGTCAGATTTCATATTCATTACGGAATAGTTAAGCACACAGTTGAAACTTTTCATTACTTACTAAAAACTGAAATAGTGCACAGGTAAACAGGAAAGAAATTCTGAATTGATTAAAACTGTACAGCATTTTAAACTGATTAAAACCGCTTCAATGACTACATGAACTTGATTTTATAATTATTATACGTTCATGTTGAGAAGACTGAACTATTTTTAACAGGCGACTATTCATTTATTTGATGCATTTTGCACTTTATATTGGTCCTCTTAAGTGGTATTATCTTGGAAATTAAAACATCGTTTGTAAATCTCAGGTGTGTCAAAATGGGAACAAATTCGCTGAATGTTTTTGTTACACTGAAGCTAATTACACTTTTTAAATGTCTTTAGTGTTTAGTATATGAAAGTTGCATTTTGATATGGAAGGATCCCGGAAAACACTGCCACAAAATAACTGGAATTAGCAAAAATAAAGTGTTTTCACTGGTATAACACATTTGTCAACGAGACTAGTTCTAGATTTGTAGCAACTTGTTGAATAAGAGTAATCTTTAATGTAAATATCCTGAATATTGCTTTAAGCTCTTGACATGGAACTACTAATAATGATAATAAATAGTGTAATATATTACTTTGATCTGATTAACCTAAAGAACGGGCACTCTTAACAGTCAGCAGTAATGTTATGCCGATGTTAACATATCAGAGGGGAGAAAACAGGTTGCGAAACTGCTTAAAAATTTGCATACCACTCAGGAAGTCTTTGATCAGTCTTCGTGCCGCACCGCATGTCAGTATATCAGGTATAAATGCCATCCATAATGTTCGTTGCACTTCAGAAAGTCATGGAGTAATTTAAAAAAAGAAAAAAAAACAAAGTACGTGCAGCTATAATCGCCAAATTAACAATTATTTCACCTGAGATGCCATTTAAGTTTTGAGAATGCATTAATTATTAATTACAATAACAATAAATGTGATGCAGCATACTTTCCGTTGGAAATTTCCCTACGCACATTTATAATGAACATTTTTACTTTAATTCACTTTGTAGCATCTTTTTTTCCGTTTTATGATTTAAATAGTCCTCTTAACAGTCAAATGACATATTAAACTGATTTTGAAATATCTGTGGAATACGAGTAGATTCGCAGAAACCCACTGAATATATCAGTTTCTGTATGGATGAAATGTAAATGAAGTGTATAAATAGACTGTTTACTAGGCGCCGCTACTTACAATCACAAGCGAAAACTTGGAAAAAATTAAAAGAGCCATATCAAAAACTGCGATGGTCCAGCTTACCACTATCCCCAAAACAGGCCCAGTCGAAGTATTGGTATTTTCCATTCCCGATATACAACTGAGGATATGGCACTTAAGAAATAGCCAAGGGAATGGTGATACCATCCAACTGTTTTATTGGAACCGAATACTGAGAATCTGGTCGACTGCTGGAAAAATCAAGTAATTTATATTACTGGACCTGAATGTTTAAGTACAGTTGATGTACGTAGTGAAACAATGATTTTCAAAGTACTTTAGTCATATCATCAGATTTGATGATCTAGAAAGCTGATCGTCAGACGTTAAGAGATCCAAAAGTATTGGAAGGACCCCCACGTAATATTATATTTAATCAATTAATTGCGATGAGGATTATGATTTGGATTAAGTGAACATTTGCTTTATTTTCAACACCTGTCTAGTTATACTGCAAAAGACCCAGCAGCCGAGACCATGGAAATGACTTAGATAAAATATTTCTGTCGCAAAATATCTCGTGACGCTATAAGATAGTTCATAATTACGTCATGTTGAATTGATCGATTAATAAACGAGAAGATTTAATGGTTGTTACTTTCGTACGGACGAGTTTTTTTTGAAGCTATGGTCCAAATTTGCCTAGCTTAAAGACCGTTCTGCCCCTTCTTCCTACGTTCATAGTATTAAAAATCTGTATGCACTATTTGACTGTTGTGAACTGATAAGCATACATCCTTGCTACTTAAAATGTTTTATTTTCCCATTTTTGGGCTGTATTAATCGGGTAATGGATAATTTTTCGGGCTGAGTTTAATTTGGCAGCACTGAAGAACGTTTCTGTAACTCTGCACTCGCATAAGAATAACGAAGGTGGAGTGGAAAACAATAGTAATATGCTGGATGCATTTATTCAGTACTAGCACTTGTCGACAGCGAATACGAGTACGGTAGGTGTATCGATTTTCGAGAAACAATATATGCGGGGGCGGTGGCTATGCTGAAATACTTGGACCAGAATTCTTGGCTAAAAATCTGTTCAGATCTCACAAATGCGTAATTTTTTGCTAACTTCTTTGTATTGTTCTCTTCGTCAAATGTGTAATTTTGAGGTGAAAATTTTGACTCTGTTAAGAATCTTCGTACAGGCAATACAAAATTAATAAATCAACGACAAAATTTAGAGAGCCAAAAGCTCTAAATCTAGTCAGTTATCACGAAAAACAAATTTCATCTGATTTTTTGTTAAAATAATTCTTTTATGCCAAAACAACGAATAGTAGCATCATAAAATCCATGCATAATATTTACGAATATTTAGGCTTATTGGTGTTTTAATCTCTGGGTTTTAATACGAATCTTTGGTGGGTATCTAGCGATGTTCAGAA
The DNA here is from genome assembly GCA_031002005.1 of Vandiemenella viatica. Classification (NCBI taxonomy): domain Eukaryota; kingdom Metazoa; phylum Arthropoda; class Insecta; order Orthoptera; family Morabidae; genus Vandiemenella; species Vandiemenella viatica. The sequence continues at coordinate 97,460,280 of CM061919.1, read as the reverse complement.
CAAATTATCATTTCTTGCTTCGACGTCCGGTCACGTATGGTTTTAAGACATACCGCATATTTTAAGATAGATCCGTAGCTTCAAAACTGCGAAAACGTCGTCAAAATCTATTACTTTTTGGATGATGCCATAACGAAAAAATTTCTAAGAAAAGGCCCACTACAGAATTAATCATATAGGAATTGGAGAATGTAAGGTGTAAGCAGGATAGAAGCGTCTAGCGATCTGTTATGAAGTAATGAACGATTGGAAGTAAGAATACAACAGTAACGTAATAGCAGTTAATGTATTAGAAAAACATGAAACTGATGGCTCTGGAATAGGAAGGACTAAGGACATGATTTATACAGCATATTCCTGGAATAATAAAAGAAAAGTAACTTTGATTAGTTTAATCAAAGGTGAATGATGAATTCAGAATTGCATGAGGCCAGTTTTTCTCTTGTGCTAATTGCTGCTGAAGAAGTTTATTATGTTATTTAAATCAAATGAAACCTAATTCCGTTAGTCCTGTTTCTGGATCCGTAAATTTATTTCAGTTAAAATTAAGGTAGCCATTCTACTGTGGTGTATCAGCACATAGTGTTACGAATAATTACCCTCACACTGTATTGGTTACATTTAAAAATTCCTGGCAGTAGCTGATGCACTACTGTGCGATATTTCATCCAGCCTTGCTCCCTGTTTTAGTGCTCTCTCCGGGGTCACCAGTTGCAGCTATTAGTTTAAATGCAAATGCGCACCGCTCCGACCGGCCCATTACTTATGCCGCACTAATTTTCCACAAAGAGTAGTGACAGCAGGTCTGAGTGCGATTTGCATGCTGTAATTAAAGACCGCTCGCCAGAGTGTAGCCTGCTGCCGGCCTTGGAGCAGCTATCAGCCTGCCGCTCCACCAATCAGATGCCTAATCTGCATCGTACCGGAATACGCATCAGATGACCTCTTAACGCAATAGCAGCTGCTATTCCTATTGTACATGTGTATGGGGATCAACCGAATAAAAGAAATAAATTTACTGGCGGAAATTAAAGGTGAAACACGCAGACAGGAATGAAGGAATTTTAGGAAACTTGGTAGATATATCCAGGGTCACACCCAGAAGGAATGATAAAAAATTGAAATGGATAGGGCTACGTTTATTACCATTAGGTATTGTTGTCAGTAAGAAGTGCCCCCATCTTGAGCACCTAAACGTTCGTGAGTCTTTGCCTGCATTGAATCGATAAGTGTTCGAATGTCTTCTTGGGGACAAGTCTCGCCTGACTGTCTTGCGCAGTCAGTTGCTGCACAGTTTTTGCTGATCTAATGTATCTACTCGTGGCATCCGATACATACTCTATTGCGAACAAATCTGTAGCCCGTGGGGTTAAAATTGTGATCTAACCCCTTGCAAGGCTTGTGTTGTGATGTTCACAGTATGAGGACGGGTATTATCCTGTTGGAAGATGCGATATGGATGGTGGACATGAAGGATACCACATAGGGTGCAGCATCCCGTCCACATAGTGGTGGGCTGTTGCTGTGCCTTGTTACCACCAGCTCAGGCCTAATGTTGAAACTATTTGCCCCAAACCATGACACCAGAGTTTGAACCTGTGTAACGTTCTGAAATCACAACGAGGTAAGCCTTTTCTCCGCCACGCCTGCTTACATGTTATTGATTATCTCTTTGCTACAGACGGAATCGAGATTCGTCTCTAAACGTAATTGTACATGATGTCCTTCTGTATGGACTCGTGCCTGCTCTAGGAATACTAGAGCCTTCTTGCATCCACTGAGTAACAAGTTTGTATACTGACATTGCACTATGGCCAATCCTTCGGGAGATTTCTCGATATGATGCACCCATTTGAAACACTTCAATTATCCAACATCTTTCACAGTTAGACATTTTGGTGTAGAGTCGTCACTCTTCGCTTTGGTCAACAAGAACTTGTGGACAAAAAGTGTCATGTTACACCAAACTTTTCACCATTTATACTCTAAAAATCATGGCAATTTTGCCTAAATATCCCCGTGTTTCTCACACTATTACATGTAAAACTTTCAATTTTTAGTTAATACTTTTCATGCGGGGATACTTAGGCTACATTTAATTAATCACAACTCCGTTTGGGTGTTAAACTTTTAATTTTCGCCAGTTTAGCTATAGGGGCCCATTCTGTGCAGAAACAGAAATGTGCGATAAACAGTTTATTGGAAATATTCACAAATCTCGTGCTCACGATCAATGTGTTGTTATGCTGAGAACACGACGAATAAGTCGAGAATCTCTTTCTTAATGAATATAATAGACAAAAATAGTTTGTTCGCTTGACGACTGTACTACCTTATTTAACTTTAGTCAGACTGTAACTTCATCCTGGTTTTATCTTACGCAGCATATGGGTGAAAGAAAGTTTGAAGTTTGAATGCAGCAAGGGAATCTAATCAAGGATCGAATCTCGCTACTTTACAAACGTAACAGATTTAGCGGTATGATGATGTCAAATGACTCGCGGCATAATACGCTTCTTTATCGGTATAGCCACCTGTCGTATCTCCGGTTGACACAGCATGGGTTTTTACTACTGAAGAAGACCCTACACCGTGGTAGAAACGATGCAAGAAAGTGGAAGTGTAAAATACCTGGTGTAATTAGTGTAATATCTCGTGAAGCATTCGGCAGCGCATATATGCAGTAGTTTAGGGAGATTTTGGTGCCAACAGATATCAGCGATAGAATTACTGAATTTTATTCTGTATAAGTCACAAGGAAAGGGAAAATGACTCATCACTCACCAAAGTTGAAGGCAGCGACGGGAGAAGCACATATATCACGAACACAAAAAATACACAATATTTCTGTCTTAAACCTTCTTCATGTTAAAGAGAATGAGTCATGTGGTTCGGGAGGTGTGCACACACCAAAGTATTCTACAAGACTGAGTGGATTATCAATTTGGCGGTGGGACTAAGATGTTATATGTAAAATCTTATTCTGGAGTGAGATGGCGTATCGGCTCTTTAATTAGCATCACGTTCGGAAGCACATGGTTCATAATCTGTCACCGGACTCCAAATACGCATTTTCCAAAGTCGAAGTAGACATGCGACATAGACAATGTCATTTCTTCCCCCCTTGTTGGATAACTGCTCAACTGTGAAAATTACAAATCAAATCTTCATATGACATTTGTGGCTGGGAGATCCCGAAGTTTTGTTCGGCCACCAAGCAATGCGCCTCTTGTCGTGTCTAATTAACGTTTCCCAGTAATCCTACCTGGTATAGGAGATTTACAGCGTGAGGTGGAATCCGAAGTACGGGAGCGTTTCAGTTTACTTCCAATTAAAGAGCAAGCTGTGCCAGAGGTGAAGGTCGAATCAAGGGCCTTTCAAAATCCCTGACGAGACAGGAATTCGATCCGGAGACCATTCGACGCCTTAACCACTGAGCCATTATTACAATATGCTGTGGATTAAAACCATTGACAAGGTTTGCAATAGAAATCGTGGTACATGACAGAGATATTCCTTCATTCACCTGGAGTGGTATCGGGAAGCCATCATGCGTTAAAGCATAAAAGATAGCATCTGTATTTTGACCCAGTATCTCCCGAATTGCTGACTTCTTCTAATGACGTCAATGTTAATCACTACTGCAGTTCTTCCTGAAACCTATCGACACCATTGACTAAAAAGTTTACAGCACATACTTCTTTATAATAATTCAATCCATGGTCGGACAAGTAGATTGATTAAGGCGGCTGAAATGGGAAAACCCCAGTTCACATTCCTTGTTGAGACGTGCTCTTAAACTGATTTCCTCGGCAATAGCTATTGAGATATATATATATAGGGTGTTACAAAAAGGTATGGCCAAACTTTCAGGAAACATTCCTCACACACAAACAAAGAAAATATGTTATGTGGACATGTGTCCGGAAACGCTTACTTTCCATGTTAGAGTTCATTTTATTACTTCTCTTCAAATCACATTAAACATGGAATGGAAACACACAGCAACAGAACGTACCAGCGTGACTTCAAACACTTTGTTACAGGAAATGTTCAAAATGTCCTCCGTTAGCGAGGATACATGCATCCACCCTCCGTCGCATGGAATCCCTGATGCGCTGATGCAGCCCTGGAGAATGGCGTATTGTATCACAGCCGTCCACAATACGAGCTCTAACATGGAAAGTAAGCGTTTCCGGACACATGTCCACATAACATATTTTCTTTGTTTGTGTGTGAGGAATGTTTCCTGAAAGTTTGGCCGTACCTTTTTGTAACACCCTGTATATATATATAAAAGGACGCTCCGTGGTTAGGTTTCCACGATTGCCCTTTTCTTGGTAGACTCAAGCATTGCAGAAGTGGTTTGCGCTTCAAATAGAATCTCTGTCACTTAAAGGTAGAAATACCCTTCACTAGTCTGCGATCAACAACGGTAAATGTTTGTTCGTCCAACTCTGACTGTATGTTAGTTAAGCGGACCACTGTACATCTGAAGTGGAGAGTGGACAACCTAGGAAGTGAAGGTGACTCGCAGCTGACATAACCTTCGGCAGGATCCCGTCCCTTACATGCGGTCCGGACCAATAATAACGGCCGACATTCCTCGAGCAAGCTGCCCCTTCTTCCGACCGATCGCTCATCCCAGCCGCATCAGCCAAATATTGTTTCCTTGGGGTCAGCGCCGAGCAGGAGGAATTCTACAAGGCATCTTTCAGAATTTCCTGCTAACCAAACTCCCAGCAAGTATATGTTAATCACATGCAAGTGACCTATTAGTGGATTATTAACACTGACGTCTTTTCAGTCGCTATTATTATAGGGCTTGTCTCGCGACGGTCATTTCCTTAATTATTATCGTCATCAAAAAACAACCACGTTAGTGACTTTGGCACAGTTTTATCTATTTAATCCTGCTGTGTATTTCAACTGTTTGTAAAAAACAACAAATAACGGCGAGTGTGAATTCAGCCTCTTGCAATTAGATATCCAATAATAGATAACGTAGTAAGTCAGAAGGTAGTCGTTTGGTAAAAAAAAATAATAATTATAAAAAAAATCAATACTTGGCATGTTTTCAGATTAAAGAGTGGATTGCACTCCACAGTTGCCAACGGCTTGTAACATTGCTGCTCGATCATCTGGTGCAATCCTTTCCAATAAAATTTATTATAGCTATATTGATAAGTAACAAACTCTCAATTGAAAGCACTTTTAAATGAATTAATATTAATACATGGCAAAACAGCCACAAAATGAAACTTCTTATTCTGCTCTCAACTTAGAAACTAAATTAGGTTCAAGTATTTTTAGTATTTGTTGTTTAAATAAAGAATACTATCGGAAAAATTTCAAGCATCCTAGATAATAGCGTTTCTGAGTTAGACCTGGTTACAAATATGGTCTAAAACCAACAATTTAAAAAAAGATTAAATACGCTCGGTTTCTAGTTAATGAAACATAGTTTAAAATAAGAATACTCCAACTTATTTTGTTAAAGTGTTACAGACTGTGGCATAGCACATTACTTAGAGTAGATATAAAAGAACGATAATTACTCTGAGGGAAATCGGTAGCTATGGATACCAGATGGTAACAAGATAGCAATAAGATCGGGTGAGCGAGAGGAAAAGTTTAGTTCGCGTTTTGAGTTGATTATTTATTTATCGTATGATTATTTACGAGGTATAAAATAGGAAATGTACATATCACAAGTTTATAAAATTTCATATCTCGAGATCTAATGTTTTAATCCAGTCAACTGCACTGATCATGGATTTCCGCTATTGTTCCCTTGTAGGCCCGAAGAGGACAGTCAGAAACGATGTGATTGATTGTCTGTAAGGTGGCTCCACAGTCACAATTTGATGTTAAGTTACTGAAAGCAAAGGACTGTTGTATTCTTCGGATATTTATTAATGAAGTGAAACGAGAATAAATGTTAATGAAATATATATTAAAGTTTATTATTATTTGAATAGGAAGTTAAATGATTAAGTGTAAAAGTTAAAGCACCGAACCAGGTAAGAACGGGAAATTTGTACCTGGTGACCTGAATCATGACCACAAAATAGAAATAATACGAAGGCCGAGGCCAACAAAAGTAAGAGGATCCTTTTTAAAATAGAACAAGACCTGTTACAGACAGGAACCCTAAAAAGAACAGGTTGATACAATAGTTTAAGAAAAGTAATATCACAATTCATTATAATTATAATAAGGAATCCTCTAGGAATAACTCGAACCTTTAACAGGTTTGCTACAACAAATAAATGTGAAGTGATTAATACAAACATGAGAATCGTGAAGTTTTAAGCGAATATTTAAGCTGTAAGCTGTATAGTAATAAATTAATTTATTAAATATGTAAAGGGGCTAATATTATCCCCTGTAGGTAAGATTAGAAAACCCACGAGTTTTGCATGTTCGCCGACTGGCAGACTTGGTTGTTGGATTGTTTTTGTCAAGTTGGTTGCGATCGGGAGAGAGTAGTATAATTTCTTATTTCGTCTGTAAGTAAATTGATATTAAATTTCACCACAGCAAATGCGGTTAGGGAAATAAATAAGAATAGTTCTATTACATAAAATTATTCATTGTATAAACATTTCGCAGACGTAAAGAAGGCTTCATAGTTTCTTGAAACAGTGCTTGCATAATAGTGACTTTAGTTTTTAATAGTTTTATTTGCCTCGATGAGGGCCAAGTAACAGGTGTAATTACTATTGCCCGTACCTGAATTAAATTTAATAAAGTTATATTGCCTTCAAGAGAGCTCTGGTATTAAATAACTGAAGTTATGTACTTAACCACAGTACTGCCAACATCCAAAGAGTGTAGTGTTTAACCTTGATATAGTGAGAACTTTGGTGCTTATCTGTTCAGAATAGGAAAGGGCTATTCAACTTTGATTTAGTGTGATTTTTGAAACCAGACAGAGTATCATTTATTTATCATCCCAACAGAAGTATCTATAAAACGTTCGTCATCGTCCTTTTGAGAACCCAAGCAACATATTTTCAGTAATAAGTTTTTTTTTTTTTTTTGAGTGTAAAAAAGAATAAAAGCAGGCATTAACCCCCGCAGATTTGTATTGCAGAATAATAGCATTCTGTGCTGTGTTTTAATTGAATACGGTTTTCTGACATTCTTGAGACAACCGGCATTCACCATTCACGACGCTGGTGCAGGCAGAGGTCGTAGTACCATTGCGCTTGCTCTCGCAGAATTCCCCCAGCAGCTGGAAGCTAAGGGCAAAGCAGGTCCTGCGAGTTTCGCATAGTTTGCCTGTTATCTAAAGGAGTTGAAATTTCAAGTCAATACAATCCTTTTATTTAGTTGCCGGAGAGATATTTTAATTAAAAATAGCCCGTGCCCCGCCGCGCTCCAGCCCCAGCCGAGAGTTGTGATCGGAATGGGGATAGAAGGGGGAGGGGGGGAGGGGGAGAGGATGCAGAGCGAGGGACGTAATGACGTCCTGGCGGGGTCGCCACTAATATTGCGTAAAGCAGCCGGACAAAATGCCGACGGAGATATGTAATGAAAAGTCGAATCAAATTTAATCTTATATTTGTTCATAACCGTTAACGGACTCTGATTTCAGTTATTTAACCCCCCCCCCCCGGCGCCTCTTCCTTGCCCGCTTATTTAATTCAGATATTCGTTCTTTGGTAGAGCCTAAGCATAGTCAGTTAGTCGAAACCTTGTTTCAGCAGTAGAATTCCGAATTTTAAATTGTGTTTTGCAATAAATGCCTACTGCGAAGTCCATTCATTCGCTGACAACACGTCAAGAGATACAAAAAAAAAAAAAAAAAAAAAAAAAAAAAAAAAAAAAAAAAAAAAAAAAAAAACCGATTTATATACTATCTTTTTCTGTGAGTTGTGTTTCTAGACATTACAGAAAGACGGTGGGAGAAGCCGAAAATCAAAAAATGGGAAATTTTTTCGACATAAACACATTTTGTATTCTGTACCGTCCCAGCCCAATTCGTGTTATCAAGTCTAGCATTATCTCATATGAATTGCACCTATTTTTTTTTTCTAAACTGGGGCATTTGAAAGCTGCTTCTTATATATCAAAAAACTTTCCACATACCGTTAATGGGCTCTTTTTGATGAAGTAGGAGACTAAGAACTTATTTTCCGGGTACCTTTGGTGTTTTTCCTGTAGGCTATATTATTATTTCCTTGTTCACTTTAAAAGAGCAGAATATTTGTTCTGTACACAATCCGATTCATGTTGTATTAACAGCAGCTACTGTGAAGTACTTTTCAAACTGGTGTCCTTTGTCGGGCTGTTTACCTTTTTTCACTATCTGTTGGTGAGAAATGAAAGCTATGTGATTAGTGTTAATTTGTCTAATTCCTGAAGCGGAAGTTAGTGACCGTTCTATCATTTGCCTAGCTAATTACACCGCCTAAGATACCATCACCAAGACAGCTCAAGTTTTGACCCAAGGCCCGCTGCACCTCCCAGTGTCAAATATTGGAGCACTTTAAAGCGCACGTCCATATAAGCGGATTGGCGGATACTATTATCTTGGGTTTTTGTGACATTCTACCTGACTATTTCCGTTCAAGGGCTTAACGTCTGAGTAGGATTTACTCAATTTAATCTAAAAATAGGGAATAAATGGAGTTGATTGTTGGTTGAAACGTCTCACATGCAGATAATTGTTTGTACTTTGTCGAACTACTGCAAGTTTTCAGCAGTCGGCTCATGTGGAATAGGCTAGTAGCTATAAACAAGGCACTATTTTTGCAAGTAGTTTTTTTAAGATAATTTCATAGAAAATTCTATTGTTACTTTGTTCATAGAGGATTAACATTAGTCTTTTGTGTTATACATTATCAGTGGGAATACAAAATTGAAAAATATGTAATGAATAATTGTCTACGCTAACATAAATAGATTATTCACTGCTGAGAATTTGTTTTAAGAATTCGTACCTTTTTGACATCACTGCAATAAAATCTGTTTCTTTGTTTTTTGTTTGACCGTAACATTCTATGAAAATATTTTTATTAACTAAGAACGACCTGATCCAAAAGATGATAAAGTTTGATATCATCTGTCTTCATACCACGCAATGTTGTGCTAACGTTACGTAATTTTCAGTCTGTGGAAAGTGCTTATATAAAACAAAAAATGGGGACATTCTCAGTATTCTACTAGATGATTATTTAAACCAACTATTAAACAGGGTAATCAGGATAGCAGCTACGCTGTTGTCAGAATTCGCCTTACCACGTGACAAACTTCTGTTGTCCAAGTCATTGGAGCTTTAATATGCTCATCGAGACTGGTTCGTGTTTGGTCAACTCTCCGACCACATATTCGGTAGGACGTGAGTTGGATTCCCGGTCCGGTTTGCAGATTTCGGTTTTATTCGGTTTAACGAAATCATTTAAGGAGAATACGATTATGACTTTTTTCAATAGACTACGCCGAATTCCTTCCCGCTCCTTGCCTCTAATCCTCTTCCACATCTAACGACCCCAGATGTCCTAACCAAAAAATTAATACTCTTGGCCAACTATCGGTGTAATGCACAGTATACAGATGGTAGAATTAAGTCTCCTTTGCTTAACTGTATGAACGCAAGTATCTAAAAATGTTTTGTTTCGTTGCTGAGCGTCATACTCAATTCTATTAAAGTTGGAGGACGGTGTAATGTTAGTAAGGTTTCTGATGAGTGCACAAAACCATCCAAAATTTAACTGAAATTGTCAGGCGCCCATAAGCTGGTTTTCGAATTTGCGCAAATCCTCCCTGAATTTTAAGGCGTTAACTCACTTAAGTCGGGGCCTCAATTATCGGAATTGGAGGGACAGAAGATCAGCCCCTAGGAACAAAGAAAAGCTAGAAGTTTTCTCGTCGCTTTGTAATATATCACCAGTAATTCACCAAAATTCGATAGAACACCATCCGGCTGCACACCCGTGAAGACTACATTGCTTCAGTACGCCGGGAAAGTCTCCACGCACACAGAAGCTGTTTGTTTCTTAAAAATACGGAAGTGATACGTTTACCGTAGTTCCATATATAATTTGACGAGCAAGGAAGATGAAATATTAGTGTTTAGAACAGATTTAAAATCCTGATCTATTGCACTTTGACTTCGAGTGCTTAATATTTTAATTCAAAGGCTAAGATTTGAAACTGTAAAAATCGCATCAAACTCGGTTCGGTAGTTTTTTCGTAATGCCGCATCAAAGAGAAGAATAATTCTAAAAACCATTGGTTTGCTTCAAGGACCTCCAAAAACCCGACCACACTAAAAATATTTTAAAAAAAAGCTTTAACTGTACAAACAAAGCCCTATCACAGATTCACCAGTAACACCGTGCGTAACGCAACAAAATCTTCTCGGGTATCCAGCCGGATGGTGGTACGCCGGGAAAGTCTCCACTCACACACCGAGCGTAATGTTCGCACATTCACCAATTCCCACCACCCATAATAAAGGATTCAGTCTCTTGTTATAATGTTTAAATTTTCAGCGAAGTGTATACTATACGCAAAATAGCAAATAAAATTTACTAATGTGAACGCATTTACAATAATCGTTGTGTACGATATCCTATGTCAGAATGTAGCCATTTTGAATATTTTGTCTCTTTCACTAATGGATGTAAAAATGCTATTTGATTAAATACTATATCTGGCAAATATAATCTAGCTCTTCGAAGTGTTTACCCATGAAGCGTATTGATAGTATTTACAAAGGCAACTTTCAGAGGGAACTGCGATACTACTGCTACCACCGTGACCGTTGTACTCCGCGTGATGCGTCTAGCCCACATAGGCGCTGTCGTAAAGCAAACTATGTCCCGGCTGCCGGTGGACATAAATTGGCGCAATATCAGAATTCGTCCAAAAAGAATCCTATCCATCAATAACTTAGTCAGTCAGCGCTGTGGACTTGTATTAGTTGATAAAGAAATGTTGAGAACAGATTATACTAACTTCGCAACTTCATCTGTAGTCACCACGTCTGTTTGCGAACTAGTCAAAATAAATACAAGTAAAATTCTTACTATACTTCTTTTACTTTTGCTAGAGATATATTTATATTTTAGGTTAATTCGAATGTATTAGTTCAGACACCTGTTATATTTTAAAATTGAAGCCCAGAGAAACTATCCAGTAGCACCAACTGTTGATAAAAAAAGAAAAATTATGTTCAGTTTCTGTTGAAGGATTGTCATTAACATTACAAACGGATGTCGGAAGCAATGACTAAGTTACGTTGTGATCAACGCACATACCCGTTTTTGATTACACTGTTATCGATGAAAAATCCAGATCATGTTGAATCTTCTTTGAGTAGATAAATTCATTATCAATCTAATTAACTCGGTGGCTTCAATTCACTACGACTGTCTGTCAAATTTAGGAGCTGAGTAATCGATACTTCTAGAAAGGACAGGTATATGGCATTAGAATAGCGTCACATTTCTTTGTTACTGTTTCGACCAGACATTAATGTTCCGCGTCATCCCCAGATAATTAAATGAGATGACCTCTGGGTTTATGTTAGACTAACGATTAAAACTTAAAGCATAAGAATGTTTCCAGTAGAAACAGAAGAACAAAGCCTTGTTACAGATTTATAATAGTATAAACAGATTCGTGTTGATATTCCAACGCTAAAGAGTTATCAATCCGGAAAAATCAACTCAACGTTTAAGTATCTCCCCATGGTGTGTAAGTAATTGGGCTCTTATTTCAATACCATCTTGGAATGTCATGGCAATTGACCTACTGGTACCGAGAGCGTTGGGTGAGCGATAACGCTATGACCTCCTATTCTGGAGGACACGAGTTTGAATCCCCACCCGGCTGTCCAGATATCGGTTTTTCACGGTTCCCTGAAACCAGGAGATTGCCGAAATGGTTCCATTACAAGACCATGGTCGAATTCCTCCCCCCATTCCTTTCCCTACTCTGGCATAGACGTCAACAAGCCCTAAGCAAAAAAGAAAAGGGTAATGGTTTCAAATACAACGCATACGTAGTTCATAGCGCACTATTCAGACATCTAGTACAAACTCTTGAACGTGCTTACTCAGCGTAGTTGGTGCGTATGTCTCGGCGTGAACTACATGAGGCCTGATGATCTAGTTGCCGTTGTAGATACGACCCATCTCCTCGTCACATTAACAGTGGTGCAGTTTCTCAAAACCGTGTCTTAGATGAATATACTGGTCGGAGAGTCGCATCAGTCTGACACAGAACATGAGCACAGCGCTCTAAATAGTTCAAGATCATGTACATTCTGTTCAATGTCGAGGCTTATAAAGAGGCGGTATCGTAAACGAAAGGACTAAGAAAATTCGGATAGCTAATACGCTATGGTCTCAATCCCTCGTTTCTGATCAAATTATTGTATGGCATTGTTTTCCAGTAATCCCCGAAGGATTGTTCGACTACCAGATGGCAGGGTTTTCGATTCGCCCCTTTCCGTGGCTAACTAACCTAATTCTGTAATCGAACCTGGTGTTAGGAGACTTACAGCTTGACGTGGAACCGGAACCACGGAAGCGTTCTGGCGTACTTCACATTACACAGCAAGCTGTTCGAACAGTCAGCGGCCTTAACCACTGAGCCACCAGACCGCTCTTCTTTTACTAATAACATTTCGCTTTGCATTAAAAAGAATGTTAAGAGTATTATATCCGTTATTTAATACCTAGGGACTCACCTATCACCAAATTAGTTGCTATGGGGAGGGGTTGGGGAGATAAGTACAATCGCCTAACAGATCTCGTGTGGAACAACACACTTGGTCTTACTGTTAGCCAAATAGGAGACGTAATCTTCGTTCATACTAGAATAGAGCCCAGTAGGCCTAACCAACAAACAAGTTATTGACATAACGTTCAATCATTCGTCAAGGTGTAACTTCTGCCCTCCACTTGAATAGCATTTTTCTGCAACCATGAATTTAAATCGCAACAATTTTGGCAGGGATTGTTTCAGCGCGCCAAAATTTAACATTCGGATGCGCAAGCAACACAGGCTCAAATCCCGGGCTCTGTGTATTGGCCGTACTAACTAGGTTGTATTGCAGGAATAAGTTTTCACTTTTCGCCTAAGAATCAAAGCTCTTCAGCCGAAAGGTTACACGGTTCACTCCTGGATGCCAAGGCTCACGACCCTCCTTTTATGTTAGATAGTTCTTAACGATCCAGATGTCAGCGGAACAATAGCCCCAATGAAGGTAACATGACCTCCAGTGTAGACTACGGCTAATCCATATACGGAAGATCCTGACTGGGGTGATAATGCGTTAAGTATTGCTATTAGACGTGTTTTTATGGACGCGGGAATAATGCCTGAGTGGTGACAGCGTCTTCATATAGCGGTTTGCAGGTTGTGTCTGAATGAATGATGGCGCAGGTAACGAGCGAGGCCACTTCCTGCACGCTCGGCGCGAGAGGTCATCCACTGTGCATTCAACTCGGCGGCGCCCATCGCACACGTTGCTAAGGATGTTCGCACAGCCTCTCCGCATTAAACTCGTCCATTTCCTGCCGAGCGAAAACAAATTCTACTTGCCGCTCCTCTGATTACGACAGCTAGTGGTCTCCGACAAATGGAGCCGCCTTAGTTAGCTAACCGCTGGGGTTTCCGGTGCTCCACCGAGTGTTACGGGATGAACTTATTAGTCGACTATTATAATATGAAAAACACGCGTAAAGAGAGAATGGGTTATGCGTAGGTTCAAGATTACGTACCACACTCCTTATATCTTTTCTCATCCCCGATATGACGAAATGTTCCATTCCGAAAGGAAAGATGTACAATGAATGTTCAAAGGAAAAGGAGGCTACAGTTATATTAATTACAAAATATATTAATTAAAGTTAATTTGAAACGTTACAACTACATATAATTCCCACTGACATTGATGCCGTCACTCCTTTTATACGTTCGGAGGCTGGATCAAAGTGGTGACACAAAATTTAATATCCTTTCATTGCTTCGCGTACGTCCATTTTCGCCAGCTTATATTCATTCTCTGACAGATTCTTAGGCACTCAAAGTGCACAAAATTTTCCATAAACCAGCTTCTTGTGAATAACGATGCACAGTTCCCTCACTTATCCAGCGGTTTAAACACGTGTAGTAATCCGGCAGTTCTGAAGAATGGATATTCCACAACCGAAATCGCGGCAGGGTGGTGACAACGATAACTCCACCGCAATATGGCGCATCGTGCGAGAAACTGCTCTCTTCACCCTGCGATAAATTTCTGAAACGTTCTTATTCTTCGTGAAGAATCTGGTAGAATCAATCATGCATCCGGCCGCACAAAACTAGAAGCTGTGGCAAGGCCAATCAATACACCTGTGTAATTGAAGGGAAAAAAAATGCACTGCAGCAATAATCTCGTTTTCCCTTTGGGCACACCTTTATAGTTTGGTGAATAGTAATACAGTCCATACTTTGCAAAACTGAGAAAGAACGTCATCTTGTATTCTTATCATCAAACTGATATCAGTTTCACATATCCATGAAGCGTTCCGAAAGCAAGCAATATCGCGATTTCACGACATTTCCAGACAGTGTTTATATAACTGTAAAGAAATAAACATTTCTTGAGAGTTTGGGAGCTCAAACATCAATTTCATTAACCATAATATTATGACCATCTTCTTCCTTCTTTCTGTCAATCAGAAAAATCAGTTTAATTTTTACTATTGGATTATCTTTTATTACCTTTATCGTTAACATGCAAGCTTGAATTGACTATTGTACGAATGGGGGGAGGGGAGAGAATGCTACATACTTTCGGATTTAGAAAATCAAAGCGTTGCATCAGACGCAATATAATTGTTGTGTTAGAGAAAAATAATATCAACTTAAGCAACACCACTAGGGTAAAACCCAAGTAACTTTAATGTTATTCAGCACTGTGAAGATTTTCTACAACGAACTTCTAGGAACAATCATACTTTATTTTGCAGGAGGTGTTTGACTAGGTTATCAAACTCGGTTCCTAATAAAAACACATTTAATGGATTTTATACAAATCATTGAACTGTGTGTCATTTATTTAAATGAATGATTATGGCAATAACTTCGCAGTCGCTTTACATTAGTCACGGATGATGTATAGAAATAAGTAGACATTCAGCGGATTTTCCGAGAAAAAAATGGTGTGTCAGAATCCACACAACGAATCGTGTACGAAACAAGTAAATTTACCTACCGAATGTTAACGCGAAATTTTCACGAGTGGGAGTAGGTTTTTCTTGAACAATTATTTTAGTATCCAATAAGGATATCATTCAGTAGATATTTTCTTTTAAAAAGAATCAGACGTAGAAAAGGCACTTAGTTTGTAATTGTAACGATGGATTAGCAGAGGTTCTCAGGGTTACATGTTCCACTGGCGATAAGCAGAGATTCTCAAGGTTGTACGAAAGTAGATACTTCCAAAGATTATTGAAATTTTTTCCTGCTTTGTCATTCTGCGAAATAGATAATCTCTCTTCTAAGTATCTTTTGAAGAGTTTGAGGGTACAAGATTAACCGGTCAAACACGAATCGTATGTGAGAATAATTTGAGAATCTCGGGACTAAAAAATTTCGTTCATTAAAATTAGATTGCAGAAGATTCACAAGTTCGTTGGATCATTTGGCGTTCGTGATGCGAGAAAAAGTCTACAGCTTCAGGTACTACACTGCTTTTGAAGCTTCGATAGAGTAAACAAGCATACTGGAGAGCAGATATCGAAATACAAGAAGCACATGCTGTGAGAAAAACTACCACGCAACCTGCAATTAGTGCTCCTTTCACAAACGTGTGAAGTTGTTTTACTGCAGAAAACGCCTCCTGTTCACCAAAAAACAGCCCCGATATCTCAATCTCGGCCTAACTGGTACCATTAAAAGTTTGGGTTGCCTCCAGGTGCTGGAAATCCTGTTCAGTTAGAAGATAGGAATTTACAGCTCACATTATAGTGCCTGTGCTTCTGTTTAATTTTTTTTTTCTGTTTGCCTGTTCCTGGATAAATACCCCATCAGCAGGCTGGTATATAATTTACGAAACTAATAGGGCAAATAAAGAAGCAAAAGGTCAGCAATCCCAATTGACCTGACAAGACCTGCTGTTCTAATGCGTCAAAATCCTCATATCACATCACGCCGTAGTCAATATTTCAACTCTGAACCAACATATTAACATCAGAGATTTTTTTAGCATTTTAGTCCTTGCTACTGACTGGGCGATCAAAAGGTGATGGTATTATATGGTAGTGACGCCGTGACCATCGTTATATGGTGTCATTTTCCAATTGTCTATTCAAAATGTTTTCCCTATTTGCTCCAGAGCTTTGATATCTTCATTACATAGCACAATCTGTGTTGAAGGATGTCTGTAAGCAGCGCAATCTTTAATCCATTCCTTGTCCATAGCCTCTACCTGCTTCAATGACCACGTTGTCTACAACCCGTAAACAAAGACCCACGCGTTGCTGCTCATCTGACAGGTTCTCCTATAAACTGCAGAATAAGAATGTAAACTGGGACAAAATAACACGAGACGTGTGTACGTATTCTCCAATCAAAAACTCGTCCAGCATTCATTGCATCTGAAAGAGCTTGGTCACTTGAGGTAGCAAACGGGATCAAATCCTCATCCGGCCATCCAGATTTTGGCTTTCCTTGATTCCCCTAAATCACTTTAGGTGAATTCCTGGATGGTTCCTTCAAAAGACCATCTTCCCGTCCTATCCCCCATATGTCATCGACGAAAACGAGGCTTAACAATGTCTGATGTGTTTGTGCAGGTATGAAACCGCGTAACAGCGAAGGCGGCAAGGACGTGGTGCTGTCTTCAGCATCGGCGCCTTCGGATGTGTTCTGCAGTGTACCTGGTCGTCTGTCGTTGCTCAGCTCTACCTCCAAGTACAAGGTGACAGTGGGAGAGGTGCAGCGTCGCCTCAGCCCGCCAGAGTGCCTCAACGCGTCGCTTCTCGGAGGAGTTCTCCGCAGGTGAGTAGTATAACATCATCATTTACTAGTAGTACTAGATGGACCAGTAGAATAATACTATCCTCCAAACGCTTTTCCCTGCTTTTTGCAAATTCAGTTTACTTTTGTAGATGATATACGTAATGGTAAGGGTCATGTTCCTTTAAACTATGGATGTTTCTGCTAATAGATAGGGTCCGTTGGGTGATGGATAACGCTCGGGCCTGACATTCGGGAAGACTCGGATTCGATCCTTAGGTGACTATTGAGATTTCGGTTTTACACATTTTACGGAATCTCAAGGCGAATCTTGGTGTGTTTCTTCGGGAAGGAATACACGAATTTCTTACTTTTCTTTGTTTCAGATCCTTTCGCGGCTATAAGAAGTAAACATCGATGAGCCGTATACTCGTAACCCTAAAAAATAACCTGTTAGTTTTTGTGAAACGCTTAGATTTTGAGGAGGAAATTTATGACTGTCATTGCATTTCCCTGTAGCACATATAATTTTAATTAACACCTATTCGCACAGCGTTCATTCAACGAGCTAAACCCTACTGTCAGATTGTCAAAGTGTGAGTAACATCAAAATAAATTTTATAACGCTCTGAAAGAACTATCCGTACCTCCAACTACTTTTGATAGTAAGCTAAGGTCTCCTTAAAAAGTAAAACTAAGTTTCTTAACTCTGACATATTTTGTTGGAAAACTGAAATTTAGCAATAGGAGTTCACAAAAAAGCCGAACAGAGCAATCTTATATTTCTGTTAACTCATTTTCAATTCCATTCTTAGTAAGAAATAAGAAAACAAACGAATTTCAAAACAAAACTAACGAATTAAAAATCGATCTCCTAATAAAAATGAATCACCGCCACCGTACCTCATTATCAAAAATCCAATTCTGAAATTTTATGGCTTTAAATCAGACTTGTGTAGGAGTGGTGATTGCTTCTCACAATAACAAAAGAAAATTGACCTAAATTTGCACGTATACAATTCTTATTCATTCTTTTCTCACTTCTTCACATTTGGCAAAGTTTTGCTTTGTTAATGTGAAGACCCTCCATGGTTCGGATTGCACATTACACTGTAGGTCCCATTTACCTGACAGCATTACTAGGTTTTGATTAGGCTGTTACGACAAAGGTGGCGTTTCGAACCTGGTCAGAAACTCTGTCCCTAGTTCTGTGAAACAACACAATGATTTTACTTCTTGCTACCCTTTCAGTACAATCAACAGTTGGTTTTAACGCAGTTGTCCCTAGAAGTCGCACAGCATTTCATATCTTTAGTGCAAGGTAAACCTGTACGAAAGTGATCTTAATCACGTGTAATTGGAATTCGTAAGGTGTTTATTAACCGGTTAATTGCTTAAGTGATTATTGTACCAGGCTTTGAAAGTCGTTTGACCATGCAGTTTTTTTTCAGTTTGATCTTAATTGTTGTTATGCAGATAACATGCTACTACGACGTAGATAATCTGCCTAGTTGTCCCGTGTCCAATGCTGGTTTGTGTTTGTACGAGTACAACAGTGAATTGTGGTGTAACTCCTTGTTATATGAAAGAGGTGACCGTGATCAGTGTTCATTTCAGAATGCGTTAATCGGCAAGAGTACTGTATATAACTAAGTCTTAACGAAAAACTATACTCCAACTTCGAAATAGCTGTATTTCATACCGCTGATTTTACAGATCCGAGAACTGCCTTTTCCTAACCCGATGTAAAGACTGTGAGTGAACCGCGACGTATCCTGATACTCTCTAGGAGTAGGGTACGAGTCCGGTCAACATCAATTTTTGTTGGTTCTAACAGTGCTGTAACGGTCGCTGGTTCGAGTACGGCCTAGTGCATGCGTGGTTTTAAATAAATGTTGTTTGTCTTATGTTGTGAGAACTGTATAGCAAAACAGTTTTTAAGATAAAATTCTGTATAGACATTGAAAGAAATAGAAAAATAATTGTATTGGCTGTGTAGCTAAAATAGCCGAATGCATTAAAAAAAAAAATAGAGAGAGGTAGAGGGAGAGAAACTGCCGTTTCAACTTTAAGCAAGGACTGTTCAGTAATAAATTCGGTTACCTCAGTAAATTCATTCCAATTTTGACGATTTTCAGTATCGATATGGAAAGGAACGAGGCTTTGGTTCCCTGCCGTTGTGCCAGTTATAGGTGCGTATTTCTGCGAGGAACCATTAGTGTTCTCGTTGTGTGTACTGTTTGATGTATGGTCCTGATTGCCACACTCCTGGGCCCACCCAGTCAGCCGGCCAGAGTAAGCCATTATGCCCGGCGTACCGATGTTAATGACGAATCACTGTCGGTGGTCAATTACCGTACGTCTCCGTTCTTGATTCAATTTATTTGGCTGCTCCCAGGGCGCATTACACGTCTCTTCATAACCGTAGGAACGCAGACGGCTCATTATTCAAGCCTCATTACGTCCGTAATTTTCTGTTTTCGATTAGTCTCCCGGGTGCGCGGAACTTGATGGCGAAAGCGGACACTTTCGTAAGGTACCTCCACATCACTATCCTAATGCCAAGCATGTTCCTTTTTTCGCTTCGATTTGCTCATTGCTTTATGAAAAAGTGCGTCGTTGTTCACTAGGGTTCGTGTTTCCAAATGCCGAAATATCAGTATTGATTTCCACTCAATTTTTTTGTTTCAGTTTTTGTTACTAAAAAACACGTAACCAGTAACTGAGGAGAGAACAAAAGAAAAAGGTGAAAAACTTTTTGGCTCTTGTAAGTTAATGTTTCCTTATTTTACTTCCCACACTTCGTATCACTGGCCACCAATGTTCTAATATTACTTTCTAAATAATAATACCGACTGAAGAACTTCCTTAGTCTGTTCTTCTGTCATTTTGATTCTCCAAGTTTTACTGAACTGTGCATTATAATGTAAGCATTGAAATTTCTTAACGTTTAGTCCGCTTCCTGTAATCAAGATGTCAGCTGATATTGGCAAATACATTTTTCCAACCCAGATGTTTGTTAAATGATATATGACATGAATTTTTTTACCACGTTTAGGTATTTTTAATTTTAAATAATTTTAAATAATGTTAATTTGT
Source organism: Vandiemenella viatica (assembly GCA_031002005.1). NCBI lineage: Eukaryota > Metazoa > Arthropoda > Insecta > Orthoptera > Morabidae > Vandiemenella > Vandiemenella viatica. The sequence goes on along the minus strand of CM061919.1, from coordinate 97,440,213 downwards.
ACGTTTTATTACCTTTGATATTTTCGAGATTCTTAAATAGGAGGAACTGTTCTCGTAGTATTGCGACCATCGAGGTTTGGAATGTTTTTCAAATCATCTAAAGGTCTGCTCGATGGTGACCTAATTAGTCTTCAAGATACTTCACGAAGAGAACTAAACAACACTTACGAACTAGCATGTTTCACAGAGGGATGGAAATATACGTTTTCTTTCATTAACGAAAGAATGTTTTCAGTGAAGGTGGGATCGACAAGGTATGTTTGAAACTAACATCTCAATTGAATAAATCGGCACTGAGACGTGTTATTAAGTAAATTTCTCCAAGCTGATAAATTAAAACGATGATATGAGTGCCTAAGTAAATTAGGGAGCACACATTTTCGGAATAACGTGCCTAGAAGTCGTAGATTTTACGCTGTCAACATCCAATGATTTCAAGTATGCGGAAGGATTCAACTAATTAATTATTAAAAAAAAATAGCATGTAGTGCAAGTATGCAGAATTAAGAACGCCAGTGAACGGAACGTTGTTACTGCCGACATCAAGTAGTCATCCGGTATGCAGAGAACGAAAAGTAGAGTAGCTTTTTAAACAAAGAGAATACCACCAAAAATTAGACCTGGTCATTGATTATATTCACTCAACCTATCATTCGTAAAACATAAGAAATAATTGTAATACGCCTCGTATTAACAGTAAGTACAATGTCTCAATTTCATGAAGCATATAAATTATATTACGAGATGCAGTCAGGTTCTAATTAAAGAGAAAAAATAGATCGGAGTAACTTCGAAATATTCTGGCATTCTTTGGTCTAGTAAGCCAGACCACTGCACTGTCAGGGGAACAACATATGGAGTCAGAAGTGTTCTGAATATTTATAATCGCCATTTTTATATTTCAAGAACAGCTTGTAATCATCAGTTCCGCCCTATTGAGTAAAATGATACCCTTCATCCATTGACAGATTATACGGTACTTGAAAATGTAATAAAAGTGAAGAATGTGCGTTCGTGGGTGTAACGGTTCGAAGAAACCTGAAAGTTGCGTGAGAAAGAGCCGAATTATCCTCAGCCAATCACCAGCCGATGCGACAGCATGATTGTCTTTTAAATCAAGTAGATACGAAGGATTGCTATACTGAGGAAAGATATACGGAAACAGTAGTTCTTTCTTACATTCCAAACATGATTGGACCGGATTTCATATGTGCTCTTACATCAATTGCTGAATGGGGATTTATTAATGAAGGTTTTGTTCGGGATAAAAACAGTGGATCCTCATGCTACACATTCAGTCCTTGCAGCTAGCGATTTTTGGCTTCTTTTAAACCGTGAAGTATCCTGTCTGTAATTGCACGTTTATCGCGATGCTCTTATTACGGCGATTTTCCAGCGAACAAAACAGATACCTAAAGCGCGTTCTGGGTGGCCCACGACCATTGCATCGATGTTTCTAAAAATACTAGTACTTACGTTTAGGAAGGAATTGTGCTGAGACATGAGGGCTGTTCAAGCTAACTGGTATCGACACAATTCTAGCAAAAAAAAAAAAAAAATAAGCCTTCAGAACTTCAAATTACTTTCTCATTATAAAACACAACAAAGCATTTAAATCCGAAAAATAATCTTTGAAAAAGCCACAGTAGTAGTTTGATGCCTGGCCAGTAAAATAATGTGAAATCTGTTTATTGTACATAAATTAGATTATGAGAATCGATATTTATATCTGGCAAATTGAATTCTGTGAGAAGGTTTCCCAAAATAATTGAATTAAGATATGCGACTGACAGATTCTTAGGCGGTAGGTCAGACCATCTTTTAAGTCGACCGAAAAGCGCAACAGTAGAAGTTACTTCGATCAGGACTGAAGCAGTCAAATGTGAATGTTGTTTCTTAATGAGTCTTGGATGGGAGACAGAGCAAATCAAGACGCCACTAGATTTGCTAGTGGATGTTTCACGACTCGACGTCACTATGGTTCCTACATCAGCTGGTCTCAGGGCTCATCTTTGAAGATGCCAATAAGGTAGTTCGAAGGTGAAATGTCTATGCGCATCTTTAAGAGAGATTCAATGTTCAGTGAAACACCTGTTAACAGCATCTCATTGTTGTTGAATTTATAAACAATAACGACATTATCACAAAGTTTATAGTTATTAATATTGATTTCTTCGAGGAATTTCACATTTAATTTATGGACCACAGCATCCTCCAAAGCCATGAGATAAGTAACGTCGCCTGGCAATTGCAATACTAATCCCAGAAGTTCTTGAAAGAACTGCGTAGTCTTCCATCATCTCTACTTGTGACCAAACAGAGGTAACTCCATAACAGTTGTAGAATGGTATAACCAATACATCTATGCATTGTGTTTATGAAACAGACATGGCTGAATTTTTCCTTGTACGAATATTGTTACAAAATATTGGTGAAATGCAAACGAATTACTGCTCAGCGTACCGTGGTTGTTTTATAGTTTTCCGCACAAGGTTCTTAAATGGTTTTTTTTAAAAAATTTTAAATTAAACGCCATCTATTAACAACTGTTTTGATTAATGTTTCGCACTTCTGGGATTGGGTATCGTCAGTGGCAGCATATGTACGTGGTGTTATTGTGGACAGGTGTAATATATTTTGTATGGCTTTATGCTTCTTTGACGTCGCGATAATTAGAGGTGGGAAAGGATTAGAGGGGCAAGGAATGGGTAGGTCCTTTGAAGGAAGCATCCCGGCATTCGCCTGCAGTGATTTCGCGAAACCATGGGTTTTCCTTGGTTTCCCCAAATCACTCCTGGCGAATGCCGGGATGCTTCCTTCAAAGGGCCATGGCCGAATCCCTTCCAGTTCCTTGTACCCAATCCCATCCCCCCTCTAATCACCTCGATATCTACGAGGCGTAAAGCCATAAATAAAAAAAGTGGAATCAGAACCACGGAGCGTCCCGGGGTAGCTAATATAATCAAATACATGTCCTAAAAATTCCTTCTCACCACGGGATGTGTACCGGCGACCAGAGAGAGAGACTTCCGGATGTAAGCTCCTTAATCGCTGAGCTACTAGACCGTCTTGTTTTGAAGTTTACGTGTGGTAAGTAGTATCAAAATCGGATTAAAAACTGTGAGTTTGTATGATTAACGTTGACAGAAATTAAGGTGAGGAGGAAAGGAGGAGAGGGCTTAGGTTTTTGAAAAACAAACGTAAACATTATTTTTCTGTTTGTTTTATGCAAAGTTCTATCAAAATCTGATAAAAACTGTGTGTTCCAAAAAGCTTCTAACGCGCATATCATATCCGCAACACGTAATAGTGACGCAAATTCAGAGATTTAGCCCCAACCTATAGAAGTTTTCACTTCAAAAGTCAGCAGTGTCGTTTGTTGGAATGGCGATCAGTCGGTGGTAGTGACATGTGGATGGCAACTCTGGTAACCAGGCTCTTGCGGAGGCAGGCAGCTGCACCTCTGACGCTCCGCGGAGGACAGCTGTCTCGTTACACACAGCAACAATGGGCTGTAACTCGCACCGCGAGCTATTGTCTCTCTCCCAGCCGATCGTTCGCGCGCTGAGAAAAATCGACGCCAAGAGGGGTCTTCACGCCACCGCTTTGCTTGTTTAAGTGGCCTTCCGCGCAGGCTACGTGAAGAACGGCAATCCGTTTCAGCCTTCCGCGATAAGCCATCATTGCACGGTACCGCGAAGAAACATAGCTACAAAGTCCTTGGTCGAACAGAATTACGTGCATACTGCTGGGCGTAAAGTAGCTCAGACTTCTACCATAAATTACATCAATTGATAAGTTTTACTTCCTTGCATCAGTTACATTATTCTTGAAAAAGAGATTAACTACTAGCATTTGCATGTATTTCACCCCCCCCCCCCCCCCCGTAGACCAAGGGGTATAATGTGTTTACTGTGATTTTTTATCTAATTTTCGAATAGAAATTACTGTCGCGGAGAAGGCAAAAAACGTAAATGTTATTTAAGAAAAAACATAAATGTTATTTAAAAACTTTCGTTTCTTTTAGCTTTTTTATTTCGGGTGTTCCTCGAGCTGCCAGAAAGTTTCAATTTTTGCTTTCTTTATATTTTATCGTAGTATAATTTAGAAAAATTAAGAAATGAAACAGATTGAGAGGTAGATCAAAAATAAAGTTGATTCTATGATCACTGTGAGAAACTGGTGATCTACGACATACGATGTCAGAAAGCGAGATAATTGTAAAGGAGATTTATTTTAACTTGTGCTGTCCACTGCCACTAATCGTTATATTATGATGGTGGTGATACGACGAGGATGATCATGATGTTCCAATGATAATATCATAATGGTGTTAGTGGTGTTATAAAGACAGTGGTAGTATGGTGGCAGTAGTGGCGTGGTGAGGGTGATGGTGTGACTGGCGAGAGACACTTTGCTGTCGTGACTTGAGAGAGAGACTTTACTGTCGTGACTTGCGAGAGACACTTTACTGTCGTGACTTGCGAGAGAGACACTTTACTGTCGTGACTTGCGGGAGACACTTTGCTGTCGTGACTTGAGAGAGAGACTTTACTGTCGTGACTTGCGAGAGACACTTTGCTGTCGTGACATGAGAGAGAGACTTTACTGTCGTGACTTGCGAGAGAGACTTTACTGTCGTGACTTGCGAGAGACACTTTATTGTCGTGACTTGAGAGAGAGACTTTACTGTCGTGACTTGCGAGAGACACTTTACTGTCGTGACTTGCGAGAGAGACTTTACTGTCGTGACTTGAGAGAGAGACTTTACTGTCGTGACTTGAGAGAGAGACTTTACTGTCGTGACTTGAGAGAGAGACTTTACTGTCGTGACTTGAGAGAGAGACTTTACTGTCGTGACTTGAGAGAGACACTTTACTGTCGGCAACGACTCTTCATTTCATAATTTTGTCAACACAGTTGCATAGATGTGTTAAATTGTACAGCGAGTAAATGAAGTAGAGGATCGTTACAAGCTGTAATGACCCAGTGTTGACGGTCGGTTGGGATCAGCAGCCTACCCTGCTGGAGAGCTGTGAGCAGCTGCCGATGTCGCGAGGCAGGCGCGGTGATCGCGCGCTCGCAACAGTTTTAACAAGACGCGCTCGTTACCGTCTGCGGCGCGTCCACAAGGAGCGCTCTCCGGTATAATGAGGGTCGGGCCGTAGCTACGTGACCAAATAGGCGGAGAGGAGGTCGACGCGCGATTAGCGCCCTCTGGATTAATTTGCGAGACGGCAGCGCGTGTCTTTTTGTTCGCCGTCTCAAACCTACAAGCTGCTTGACTGGGAGGATGTTCGAGTAGTTGGCGAAGGGTCGGATCTCCGACACTCTGTCAAATGGTGTAAATGAGAGGTACGATTTTAGGCTTCATTGAACCATTACTGGTAAGAACCTCATATGCACAACGACATTCATATTAAACGTTGAGGTATTTTTTTAAGATTCTTAAAGGTATTTGTCCATTGGAACAGTCGTTCAGATTTAAGATTTTGATTCTTTCTAGAGACACACTAGTTATGCCATACGCTGGACTCGAACGTGCAACCCTTCAAGCGTGAGGGCAGCGAGCTAGCCCCCATGCTGCTGGGGTTGGCATTAGCTGTAGTTGTCTTTCTTCAAGATTTCTGTAAATTAAGTTTTTGCGCAAATATTTGGTGTTCACGACAAAATTCAACCAAAGATATTGATGAATCTTACACATCTGAGGGCTGCCATATCTCATGATCCAAACATTCTTCCTTTTTGGGGTTCCATAATGAATATGGCAAGAATGGAACCATTACAATTTCACCATGTGACGCAATATGTCACAGACTTGTAATTTCCACTAATATTTCATAGGAGGATGTGTTTTGCTGATGCGAAGATAAAATCTCCAAAATTAACTTTTATGGTACCTTCGAAAAAAAAGATAGTAAAGAGCATGGTATCGTCAAAGAGACATTTAAAAAAGAAATCAAGTTGTTTTAGGACATTTTTAGTTTGAGTAATTTATGAGATGTGAGCACCCAAAGATATTAAAAATTTCCAAGTTGTGACGGAACACTTAGATCGTAAGTTTGAATCAAATAAATTATTTGGTATCACCGTCCCATATAGTCAAGGTTACGCCTAAATAAAGGTAAGAAAGTGACTAAGGTGAAAAGATGAGTAGCTAGATAATCAAGAAAGTGAAAAACCTTTGCAATGAAACGATTCGTCTTCAGTACAAACCAAACCGTCTGTTGCTCTTGATCGATCTGTGACATAATTCCTAGTGCCTATTTAGTTCCTTACATTTTTTACGAATCCTACGCATGTTTCTAAATGACTGTTGTTTGAAGTATTATCACCCCCCCCCCCCCTCCCCCATGTACTGAATAATCCTAATCAACTCCTGTTTGCGTGAATGCGAGCATGATCATAATGTAAATGCTAATGAACCCTACGACAGATTTGCCTGCCACCACTTTTGAGAATTAGGTTTATTTGACACTTTGTTCGAGTTCTTTAATAAAATAACGTCATAATATCCTGGCAATATTTTTCTTCAGATATGATCCATCCTATCTCCCAAGTGAATTGGATCGATGGGACATATACCGTAGAACCCAGATAACCATGTTCTGGAAAAAATATTTTCCTAATAGCCTGACGGGGTACATTTAAGACAAAAGTGATGTTAGTGAAGAGACCTATATCTCATTTATCACATTAAATTATGATGTTTCATAAAGTTAATGTGCGCTGTGCTTTCAAGGTTGTTAGACCATAAAAAACGTAAGCAAAGTGTTTTAACAATTAGCTAAAGGAACATTCATGTTGCCACAGTCGAATCCGTACACGCGATGTGTTGTATAATCGTTCACAATTGCATGTTACCTGGGTTCAGTACAGGAAATGACTGGCATTTCTAACTGCTTAAGGAACGTTTCTCTGATTGGTTCATTTTGTTCGGAGTCACTTGCTGACAAACCAATACCTGCCCACGTCCTGCTAGCAAGTGCTGACTCAGTCAATACCTGAGTGATCTTGATCTCTATTCCGATAAGTATCGTAGCTCCGATATTATGATCAGCAGTATGATAATATTAGATATCCCTGGTACTACTATTGCAAGAGTTATGCTCATGAACATTCTTTTTAGGGACTAATAACATGAGGATATAAAAATAATTGCAGTAATATCAATAACAATCATATAACATGGATCATGTTCAGTTTTCTCTATTGTTCACACTTTTTTTCTCTTATAACACAAGAAAAAAAAAACACGGAAAAACACAAGAAAACCAAGGAAAGTACTGTTGAGTAGTAGTATTACTCTATACTATATTTAGTAACATTCTTACCTACAGAAATTTGAGCACCTTATTAAGTAATTTTCGCTTCTGCATAATTCCTTTGCCGATTTTTTGTTTTTTGTTTTGTTTCGAATGATAGGTGGTGCATTAAAAGTTCTTTATCCCGTATGCCAAATTGCGTAGGGAGTACAGAACTTCAAGACGTAGTTAAAATCTTGTTCGGGAGAACAGTGATGTTTACTATGGAATCGATTGGAATGTTGCTAAGTAAACTTACAGAGCCAGTGACATGATGCTTGCATTAAAACAAACCTGAAAAATTTTCTTCCTATTTTTAAGTAGCCTTGTAAAGGAGATGACAATTTTATCGACTACTTCTTTTTAAGGAAATAATTTACGGGAAGGAATACTTTTTAGCTCGACAGACCTTTCGGCTGGTTGCTCCTCATACTATACTCTCAGAATGGGGCTGATTTCTTAATTCCCGACACAGTTATTTGTTAGAAATTTATATCTACTTTTTAATTTTCTTTTTTGTATATACGCAGTTTTCTCCTGCTTCATTGGCATTCCCTCTTCATACCTCAGCGTCTTCGTTACACTAGGGTCATCTATGGAGCATTAATATTGAGTAGGCGTTGCTGATAAATGAACCGGTAGATGGCCTTGGAGTAGCATTACATTATTTCTTCGTCCCTGTTTAGATAAGATGTAAACTTTCTGTTCCGACCTCAGTTAACGTACCATAACCTCAGATTTGAGGCTAGATCCTCAGTTTTTCAGATTGTGAAATCCCGATCAATATCTGTTCAGTGCTGTGTCGTCGCAGTGGTAGCTTCGCTATGACATCTCACCTGATGAAGGCAGCGCAGGTTGCTGCCGAAACCTTGTGGACAGAAGAACTTATCGGTTAGAAAACCCGAGAAGAATTCTTGTCAATAATTGTAATGATTGTGCAAAAATTTTCGTTGCAAAAAGGGGTTTCTAAGATTAATTTGAAACATCACTGCCATTTGAAAGCTTCAATACAAGCTAAAAAAGTATCCATTTTTATTTATTTATACATTGTAGATAAAAAAAATCCTGCAGGGATGCGAACCCGGTACCTTCAGTCTCCAACTATTTTCCTGATTGCCCAAAAAATCCCACTTCCAGATAAGGCTGCATTCCGGTTTATGTGGAGATTGAAATTCTGAAAAAACTCATTTTTCTCAACATAAAAAAAAGAAGTAAACTGCGTATATAGTTATGGCTTCACAGAAGTTACTTTTTAATGTTAGTGTGAAACCCTGCATAAAACAATTAAAATCCAATAAAGGCATGTCTGACGATCTCCTTGCAGCTGCCTCCAACCCATTTAACATACAGCTAGTAAAATAATAATTCCGTGTGGTCGGAATGACCTGGTGACAGGTTTTCTACTGGCTGCGCATTCCGCCCCTGTCGTAGCCGCCTTAACCTCACCCGGCAATTCTACCGGGTACAGGGGACCTACAGTTTAACATGGAACCCGAACCACGGATGCGTTCTGGTGTACTTTACATTACACCGCAAGCTGTGGCAGAGGTGAAGATCGGGTTAAGTACTTATGAAAATCCCCGTCGAGACAGGGATTCGAACCGGGGACCTTTAGATCTCCAGTAAGACGTCTTAACCACTAAGCCACCAGACAGCTCATACAGCTAATATTTTGTGCCGAGCCGTATTTTTTCCCTCATACATAACCAGAATTGATAAATGAGGTATCATTTTCTTTGGTAACATCATTAATTAAGAAAGGAATTTTTCGATATTCAACCTGTAGATGGCAAACTTATGAACAATCAATATCATTGGTAGGCTGCTAGGCTTCGGTAGCGTCGATAAGTAGTAATCGCATTCCGCTAAGTAGCAGAACCACACATCGCAGTGATATTGGTAAACTGTTTCTTTCCTGGAGTAAGGAGATTTTCAGATATTTCTGTTTCTGTTAGGGAAACATATCATCATTTATAATTGTATAGTAACACGATGTGATTAGCTACATACCTTCTTGTTGTTGACAAATAAACAATTGCTAACAAATGAGGTGAAGAGCTGCGCGGCCAGCGTGGAAGTAAACCATTACATGTAAATTCTAATTTAAATTAAATTTTGTCGCCGTATAGTGTTGAAGAAAGACAATAACGAGCTTTCGGCGGCTAGCTCTGCCGCCATTTTCAGATAAAGATGGCGGCAGAGTTGGTGCAGCTCTGGTGCTGCCTGCATATAATCAGACCTGAAGATGGCGGCAGAGCTAGCCGCCGAAAGCTCGTTTTCTTCCTTCAACATTATACGGCGGAGAACCAGTGAAGACTTCATTTAATCGATATGCCGTGAAAGCCTTCGTTCTCACACAAACAATTGTTTCAAACGAGCTGGCTCTTATTCCATCCTACTACAAAGCACCAACCTCGCTATTCATCATAATCATTTGCGAAATTTTCTAACGAGCCACCTAGTCTAAGCAATTCTTGTGTGTTTCAGAGCCAAATCGAAGAACGGTGGCAGGCTGTTGCGGGAGAAACTGGAGAAGATTGGGCTGAACCTCCCCGCGGGGCGCCGGAAGGCCGCCAACGTCACTCTCCTGACGTCACTCGTCGAAGGTAAGTAGAACCCATCAACACAACTCTCGTTGCTTTTCGTACAATAACTGAAACTTCCCACTTATCACTTTACGTTGACGTGAAGAAGTACTGGCGATCTGACACGCAAACATAGTTTGAAGGCACTGAATCTCGTGAATTCGATCTCGTTTCTCACAATTGTTTTCTCGGTGTATTCGCTTTTAGATGTTAGCTAAGCTGTTAACCGCACAGCCAGCTTTGTGATCATTCACAAAAGATATTAGCGCTGCCGATGAAACATTATAAATTCTGATACAACCCGTAGTTCTATCCGATTAAAGAGAGCCACGAACTTTGTTGGCAACTGATGACCAAGGTTCAAAATATTCGTTGTTAAGGTAGTGAAATGTTACATACTTCTGGAACATTCAAAGATTACATCTTTCACTTGGAAAATATACACTCCAGAATATTTAATCTGTGTAAATGTTTTCTTAATCGCCAGTCTTCCCACAGTGGAGATTTGAGTTTCCCTGCCACAATTTATTTTGAGGAAAATTCTGGAGAATTCGCGATTTTTTTACTTTTTAACTTTTTGGATCTGTTGATGTAGAAATGCATATGTATGACGTGTGATAAATTAACTTGTAAAATTATAATTTATTTGATACGTAATCAATAAATCTGACGGTACCGCATTCGGATGGTGCTTTTGCAGACTAGAAATAACTACGTTCTATTTCCGTCACGAATGAGGCCACTTACTACAGACAGGAGAGGTTTAATATCATTATTTTCATCCTGTTTGCACCGCACCTCTTATTTGTCTAAACTTATCTGTTCCGACTTAGCATTATTTCCAGATAAGATGGTTACCGAAGTTCGAAGGCAGTTTTTCTTCGAATGTCAAAGGCTTGATATAACTAACTGTGGCATTTAACTCTGCTGTAAATCATTATTTCGTTGTTGTTTCTTCAGAGTCTGTGATAACTTCACTTTACTGGAATGGTATGATATAACTGGACTGTATTTTTACGGTTCATTATTTAGTTGCTACTGGCTGCATTGAGCATAGGATGCTTCGTTTGTATTACACTTCCAACATTAGAAATACATTATTAAAACGTCCACTACAGTTTGTTTTAGTCTTAAATTCTTTGAGTTAAATTTCACCATTCACTTAATTCTTCCATTAACGAATTTTAATCTTAAATACTTTCAGTAATTTCAGCATTTCCCTTGGTTAATTTAATCCAAACACTACTCTTACCCACAAAATAAAATGTTCCTATTTCCTTACGTGCGAAATCAAATGCCAACTTGTATTCATTGTCACCTCTTCCCTTCTACTTGCTACTACTAATTCTTCTGCCGATATCCTTCAAAATATCACCATGAATATATCTCTTATATACTCCCAACACAATCTTCACCCGTCTTCAGTTTTCCATTGACTCTCAAACTAGCTACTGTATTTGATTGTGTTCTGAGGAATTTCCACAAACAAATTAGCTGCTCTCTTCTGCACCCCCTCAGAACACTGTATTTCATTACCAAAATGGGGGACGAATATTATAAAACATACTCAGGAAAAGGAAACGCTGTTTCTGCAATCCATGGAGTCAGTCTTTGACGTCATCTTAATTTTCCTCTCACTCAGGTCCGCGGTGAATGATTAAATCCTAAGGTTCGATACAAAAACAGAATCGTATAATATTCAGTAAGTGACAGGGTCGGTCAGTTTTATAAAAGCGATTCGTCCATTTCGTACCGTTTTGATGGAACTGGTGGGGGTAGAGCACTATATGTCGTCTCGTGTCTTGGGTTCTTCGCTTTAGGTATAATAGTCAGCTAATTTCCTGCTTTATTGTTTAGTGTTTATGGTTGCACAATGGAAAGCGAGCTGATTATACCCGGAAACTGAAGAAACCTATGGTATCCAATACTTGGACACGGTTTCTACTCAGTTACTCAGTTCCCCCATGACTGTTAATACTGTAGCAATATTTCTGCTACCTTTTAATGCCAGTGCACACAAAGACGATGGCACCGGATCAATAACTACTGATCAAAAGATTAAACTCACGTGTATATAGCGTTTCTTAGATATGTGAACTCTTTGTATTGTGATAGTGGTTGATAAACACAAGCAGGAAGTCCTTTCAGTTCTTACTTCCTGTACCTATGGACCTACAGCTGTATTTGGTCGCGGGGAATCATTTCATGTTGAGCTCCGTATCTCGAAAACTTCCTGCGTTCCTATTCGACGTCAGTTTATTGCCATCTGACCCGGGAGGAAAGGCCTGTTTGTCGCGTTAAGCAGGCTCTGTTTGCCATATAATTAATGCCTCAGATCGAGATGAAAGCAGTTTCCTCCGAGATACCTACGGGTGTCGCCTTTACGATTCCTGACTGGTTCGTTCTGAAATACTGACCGACCTGCGAAATTTAATGACGGCGGTTGTAAACGTCTGCGGTTATTCACGAGCGACAGAACACCACACTACTATCCTCGACACATTACGGTTAAGTGCCGTCTGTGACACTTCTCTCGGAGCTTCGGCTGCGATTAAGCTGTTTAGTTCTTCGTGCAGCTCTGTCCGTGTCACTTCCATCGTCGCTCCTCGGTAAGTCTTATAGCAAATACCCGAAAATAATGTCGCAGTTATATAAACACGTTGGATGAATAAACGGCTTTTTTATTATTGCCGTGATTCAGATATTTCTAACTACTGGCCAGACCGAAAGAAATTTATCAAGGCTAGAAAAAGGAATAAAAACTTGTCGCTCTTAAAGAGATAAACGCTTGTCCAGGAACACCACTACAAGTCGTTTGCCAACACACAGACGTTTTCCTCTATTATTTAACAATACTGGTGACTTAACTCTGTGAATACGCGTTTCATTTTTTCCAACTATGATTAAGGATCTGCTCTTTTATTAATGTAAAAATATTTCCCTGTAAATAAAAATAATTGGTCACTGTTTTTTCAAGTCGGATGCCTATCAGTAATCAGCGAAGGAATAAGAAGTAAGAATAAAGAATAGTATAATTGTAAAGGAGATAGTTTGTTAGCAATAGTCGTAACCGGAAGTAATAACTAGTTTTCTTAATCTGTAACTGTTAATTTGACGGCCTCGGTAGCGTAGGGGCAAGAGTACTGGTCCCACGTACCGAAGGTCGCCGGTTCGAGTCCGGCCGCGGGTATGTGTGTTTAAGTGTTGTGTGTTAGTGTGCTTGTCGTTTCAGTCCTGTGGTGTGTATAGAATTACTTGAAAGATATATATACACGTAGAGAATCTGAAAAAACACTGGATGAAATAAACACATACTTGAGCTGGCTGTATGGCCTAAGGAAGCCAAATGCCATTAATTAAAAAAAAAAGCTATCAATTTAAGCCCCTTTAGATATACAGGGTGTCCACAAATGAATATCGGGGTTTTAATGCTTTATAAGATTTATTACATTATCCTTACAGTTATAAATGATATGTCAAATGAAAGAGCAACTCAAACAGTTTTGTTTGTTGGCACTAGTGCGCATGTGCGTGAAATGTTTCCGCTGCGATCCGCTAGAATGCGGTAGTAGCAAAGATGACGACTAGTGAAGAGAAAGCGTTTTGTGTTTTACAGTTTGCAAAGACTGAATCTGTAGTTACTGTGCAGCGTGCGTTCCGCATTAAGTTCGGGCGTGATCCTCCAAGTGACAATAACATCCGTAGATGGTATCATCAGTTTGAAGATACAGCCTGCCTTTGTAAAGGGAAGAGCGCGGGACGACCAAGAGTTAGCGAAGAGACTGTTGAGCGAGTGAGAGAGTCGTTCACTCGTAGCCCAAAGAAATCTGTTCGGAAGGCTAGTCGCGAATTAGAAATTTCTAAGTCGACTGTTTGGAAAGTTTTAAGGAAACGCTTGCTACTACGTCCTTACCGTTTACAGTTGTTACAGGCTCTAAAGCCTACAGACCATGGTTTACGTGCCAAATTCGCTAACGAAATGTTGTTACATGACGATGAAGATTTTCTACATCATGTTGTCTTCAGTGATGAATCGACCTTTCACCTCAGTGGACATGTTAACACTCATAATGTGCGGATCTGGGGCTCAGAAAATCCTCAAGAGATTGTACAAGTGCAACGAGACTCCCCTAAAATCAATGTTTTTTGTGCCGTATCCGGGCGGAAAGTTTACGGACCTTTCTTTTTTGATGAACTGACTGTAACTGGTACTTCTTACCTTGATACACTAGAGCAATGGCTCTTCCCTCAGTTGGAACAATATGAACCAGAGAACTTCATTTTCCAGCAAGATGGTGCGCCACCTCACTGGCATAACGAAGTACGCGGTTGGTTGAACGTAACTGTACCCGACCGCTGGATTGGCCGCAAGGGGCCCAATGACAGAGCTTGCTATGCGTGGCTTCCACGTTCACCTGACCTAACGCCATGTGATTTCTACCTTTGGGGTTTCATCAAGGATCGTGTGTATGTGCCTCCGTTACCAGCCGACCTCCTTGAATTACGACAGAGGATTGAAGCAGCTGTTGCAACAGTTACTGAAGACACACTGCTCAACGTTTGGGAAGAACTCGGCTACAGACTTGATATGTGCCGTGTGACAAATGGTGCCCACATAGAACACTTGTAAGCTTGTATATAAAACTATTTGAGTTGCTCTTTCATTTGACATATCATTTATAACTGTAAGAATAATGTAATAAATCTTATAAAGCATTAAAACCCCACTATTCATTTGTGGACACCCTGTACACACACACACACACACACACACACACACACACACACACAATGTCAAGACGAGTTCGTATTTCCACAGAGCTTAACATAAATAAATGCTGGCTTCGATTGCTAAGGGTCACCGCCCCCCAGATCCCCTCCCCTCACCCTTTTCTGATTGTTAGGAAAGCATTCAATTCACAGTCTCGCAAAGGAAATGATGAAATTTACATTATCGAATCAAATAATATTCAACAAAAAACCTAGCAGGCAGGAAATTTGAGGAAATAAAAGTAGTCAGGATATTCGTTGAAGAGCTTCTTGGTACTTTTTTTGTGTTTTACCATCAGCAGTTTATAAGACAAGGCATTTGGCTACTTAAGAGGGCCATCATCGATACTTAATACTGCTGACAGGTTGCAGCTATTATTACTGATAGGAACATATACATCTTAAATACAAAAAAAAAAAGTCTTCTGTTTAGGCATAATGCCCAGACGTACAAAAATTTTGTTTGAGAGATCATTTACATCCAAGAAAACGAGAGAGAAGTGACATCTCTCAAGCTTACAAGTTCATTCACGCGGCAACAGATGTCTCGGTTAGAAATTTTTTATCGTAAAAAATAAAAAGAGATTTAATTGTTTTTTATATAAAAATAGATCTGTGAATTGTTCATCTTCGATAAAACTTATTCTCAGACGTTTATTAAGTTATTAAAAGTTACCACAATAGTGCTGTTATAACATGAAAACTATAACGTAACGTGATTCGTGTTTTAGGCTGTATCAGTTGTCATTCTGGTCTAAGGAGTATTACAACCTGGCGTCAACCTCTGCTAAAATTGCTGCTTGAAAATTAAAACACCTGTTGCAAAAATCGCAATAGCATTTAATATTATTTCTGCTTATACCTGACGTCACATAAAAGGGCGGTATCGTAAGCTCACAAATAACTGATTTGCTTAAAGAAATCCATCTAATTGACATCAGACGTCGGCTTGTTTTGTTATTACGGTTCATAAAGTGTAGAGTAACATTTAGAGTTTACCATTCGCCTAAAAACATCAGTTTTTATTCACGATATGCTCTAAAGTCGAGAGAACATTAAAAGTATTCTTACCACAGGATAATTCACTTCATTCTCGCAATAGAGTGAATAGACCTCTTGGTTTAAGATTAATTGTCTAAAAAATTATTAACATTAATATCAAGCGAAACTTGAGTGAACAGGTACTAAAAAACCTCCAGAACAGTAACAATAGCTGAGGGTTAACCTGAACAGCACGACACTTTTAATTTGCTTGACAGCAATCTAGTAAGTAAAAATGGTGACTGAATTCAATTCCGAAAAATTGTTTGCATCTTTTAACTACAATTTTAATGCAGAATCCGCGTAGATGATGTTTCGTGTTCATGAAGAACACATTATCATCGGTGCTCCTGTGTCAGTAAACAGTATTTTCAGAGCTTCTTTCGGAAAACGTTTCGATGTTTATCAGTCAAAGTTAACGTGGGCACGTAGCTGTTGTACCAATTTCTTTTCCTCAAGCCATACAAAGATACGCTTTTCCAGAAAACACACTGCATAGTGCTCGGCTGCGAATGGGAAGAAGCAATGAGATACAATTACATTCAGCATCGTGCGATGTATAAAGTAGATGATTTTGCCAGGGAGTTGATCATATCGAAGGGGTTGGAAATAGAAGATAGCTTTTATCGGCGAAAGTGAGCCTGCATTTTTTATCCAAACTATTTTGTGCCAAATGTGCTCAGATATATGGACAATAAGTTGATAAGGAATTGGCTGGACGAGATCCATAAAGTTCATTCCTTCGGGATACGCCCAGATTTAGTCTCATTTAATATACGACTTAGCACTCTCAAGAAAGTATTTGAAAGTTGTGCTTTGATGGTTCAACAAAAGGTGGATACACAAGATGATAAAAAATTGAGTGCAAACATTCCAGGTAGTTTAAATGGATGTGAAATTTCAGACATCTGAAAATTCCAATTGATAATGCTTTCACATTTGGTTAGTGAGCTTGTCATGAAGTTAGGTCTTCCCATGAACACAGCATGATCCGAAGTATACGGTTAGTTCGAAGGTGCCTTACCATCAATAGCTACTAGCTCAATTGACATTCTCACAAGTGATTGATTCAGCTCATTTGTGAGTACCAGATCAAAGTGCTGTGAAACAAGGCCTCCGGACAGAGCAAAGGCTGATGTTTCGTGACGTTCTCTATCAGTAAGTCGGTACCAGACGTGCAGAATGCGCTGCACAAGATCAAGTCTTCGGTCAGGATAAAACATCTCATCCAGAAGAATTCTGCAGGGAGAGGAAGCAGGAATGAGTTCAGAATTGTTGTTAACATTCTCAGAGTGTGAGAACAATGTTCAGTCTATTTGGTACAATATTCATTACACATTCATAGCTGATTTTTTTTTTTAGAAATAACTCTTCTAATTGAGGACATCACATAGCTGGTCACCCTTACACTATCCCCCAGATTGAAATGATTAACATTCAGAAGCGAGGTCGACATATTAAGAACAAGTTTGCTTTTAGCAAGTACAATTTAAATTTGCAGAAGAGATGAAAACTTCGTTCAGTCTTCATTGAAGGCTATCTTCGCAATTTCGTCTGATGTCTCATTTCTGCTATTACCATGTGACTGGGACCCTATCAATATAATATACTTCCGACATTATAAAAGGAATGTAGTGCGTTGTAAACTTGAAGCCGCTGTTGAGCTTGTTAAAAATCGATCGAGGGAACGCTACGGCTCATTCTACTTATTCGGGCCTCTTCGTCCCGGATGTGGAAATTTGTGTGTGAGAGAAGTGCTCGTTTTAAACATAAAATAAATTTTACAGAACACAGCTTGTGGTACAGACAGCAATAAAATATTGGCAAGTCATATGAGTGAGCGGTAACGTTCGGACCTGGCATTACGGAGGACACGAGTTCGATTCCTAGCCCCTCCATCATTTCATGAGTTCCCGAAACAATTTCTAATGGATTAAGGTCTTGATTCTCTACGAAGACCGTGCGATATTTCCAACACGTTACTTGTCTACAGTCTTCTACCAGCTTTAGTAAACACATCGTTGATGAGCTCTATCTAATAAGGTAAAAATAATGTAAAATGCTTTCGGCATTTATAGAAACCAAGTTCGAGATTGACTCAAATACTGTATGAAGGAATAAGGCTGTTTTAAAGCATCGTATTAATTTAAAATAAATCGTAAATGATTCGCGAATACGTAGACGCTCACAACCAGTAGCGTCCTATTAACCTAGTTGTCTGTAAGGCACCAAGCTTTACTAAAAGCAACTCCCTCAAAATGTTCACGAGTACAGTGATAAAACTGATGATCGGCTGTTTACAGAAGTACTGTGTCAGCGGGTTTGTATGTTTCCTGCACGTCGTTGCGCAAGTGCTCCTGGAGCCACTCTGGCCTGGAGGTCGTTCTCGGGTGAAGGAAATCTCTGCAGCGGATGTGACGTGAGCGTTTTTCTGGCCAAGTGGCGTTTTCTCTTTATGTCGACCGTGATCGGGTGCGACTCCAACTGACAAACAACATCTGCATCTCAAAACAGTCACATATTTCTTACTTTTCAACCGAGAAAATGTTTAATGCGGGGATGAAAAGGTTCTTGCTTTTCATCGACGTGTACAGCTGGACGTGTGGAGGCTGCAATTATTAGTTATTCGTCTAGAAACGAATTTCACAAATAGGCCTATGTAAAATTTAAACAAAACATTGGACAGGAAATTTTAATTTTCCTTACGGTTGGCTGTATAAAACCATAATTTTGGCAACTGAGTAAACATTTGTGCTTGTAGTCATGCGAAAACTAAATGTAGCAAATCGACAGTTGCAATATAGATCAAATTACAATTTTTAATTTTAATTCCTTTACTTTTCCATTTTCTTTTCCTGGCATGTCTGTCGACAGCTTTGATACAGTCCTATATACTTACATACCATATATTTTATGTCAGCATTTCCCTCCGAAGATAAGTTACCAGTTACCTGCTTCAGATAATTGAATATTTCCCTCTCTACAGTTCTTAGCTTCGAATGTAGACTCTACCACAAACTTCTTTTTTCGGCCATAGTTTCCAGAAGGTCTTCATTTCGTACTCGAGGTAAGCTGTCTCGACGAACTAATAATTACTTATTGATCTCGAAAACATCTCAAACTGTCGGCTTGATTATTAGTATTACTGCTCCAGCTAATCCATCGCCGTGGCGTTGTGATCCAAGTGGGAGGCTATTAAATAGTAAATCATTCAGCGCAGGCAGTTACGTATTAATTGTATCAGATGTCTTCAACTAGTTTTGGGTCTTTTGCTCAAAACCTGTTTATTACCCGATTCCTAATTTGTGATAAGATCTTCAAAACGTGTTGGAAATTAATCTCGAGTCACGACACGTGCCACATTGAAGCCTTACGTTTCGCCTGTCGTTTTATAAAGCTTGGAGTATCTCCTTCTTCACCACCTTCTCTCCACATTTTGGGGTTTACTCATCTTTGACATGGTCAAAATTGCAGCCGTAGTTTTATGGCCGTATGCTCTGCCTGACACCAAGAATTTTATACATACTGCCAGGTTGTACTACATACTAATGGGGAAAGTGAAGTGTTGCCATCTATGTATCTATGTTCAACGTTAGGTTTATTCTTTATTTGTGTAATATGTAGTTTATTTGGTGGAAATTGGGAACCGTCCCGCGTTCGTAATGATGGTTGTGGAAAACCACCCAAAAACTGTAGTCAGGACCGTCGATACACGGACGCTTGGACTGGTGCCCCGTGCATTGTATCTCCCCGGTCCAGTGTGCGGTGCCCCAGCAAACTGAACCACATTGGCGGGTCTTTTCATATTCCAAGTGTATTTCTTAAAAATTGTGAGCCGATACACAATCATACAGTCAACAAACTAATATTCCCTCCACTGTTTTATCACTTTAAACGTCTTTATTTCCTCAGCAAATTATTATATACTGCTTAGTGGCGAAATTATAAAGGAAACTGGAAAAACGACATACGGATTGGTACAAATATTCGTTTTCACTCATCCCCCCCCCCCTTACAATGAAATGGAAAGTGTAAAGTAAAGCATTGTGTATTGAAGCAGATTTGAATGACATAAATGCCATTGCAACTAACGTATACGAGTCCAAGATATTCTAGTTGTTTATGCTAGCAATTATTTTTCAGCCAATAAATGAGTACTCTGAAGGTTCCTAAATGAAGATCGACTAGCTTAGAATGTCTGGGAGGCAGCTTAGTGTCACTCTATATGAAAGAAATGATCCAAAATAATAGACGGAAAGAAATTTTAGACTTTTTCCAACTAATAAATTTCGATTAGCGAAAATTTTTATGTGACCTGTTGTAAAACACAATAAGAATAATTTACGGAACAAGAAGATGCGTGGACAACGTCTTGCATTTGAGATAGCGGAAAGTACGAAGAAGTGAAGCAACTACAATGATTATAATCAAGCACTTGATTACATGTGTAAGAGAGCAGGAAAATTTTCAATTTTAGCTTTGAGAGCCAGATGCCAGAATGTTATTAAGGGGTATGCCGAAAAAACTTCCTCAAAACTGAAAGAATTTAATATAAAATTAATGAAAGGCAGAAGTAGTTAGTTCTTTACGAAATTGCCCCCGGATTATAATTTCAGTCGCAACTAATTAATAACAATAACTCGATTATTTTAGTATAATAATGTATTTCAGTAAGACAGCCACAGATAGATTCGTATATCATCTACTTTGTCTGCACTATCCGACGAAGTTTCTGGTTTAGTGTAAAACATTTTGTTTCCTCAACCCGAACTTAATACGACAAACATCAAAGATAAGTTATTACCGAACTTTCTGTGCATATGCAAACTTCAACGGCCATGATCTTTGACCTAAGTGGGCTGCTGACTCAATGACCTCACCAGCTCACGCAATACATGTGCATGCGTGTGTATGTATACCAGCCCACGCACGCGTTGCGGGCAAACTCACTAGGCAAGGGGAAACGCGTTAAAGGTTATGGCTTGCAAACCTAAAGGAAGCGGTAACCTTAATGACGTCTTCACCGCACAGACATCCTGTACATTAACGCAGACATGGAAAGGTCTTTCCAGGAAAATTCAATTCGACACAACAATCCTCTTACTGAGAGTAAATCTCTCAACACGCCGTAGCGCGTAATATGACAACTTTGGTCAAAAATCTAATGAATACTCCATTGCCTGTTTTCCCAATAAGTTTTTGCGACGTTTACAGATGAATGAAAAAATCCATTGAGATTCTAACTGTAACAAATTGTATTTCCAAAATTTCACAAACCTAACCCTATACTGCCCAAAGCATTACGAAATGTATCCTTGAAGCCTTTTTTTTAATTTTCTTCCACACAGATAACATAAAATTACACAAACGAAAACTACCATTGCGAGGCAAATCTATGTCTGAGATCTGAGAATTCAATTCCAGATATGAAATCCCTTGTTAATTTGTTGTGATCCATTAAATTGAACTATAAAATCAATTTCTTTCTCCCGTGACATTCAGTTTAACATTGAACGTTGAATCCGAAGCACAGAGCGATCAAAGTGTACTTCGCACGCAGAAATCTAATTCTGTCAGATGCAAAAGTAATGTTAAGGCCTGTAACAATCCAAGTCCATACTATATATCGACCCGGAGACCTTCAGATTTAAGAGGAGAAATGAGTTACGGATTGGTTATGTCGACAGAGGCCAATATAACGTTTCAAAGTAATAATGCTTGGTTATCATCTTAATGTTTACTAAGGCTAAATAAACTACAATCCTTGATGATTAATTGGGTCTAAGTTCCCAAAGTGGTAGCATTGGCGATAACTGTTTCGAGATTTTTGACTTCGAAGTCGCTTTAATTAGTGGCAGCAAAGGTTCATCCAGGAAACAGTTTACATTAAGTATAACAGTATCTACAAAGGAAGAATTAAACTGACAAATTCATCAATCTATGCATGGAGGACCATTTTATTCTTGTTGTCAGCAAAATACAGCTTGAGAAATGAGTATGTTATTAATGTATGCAGTTTGATATTGTGAAATTGTTTTCGCCTGAGTTTGACTCCTACAGAATATTCTACAGAAAAAGTATCATGGAAGAAGAACCAAAGAACGGTTTCGAGGATATGACTTTTCGTAATGCTTTATGTAGTATAGGGTTAGATGTGCGGGATTATGGCAATAAAATTTGTAACAGTTAAAATCTCCGGCCAAAGACTTTCATACACCCGTAAATATATCAAAACTTCAGTGAAAAATCATTACATCTTTGGTTAAAGTTGTTCCCGTTTTCCGTAATTCCAGTGAAACAAATCTTTCGTTTCTTATGAGAAATTAATATCGATTATCTTTCGTTCGCATTACGTAATTTTAGCAGCATTCGCCAGAAACAGCGTGGAAAAGATAATCCCATGTTCTACTCGCGACAGAAGTACTTACGTTGTTAGCTTCTATTGATTATTCCATCAGCTTTACCTGCCATGTAACAAATGACGGCAGCCGTGCCGAAGCATCCCTCCTCTGTAGGATAACGTTGCTTGGTGACCTTCCATCTTCGTCGGTGATTTAAGAGACCCGTATGCGAAATAGCCAGGAGCAGGCAGGCAGGAAACGGTTAAGTCATTTTACCATAATTGGTAGCAACAAGGAAACGATGGCTCGCTGGCAGTGTGGGAGGAGTAGTATATGCAAGAAGTAAATAAGTTGTTAACTTGCAGGATGCAGCTAATTGGCGTCTGAGTTTACATAATTATTTTTTAACGAAGCTGATATTGCGCAAATTTTCCGAATTGCAAACGATCATTTTCTGCTCGTGATCGCTAATTCTACATTGCAGAGGGCCTTTACGCAAATTTGTTTGGATCCAAGCTTTATAAAAAATGCATGGTAAAATAGTCGGAAACGATATATGTAACTGTCGACCGAACGATTCTTTATCTCTTTTCTTCTCCCCTTACTGGGACTGAGTTTTGTCAGTCACCGACTACAAGAGAACTGATCATCAACAGTGTTAAGAAAAAACTCCTGACACTAACGTATCGAAATTCCAATAAATGCGTTTGGAAGTAATCTGCAGTAAGATTAATTACTGTACAATAAAAGGAAAGCCTTTCAGACTTGTGTAAACAACGCTCCATCATTAATGAAAAGTAATTTCCAATAATGATAATGGAATGTAAATTGTAAGGACTGGTAGTCTCTGGGTTTGAGGTAGTCCAATTGCAGACGCGAGATGAGAGCTAAGGATATAGCAAAATGTCCCAGGACAGTCACCAGTAAGAATTAATATCGTAATAAGAATCCGTCTGTGTGTAGCGGAGCAATACGCTAATTAGAGAAAGACGTAGGCACTGAGGCCTGTAATTCCGTGGAGCGCCACTAATGGCGTCCCACACAGGGGCGCTACGTGACTCGCTAGTTCCTCAGTCGCCCGCGTGTCATTACGGTAATGGCGCTGCGAGCGCTATCTGTGTGTCTCCCGCCGCCGTCATCAGCTTTCGCATGTGAGGAAGGCGGTGAACCCTCGTAAGCGCCTGTTATTGCTGCTGTAGTTATATGTAGACTTGATTAAGGTTTCAGTTATTACATTGCCCAATACGAACACTCACGGTGGTCCCAGGAACCAAATGTGTACTGGATGGAACAAGAGATGAACGTTTCATCTAACAATTACGTACTGAAGGTTAATTGTACCGTAGGTAAGGGATCGTCAAAGAGAATTATCTTTGACAAATGCAGAGATTTATTACTAACTATTATTATTGCATTTTAAAAAAACGCAAAGATTAAAAAGAAAAATGTCAGAGGGTCTCGTAGCTTTTTTATCTTTATTTTGGGAATGTGAAATATGCAACTGCAATGAGACGAATCTTGAGTACCTTGTTTTACTTGTTTAAATCGACTGTGGATGTTGAGCGGTTTGGTCTAAGATTCTGGGTTCAATTGCCGATGCGTCCAGAAATTTTTGTTTTGTTAATGTGAATACGTTTCGTGATTCGAATTCCTCGTTAAATTACAAATATAGCCATCACAAAAGCAGAAAGGAAGGCAACCTGAAAGTGTCATTAATTCACGATATCAAACGATGTTTACATTCTGCTATTAATGAGACTGGAAATGGTTTTCATGATAAAAACGTATTGAAAACTAAATTATCCAATTGGCTATTTCCTGTTGCACTTCTTCACATAAGAGCTACCCAACTACAGAGAACATTTTCAAGTCCACTAAGTTAAAATATCCTTGAGTATCTAATTCCATACTGTTGCAGTATGAATTGACGTTTTAATGTTCCATTCATACAATACTCAACCTCAATTTCGTACTTCATAAAAATTCGGTCGATGGTTATACCACCTAGCGGCGGAAACAGTAACTATGTTGGTGTACAGTCTGGGCGCTATAAAAGTGGCAGTCGCGGTACGCGCAACATAGCCGCTACCACGCTATTCAACAACGCATTTCGTATGAAAGTATATCCAGGCATTGACAGCGTTGAATGAGCGATCTGCTGCATAAGTTAGCATCGAAAAGCAATGCCGGATCTAGGGAGGGAACAACTTCGGGGGGGGGGGGGGCAAACCGGGAAGCTTACCCCGGGCGGCCTCTTTGGGGGGGGGGGGGGGTGCCGCAAAATCATGTTTGAAGGCGACAAATCTATGTCGCATGGCCTTTTTTTAAAAAAAAAAAGAAAGCTCCGCTGGGGGGGGGGGGACAATGGGCAATAATCAGGGCAGAGGTGACACTCTGGGTGACGACAATGGAGGCTACAATCTTACAATGTTTTTCCCCGACTTGGAAAATTCCTATATCCGCCACTGTAGAGAAGCCACCGGTTCGAATTATTGTTCGGCATGAATATACAGGTCCTTAAACTGACCTGCGCCTCCGTTCATTTGCAGAACGCTAGGATGGTTTGTAGTTCTGATTTCATGCTGTGCTAGAGGTACCCCTTTATACGGTCGGCTTATGGCGTGCTGTTAAGACTTTTTTATATTAAATTTTACGTATGAAGCAACGCCTTGACTATAGAGCAAATGATGAAAACATTTTCTGGTGTAAAAGATAACTTGTTTTATGAGAAGATGTTTTATTTATTCCTAGTGTTATTGGGACTTGCGTCAGCAATGAGACTTTAACAGTGTGAATATATATTCATCAGCTAACAGGAAAAACTCGTTACAAGGATATAATGAATTTATTATCTGTATGGTGATATCAAATGTCCATGTTACATATCTTGTTGCAGGTGAAGCAATCCACCTGGCTCGCGACTTCGGATACGTCTGCGAGACGGAGTTCCCGGCGAGACAGGTGGCAGAGTACCTGAGCAGGCAGCACACAGACCCCAGCGAGTCCTATCGCCGCAAGGAACTCATACACGCCACAAAGTAAGAACAGTTTCTTGTTTAATATTAATTATGTGAAAAAGACTGAAAAAGCACACAACAGAAATCATTGAATGTTACACTCATTATAGACCAAACAAAAAAAAAACTTATTCGCGTAGTCTAAATGACAGAAGTTTCATTAAATGTATGAATAAGAAATCAAAATTCACCTCTTCAAAAAAAATTATCAATTATTTATAGCGATGTGCAAGGAATAAAACGTTCAACCAAATACTTTGGGGTCCAGAAAAACATGAAACAAGACGCATTCAATTTTCAAAAATAGAATTTGTCTATTAAAAGACACTAAAGTTGAATTTTTAAGAAATGTAAATTCGAACTACCGCATGACAGAATTATTTCCTTATAGTAAACAGTATAATTTTTTTAAAAAAAGTAATTCTCTCTGTGTGGATCCCTGACGTCACTTCCATCATGCATTTCCTTGACTCTGGTAAGTCAGAGACATTACGTGTGATCGAAATGGCTACCTTTCTAATGCATGCATTAGATTAGACCAGCGGTCGGCAACGCGCGGCCCGCGGGCCGCATGCGGCCCGTGAGCTCTCTATTTGCGGCCCGTGCCCGTCTTATAAAAATCATATCGAAAGCCCATATTATAAAATAATAAAATATAAATGCATAAAAGAGTGAACGCGATCTAACACCGCAGCGAATGAACTATTCGAACAGAGCAGGACAAGTGCGAGCGGGAACGATTCCCGCACTCTCTGCTATGATTGAAACAATAGGTTATCGTTAACAATAACCTTCTTTTGCTCGCCCGCCGCCCGTCGGCGCTGGCTGTGTCATTGAGTGAAACAAGTTATTTCATGTGAGCACGCCACCGCCGCGGCCCTGCACCTGCGATTTAGTTCTGCGACCTACGAGTGCCTACTATATTGTTTACAGTTCGGTAAGTGTGAGATATTGATAGTTCATACAGTTACATTGCGAAATTAAGTGACATGTTTTCAACACGGCTTTTATTCTTACAGCGTGTATTTGGCATTGTTGGTTATACGTTTTACTGATGGCTACAAAAAAGAGGAAGTTAATTGAAGAAAACAGAGTTTTTAACGATGCATGGACAGATTTATACTTTTTCATTAATTGCAATGTAAAGCCGCTATGCTTAATATGCCAAAAAACCTTGCTATACAAAAAGAATATAACGTCAAACGTCACTATGATACCGAGCATAAAGCAAAATTTGCGTGCCTGTTGGTGATTCCCGGAAAAACAAAATAAACTCACTCAAATCTCATTCAAGAACCAA
The DNA here is from genome assembly GCA_031002005.1 of Vandiemenella viatica. Lineage (NCBI taxonomy): Eukaryota > Metazoa > Arthropoda > Insecta > Orthoptera > Morabidae > Vandiemenella > Vandiemenella viatica. Next base: position 97,413,855 of record CM061919.1, on the reverse strand, counting down.
CAAAGTGTTTTTAAGGTGCAAATTCAAAGTAACGAGTCAAATATACGTGCGAGTTTAAGGGTGGCCGAAATACTTGCCAAGTCTGGGCGACCGTTTACCGACAGCGAATTAATAAAACAATGTGCCTTAGCTATGGCCGAAGAGGTATGCCCTGATCAAAAAAAGAAATTTGAAAATATAAGCTTATCTGCCAGAACTTGTACCCGGCGCACTGAAGATTTGGGCGCTAATTTATGCGAAAAACTTCGGGAAAAAGCACAACAATTTGAATGTTTCTCCTTAGCTACCGATGAAAATAATGATGTGTCAGATACTGCCCAGCTTCTAATATTTGTTCGTGGAATTGATAAGTACTTCAACGTGTGTGAGGAACTTTTACAGTTATGTAGTTTGAAGGGAACGACTACGGGGGAAGATTTGTTTTGTCACTTAGAACAGGCAATGTCGTCAATGCAATTGACGTGGGAAAAAATTGGTAAGTCTAACAACTGACGGAGGTAGAAACATGAGTGGGAAAAACAAGGGCTTGGTGGGTAGAATTAAAACAAAATTGGCAGAGTTAGGATGTGAAATCCCGTTATTTTTTCATTGCATTATCCACCAAGAAGCGTTATGTTCCAAAGTCGTTTCATGGAGAAAAGTAATGGACATCGTGATATCCACTGTAAACTATATCAGAAATAATGGGTTGACACATCGTCAATTCCGAGAGTTTCTATCCGAAATGGAAGCAGATCATCAAGATGTCCTTTATTATTCAGAAGTAAGATGGTTAAGTAGAGGTGCAGTACTGAAAAGATTTTTCGATCTCAGAAAAGAAATCAACACTTTTATGAATCAGAAAGGTAAATCTGTTCCAGAGTTAACAGACCCTCAATGGTTAATAGATCTTGGATTTTTGACAGATTTAACTCATGAATTAAATACGCTGAATGTCAAGCTTCAAGGGAAAAACAAACTAATATCTGATATGCATACAGACGTAAAGGTGTTCCAAACTAAAAACCGGCTCTTCATAAAACATATTGATGAAAAAAAATTAGATCATTTCCCGAATTGTCTAAAGGCTGTGGAGGAAGCTGGCATTGATTTTAACTGGGATAGTGAAAAAATGAAGGACATTCTAATGGAGTTACAAGGTCAGTTCAGTGACAGATTTCGTGATTTCGAGAAGGTTTCGAACAAACTGAAGATTTTTGCTAACCCTTTTTCTTGCGATCTTGAGGATGTACCCAGTAATTTACAAATGAATGTGATTGAACTTCAATCCAATGACAGTCTAAAAAAACGCCTTTACGAGATGAATGATTTGGTCAAATTTTATGGTAGCTTACCGTCTGATTTTGTCGAATTGAAAAAGTTTGCTCAGCAGTTTATTTCAATTTTTGGAAGCACTTATTTATGCGAGCAAACTTTTTCAATCGTCAATTATCGAAAAAATAAATACGCTTCTCGTCTCACAGATGAACATTTGAGAGATATATTACGAATTTCAACTTCTAACATGAAAGCTGACATACAAAAAATAGCCAGTCAACTGCAACCTCAAATGTCACACTGAATTTAGTATGTAATATCAATTTTGTAACTTGTCTTCATTTGTATATTCATATGTACTAATAAAATTTGAAAACTGAGTTTTCGCATTGTTACTGTGTATGTGCGGCCCCGCCTTTACTTTGTTTTGCCACCTTGTGGTTCTTGCCTGCTAAAAGGTTGCCGACCGCTGGATTAGACCATGGTCTAATGCGCCTTAAAAAAAGGTCGGTTCCAATATAATTACAAGATAATTATCTAGCTGTTAAAAGAAAGAAGAAAGATATTTGGTTTCGAACCAAATCACGGCGTTTTATGGAATAACCTTGGTCTTCATTCCCCCCCCCCTTTTCCCCCTAGAGTGAATAGAAAATTAGTGCAATTGCTTACAAGCAAAGAGGATATACAAGATCAGAGACAAAGTATATAAACTTACTATAACGAGTTTTTTTTCTGTAAGGTTTACTATCAGCCCGATCTAATGAAGTAACTTCTATGAGAAATACACGAAACAAATATTAAGAAAGGTTACATTCAAATCCATAAGAATCGTCGGGCAAGAAAATCGGGATTACTGGAGATCGCGATTCCTCCAGGAGTTGGCATCATAATACTGATGTGGTCAAAAACAAGACTCCTAGAAATTATTTCCAAAGTACATTTAACAGTTTCATGCTGGTCCAGGATTTATTACAACCTAATTTCTGGTTGAAATTAATGGTCCAGGCTGTATTACAATGGAATTATTGCTTGGTTAAATAACACTTCTTGCGATTGACTAGACCAGTATTACAACGATATTATTTAATGTTGTTGTAGTGCCGTAGTGGAATCACGATCACCAATATACCCAGAAAATCTTTAACTTAATCAAAATAAGTCTTCAAATCTCCAACCTTCCGACAGTTATTCTTGTATTTAGTATCATTCGGTGACATGGTTTAAAATTTTGATAGTTGTTTCTTCGCGATTCAGTTGGAACTACTTACATGCAAATGAATTGATTGCTTTAATAACATGGCACCAATCAAAGGGAATTAAAAATAAATATAGAAATCCAAGCATATTCTGCCATACCGCAAATTATTAGTTTTAATTATGGTCCACAGTGCGCTGAGCCCAATAGGCCTAAATGTGAAACTACTACCATCCGCATCAAGTAGCCCTAATGACATCATTAACATGGCGCTAATGAAAGCAGCGTAAATTACTAACAGAAAGTAAACCTGTTTAGAAAGTATCCAATTGTAATGAAATTTTGCTACTATCGCATTGCTTTTAAAGCCTAAATCTCAGAAGAATTTTTAAACAAGGCTTTATTAAATAGCGGGAAGTAGGAGGTGTAAGTGGAAATTTCCTAGGAAGTATTCTATACAAAAGTTAGGCTACGATTTAAACAAATACAACCTCTATAGTTTGCACGTAGAAAGGGTGTTGGGCAGTATTGATAGTAATTGACCCATCAGTTACTAGGCTATACCTAATGACAAAAGACACTGAAGGGAGATACCAGATTAGACTAAACTTTATCCCTTGATAATTGTCAGGGACAATGTATTACCGTTTACTTATCATATAGCCATAGTAGGAAAGAATGAGGTTACATTACCTCTAAGTAATTGCCATGCAAGCCTTCAGCAAGTTCCAGCGAACCTTGCAAATATAAAATTGCAAATTAATGTTGTCACAATATCAAAAGTTTGATAACACTGTATATAGTTGAGATAGTTACATCATATTATATAACAAAGTGTTAACATGTACTTTACTTTAAACTTACAACAACAGAATGAAAATGTCAGTATACAACAATTTAGTTACAAAAATCTTGGAATAGTCTAATTTAAAATGGAGGTTGATAAATTATGGGTTCATTTCTCATAAGCACGTCCTCGATTTGCTGTTAACTGTTCTTCAACCCCAAGAAATTAGCAATAAAACAGGTATCATCATTGCCAAAACAATGTAAACTGGCAGATTCATATAAAAAGCAACTATTTATTTATTTATCAATCTTGTTCCATGGATCCCTGCTGAGGAAGTACCTCTGGGATGTGAAACATGTCATTGTTGATACATATAATATGAGACATATCATAGTAAATATATACATATATACATATTTTACAAATACAAGAAATAATAATAAACATACATTTTTGCAACTGAGTTTTGCAAACGTCATAAATAAGTAATTAAGTGACAATCATTCTTTTCATTGATGCTTATTTCATTAGTTGGTGACAAAATGGGTAATGCCAAAGCATGGGCGCCGGCAGCACTGTTTCTAGGGGGGTGAACCAGGGCTGCATTGGTGCCCCCCCCCCCCAATCGGCCCAAAAATTTCCGGGCTGAGCGACCTTTTTTTTTTAGCTCTACTACTGCCCAGACGGCGACCCGGGATGGCAGGGGGGGGGGTGCAAGTGCACCCCCTTGCACCCCCCTCCCGGCGCCCATGTGCCAATGTATGAAGGAATTATGTGAACAGTTGAAGTGAGCACAAAATTGGCAGATAATTAAGGAAATAAGTGTGAAGTGCATAATGTTTGTGGCTGATTATATGACACATATATCTGTTTGGTTGTAAATAAACAACACACATACACTACTAAATGTATGCCAATGGTAACAACATTTTAACATAATTAAGGAGCGTAGTTCATTTAGTGATCCATTTCAAGAGTCTAGCTGAAACTTGGTAATACACTGCTTAAAATATATTTTCAATTTATCTCTATACCAGATTTAAATTTCTAAGTAATATATTTCTTGACTATAGTTTCACCATTGTGGATTAATTTAAATAACTGTAGTTTTGTGTAGCAGCTTAAATGTTAATATTTGTGTCTTGTGTTACAGGCAGATCACCAAAGAGCTTATGGATCTCCTAAACCAGGACCGTTCGCCATTGTGCAATACACGACCACAACATATCCTGGATCCAAGTATTCAGCGTCATCTAACACACTTCTCACTCATCTCACATGGATTTGGCAGCCCTGCAATCGTAGCTGCTCTTACAGCCATCCAGGTATTCATTATATATCTATTAGTAACTGCCTACAGTACCTTGAACTTTTGGTTCTGGCACTTAATTATAAAAAAATACAACAGAAATATTTTGACATGACCATGGTATGAGATAGCTGGGTTTCTCATACAGCTTTTCCTCAACATATAACCTTCTTTCATCATTACAAGTAAAATAATTTCATGTGTCATTTCACTTTGCAGGCTTTGCACAAGTTTCTTCTAGCTTGTTTTCTCCTGTATCTAAATTTCTTAAATAAGAGTTTCTAATGTATTTGTTTCATTGTTCTACATTCTTCACAGTATAACTCCGCTTGTATTGTTGAAGTGACAGTATCAGGGGCGTAGCTACTATGGGGCTAGGCGGTGCAGTGCACCGGGGCCCCTACGCTCAGGGGGCCCCCAAGCGTGGTTGAGAGGGCCCACGAGGCTTCATGGGCAAACTGGCGACCTTTTTTTTTTAGCTCTACAGTCGTCTAAGGGGGCCCATGAGACACAGGAAGCCCCTCACTGCTCAGGGGGGGGCCCAACCACTGCTCAGGGGCCCCCAACCACTGCTCAGGGGCCGTAAGCACAACTTAAGGGCCCCCATCCTCAGCACAGGGGGCCCCTACCAGCAACACAAAACAAAAAAAAGGTCGTCCATCTGGCCTGAGGGCCCAAAATAATTTTTTTGCACCGGGGCCCTTGTTGACCTAGCTACGCCACTGGACAGTATTATTACAGCTAACTGCTAAACAAAAATTTCTTATTTCTTAATAGCTGAAAAAGGTATTACTGTATAGAAATTATACCACATGTCTCATTTAGAGGAGTTACAAGAGACTGGCAAAAATTTCAAAGTCCTCAACTTTTCTGAGTCTAATTATTTCATTCTTGGGGACCATATATAATATTTTCATTTGTTCAGAATGAAAATAGAAATGTAAGTTTTCAATATTAGTTGTAGTTTGTTTAATTAATCCAGGAATTTCTCCACTTATGAAAATTCTCAGCACAGTTTTTCCCTCTTCCTATGAAATTTCTGACTGAAAAATAGATGTGAAGAAAGAATTTTAATCATGGAAATTTGTTTTCCTGTACTGAATAGAGACCTGTTACACACTTAGTTTCTTTGATTTTATAGTTATTATTCTGTTATTTATAGAAAATCTCAAAATGTGTTCTTGTGTTTAAAAATTCTCTTTGGAAATTCTAATTGCATGATTTTTTTTTTTTTAATGAAAGATGCTTAAAACCAAAATGTAATTGTTACATCCATTTGATAAAATTTTCTGTTTGCATATTTTTTCTTTCTTTTTTTTTTTTTTTTTTTTTTTTTTTTTTGGTTAGGTAATCGAGATATTTCTATAATGTGGACAACCTATTTGTTTGTCAACTACCTTAACCTATGACTGTTAGCAAGTAAAAGCCTGTATTGTGTTCTACAATACTGGTATTAAGAGCATTCATTCTTTGTTTCTCTTTTTTTAAATGTTAGTATAACAAACCTATTTTATTTATGCATTTGATGTAATACACACTCTACTTTATGTGCAGAATTTCCTGACTGAGTCGCTGAAACATTTGGACAAAATGTACCCATCTGCCAGCAACAATGGTGGAACACACATATCAGTAACATCTTCCCAGCAACAAGGTGGAGGGATGGAGACGAAACCCAAGGAGCTGAATGACATGAAAAAGTGAGGCTGGCTACGTCGGGCCACAGTCGCTGCGACTCATTCTTGGCCCTATAACTGACTCTACTTACTGCTACACTACTTTTGGATACTTATGTAATACCAGTGTGGCATTGTGTACCTTCAAAAATAATAAAAGAAGAAATGTGCATTGACTGTGACAAAATTCTATCACTACCATCGACAAAGTCTCACAAACATTTAAACTTAAAGTGAAACTGTTATAAATGTGGTTGGTGAGCTCTATCTGAAAATAACATTGACTTTAATTTAAAATGAGCGTGATTCACCTGATGTGAATCAAACAAAAGGTTATATGTGCAGCAAAAATTATCTTGATGTGATAATTATGTGCCATTTCTAACTCCCACTTCTTGCTAAAGTAAGTGGGAATACAGTGCAATGTTTTTAATGTGATTTTATGCAGCTGTTCTTGTAGGAAGAAGGTTGCATCTCCAAATGCAATAAGTCTTCCCCTACTTTTAAATGTTACACTCTCAGATTGTGAAACGAGGGTCTGCATCTTTTTTTTTCTTTTTAAATATTTTAATGTTAAAATGAGAAGCAGCTCCATTAGTGTAACTTACCATTCTACACAGTAGATAAACACTTGTACAATATTTTGCTGTACACGTGCATAGTTTATTTGTACACTGTTATAAATTTGAGGAATTGTTTCTACTGTGGTACTTTGCTCATTTGTCAGTTTTTAAATTTATTCCATTAATCTTTGAACTACGTGGATTCCATATTTTGTTTATGGAAATCATTTACATGTTGTACAGTATGAATCAAAATGCAGGGATCACTACTATTTTGGTTAGACATACTTATTATAAAATGCTGGGCAAGAATATGTGCATGTTAATGAATGACTTCAGTCAAATACTTAAAATATGAGGAATGTGTTATGACAAATGAACTTCAAATAAAATTTCTCACTTGATGAGAATACTTATGACAATTTTTGCAAACCTTCCCATGGCAACCCTTACATATTGGATGGCAGATTTAATAAAAAGCAAGACTTGACTGGAAAATAATCCATTACATGTTGGGGAAATCACTTCTCCAAAATTTTGTGATATAGCTTAATACATTCCACATTGAAAAATATATGGTTATGTACAATACCTAGAGTTTAATCAAACATCAAAAGAATGTGTGCATGTACATGGAATTAGTATGATATAGGTACCATAAAATAACATCCTTGACAAACTCTCAACGTGCCAAAATTTAATGCAAGATTTCAATCTTAAAATGGTAATTGTCTAAGATTCTTGGTATTGTTGCCACACATTTTGTATTAGTACTTATATATGATTTGTTTTATATAAACACATAGTTGATAGTTAATGATGTGTGTGTATGCATAGGTGTGAATGTGTAGTGTATAAATATGTAAAAATTGTTTTGCTTTATGATGTATCAACATCTGCATGCTGTACAAGAGAATTATCAAGGTGATACTATTGTTCAGTGAAGTTTAAATGTGAACTTATAAATTAAAATGTCTTATAATTTCTAAATGTGTGTTTAATTTCTTTGGTAATATATATTTGTTACCATGTAAATATGATAATGACTGAACATGTGCAATAATTGTTACTCAACTGGTTTTAGGGTTCATTAATTGTTTTCTATAAACAATGTGTCTGAAGTGCAATTCTATCAGCCAAGCAATATTAAGATTGTTTTCACTGGGCAAAAAGCAAAAGGTACAAATAAACCTTTTTGGGGGGAAAAATGCACATAGTTTTCATACAGATTAATTCATGTGACTAAGTTCTTTTTCTTTTGATACCAAAGCAGAATGATGCATGATCAGGAATAATGTTCATGAGACATGCAGCAAAAAGTGGAAACATAAATACAAAAAATAAACAATAGTGTAGAACTTTCATATTATAATAGAGGTTTAAAGAGGATGATAAAGATAGAACACAACAGAGTTAAGAAACAGCAAGGCAGTAGGAATAACTTTGAACAAGTAACCAAGGAAATGACAGAAGAAAATAAGGATGCTAAAGATAGGTTTATGAATAATATTATCAGTGCAGGAGTAGTGCTGAATGTTGCATCAATGGCTATATTAGAAAAATGATGGGAGGGGAAGATACTCAAACAATTGGAGATAAAGAAGGAAAAAAAAACTGATGATTCAACAGGCAGAGATATTAAGTAAATGCAACCTTTATGGGCTATAATAATACTTCTATTTTGTCGAACAATCTGGTGACAGGGTTTCTACTGACTGTGCATTCTGCTCATCATAACAGCTTTAACCTAACCCAGCAATCCTACTGGATGCAGGGGATCTACAGTTTAATGTGGAATCCAAATTACGGGAGTGTTCTGACATACTAGAGTTGCTAGAGGTGAAGATAGGGTCAAGACAGGGATTTGAACTGGGACCTTTTGATCTCTGGTAAGACCCTTTAACCATTAAGCCACCTGACCGCTGTATTAGAGACTATGATTCAGGAAGGGGAGGGTGTAAGTCAGATAATGAGCTAATTGGCACAATTTAAATTGAACAGACTAATATATATATATATATGTAAAGAATTGAAATTCATCCTGAAGATATTATGAAACAACTATGAATGTTAAAAATCATATAGCAGCTGGTGTAAAAAAATATTACTATAAATCTCCAAAAGATAGCAGAATATGACATTGTTGCTTATCCTAGATGTTATTTAGATTGAATTTGGATACTTGCTGCTTACTTGAGGTCCCTAAAAGTGCAATATTACATCCAACTCATAAAGGTGGAAAGACAAATAGGGAGGGGAGAAAATTACAGGAATATCAGTTTGACATCAATAATAGGTAAATTAACAGGGATAATACACAACCACTTCAGAAATATCTGTGAAGTAAGAAACTGGTTATTAAAATAGACAACATGGATTTAAGCAGAATATCAATGTGAATTTAGTGAGTTATACGCAAGATATTACAGATGAAGTGGGCAAGTGAGGCCAGATTAATAATGTAACACTAAGACATTTCTGAAGTAGGGATTCCCAAAGTTTTTTCTTACCACGGCACCCACCCACCTCCTTCCTCCAATTGCCACAAATTTATTATTATAAAGGTAAAAAAAGCAAGTATAAAATTCAATATATTTAATTTTTTATTGTATTTAAACTTAAAAAAATTAAATTTTCCGATATAAGTAAAACATTACAAACTTTAAATTTATTAAAAAGGATGAACAAAGAAATAATAAGTAGAATGAATGAGCTTACATTTCCTTTAACAAGATTCACTATTCTTGGTTGGATATTAGTAAGTGCACAGTGGGAATCATGAACAATTTTGAGTTGTTTTTATTGCAATAAGAGTCGAAAACTTTCTCACAAATAAGCGGTTAAACACGTTAATAAAATTGCAGTGCATGCTGTGATATGCTGGGATACACTTTGTAATACTTGGACAATGACATCAATTTATACATTTTAGTAAAATAGTATTTGACAGCAGCATCATTTTATTATTTCCAAAGCTTGAAGTTCTACGTCAAGTAATTACAGGATTCTACGATTTTTTTTTTTTTCTCAGACTTGTAGCTTCTCACTACTAACAATGATGTCTTGAAAGAAACTAATTATGTGGTGTTTCAGCTCTAAGAGCCAGTGACAGAGACATAGTTCATCCAGTGGTATAGAGAATGAGTAATATCAACAAGGACGGTGAAGTTACCCCGCAATCCACAACCCCTGATGTGTGCACACCCTGTTTAGGGAACCTATATTCCAAAGTATTTGACGGAGCTATAAAATGGTGGTAAATAAGTCAAAAACCATTGGAGTGGATGAAAAATTGATTTTTCTGAATTCTTCAAAGGGAAAAAGAAAAACATTAACACTAGGAAATGAAGTATCAGAAGAAGTGGAAGTCAAAATGGGAGTGCCACAGGGAAATATAATGGGACAACTGCTATTCATTATTCTAATGAATGATCGTGTTAATGGTTTACAGTCAGAAGTTAGATTGTTTTCAGATGATATAATGTTATATACTATAAAAACAGGAGAAGCCTGTGAACTGCTGGAAGTATATCTAGGTAGGCAGATCAACATATAGATAAATGCAAAGAGGAGCCAGGTTATCAGGTACACATATAAAAATACTAAGGGTTGATTATGATTATCGGCTGGGCAAAGAATTACTGGTTGCTGAACTATAAATATCTTGACATAACATTTGATGATAAACACAACTGTGTAGAAGACATTGGACAGGAGGTAGGAAATCCATCATTTGTTAGAGTGTCGTAAGGGAATGTATTAGAGAAGTGAAGGAATTGGGCAACTAATCTTTGGTCAGACCATTGCTTGCATATGGTGGGGTAGCAAGGGTACCACATCTTGGGTATCAAATACAGGGTTCTAAAGGGGATGCAAAGGGCTGCTAGATTTGTTTCAGAATATCACTGCAGAACACAATTGGTAACTGTTATGATAGAAGGTGAAATGGGATTCATTAGAAGAAAGGAGGAGGGTGAAGTGAGTGCTTGGAGTGTACATGGCATATGTTTGTGATGAGGCATGGTAAAATATTAGGGCAAGAATTAAGAGTGATGCATGGAAGGGAAAAGATTATCATAAACACACAATGGCACTCGATTCTTAGGTATATTGGTGTGTGAAGATTTTCTTTGATACATGAGGGAGGAAAGGACTGTTATAAATTACCAAGGGATGTTCTGACTAATCTACCAAAAATTCTAAAGGAATTTAAAATTTATAGATGCAAAGGTAGGTATGTACAAGAAATGGAAAAAAACTGGTGTATAGGGAAATTGCAATTATATTAAATTAATTAAAATACTCCTTAAAAATATATTTATACTCTACTTTCTGAAATGGCTCACAATTGACACTATATATAATATCGGTTTGTTCTTTTCTTATTATTAAAATCACAGTTATAACATGTTAGATTTCATGAGTTATAACAGGGACATTAATTAATTTTCATAACAAAAGAAAATCAGAATGAATGCTTAGTAGTTTATTGTTCTTTATGTTAAGTGCTGAACCGCCAATAAATAATAAACTAGTTTTTGTAAAATGATAACACACAAAACTATTACTTACATAGTAAAGGAAATTTCTTCTTTATTTTCACATTATTATCTACTGATTTATATCTTTTACACATGATTCAACAAATCTTCTTTGTCATAACTTTTGTCTAAATTTATTAATTTCATGTTTGTAACAAACTAAAAAAAACTTTCCATTTTCTAAATACAACTTTAATAAATTGTTATTAGCACATTTGTGTTAATAGAGATGATTCAGAATCTTTAATATATTGGCAACAAACTGGGTTTATAGCTTAAAGCTGTGGCCATTTCCTTTTGTTGAAAATAAAAAGCATTTGATCATTATTTTATATCACTATTATGCCAAACTCTTAAAGCTTTCATTTCCAATACCATCATTCAAAGATGCCTAGTAAGTCTCTGGCTGAAAGTGTTTCAGACACGCATTTGCTTTTCAATAAAAACACTTAAATTTTCTCAAGTAGTTAAGGCTAACTATTTCCAATTTACAAAATATTTTGAGATACAGCACTAGTTACTGCATACAACTTAATGCAAACAAGTAATTGTTTGAGAGCCTAATTTCTAACTTAATCTCATCAAGAATAAATACAGTAGAACTCCAATTATCCGAAATCCAATTATCCGAATCGCCGATTATCCGAATCGCTTTTTTAACTAAGACGGAAACGTACTGCGAAAAGGTTTCCCCTCTTTTATAAAAACCAACCCAAATTTCGGAATACTGCAGCTTTGTTTACCGAGTGGTATGGCGAAATTTTCATCCCTGAAGTGGAAAAACACCAAAAATCTCTTGGAAAAAAGGCATTTTCAATATACATACAATAATTAATTAATATAGACCCTTTTTCGGAAAAAATCCGATTATCCAAATTTTTGATTATGCGAATGGGGTCCGGTCCCAATTGATTCAGATAATTGGAGTTCTACTGTAATAAAAAAGTCATAATTTGCTACAACAGAATGTAGAGCAAATGGGAATTGGAGTCTATAAATCATGACACTAAGACCAAAATTTTTAATTAAAATCTTTATCAGTATTGGGGATGTGGCTTGCAATGACTAACAGATTGTAGAACTCTTGTTGCTGTTGGAATATTTCTGACAGGCAGGATGTGGAATTTCACATCACCTCCCCTCCTCTTTTTCCCCATCGTCTCAGGTCTGCTGTACACCTGGATTTTTCCTGGAAACAAAACTAGCTGACCATAAGGTGGACAGAAAAGGGACTGATCATTCCTTGGACTGTATATAAAAGAAGTGGACATGAAAAAATATCAGATCACTACTTTCAGTATTATTAATTGTTCTTGCTGCAGTGGCTGTTATTGACTACAGAATTTCCATTGATGATAACTATATTGACAGTGAAGTGCAACATTTAATTAATCAATGAGTGAGTAAAAGTCTCTGTCCGAGAATTTCTTGTACTGTAGGACAATGCCAGTCAGCAGTAGCGTAGTGTTAGACATCACCGAGGCCAACGCCATAGCTGGACAGCTGCAGGACACTGAATAGGATAATCACAGCCCCATGTTACATAATACAATCACCTAAAAGTTTCTCAGTAGCCCAGCAAATGCCAGGTAGCTAGCCAGAAGAATAATTTATTAGAAATGTTCATGCTGTTTTAAAATTTTTAACTAAGTTAAATAAATCATAATTGTTTAAAACTATAATTGCTGCTCACTCAAGTTAGGAAAAATAAGAATCAGTCCTTTTTCATTTCCCACGGTAATGTCAACTATTGCAAATTTGATTTGTTCATTTAAATTGTCGAAGGTATCATGGCTGATCCTCCCACACTGCTGTATGCTACAAAGGAGGGACACAACTGTGAAACTACAGACTACAATACTATAGATATTTAAACAATCCCCTTACTAGGATTTTATCACTGTGGTGTGCATGCACCTCACTCTAGTATCTCTGGTAGTCACCACTAACTTGAAGTCTATAACCAAGATCTAGTGCTTTAATCTATTTACTGCAATAGAATATTTCTTGAATCAATTTCCAACATTGTCTTACCAGCACAACATTCCAAATTTCCACAACTCACTTCATCATTTGCATTAATTACATCTACTCATGCAAGTATTGCTTGATCTGTGGTAATACAGTAGGAATTCAGATAAGTGCCTTCTTGTAATTTTATTTCCCTGCTGAGGTACTGTTGAAGTTATTGTTGAAAAAATCCTCCTAAAGCCCATTGTATATATGTCACTTTTGCTACTTGGACTGGTTCAGACAAAAAATTTCTTGGTTTCATTCAACATCCACCATGATTTTGAGTTTATCTGGGCCTAGTCACAAAATCATAGCATTTTCATAAGAACTGTTGCTTCCCAATGAGATGACAAACTTCTTACTTCTATTGATACCAAACCCAATAACCTCCAACAATGCTTTCTATTTACAGGTGGCTCATTCCAGCACCAAATATTCTTCTAACATGTTAATCACATAGGCATCCTTGCTTGTGCACCTACAGCTAACTGTAACCATGCTTGAGTAATCTTAAAACACAAGTCCCAAAAATCAAATACACTAAAGGTAGATATTAACCTCCATTCATAATGGGTCTTGAATATTTTGGCCCTAAACTTTGTGCCGGAGAGAGTCATGTTCCAGTCCTTCAATAAAAATCATCCTGTAAAAACTACTCCCCATCAAACACTATCTTGAGTTGATATGTAATTTAGTAAATATCTTGGGTCACAGACATTAATCTCCATACTCACTGAAACTCTCCCGAACTTCCTTCCTCTGTACAGGCTTATGTTACAAGATCTGAAGCATTCATACCTACATCATTTTTTCAAAGTTGTTAACTGGAGAATTTCCCCTTATTTCTCATTGCAAAATTCACAGTTCTGAAATCATTTTCTTTTCTTAGTTAGCCACATTGATGGTGGGTAGAAAACGAACACTAATAAAAATGTTATATAGTCACTATTCATCCTAATCGATGCAACACACATTATTTCAACAATTGTTTAATAGACTGCATTGTTAGGTTTGTACTTGACAACATAAATTAATCTGAATAAGCAGGTGAAAACCAGCATATCAACCCAATCAATGGTATCAGATCCAGCATTGCCAAATACTCTTATTCAACAATTTCAGAGACACCTCTTTCCCACATCCCATCTCACCACCAATTAACTTCCCTTCCTATTGAAATATCATAATGAGATGTCAATAAAAGAATGTATAAATGTGTGAGAGGTAGGTGTTATAAAATAATCTTTGATGTGACTGTCTACACAGCACAAAAATTTATATTTCACTTGTTAATCTTATTTTTCATCCTTGTTAAACTCATTTTTTGTCATAATCTTTATTTTTGGGAAATATATTTTAATGCTGAAGGTTTTTTCAGTATCAGAGTTAGTAAAGTATGGGGGTAAGAGTTTCCTTCAAGTTTTAATTTTTTTTTTTTGTGGATGAATTTTGGATTCATTTCCTGAGTTTAATGATTGTGGACCAGACTTTATGTGCTAAAGCACCTGTCAAACAATTTAATATGAAAAATTTGTTTACAGAGAAAAAGCGAAAGTATAAGAACAAGAAAGGTTGATGGAGGAATTGCAGGAACAAAATATGAAGCCACAGCTATCCAAATTGGAACAATGTATAGAGGAAAACATTCATTATCGCAATTAATTTGAAGTTATTTATAGTTACACCAAAATTTATTTTATTTTGAAGTAACAATCTGACAGAAAAGGTATATATTTATAATTCAACAAAAAGAGTCTTAACAAAGACAAAATAAAAATATTCACTGCACATGCTGATTATAGCAATATCAACAACTTCAATACCATTAATTGCATTTGAGTGTTGAGATACCAAAAAAAACACCCACCATTCAAATGTGGAAATATTAACAAGTCCCTTGCACAAAACTCCCAAAATTCTTCAGCAAAAGATAATCCACTTTTCATATTTACTAAAGAAAATACTGGGCCCCATCAATACACTGAATTATTTTTCCTTATCAATTTTTAGAGCTATAACCAGTAACTTAGGTTTCCTTTCCTCTCTTTCATCCCCATTTATCTATTCCCTTCCTTGCAATCCTACACAGCAATTTTTCACCTGTAAGAAAACATACAAACAGTACATTGTGTCTGTAATCAACCTGAAAACTTTTCCTTAATATAGGTAGTTCCATATTCTAGAGTGCTTTAACTTATAAATTGTTTTGGTACACTGATATCATGTGTGCATGTTCATTGTCACATCACTTAACTTTGTAAGTAGTATTTTATTCATTTTTTCTATCCAGTCAATTACATTACTGAATTTAGTTTCAGATATTTTAAAAGATTTTCCTTTCCACAAATAAAGGATTTGGATAGGTGGACAATAAAGCAAGTCTTGGAAATGTGGAAGAAGCCAAATCTGAGATAAACAGAACAAGTCAAAAAAAAGATTTTTTAAGGAAAAACCAATTGATCACATGGGGAACTTAATTTTTACCATGGGTTTCTTACTCCACACAATAGTATAATAGTTACACATACCATTGTAGCACCTATTTGTTCTATATCAGTAACATGTAGAACAGAAATGCAAAATATCATCATTTATCTTAGCTGAGTATAGAAGTGAGCTCAGTTAAAACAAGTTGTTCCAAATGTAGCAAAGCTTTTTTTTTTTATTAATATCTTAGTTTCTTTAAAACAGAGTAAGATACCGACAAATTACTGAAATTAAGGAGCTGATGAAAAATGTTTAAAGTAAAATTGTGCACAGATCATAAGTAAATATGAAGGAAATTGCCACTGGGGCACAAGCACCATCAAACTTAGTGATCATCATCCTGAACAGCCCCCTACCAGGTCTTACATCCATCCAACATTCCTCCTTTCCCGCCACTGACCATCTCACTTCTCTATCTTGCATATATTATTTTTTATTCCCTCAATCCTATGGCCTTCAGAGGCATGGGTGCCGGCAGGATTACTTTAAGAGAGGTGCATCTGTATCTTTTTTTACATTATATATATAACATTTATTACTTATTAACTAAAGCCTTGATCAAATTTGGACAACAACCTAGACGCCTTAAGTTATTATTCAAGCAGTGAATTTAATAAAACAAATTTTGTTTCTTAATCTTTTTCTGTATATTTTAATTCATAGCAGGGAGGTGGAAGTGCATCCCCTTGCCCCCCCCCCCCATCCCAGTGCCCATGTTCATAGGGCCTTTCCTCATTCATATGTCTTATCTTTCAATTCTACCTTGTGTTGGTTTCTTTTTAATTGTTGCCTGTAAGGCTTGCGCAAGCTCAGCCACCCATTTCTCTCTACTTGACAAAGAGTTAGCCCCAAAATGTTTTTTGTTTTTTTTTTCGTGTGTGTGTGTGTGTGTGTGTGTTAGTATATTATTTCATGTTGCTGCTGCCCTCCTCCATTCAACTTTGGAGTGTTGGGTATAATTTATCTTTTCTTTCAACATAAATATCACCTCATGGCAGTTCTTTACCTCCATTTTTAATTACTTAATTTAACTTAACTGTGATGGAAAGCATGCCAAACTGGCAATTCCCATAGTCATCTATTTACTCCTTTCTTCTAATTATTGTTTTATTGTCTTATATCCTTATAGTGTAAATTCTCCATCCCTTTACATTTGCCCTTTACAAATTTTATATTTTTTCCTGCAATTCTCCCCCCCCCCCCCCCCTACAAGCCTGTTATGCAAATTGTACAGTCTAGTTGCTCCAATCTTACTCCTCTGAAACTTAATTTAAGTGGCCTGAATTCTGCTAATATCCCCACCCACTTTTTTTAATAACCTGTGCTTCAAAATCATATGTCAGAATTAGTACAAAGAAAGTCCTGTAAATAATCCCTGTGCCCTTCTGTGCCACCTACCTGCTACACATCAGTTCTATGACACACCTACAGAATTCTTGTGTCCTTTTGTATCTTCCACTTATTTTCTCCCTCTTTCTCTCATGCACTTCTGTCAAAATTCCAAAATACAATACTTCTACAATACTGTATCTTACCTCCACATTTGACCTCCAAATTAGCCCCCTTCTGAGTTTTAATTACCAATTTACATTTTTTTTCAGAGAATTGCATTATGTAACACTTCACTGTTTATTGGCACACATGCAAATGCTGTAATACGGTATGCTTTCAAATGCCATGATTAGAATTTGCCTTTACTCGTAATGTCTATCTTGTAATTGCCTTACCACAAATATTAATTCCACTATTGATCATCCCCATCAAAAGCCAAATTCATCCCCTCGTAGTCCACTTTCCACCACTACCCTTATCTTTCTCAAAGAATTTTGCAGAATGATACAAGAAATTTTCTTTCATCTCCCTACTTGAAGATTGGCACAATAATACCCCTCTTCAGTGTCTACTGGAATCTTTTTCCACACTAATCTCATCACTCTGTACAATCTCTGTACGCCCACTGCTTTTATCATGTTGACTGATAGTTGATCCATACCAGGTGCATTGCTACTTTTTCTTTTCCTTAGTGAATCTTTCACTTTTCTTGAAGTATCATTTTACATCTCCAATTTATTTTTTTTTAATTTTTTAATTGAAATGGAGCACAGGCTCTGGTGGCAATTTCCCTACACACCCATCTTCCCCCTATCCTGCACCTACCTACATTTGCCCTCTAAAAATTTTATCTTTAAATTCTTTCAAAGTTTTCGGTAAATTATTCATCATTTCTCTTGGTAACTCATTCCAATCCCTGACACCCTTACCTAAAAAAGAGAATCTTCCACACCCTTGTGCCTGAAATCGAGTGCCAGCTTGTGGTCATGGTCATCTTTTCCCTTCCATGAACTACTTTTCATACCTATTGCAATATCTTTCCATGCCTCATCGCCAGTATATGCCCTGTACACTCCCATGACCCTCATCATACTCCTCCTGTCTTGCAATGAATCCCATTCCAGCTCCTTTATCATATCCGTCACTGATTGCATTCTGCAATAATTTCCAGAAACAAATCTAGCAGCCCTTTTTTGAACCCTCTCCAACTCCTGTATTTGATACGTAAAATGAGGGTCCCATACTACACTACCATATTCGAGCAATGGTCTGACCAAAGTTTTGTACCCCAATTCCTTGACTTCTCTCGTACATCCCCTCATCACTCTCTCCAACAAGTGCAGAACTTTGAAACCTTTTCCTACCACCTGTCCTATGTGTCCTGCCCAGTGAAGTTTTTTAATTGTTAGCTCTAATGAGGACAATTAGATTTGTCTGTAAAGAAGCTGGATTGGGGTTCGTTGAAAGACAGATGGAGGGTGAAGAAAGTGCTGGGAATAGACAAGGCATGTATGGGTGATGAGGATTGGGAAGATATTGGTGGAAGAATTAAGAGTTGTGCATGGAAGAGAAATATGATCATGAACACAAGCTGGCACAAGAGAATGCCAAATTTTTCCTTTTGTAGGTAAGATAGTCAAGAATTGGAACAAATCAATAAAAAAAAGTGAATAATTAACCAAAAATGCTGAAATTATCTAAAACTGAAATTTGTGAAGGGTGAAAGTAGGCAGGTACAAGAAAAGAAAATATAGGTATATAGTAAAATGGACACTGGAGTGTGTGCTCTGTCATAATGAAATTGAAATTCCCTACTAGCCATTTTACTAAACTACTACTTCTACTTTTTTTTAAATTTTTGATTACAATTTCATCATTCACTTACTTGTTTAAACCAATAGTGAATAAACACAATTGGAAATATCAGGAAGAAAATCAATAAACAATTGGTTTCAATGGAAGACAGTAAATATGAATAAAAAAGATTATAAACAACAAGTAATAAATTTTAAATATTAAACCTTTCCCAACATATTATAGCCACAGTGAAAAGAACCATTGGAAGGAAAATAAAGTAAGAAGAGATACTTATCATAAATTCTATTAATGTATTGGTGGTAAGAATATTATGACATGATTCAGAGTGTTCAACATGTAAATAATTTGGTGAATCAGTGGAGGACTGGAGGATTTGATAATATTATAAAAATTAAGTTACAGCAAGAAACCTTTCCTTGTTTGTAATAATTACATACATATTAATTAAATGTAGATGAGCCCAAGTTGGATAGTTATTATTAAGTGTAAAGAAGCTGATGCTTTGATGGCAATTTAAATACAAACTACTTCTTAATTACACAAGTAACTTTTAACAAAGTTTAAAAATTTTAATGTTTATTTTAATGTTTGTTCCTCACTGATGCTGTAGATAGGGCTGTGAATGGAAAAAAGACCCTAACATATCTATACATTTAATAAGATTGTAACTGAATGAAAGTCTGTACATTTATAGAATTTCTAAATGGGTACGTCAGCATGGAATGAAGATAAATGCCAAGAAGAAGTCAGCTTATTAGGTACACAGATAAAAAAAAAAATAGATAAAAAACCCTTGTTTATGATTATGGGGTGGGGTCAGAATTGTTTATTGAAGGCTTGAAGTGTAAATATCTTGATGTAACATGTGGTAATTAACTCAACTGGGCAGAGCACATTGGGCAGGTGGTAGGAATAGGTTACAAAATCCTACATTCACTGGAGAGGGTGATGAAAGGATATACCAGAGAACTCAGGGAATTGGGTTACAAAAACTAGAGGACAGGAGAAAGGTGAAGAGAGTGCTGGGAACGTACAAAGCATACGTTGGTGATAGGGCTTGAATGGATATTGCTCAAAAAATTAGGAATAGTGCATAGAAGGGGAAAGATGACTGTGACCACAAGCTAGCATTCAATTTCATGCGTACCGGTAACGAAATGGAAAAATCTTCTTTTGTAGGTAAGGGTGTCAGGTACTGGAACAAATCACCAAGTGATGAATAATTTACCAAAAATTCTGAAGGAATTTAAAACCGAAATCTGTAAATCACAAAAGTAGATGGGGGGAACAAGTTAACACTCAAATTATATGAGCTCATTTTTAAAAAAATAAATAAATAAAGCTTGATTAGATGACTAAGGCAATTGCCACCAGAGCATGTGCTCCATCACAATTAAATTAAATAGTTTTGAAAAATGAGTTTGGGGGCATTGTTAATGACATACAGAAAATGAATTAAATGTTTTTAAAATTTGTGTCTTACTGTCCCTCTGTCTGTCCGATTGGATGAAAGGGAATCACACGAAACTCAATGGTTCAATTTTGATGGGGTTTCAAGTATTGTATAGATCATGGTCCCAGAGGTAGTGAATGTTTCATTTACAGTAGAACTCCAATTATCCGAACTTCAATTATCTGAATCGCTGATTATCCGAATCGCTTTTTTAATTTAAACGGAAACGTACTGTGATTCAAATAATAATGATTCTGCCTAAATACCACATGAAACTTCTCACTGTCAAGCGGATCTGTGACTTTGCTGCCAAAAAACAGATGAATACAGTCAAACAACTTACTTTGACCTAGATGTTAAGCAAGCAATGACTTTTAATTACAGTACAGCACGTACATTGTACTAATGTACAGCACTTGTTACTACACTTAACATGTAAAATTGTTGCCTTTTCATTTAATAAATTAAAAGCTCTTTTCCTTTAAGTATAGTTTCTTCTCCCATTTTCAACATATATACAGCAATTATTTAAAATAGACACTTTTTCGGTTGTTGTTGTTGTTGTTATGGTTTAAGGGCGCGTCGACGGCGAGGTCATTAGTGCCCTAACGACCGGCTTAGCAATGTGGCTTAAAATCCATGTTCTACCGTCTGTATGGTCGACTGTAGAGGGGTCGGCCAGACAGACGGCGAATAGAGTAAAATGCTAAAATGTTGGCTGTAAAGGGGCCATTAAAAGACTAACATCACAGCTCATGTCCGGCTGGCTGTAAAGGACCAGCCAGACATAAAAACTTAAATCTAACAGTAAAATGAACACAGATGAGACAAAACAAATCAATAACTATGTACACGGATGAGTGGCTGTAAAATGGCCACTCATCCACCTTAAAAGATTAGGCCGGTCTTCCCAAAATTTTTGGGATCAGACCACCCAATACACAGAATTTTAAAACTTTAGCCACATTGCTAGCTTCATTACTTAAAATAAGGGACAGATCGTTGGCTAGGCCAACCTCTGCCCTTAAGTCAAAAAATAAAACACACTCTGTTAAAATGTGGCGTACCGTCAAAGGTACGCCACAAGCATCACATTCCGGTGGGTCCTCCCGGCGGAGAAGAAAGCCGTGTGTCAGAGGACAGTGCCCTATACGGAGGCGAGTAACGAGAACCTCATCCCTCCTCGCCTGCTGGAAGGAGCTGCTCCACGGCTGAACGGTCGGTTTGACCAGCCGGAGCTTGTTATGCTCAACTTCCAGCCACTGCCTCTGCCAATCATCAAAAACAATTCTCTTCGCCGCCGAGGCAAGGTCTGACTTTGGGACCGGTACAAAGTCGATTCGGACCTTGTCACAGGCTAACTTGGCAGCTTCATCTGCTGCCTCGTTCCCCCTGATTCCCACATGGCCCGGTACCCAGCAGAATAATACCTCCTTTCCACGAGATTGGAGGGAAAGGAGGGCGTCCTGGATGTCCTGGACTAGACGGTCTGCTGGGTGCATATTACCTATGGCCTGAATACAGCTGAGGGAATCACAGCATATGATGAAACACTTATCAGGATTTACTTTCATATGCTGGAGCGACTTTAGCACGGCGTAGCACTCGGCAGTAAAAACGCTGCACCTGCCGTCTATTTTGAATGTGTAAGTCGCTCGAGGGAACACTACGGAGCATCCTACTCCGTTAGCCTGCTTAGACCCATCCGTATACACCGGGGTAAACCTGTGATGCTCATTTAGAACGTCTCTAAAAACATTATTAAAAACACTATCAGCGGTACAAACTTTGTTGTACCGAGACAGGTCCAAAATTATTCTGGGCCTCTTTAAAAGCCAGGGAGGAGATTTACTCCAACCCTGGTGATAAAAAGATGGAAGCTCTAATCCATATTGTTCTAAAATAGCCCTTGTACGGTAGCTGAACGGTTTTGTGGCTCTATGCCGGTTGGCATAGAGCCGCTCGTGGTTGGGGTGTAGAACTATGTCGTACACGGGACTGCCAGGTGTTATGGCAACATGAAGGTAGTGTCGCACCATGAGGAGTTGCCGGCGGATGGTGAGTGGCGGCTCGCCCGAGTCAGCACAAATGCTGACAATAGGGCTGGTGCGATATGCACCCGTGGCGAGCCGAATTCCAGCATGGTGGACACTATCTAGTATACGGAGATAACTGTCCCGTGCCGAACCATACACGATACAACCGTATTCCAGCCGCGACCGTACAAAGGCTCTGTAAAATTGTAGCAGGCAGGAGCGGTCAGCGCCCCATGACCTGCCACACAGACATTTTAAAACATTTAGAGCTTTTGAGGCTCTGGCTTTCACATCTTTGAGATGTGGTAGCCAGGTTAATCTGTTGTCTAAAATTAGGCCCAGAAACCGAACTGTTTCAGTAAAACGTAAAACGGTATTCCTCAAGGTAAGATGGGGTTCTGATAAAAGGCTTCTGCTACGAGTAAAAAGTACACACCGGGTTTTCTCCGCAGAGAAACGAAAACCGGTGTGCACTGACCATTCATCCAGCCTGTTCAACGTGAGTTGCAGCTGCCGCTCTGCGCTCCTCAGGCTGGACGAAGCAATAAAAATTAAAAAATCATCCACATATAAGGAGTACCCTATAGGACTCCTTATTATGGCTGTAATGCTATTTATTGCAATTGCAAAAAGGGTCACACTTAAAACTGAACCTTGAGGAACACCATTTTCCTGAATAAAAAGATCAGACACTTCACTACCGACTCGGTACCGGAAGCAACGACCAGATAAAAATGATTTTAAAAAACGGGGTAGGTTGCCCCTAAAACCCCATTCATGTAACTGTTTTAAAATCAAATTGCGCCAGGTAGTATCGTAGGCCTTTTCAAGGTCGAAAAAAACACCCACAAGGTGTTGGCTGCGGACGAACGCATCCTGTATCGCCGCTTCCAGCAGGATCAGGTTGTCCAAGGTGGAACGGAACTTCCTGAATCCACACTGAAAGCGGCTCAGTAGGTTTTGGGATTCTAGACACCAGACGAGGCGGCGATTAACCATCCTCTCCAGTGTCTTACCCACGCAGCTTGTAAGGGCGATACTACGATAGCTACCTGGCAACAATTTGTCTTTGCCAGGTTTTAAAATTGGAATTAGTGTTGCTTCTTTCCACGAGTCAGGGAAGTGTCCTCCGGTTCATATGTCATTAAAAGTATCCAGAAGGTACTCTTTAGCATCTTTACTAAGATGCCTCAGCATCTGGTACTGGATCAGATCAGGACCTGGAGCAGTGTCGTTAGCGCTATTCAACGCTGACTCCAGTTCCCAAAATGTAAATGGGCAGTTGTATGCCTCTGTATTCGACGAATCAAAGCACAGCGCGCGCCTCTCGGCAGCAACTCTTTGTCGCTGGAACCGAGGTTCAAAGTTGGCCGATGAAGTGACGGCGGCGAAGTTCTCCGCCATCAGCTGCGCTATGCTTCGTTCGTCGGTAATAATACGTCCATGATCCAGTAATCCAGATACTGGTGGGCGGGGAGTACCTTCCGGATATACGGCGAATGGACTCCCATACTTTCGATGAAGGTGTGGAACGATTTATTGTGCTCACAAAGTTCTGCCATGACCTCTTCTTGCTCTCCTTAATAACTCGACGCGCCTTAGCTCTGGCAATACGGAACGCTGCTAGGTTGTCAGCTGTTGGGCACAGCTTAAAACGACGTAGCGCCCGTCTACGACCCTGGATGGCGGAACGACAATCGTCGTTCCACCAGGGGACGGGCGTCCTTCGCAGCGTTCCGGAGCTTTTCGGCATGGAGACGTCAGCTGCACGGTGAATCACTTCTGTGAAGTGATTCACCTTCTCCTGTATACTACCACAGGGTTGTAGCAGTACAGAACGGCAGAAGAGCTGCCAATCTGCACCACTGACGTTCCATTTACGCCGGTTATTACCTCCTCCCCGCTCACACTCAACGTGCATCCAAACAGGGAAGTGGTCACTTCCATGTAGGTCGCGATCCACCTCCCAATGTACGGAGTCCGCGATGGAGGGGGAGCACAAGGAAAGGTCAATGGCAGAAGACGTACCGGTAGCAGCGGTGAAATGAGTCATTTGCCCTGTATTCAGGATACAAATTTCCTCCTGCTCTATCAATCTACCAACCACTCGGCCCCTGGGGCAATCGGTGGTGGAACCCCACAACACACTGTGGGCGTTGAAATCTCCCAAAAGGAGAAAGGGCCGAGTGAGTTGTCGTATAATGCCAACCAGGTCGTCGTAGCCGACTGACACACTGGGTGGCAGATAGACAGAGCATACGGTCAGTTGAATTGGACCGTGTATTTTCACCGCTACTGCTTGCAGATGAGAGGTGAGAGCAATGGGTTCGGAGTGGACAGTGTTCCGAACAAACACGGCCACTCCGCCCTTCGCTCGATCACCCTCGGTATCGTCCTTCCGGAATATGTCATAACCTCTTAGCACTGGCTGATGTTGTGGTCTAAAATGTGTCTCCTGTAGACAGAGACACAATGGATTAGACCGTGCTAAGAGTTGGACTTCCTCTTTGTGAGCCTGAAATCCGTTTTCGGGGTCCGAAGACGACTTTTGTCCTAAGGCCTCGGCGTCTTGCGGAACTTTGTTCCGCCGAGGCCTTGTCCCCTTCCTCCCCACCCCAGTTGGAGAACTGGGAGGAGAAGTTGAAGGGGACTTCAAGAACATGGTGGGGTCCGTGTGTTTAAACTTCGGACCCCGAACCTTCTGCACTACCTGCCATCCGCTTCCAGCAGATGGCGTTGCTGCTGCTACTATTGCCGCTGCCGATGCAGCTTTTGCCATGGGTGCTGCTTCTGCTATTGCAGAGGCACCCACGGCTGCAGCTACTGGTGCGGATGGCCGTGCTTTGGCTGGTGGACTTAATGACCCTGCTGCTGTAGTGGTCGGGTTAGCAGAAGCGCTACTACCGACGACCGCGGTCCCTGGTGTTAGGACCTTAGTGGGCTGCGCACCACACTTGCACTGGCACGAGCATGTCATGCTCGTGCCCGTGTCTACTACGGTCGTCTGCGTAGCAACGCTCTCCTTCCTGACGGGAGTTGACAACGTTTTGGCGAAGCTAGTGGCGAAGACCGGTGGCGCCAGCGCCTTAAACCGTTTCTTCGCCTCGCCAAAAGATATTCTTTCCTTAGTCTTCAACTCCTGTACCTTCTTTTCTTCAAGGTACACTCGACACTCCCTGCTCCAGGCTGGATGTGGCCCGGAGCAGTTAATGCACACCTGTGGGAGGGTGCAGCTTGCACCCGGTTCATGAGCCGATTTTCCACATTTCCCACAAGTGGCGTTGCCTTTACAGTTCGCCGTCGTATGCCCGAACCGCTGGCACTTAAAGCAGCGCATCGGGTCCGGGACATACGGGCGAACATTCAAATTTAGATATCCAGCTTTAATGGATTTCGGCAACGTCGGAGTGTCGAACGTCAGGACGAAGGTGGCAGTCTTCTCAAGATTGCCGTTAACCCTTCGTTTGATCTGCCTAACCTCAACCACATTTTCTGATCCCCACTCCTTAAGGAGTTCCTCGGACTCTATATC
Source organism: Vandiemenella viatica (assembly GCA_031002005.1). Classification (NCBI taxonomy): domain Eukaryota; kingdom Metazoa; phylum Arthropoda; class Insecta; order Orthoptera; family Morabidae; genus Vandiemenella; species Vandiemenella viatica. The sequence continues at coordinate 97,387,853 of CM061919.1, read as the reverse complement.
AATAAGATCCCTACAAAAGATCACTCCTTTGCTGGAGTTTAGAGTTTTATGGAGTTCGCATTTCACTGCGAACTCCCCGAGCTTCTCACACTTAAGGAGTGAAACAGCCTGCTTGCGGTTAGATGTTTCAAGAAGCAGGGTCCCATTCCTCAGCTTTTTCACACTTTTTAGGGTACCAGATATCCCCTCTATGCCTTTCTGTATATAGAACGGAGAGACCTTTTCAAAGGACCCCTCCGTTCTTGCCATGATAACAAAGGCGTTGTCTATAAGACAACCCTGTCTTTTACTATTGTCTTGTTTCGGGGGAGGGCTGTCAACCCTCACCCGCTTGTTGGAACCGGGTGTATTTTTTTTAACCTGCGGCACACCCGAACCGCAGGGGTTTTGTTTTTGTTTGTGAGATTGCATTTTGGTCCCACGAGCAAAAAACATGATAAAAAGAAATGCTGATACAACAGGGGTGCGCAGGTGCCCCTGAGGTTGCACGTTAGCGTGTGATCCACCTCTCACACATGCACCTCCTCGGCACGTGGCTGACCTTGAGGTTGAGGGGTTTTTTATAGAGGTTTTTACCGTCCTCGCGATCCGGGCGATGAAGCCAAGATCCCCGTTCTCCTAGGCACACAACGTTCCACCGCCACGCCCTACGGTGGTCGTTGAAGCATGGTAGGAGTTTACGGTGTGGGAAACTTGCGGCGCTCACAAGTTTCCAGCTCGGGCACCGCGGGTTCGCCAAACCCATACCTGGCACTTGCGTACCAGGCCCCTGCGGGGCACTTTTTCGGAAAAATCCAATTATCCGAATGGGGTCTGGTCCCAATTGATTTAAATAATTGGAGTTCTACTGTAGTTGTGAAGCTGAAAAATTAATATTCATTTTTTGTTGAGTGTGAGTCATGCAAGAACTACTGTTCAGATTTAGTTAACTCTTGCAACTGAAATGCTTATCATGATTTCAGTTTGAGTGTGTAAGTCAGTACCGGATTAACCGTGTAGCAGGAGGTAGCAAATGCTACGGGCCCCGCACTAGGCTAGATGGCAAAAATTCAAGGGCCCCTTCTTCACATTAGCTACGGGCCCCGCGCTGTCTTAATCCGGCCCTGGTGTAAGTGGCACTGTATTATTCAGAGGAATTAAGTTACTTTTTCCCCCCTCACTGGTGATGTGTTAACTGTGATGTTATTGGATTAATGCCAACATTAACTGTCCATGTAAACTAAATATGCACAAAATAAAATGAAACATTTTAAGGTCAACAGCACATGAAATTTATTTGTATAAATATATTATCAGACATGGAAACAGTAATGGGAAAGGGCTTTCTCTTAGTCATTTTAAAGGAACTTATAGAACTTAACTAAGAACAGAATACAAGAGATGAGAATTATTTCAGAGGCTTCAGGTAGATTAAAAAGCAGCACTGAAGAGGTGAAGCATTTTTAAGAAGTCAAACAGAGTGCAGTTACAGTTCTGATATATTTTAAAGAAAAGTAATAATGTGTAAATCTAAAGTAATGAATTTTTAGATTTCACAGGATTTAAGTTTGGAAAATGAGTTATTTGGGGTTTATTTTAAAGAAAGAATAAAGGTAAGAATGTGTGATAATGACTGAATAAGATACAATGGGACAAAAGAGAGAAATAAGGAGATATTTAAATATGATTTAAGTATGTGAATTAAATACAAAGTTTATTTGGTGAAATAAATTGGGGGAAATTAAAAGAAAAAAAGTGTTAGTATAAATAAGAGAAGCATATAACATGAATTTGGGGAAATAGCAAGTATTTTTATGGAAATTAAGAAAAATTATAATTACAAAATAGCCTGGAAATGGTTTCAAGGAATTATAGTGGAAATTAGTTCAGTATGGAGGTTTGGAGAAGCCAGTTTGTGGTTGGTAAATTCAGTCATGTGGCAGAACAAGAGCACCATACATGTTTTGCTCAGTTTAAATTTAAAATATTTGCACCACTGACTTTTTATTAATTTAATTGCAATGGAGCACAGGCTCCAGTGGCAATTTCCCTACACTCCCATCTTCGCCCATTCTGCACCCACCTACATTTGCCCTTTACAAATTTTATTTTTAAATTCTTTCAACGTTTTCGGTAAATTATTCATCATTTCTCTTGGTAAATCATTCCAATCCCTGACACCCTTACCTAAAAAAGAGAATCTTCTCACACCCTTGTGCTTGAAATCGAGTGCCAGCTTGTGGTCATGGTCATCTTTTCCCTTCCATGCACTACTTTTCATACCTACTCCAATATCTTTCCACGCCTCATAGCCAGTATACGCCCGGTACACTCCCATAACCCTCCTCATCCTCCTCCTGTCTTGCAATGAATCCCATTCCAGCTCCTTTATCATATCTGTCATTGATTACATTCTTCAACTTTGGTAGGTGATAAGTTTATTTTCCATTTCCTTTGTTATCTACACTGTTTAGCTATATAACAGTTTGTTTGCTCAATGGTACATTTCGAAGAGATTTCCAAACAGTGAATTACACCTTTGTGAGTATTAAGTTATTCAGCCAACATGGAATTGCCACACCAGTATTAGACAGTGATAAACTGTTATAATCAATATCATTGTCAGGGTACATCAGCCATGATTGTCAATCTAAAGTAGACTTATCCTACCATTCCCAACATTAAATGTAAACATTCCAGTTACAAAACACATCAGTTATGACACTAGCGTTTTTATCATTAATGCTTATTCTTGTTTAAAAGTTCTCCACAGCAACTCTTTTGACAATAATACAGACACATGTCAGCAAGAGAGAGATTATCAGTTCTGAAATTCTTAAGTTGGACAATTGAGAATTAAAACTCACATTAACAGGAAAATATCCAGGTATATATGGCTAATGAACTATTAGAGATAGGTTTCCATATTTAACTTTTTGTAACTATATTGTAACTTTATCTGAGATAAAATGTGAGAACTTGGGCAATGTGTTTTGAATGATTGTCATGGCCCTTCAGCCTTCAACTTTGGTAGTTGATAAGTTTATTTTCCATATCCTTTCTTATCTACACTGTCTAAAAGCTGTTTCTCTTTCCATAGTATCAGTATTATTCAATGCAATTTACCCAAACATCTGAAAGTAACACATTTGAAAATATCAAATATAGTATGAATTTTTCTGAAAAAAAAATATAGGCTATTATAAAATTACTTTTTCAATCATTAATCATTACAGATTAAATTAATAATAAATGTCTCCAAATCATGAATGGTATGTAGAAAAAACCACATTCTTAACACATTTATTTTTTGTTAATATGTTACAAATATTCTCTTTAAAATAATTTAATCCAATAAAACACAAAAAAAAAAAAAACCACCAAAACACATAAAAAAAAGTAAAGTAAATGTAAAAAGAAAGAAATTTCACATTCAAATCACTTTCAGATGAATTCGTTTTAGTGAACAAAATCTGCCTGCTCAGATCAGTGTATGAAATTAGATGCAATCTTTCACACTTACACTTATTTATTCATTATCACTATAAGGTAGAAAATCTGTCTGAGAAGCCTGTGAACAGCAAGTTACTTTAGTAACAATTCAGTTTCACATCATTATATTTCGTTTTTTAGAGGCAGTGTTATAAAAATGAAATGCACTTATGTAACATATTGAACATCAAGTTCTCACATATATACCACAAAATGCAATACCACCGAATTATGGTGCAAATATCCACTAGTATTCAGTAAGTGCTGTGGAAAGATGAGTGCTGTACAAGCAACATTGTCTTTATTTCTTGGTTGCCACCAATGTTCCACTTTCTGGCATTCAGAACTTATAGTTGGCTTTATGACTAAAGAATCAATATCCTCCACATAATTACTCTTATGATTCTGAGCAAGAAGTGTTACCTGAAAGCTGAGGGGAAATGGCCATGGAAGAAAATCATCATGCTCACCCTTTGTGATACCCACACCAACAGTGTGGAAATGATTTCCTGTGTGATAAATCAGAAACATTCGATAACTGCCTGAAGATATATAGAAACTTGGACTTCTTAGTCCAGTGTATATTGGTAACTGCAGCACATTATGGATACGCCAATAGTAATTGAATATTCGACGTCCCTGACTGTCAGTGAGGAGACTGCTGTTGTAGCGCTCAATTTCAGTTTCACGGGCACTTTGGTCTGTCTCATAGTAAACACTGTATTCCACTGCACTTTCACTATTTGGCTCTTTGATAAAATTTGCAGAACTGGCTCCAGTTGACCTACGACTGTAAAAATAAGCCAAAACTGTTAATTCTTATACATAAAAAATCTTAGATAGCTATTAAAATACTATTAAATTAATTACAGAATCAAGTTTTAACTGAGTCTAAAGGCTGGAAAGATCCTCTGTTTTATACCTATGGTCAAAGGGACAAATAAATAAAAAAAAAAAGTACAGAAATGCATTTGTTTTCTCTTAGTAGCTATATTTATCAGCAAATAATGCTCTCATATTTGACAATGAGAAAGATATGCAGTTTCCAGACAATACACTTCATCAGGAGCAGATGGAAATGACAGAGGAGGATCACCAGTGCTTAAAACAGGGTCTTTCTTATGATTACGAAGGCTTCCGCGGTCACTGTAAGTAATATCTTGGTTCTCCGGGTGGAGCCGCATCGATTTGTTAAAACCTAACGTTTCTGCCATCTTGCTGTGGCTTTCATCAGAGGACTGCTTGTAAGTTTGCCGCTATCGTCTTACATAGTAGCAGCGCTAACCGCCGCGGTGACGTCACCGCGCCTAGTGTAGGCGGTAGGATGGGCCCGTTCGACTTGGGTTTTTCTGAGCAAGTATGACCAAATATGGTCAAATTTGTAAACCATTGTCGGCATTAATGTTGTTGGGCTGTTTTTGTATTTCTAGCGCTTCTCTTATGCGCCTAGGCCACCATCTGCTTTCAGTGGCTATAACGCTGGTCTTATCGAATAAAATTGAATGGCCGCTATCGGCTGAATGTAGAACTACAGCGAACTTGCTTGCGTCATTATTTTTAAAATGCCTGATGTGTTCATTGAGTCTCTCCTTAACAGTGCGTCCGGTTTCCCCAATGTAAACCTTGCCGCAGCTACAAGGAATTTCATATACTCCTGGTGTTTGCAAATGTTTTCTCTTGTCTTTAACGCTGGTCAGGTTGTTCTTCCAGTACAAGAATCAATTCTACCAACAGAAGGAAGGAGCCGCCATGGGAAGCCCACTGTCTCCAGTAGTCGCCGACTTATATATGGAAACCTTTGAAGATGAAGTTATCCAGAACGCCCCACTGAAACCGTCGCTGTGGGTGAGATTTGTGGATGACACATTTGTCGTCTGGCCCCATGGAATAGAAGCGCTTCATGTCTTCTTCGATCATTTAAACAGAGCCCATGACAAGATCAAGTTCACAATGGAGATTGAAAGCGACAACAAACTCCCGTTCCTGGATGTTTTAGTTACAAGAAATGATGATTGCTCCTTGGGCCACCGAGTATACCAAAAACCAACGCATACTAATCGGTACCTCCACGCCGACTCTCACCATCATCCAGCGATCAAAAGTGGAATTTTAAAAACATTAACACTCCGCGCATCCGTGGTATGTGACGAAGAGAGTATGGCCGCTGAAAAGAGAAGTTTAAAGGAGACATTTCTAGCCAATGGATATAGCGTGGCTGCCTGTAATAAAGCCTTGGCATGCCTGGATCGCTCCACTTTGTCTCGCACTGCAGCATCATCGGCAGAAAACAACAAACCACCTGACAAGGCAGTGGCCGTTCTGCCATACATCCAAGGAGTTACGGATAAAATTGGTCGGCTACTTAAAAAGAAGAATATCCGTCCCGTATACAAAGCCCCCAGGAAATTATCCAGCATCCTGACCAGCGTTAAAGACAAGAGAAAACATTTGCAAACACCAGGAGTATATGAAATTCCTTGTAGCTGCGACAAGGTTTACATTGGGGAAACCGGACGCACTGTTAAGGAGAGACTCAATGAACACATCAGGCATTTTAAAAATAATGACCCAAGCAAGTCCGCTGTAGTTCTACATTCAGCCGATAGCGGCCATTCAGTTTTATTCGATAAGACCAGCGTTATAGCCACTAAAAGCAGATGGTGGCCTAGGTGCATAAGAGAAGCACTAGAAATACAAAAACAGCCCAACAACATTAATGCCGACAATGGTTTACAAATTTGACCATATTTGGTCATACTTGCTCAGAAAAACCCAAGTCGAACGGGCCCATCCTACCGCCTACACTAGGCGCGGTGACGTCACCGCAGCGGTTAGCACTGCTACTATATAAGACGATAGCGGCAAACTTACAAGCAGTCCTCTGATGAAAGCCACAGCAAGATGGCAGAAACGTTAGGTTTTAACAAATCGACGCGGCTCCACCCGGAGAACCAAGATATTACCTAGGGTCTTTCTTATTAATGAAAATGACACGAGTCATGTGGCAGTTATGGAAGTGCACACATCTTTCCTCTTGCCCCATATATCTCATATTCTACATGAGTCATGTGGCCTTTCACATGACTTAACTTATGACTGTAAACCATGAACACAGTAATTCATTAAAATAAGCAAGAGCAATGGTTCCAAATACACTATCCTATGGTACTCCCAGAGTCACTTCCACCTCTTTTGATACTGCATTTCCTTCCTTAACTCTTTTTTTTTTTTTTTGCCGTTTTAGAATTCCTCTACCCAGCCAGTCAATTTTCACCCACTGCAATGGTTTTCATCATATTTAAATATTTAACATCATTTTATGGTTTGCTCTGTTAAATAGCTTGTAAAACTCTAGTGCTACACTATCAACTTGGCCTTCCTTGTCAATTTCATCTGAAGTATCTGACATGTAGCCCACCAACTGAGATTCAGATGAATATCCTTTCCTAAAACCATGTTGTCAGTTTACAAGCCAGTTTCTTTGCTCACATTTCTAATGTGTGTGCATATCAATCTCTCCATTAATTTATTTACCACAAGTGTCAAATTTATTGGACTAATTTTCAACCCTATTTGTTACCCCTCCTTTATGGTCTGGAACAGTAGAACTCCAATTATCCTAACTCCGACTCTCTGAATCGCTGAATATCTGAATCGATTTTTTAATTAAGATAGAAAGGGAAGAGACAAGAGAAGATGGGATGAGTTGTCACTTGAGAAATTCAGAAACATTCTTTTGAAAATTCCTGGATGTTCAGAATTTAGTGCTGAAGATATAGGAGAGTGGAAGATGTATAATTCGTCAGACCCTGGGTATGAAATTCTAAATAATTGTAATAGAAGGAAGTGTCAAGGAAGAAGATGACCTTAATGTTGAAGTTGAAGCAGACACGGGACCATCAGTTATTCAAGCATTTGCCGGCATTGAAACTGCGTTGAAGTGAATGGAGCGCCAGACCGATTGTGACCACATGCGACTTCTCACTGTCAAGTGGATGAGCGACTTGGCTGCCCGAAGACGGATGAACACAGTCAAACAGCTTACTTTGACCGAAATGTTCAGCAAACAATGACTTTTATTTACAACACAGTACGTACATACTGTATTAATGTACAGCACTTGTAAGTACACCTAACATGTAAAAGTGTTGCCTTTTCATTTAATTAATTAAAAGCTCTTTTTCTTCAAATAATAGTTTTTTCTTCCATTTTCAATATACATACAGTAATTAATTAGAAAAGACCTTCTTTTGGAAAAGATTCAAATATCCGAATTTTTTATTATTTGAATGGCGTCCGGTCCCAATTCATTCGGATAATTGGAGTTCTACTGTACTACTAAAGCATATTTCCAGTCTTCTGGTAAGCAGCAAGACTCCAGACTCAATCTAAATAATATTTTCATTTTTAGCACTCCAGAAATCATACCAAGAAACTCATGGGCATGTACATAAACATCAGTGAACTGTAGTAGTTTTTGCTAAGCACTATAAACTTCTCCACTAGTTGCAGTGCAATGTATACATTAAATAAGAGAACATGGGTAGCTGCTCCTTTAATTCTTTTGCCGCATTCAAATTTTTCTCTCTCTTCCTTTGGTGCTTGCCTGAGTAATAAGATGATCTTATAGCATAATAGACTAAAACCTTGCTCAGCAACATTTTTAACTAATCTTTATTATATTTCCAACATATGTTACAAATTATTTGTCTACCTTAAGATCTAAATTCTTCAAAATATTGACTAGCTTAACAGATCTAAAAATTTAAAAAGGTCACAACTGCTGTAAATGTATCCTTATTTTTTTCTTGTCTATTATTACAATTACATGGCTACTTATCCAAACAATTATGTTAATTCTCAATGTCAAGAAAACTTCATTCTTAAGCACTATTGCAATGGTATTTCTTCTCTTGTAGTCAGGAATATTCTTCTAATATCTATGTTTTATAATTTTGTAGTTAGTGGTTTTGAAGCATGTCTTCTCAGATTTCCTATTGGATAGTTTTCCCATTTTTCAAGTTGGACTTTCTATAAGAGAATAAAGGTATTACTTTTATTTGCTGCATTCTTAAGATTAATTTAATAGTTGATATCAGTTTTTAACTATCTTTTGATTTTTTCTTCTCTTAGAGATTTTCAGAGTTCTTATGCAATTAAATAAATACCTACTGTCTTATTTACATCCAAATCCTTCAAAGCTTTGTCAAATTCTGTCAATATCTTCTCTTTATAGCACAACATTGTCAATGATAGCCAGCAAATACAGATTCCTTATGTATTCCTTCCAAAGAATGGATATTTTGCTTAAATTAGAAGATCTACATTTACAAATATACACTGCAATTCACAAAATAGTGGATGGTAGTGTCTGATTTGCATGAAAATTATCTCTACTGTATGTATTCCAATCTCAAAGATATGACCTCTTTCACTGTAATCCTCTGCAGCAGAATTCTTAAAAATTGCTTGTTACACTGAGATATAAACCTATATCCATAAAATTTTCATGACTATCACCTTAACCATTTAGCAACCAAACCACTCTTGCATATAGTTTAAAATTATATACTATGATTCATAGAATATTTGAGACAATTTTTTGCTATTACTACATTCAGACATCCAGTTGGGACTATATCAGTTACGGAATATTTGCACCAAAGTTGAAGTTATCAAAATGTAGCTTCAGAAGTTAATCTTTCCTTGGGATGTCATTTGAGTCTCTGGTTTTCCATAGTTTCCAGCATTACAATAAAATCAGTCGTTCATGATACATCTATGAGCTGTTTATCATAGGGGTAAGAAGCTATACCTGAAAGCAAGGATATTAATCTGAAGTCTTTCTAGAGTTTGACAATCCTTAAAAGGAATTTAAACTATGTGATCTACATGTTTAAGAAATGGGCTTAAAATCATTGGACCAATTGAAATTTGTGACTGTAAGACAAATAAAATAAATTTCGAAATTATATAAATGCAAGGAAAGGAAAAATGACTCATCACTCACCATAGTTGAAGGCAGCGACGAGAGAAGAACATATATCACGAACACACAAATAAACTCAATATTTCGGTTATTAAACCTTATCCATAATGGAGAAAATGAGTCATGAGGTTTGGGAGGTGTGCCCATGCCGAGGGTTGCTACATGACTAGGTGGATTATCAATATGGCGGTGGGACTGAGATATTGTATATAAATATGAAAATCACAGATGGTGGTACAACTAATACTAGACCCAAGAAAAAAAGGGGGGGGGGAAATAAAGTAAATAAATATGGACGGAAAAATTTTGAAAAATAAAATAAGGTAATTAGTTAAATGACAATAATGCTACTACTAATCCTACTAATAATGAGTGATGCATCAAGGAAAGGAATTTTATCTGTGGTTGAGGCCAGGTGGGTGTCTGGTATCTAGGATGTTTTGGTAAGCAAGTTCCCATCTGCGAAGTTCTGAGGCAGCGGTAGTTTCGGGGAAAACTCTGATTGCTCTCACAAGTTGTTGGAGTTGTGGTAGTCAGCATGTTCTGGTATGGGAAGATATAAATTGCGGGTGTGAACTGTTTGTCTGTGGCCATTCATTCTGGTCGAGAGTTGTTGTGTAGTCAGGCCTATATAAGAACTCATGCAATGGTGACAAGTTAGCTGGTATATGATGTGTGTAGTGGAGAATGTGGCATGTCAGGTGATGGAAAAGGTTTCCCCTGTGACAGGGTTGGAAAATGTAGTAGTGGGATGCATGTTGCAGGTTTTGCAGTGAGGTCTATTACAGGGAAAAGATCCATAAGGTGTTTCTGGAGAGTCAGATGGAGGATATTTGTGAACCAAGATGTTTTTGAGGTTAGGTCGTCTGCTGAAACAAGTACGGGGGACAGTTGGCAGAATTTTTGGCAAGAGAGTGGGCATTTCTGGTAAGGACCGAAGGAAGTCATGCCCCTGTTGTAGGTTTCGATTGATGGATTTGAGACCAGGCGAGAACTGGGTGACAAAGGCAAGGCTATGGTTGGATGCTAGAGGAGCCGGGAGGGAGTGGTTCCGTGGAGGGTGGTTGATTGCACGCATAATTTGGTTATGTACAAGATCTGTTCGGTAGGAGTGGGAAATAAGGGCTTGGGATAGGTTTTGGGAATACTGGGAGAGGGCTTCAGCATCAGAACAGATACGTTTGCCATGGATAGCAAGGCTGTATGGGAGGGAACGTTTGGTATGGAATGTTTGGCAACTGTCAAAATGTAAATATTGCTGTAGATTAGTTGGTTTGATATGGACAGAGGTGTGAAGAGCACCCTGACTTGTGTGATGTCAACATCGAGGAACGTGATGTGTGAACGGGAGTAGGTCCAGATGAAATTAATGGAATGGCTATTGTTAAGGGAATGGAGGAATTTTAGAAGTTGGTCTTCACTGTGGATCCAGATTATAAATATATCATCTATGTATCTGAACCACACAGTGGGTTTGAAGAGGATATGGTTGAGGAAACGTTCCTCCAGATGCCCAAGGAACAGGTTGGCATAAGAGGGGGTCATGTGGGTGCCCATGGCAGTGCCACGTATCTGGTGGTATACGGTGGAATTAAAGGTGAAGAAGTTTTTGGACAGGATCATGTGGGCAAAGGATGAAAGGAAATATGTACTAGGATGGCTGTGTGGGGGTCCCAGATCTAGGAAGTGTTCCAGGGCACTGAGACCCTGACAGTGTAGGATATTGGTATAGAGGGAGGTTACATCAATGGAGAATAGGAAGGCGTCTGGAGGTAGAGGTGTATGGACTGTGGCTAGATGTTCAATGTGTAGTAAAACCAGAGGTTTTACTTGTGTAATTTATAAATTTGTTTGGGGTTGGGATCGAGGACAGACGAGTGAGCAAAATTAGGCAACCTTAAGAGAGCCACAACCTGCAAGTAGAGCACGAGTCAGCGATTCGGCAATTGTCAGGTGCCGTAACCAGAATGCAAGCTGGCATTATGACTGAATGCAGTTAGATGATGTCAGAGTTTTCCTTCTCCAAAGAGCTGGAGTGGAGTGGGGGTTATCTTAGTAAAACCCAAAGCACAGCTAGCTAGGTCTGTCTATCTGTCGGTCGAGCTGATCGTCGCATTGTGCAGCCGGGAGGCGACGAAAGAAGTTACTGGGCTCCGGCCTCGGAGCCGAGCCAGTACAGTCACAAGAGATATTCTACTGCAACACAGAAGGTAGGCTCTACTGAGAAAGAGTTGGATATGAGACGGATAGGGTTAGTTAGGCAGAGTTCCAATGTTTTACAATAGTCCTGTCGTGTTTGGGTTAATGGTACTAACGCTACAAAGCTCGCTCTGTCTCTCCTCATCCCCATAATGTTGGCGGTGGTTAGCAAGGCACCACTGCACCAGTTTTATCAGTTTCCTACAGTAATAGTAATAGTAAATGTTTCCACAGCTATCTTCATTTATGTGTAAATATATATCATACCTTCAGACACCTGATGTGAATAAACATGTAAATATTCAGAAATGATTAGCCCTGATTTCCCAAGTAATAATACTATCACAAGACTCAGATCCGAACTATCCGTCAATTTCAATGTAGACGCTTATCCATGCCTCCCTATGGCAATCTGTCCTTGTCTCACCGCTTGGCTGGACAGAGTGACTTTGAGGGTCATCCCAAACGGGTGGCAGCCAAGTCATTACAACTGAAATTTGTGGTATCTTTGACATAGGAGGGAAGACTCTGCACAAAAGGTTGGAGATGCTGGTCCACCAAGGCTGAAATCCATTCAGTGGGTGACCCATATGCTGCAACTATAGGCCGCCCTGGATTGCCAACCTTGTGGGTCTTGGAAAGGAGGTACAGGGTAGGTGTTCGGGGATTTTGGGAAGTTACGAGCGAGATGGATTGGGGAGAAAGACCTTGTAGGGGGCCCTGCAAGTCCAGGAAAGTTTTTATTTCCAGACAAATGGAGGTGGTGGGATCTGTAGGGTGTGGTAGGTAGGTGTTTGTGTCAGACAGTTGCCTCAGAGCCCCAGCCTCATAGTGATTGCGGTCCCTCACTACGGTGGTTGAGCCCTTATCGGCAGGGAGGATAATAATGCTACGGTTTCTGGAGAGTTCCCTCATGGCTCGAGTTTCCATGTTGTTGAGATTTTTGAAGTGTGGAATGGACTTTAGGAAAGAAGCTGAAGACAGAGTGGAGGTGAGGAACCCTTGAAACAGAATAAGTGGATGGTTTTGTGGAAGTTGGGGTGGATCCAGTGGAGATGAAGGTTTAAATTGTTGTGGACTCAATTTCATTCACCTGGATGTTGTTTGCTCCTGTGGTGGCAAAATGATATCGCCAACGTAAGGAACGGCAGAATGCTAATGAATCTCAAACCAAAGCGGCATGATCAAGCTTCGGGGTTGGAGAGAAGGAGAGTCTCTTGGATAAAACTGATATCTGGGGTTCTGACAGTGGAATGGAGGAAAGATTACTCACTGACTGTTGGGATTTAACTGAGGGAGGTGCAGGGGTTTTTGGGACAGATGGTAGAGGATCTGGGTGGGGAAGGTTGCAGAGATGAGACAAACAAGGAGTTCTGGCAATTAGGGGTTGAGTGGGTGTCTGGTGTCTGGGAGTGGGGTGTTGATATGGGAGGCACAAGCCTAGCCCTAAATAGCTCTTGACAAGCGCTGATAGCTTGCACAGGTGTTTTTGTGCATGTTGGGCTTGCAACTGTCTGCAATGTGACAGGATTTGTTTAATACAATGAATGAGATGAGGGAATGAAAGGCACAGGATTTTGTGGAGGGAGACAAGGTGCATAGCATGTTGATAAGCCATGTGAACATACTGTTGGAGAACCAGGTGGGTGGGGGTAGAGGATTGTGTGAAATGGAAAGCGTGAAGGGGTGCATTTGTGGGTGGCAACCTGAAAATGGGAGTTTTATGGTTAAACCATTGGGTGGAATATTTAAAGTGAGGCAAGACTGAAGAAACAGTATGTGGGAGTTTAGACTGGCCAGGTGAGAAGCATGGAAATGGTAGTGGAACAGATAGTTATCTGCAAGCGACATATTGGGAGAAACCGGTGAGGATTGTGAAGCTACTCACTTGCCAAGATACACAGTTGGGTAAAATGACAATTAATGAGGGAGGGGGGAAAATAATAAGTAGCAACCCTCGGCATGTGCACACCTCCCAAGCCTCATGACTCATTTGCTCCATCATGAATAAGGTTTAATAATCGAAATATTGAGTTTATTTGTGTGTTCGTGATATATGTTCTTCTCGCGTCGCTGCCTTCAACTTTGGTGAGTGATGAATCATTTTCCCCTTCCTTGCAATTATATTGCCTAAAGCAGTTTCCTTTTTCCTTAGTTTAAAGAAATTATATAAAGTAACTTAAAATTTTAATTAATAAATAATATTCTTTCTCACAACTGCCCTCTACAACTGTTAATTTTAAATTCTGTCAGCATTTTTGGTAAATTATTCATCATTTCCCTTGGTAATTTATTCCAATTATTGACCGCCTTATCTACATAAAAAATTTCACAACACCCTTATCCCAGAAATTGAGTGTCAGCTTATGGTAATGGTCACCCTTTCCCTTTAATGCATTTCTCTTAATTCTTCCATCAATATCTTCTCACCCCTCATCAGCAACATCTATGCCTTGTACGCCACTACCTTCCTCGCCCTTTTCCTATCCAAGCATGATGGGTTAGTGGTAATGCTCTGGCCTGGCATTTGGGAGGATGCAGGCTTGAATCCCTGTATGACCGCCAAAAATTTGGGGTTTCCGTGGTTTACTCAAATCACTCCAGAAAAATTTTCAAATTTTTTCTTCAGAAGAACAGGCCAAATTCCTCCCCATTCCTTGTACCCATATATTCCCGGCACTCATGACACCAACACTGATGAGGCGTAAAACAATAAGTAAAAGAAAAACCTTCAAATCAATCTCATTCCAGCTCCTTTATCATATCAGTTAACAATTGTGTTATGCAGTATTTTCCTGAGGCAAATTTAACAGTCTTTCCTTGTACATCCTACAACTCCTGTTTAATACCAAAAATGTGTGTTCCATTCTACACTACCATTCAAGTCAGCATCTGACCAAAGTTTAGTAGCCCAATTCTTTTACTTCTCTGGTACATCACCTCATCACTGCATCAAGTAATTAGAAGGATTTTGAAACCTATTCCAACCACCTACCCAATGTATCCTGTGCAGATTTTATCATAAAATGTTATGCCAAGATATTTACATTTCAAGACTTTAACAATCAATTCATTGCCCACCCTATACTCATAATCAACCTTTAATTTTTTTATATGTGCACCTAATAAGCTGACTCTTCTTCACATTTATCTACATCACACATTGACCTACTGAGCTAGATATCCTGTCCAAACCATCCTGCAACTTTTCATGACCTTCTACCATTTTCATCCTATCACATAACATTATGCCATCTGCAAACAATTTAACTTTTGACAGTAAATCATCATCACAATCATTCATTAGATTAGTGAACAGCAGTGGTCCCAGTGCACTGCCCAATGAGACCTGTAATTTCAATTCCACTGCATTTGATACTGCATTTCCAACTTTGACTTTTAGCTTTCTTAATTTTTTAGAATTCTTCTTCCCAGCAAATGACTTTTTCATCCATGATATATACCTTATTTACCATCATTTTATGGCTCATTCTGTCACATGCCTTAGAAAGATGTAGTGTTACGCCATCAATGTGTCCATTCCTGTGCATTTCAGTTGAAGTGTCTTGCATATACCCCATTAACTGAGATTTGCATGTATATCCTTACCAAAAGCCATGTTGTCGATTTCTGATGTGGTTGCATATCAGTCTCGCCATTAATTTTCCTATCACTGATGTTATATTAATTGGCCTGTAATTTTTAACCCTATTTGTCACCCATCCTTTATGAACCAGTACTACTGTTCCACTGTACTTGTGCATTTATTACATGAGTTTAACCTTCCTCTGAAATATCTCTTCAGTTCTTAAATTTGTGCCTTTTTACATCTGTACCTATTTTCCCCTTCAAATCTGACCTCTGGTTTACTGTATCCTCTAATATCCATCAGACCTGCATTGTGAAAGTATATTCTTTCACTAACTTGACACCCCACAAGGTTATAATCAGGCTTCATTAGGAAGATACCCAAAATGTTTGGTCCCCTTGTGTTCTGCTCTACCACTTGAGTATTGCCACATTCCCGTATTAAAGGTATTTAGAAATTTCTGTTCCTTTTTGTTATTAATCTTATGTTCAACCCGTTTGACACATGGTAAATTTAAATCTCCTCCAATAATGACAATTTTACACTCAACTCTGAATATGAATTTAGTTTCCCCCCAAGTGCCTCATCTTCATTTTCCGTTCTTCCCCTTTCTTTTTATCACCACAGAATTCTACCCCTAATAACATATAATGATGATCTATGGACACCAGTGAAGTGCAATAGTACTTTTTGACCAATATGAATACCCCTCCACCAATTACTCCTCTATCTCTGAGGTATACTCTATAACCATCAGGGAAAAACTTCATTGTCTACTACAGTACTCCTTCTTGTAATCAGTACTCTTTGTGTTTTGTGCATTCTATTACACTTCCAAATTCTATCAATTTGTGCATTACGCTTGTACAGTTCATCTGTAACACTGTTATTATTGGCTTTGTGATATTTTCAACAACAACCTTCGCCTTTCCAGTTGAGCTCCCATCTGTTATTGTTAAACAGTTTCCTCTAATTCTGTAGCATTAGTAATTTTTTCCCCACAGTGCATTTACAATCTTTATCCCTATTATTAATTATGTTTATCTCCTTACCATCAGCTCCTAACCTAAAAAAGACACAGTCCTTTCCCCCTTTTATCCCATGCCTAGTGAAACCCCACCTACCAAAGGTGCCCACAGGCACAATTCTCACAACAAAGATAATGCCATTCCCAAGTAGCACCTCCATTTCAATGTTTACTCACCTCTCAGAGTGATGTGCTTATCCATTAACTGTGCGAGTATATAATACCTGCCAAACTCTATGAAATGAACAAGAGAATACTTTAATGAAATGTCTGCATCATCCAGCAAACTTTCAGTCATCTTTTGTGGTTAAAACAATTAAATTCCCATTACATTATTCTCTAATGCTTTTTGATAATATCAAAAATATTAATTGACCTTGAAAGAGATCCTTCTAAAGCTGAGGTGCCTTATAAAATCAAGTTCTAAGTAGTTGCAATATATAAGAGATAAGTCTTTCCCGGCGTATCTTTGATATAAATTCTTCACGGGTTTGCTCTCTTCTGTTCTGCTATTCAGTTTAGTTTTTTTTGTTGTTCCTTAGATACAACGGACCTGATGATGGCGGCAGTGAAAGTCGCCGAAAGCTCGTCAACAGAAAATGTAATCCGGCAGCAAACCCGCGAAGAATTTATAGTTGCAATATATTTTCATATGATCACAAAAATATGCTTCATTAACAATTTTGTGAATAATAACAAAAATATGAAATTTTTAAATCTGGAACATTCAAGTAATGCATACCTCCTTCATAGTTTAGAAATCATTTTTGATATTCACTGTAATTTCCTTTTTTTTTAGTCTAGTAGAGAAGATGCACTCTATTTCAGTTTCTCTAATACATTTTACTAACAGTTTACTCCCTAAAATTGAATTTATTTTTATTCCTGTATCAAAAATTTCTGTTTATTCTCATTACATATTTAGAAAAAAATTGCTTTATATATTGTGTGTTCACATAATAAATTTATTATGTGACTATTCTGAAAGGCAAATTATTGTTTCGTCCAGTGTAGTTTATTTACGTAGTAAAAAAATGTTGCATTGCAGGTAAGATTTAATTTAATTTAATTGCAATGGAGCACAGGCTCCGGTGGAAATTTCCCTACACACCCATCTTCCCCCTATCCTGCACCTACCTACATTTGCCCTCTACAAATTTTATCTTTAAATTCTTTCAAAGTTTTCGGTAAATTATTCATCATTTCTCTTGGTAACTCATTCCAATCCCTGACACCCTTACCTAAAAAAGAGAATCTTCCCACACCCTTGTGCCTGAAATCGAGTGCCAGCTTGTGGTAACGGTCATCTTTTCCCTTCCATGCACTACTTTTCATACCTATTGCAATATCTTTCCATGCCTCATCGCCAGTATATGCCCTGTACACTCCCATGACCCTCATCATACTCCTCCTGTCTTGCAATGAATCCCATTCCAGCTCCTTTATCATATCCGTCACTGATTGCATTCTGCGATAATTTCCAGAAACAAAATCTAGCAGCCCTTTTTTGCACCCTCTCCAACTCACGTATTTGATACGTAAAATGAGGGTCCCATACTACACTACCATATTCGAGCAATGGTCTGACCAAAGTTTTGTAACCCAATTCCTTGACTTCTCTCGTACATCCCCTCATCACTCTCTCCAACAAGTGAAGAACTTTGAAACCTTTTCCTCCCACCTGTCCTATGTGTCCTGCCCAGTTAAGTTTGTTATCAAAAGTAATTCCAAGATATTTACATTTCAAGTCTTCAGCAAGCAATTCTTTCCTCACCTTATATTCATAATTAACCTTTTGTTTTTTATTTGTGTATCTAATAAGCTGACTCATCTTTGCATTTATCTTCATTCCATGTTTACCAACCCAATTAGATATCCTGTCCAGATCACCCTGCAACTGTTAACAATCCTCTATCGTTTTGATTCTTTTATAAAGCATTATGTCATCTGCAAACAATCTAATTTCAGATAGTAAACAATCAACATAATTATTCATTATTAATAATGAATAACAATGGTCCCAATACGCTACCCTGTGGCACACCCATTTTTACTTCCACTTCTTTTGATACTACATTTCCTACCCTAACTTTCTGTTTTCTACGTTTTAAAAATTCTTCTACTCAGCAAATGACTTTCATGGTTTTTACCTTATTTACTACCATTTTATGGCTTACTCTGTCAAACACCTTAGACAGATCTAGTGCTACACTATCAATTTGGCCTCCCTTGTCCATTTCATCTGAAATATCTTGCATATATCCCACCAACTGAGATTCGCATGAATATCCTTGCCTGAAACCATTTTGCCTGCTTGAAAACCACTTATGTTCCTCACATATATTTCTGATGTGGTTGCATATCAATCTTTCCATTAATTTACCTACCACTGATGTCAAACTGATTGGCCTGTAATTCTCAACTCTATTTCTCACCCCTCCCTTATGTACCGGTACTAATATTGCACGTTTCCAGTCCTGTGGCAAGCACAGGGCCGCCGTAAGCGGGCGTGCAAGGCATGCACCGCACGCGGGCGGCACATCGAGGGGGGCGGCAAAACGAGCGATCGACAGTCGCCGCCCCGGGATAGTTGCCACTCCATTGTCGCCGATACGAAATTTGCAGCGTATTATGTAACGAGCGATCTTTTTTTTTTTAGCTCAACAGCTGCTTTGGGCGGCCGGCAACACTCGGGATGGCATCAATGGGGGCGGCAAATATTCCAAGGGGCGGCAATCTCACAGTTTTTTGACCCGGTTCGGAAATTTCCTAAATCCACCACTCGCTGTAGTTAGACAGGGGGCGGCATAATCGGTATTGCACACGGGCGCTGAAACAGCTAGCGGCGGGCCTGGGTAAGCAGCAAGTGTCTAGACTCAATTTAAATAATATTTCAAGATAAGGTACAATGTCACATCCGGCTATCTTTAAGATATGTGTAGTAATATTATCTTCACCAGCCCCTTTATTTTTTTTCAGCTTTCTTATTTCTTTCATGATTTCCTCAGGATGGATATCAAATTTTTTACAATCGTCATTTCTAATTGTGTTGTTGAGCTCGTTCTCCGAATTAGACCCTCCTGTTTCTGATTCATTGTCCCTAATGCTCTCACTGAACCAGTTACTTAAAATCTCTGCATTTTTCAAATCGTCAGTAACTTCTTCTCCATCCTTATCTATAAGTGTCTCTACACCCTCCCTTCCCCTCAGTTTCCTGATATAGCCATAGAAATTTCTAGATGCATCAGTCAATGGTCCTCCTGCACAGACAATACTCTTCATAAACCCATCTTTAGCCATTTTCATTGCTGTTATTAAGTCCTTGTTTAGTTGTTTTAAATATTCCTTACTACCCTGCTGTCTCTTAACTCTGTTATGTTCTTTTCTTACCAACCTCTTTAACCTCCTCACTTCCCTATTATAGTACATAGGTTCGCTACTTCTCTTTATTTTCTCCTTTGGAATAAATTTTTCTTCCCCCTTTCTTATTATCTCCTTGAACTCTTCCCACCTTGACTCTACTGTACCTGAGCCTTCCTTCCATTTGCTGAATTGTTCTCTGAAATATCTCATTGCACATTCAATCCTTACCTGCATGAGTCACTATCAGGTGTCACAGAAAATAATTGCATATTTAATTCTGTTTTTTTAATGTGTGCATGATTTACCTTCAGAATTTATATCAATACTGGTATGGTTTAAACTTTTTTTATTTTATAGGTGACAGAATATTTTCAAGTATTAGGTTATTATTTTTAAGAGGTATATGATTATTTATTACCAACTGTACCAAAATTGATAATACTTCACTCTTTTCCCATAGTCTGAATCTTGCTGTGGTGGAAACGTGTTTCCATCAAATAGATCAAATATTTTATCATCTGACTCTGGTCATTAATTTGTTTATCCAGCTTGGTGAATCGTTGTTCCAGTTCCTCTGAAAAATAAAGTGCATAATAAATGCATATTTCAAATATTTATTTTGAAACATTTATTTGTGTGATAACTGAAATCAATGGAAATTTGTAGAATAATACTTTTAGACATTTTTTACCCCCAAATATTATATTTTTGTTTAAAATCTGTTATTCATAAAATGCATTTCCTAAATTTCCCTTTCTTTCATCTGGATATATGTTATTAACATTGTTAAAATAAGAAATGATAGGTGGAATGCGAAATAAGCAATAACACACATAAAATGTTTTGGCATAAACCTTAATCTTGTTTAGATAAGACATATGGCAAAAGAATCAGATGTATATGTGGTTAGGTCTGATACCCTTCTACATGTCTCACCTCTAAACATGACTAAGGTACTGGAATACTGTAAAGTGTGGTCATGTTCCTTTTTGTTTGTCACAACACTCCTTCCTTCATCTGTAGTGAGTGATGGGTTTACTTCCCAGTCCTTTCTTACTTTCATTGCCTACCAACATTCTCATTATTGTTGTAAATGTAATCAGGCTATTAACATTACTTTATTTTCATCAACTTAATTTTTCCACATACTCCAAAGAAAACTTTTGTGTGATTACAGCTACCACATTGATGATAAAATAGGTAAATCTTATGAGGTTTTAATAACATTATGCCAAAGTTTCATATTTATCCTCACTCTTCCTCTACTGAGGCTTAACATAACTTGCTTATCCAACAGGAAAATGGATCTACTGTTTAATGTGGAATTTGAACCACAGGGCATCCCAGCATACTTCTTCACAACAGGTTCATTCACATGTCCATAAATAATGATTATTATGTGATTTAATCTCAAACAAAAAGTAGGCCTAGTTGTTGTTCAATACAGTATTGTAGATATACAACGAGCTCTACCAAGTCTTGCGATGTGGGGGTATCTGGGTGCACAAGCTAATAGCTAACATATGAATGACAGAATATAATCTTTCACAGCAGTCATTGTTTCTGGAAAAAGTTAACCCTTCCCATTACTAAAACTATCAGTTTAACATAAGTTTCAAAACCTCGGTTATTGTTCAAAATATTTTCAAACTTTAGGGTTACACAGGAATACCTCTGGCAATACAGATTTTATTCATTAACTGAATAGATTCAGTTAACGTCAAACCTTGAGTTTCAAGCTTGTTAATACTCGAGGGTAGGCTATGTATGAAAAATGAGTGCTAATCACAGCTATGGTTTTAATACTAGAATTATTAAATGCTTCCTTTTACAGAAAAACTGTCATAGCCTATCCACTACATATTACTACTATTACACATTTACTACACCGTTACCGGCCTCAAAATGTTCATTGCAAAACTGTACAGCTTCAACCCACATCGCCCATCAAGTTAAAACTGGTTCCGGAGGTAAAGGTAAATTGGGCAATTTTTTTAATAGGCATTACTACGAGAACGCTTTCTTTGTTGATGAAATCAAATTATTTACATTCCTAAATGTGGGTCATAGTTCTCCACCGATTCATCGTAGACTACAAGACTAAGAGCTGTGCTGCTAATAGGTATTCCCGTCTACAATGTAAGATTTTATTTGATTTGATTTTTTATTGGTCCATTTGGTCAATTTATAGTACAGGTGTACATACTGACATTAGACAAGTCATTTAATGAATTGATGATACATATACTTATGAGATGATGGGATTTGTACAGGGATTTGTACAGATGATGGATAATATGATGACAAACAAGTATACATGCAGACAAGATACAAAGTTAATATTCTTAGAATATTTTTTATGAGTCCATATATTCACCAATAGAGTAAAAACTGTGTCTCACTAGAAATGCCTTTAGTTTTATTTTAAATGAGCTACAGGAAGCATTTTTTACTTCCTCTGGGATTTTATTATAGAGTGCTATTCCAGAATTTAAAACTACGTTACTACCTACCGAAAAATATTTTAAATAAATAGAAAATATGCATCATCACTTGGTTTTAGTGAAAATATGCAGTAACCGGTGAAAATAGGCATAATATCCTAATGCATATGCAAAGATGCAAATGTATATAATCCTGTCCCTTCTAGCATGGTCTCTAGGCATGGAAGTCTCTTGTGATCACTGATCACAGAGCTGGACGTGGGCTGTTTTCAGAATTAGGTGACATTGTAAACTGACACCCTTTAGTAATTGATAATTTTATTTAGTTAAAAGTTGTTAATAACTATTAAAACACGTCCGTTTCACGGTTAAGCAAGAATGCAACAGCACATCTTCTGTTTTATTCACCACAGAGAATATACAATATCCATGGACAGCATAGATACTAAGCCTAAGACAATTTTATTTCGATATCATATTATAACACCCCCACTATATCGAAATAAGTTACAGCCTCACAGAACATTACAATATATTACTTAATAATCCTATTTTGTTCATCAGTTTGTAATGTTTGAAGGCACAAAGAGCTTTAGTGAGCAAGTCAGCTGGCATTTCAGCAGTTTCCATGAATTCAAGTTTAATATATTTATTTAATACAGCATCGCGGACAAAATGGTAACGAACATCAATACGTTTAGACCTCTTGTGTATTTTCTGATTACTTGTAAGCTTCAATGCACTCTGACTGTCACTAAGATAGTAATCATACACAAATTACCCGTGATTTCAAATAACAGAATTCTTCAATATACTGCCACTTTAGAAGCATCTGACAAAGCCATATATTCTGCTTCAGTGCTTGACAGTTAAATGCATGTAAATATCTTCCTTCAGATACCCCTGAAGTTACATTTAAATACCTAACCATAATTGTACACCAATTGCAAATAAAGTGTCTAACAACCAATGAAAAGGTTTCATGATAATCTACACTTGCTATTTGGCAAAAACATTTAGCCACTGACCTAGCATGATATCACACTTTCAACCTTTCTTATTCAAACACCCACTTGTACTGCACTTGATGTTGAAGCCATCAGCCTTGCCTCCAGGGCTTGGATGCGATTCTCCTGTCTGACCATAACTGCCTTCATCTTCTGCATCACTTGCTGGAATTCTCTGATGATATCATCTGGAACACAGCTGCCGTCTTCTTTACAGGCTACACTTAATAAAGTTGTACCATATCTCTGAGGTGGTTTCCTTATTCTTTTAGGCAAAGTCTTAATTTCCACACTCTCAGCTGCAGTACTTTCTTCCAAGTTATCTTGCTCTTCTACTTCAGCATAGTCTGATTGAGATGATTTCAGTAATTCTGGTTTGCCTGTTCCTGCCAACTGTTCTTCTTGAGCAGACTCCCCCACTGAAACTGATTTCAGTAATTCTGGTTTGTCTGTTACTGTCAATTGTCCTTCTTGACCAGACTCCCCCACTGAAACACTTATTTCTTCATATTTATTATCTTTTCTACTCTCCACAATAACCACATCCTTGCATATTAATACATTCTTCTTCTTGTAGTCATAAATTCTATAACCTTTTATATTTTCTGAATATCCAACAAGAATGTGTTTTTGTGACTTTTTGTCCCACTTTAAACGTTTTTCTTTGGGAACATGGACCATTACATCACTGCCAAATATACGAATATGGCTTACATCAGGTTTCTTGCCATACCACAATTCATATGGTGTCTTGTCTTGAGTTCCTGATGCAATTGATCTGTTTTTTAAGTACACGGCTGTGTTTGCTGCTTCTCCCCAAAATCTTTTATCTAGCTTTGCATCAAACAACATACATCTTGCTTTCTCAACTATTGAGCGATTCAGTCTATCACACAGACCATTTTGTTTTGGGGTGTAAGAGTTACTTTTCTGATGAATAATACCTTCTTTCTTCAGAAAATCTGTAAACTCATTATTACAAAATTCAAAGCCATTATCAGTGCGAAATATTTTAATTTTCTTATTCTTTTGGTTTTCTACCAAGGCTTTAAATTCTTTAAATCTGCTAAATACTTCACTTTTAGCTTTCAAGAAGTAAATAAATGCCATGCGACTGAAGTCATCCACCAGCAATAAAAAATATCGTGCACCACCTAAGGATTTATGTTCCATTGGGCCACACACATCAGCATGTATAATCTGCAATGTCTCTGTAATATCTGTCACATACGACGTCATTGAATCACAATTATCAAGCCTGATTGATATAAGATGACGAAGTAAGGTTATTCTTCGTGTAAACCCGGAATCATCAAACATAGTTTTAAGCTGCGCCCATAGCTCCTTCGTTGTTTTAGCTTGCTTTACGTGCACATACAACGCTGGATCAATTGTAAGAATCAGCTTCGCTTTCGCCTTTGCATCATCTGCGGCTGCAGTGCTAGTACTTCCTTCTTCCTTTATTAAGTCGGACATGCCTTCTAACACCAACATATTCTCCGCTGCAAAAGCCCATACATCGTAGTTGTCTCTGCCTTTAAGCTTAGGCACGTTAACTACAAAATTCGAAGCCATCTTCAAGCGCGTAACTAATTATTTACAAGATTACGACTCTTCCGTATTCTGTTTACTAGAATAGCGAAGAAAATAACTCTGGGTCACAGTCTGGGCCCATAACCTATTAAAACACGTCCGTTTCACGGTTAAGCAAGAATGCAACAGCACATCTTCTGTTTTATTCACCACAGAGAATATACAATATCCATGGACAGCATAGATACTAAGCCTAAGACAATTTTATTTCGATATCATATTATAACAATAACTGATAATGCTACTTGGTTAAAAGAATTCATTTATTAAATATCATTTATTTAAACGTATAATATTTATCAGCAGAGACGCATTATTAATAATGATGAGATCAAATGTCAGAGATGGTATCAAAATTATTATTATTCAAGGTAACAACCATGGAGGAAGGAAATATATGGAGACGCATGGAGGAAGGAATAATATGGAGACGACGCAAGAGACCTTTGCCACGCATGGAAGTGAAGCAGGCCGGCGGAGGAGTGGGGGGCATGGCCGGAGTGGTGGGGACTTGACCGCTTCCCAACAAACACGGGGAGTATGGTTAAACACCTCAAGGGGACTCTAGAATAAACGTGACGCCGCAATCTGGTGATGGATTATTATGTAACTCGATGAGACAAATAAAAAATGAAGAATAAAATTTTTTGATATCCTGCTTAGTTTTCGAGATATTCTGTCTCAAATGTGAAATGGTTTTGGTTGAAATTCAGAAGAAAAAATTATTCAAAGTCAAATTTTATGATGAATTTTTATTTAAAAAGACGAGACAAATAAAAAATAAAGAGTAAAATTTTTCGATATTTCACCTAGTTCTCGAGATATACTGTCTCAAAAGTGAGGTGTCTTGAGTTGAAATGCAGAAGAAAAATTTCGCAAAAGTCAAATTTAATGATGGATTCTTATGTAACACGACGAAAAAAACTCGATAATAAGGAATAAATGTTTTCGATATCTTGCTTAGTTTGGGGGATATACAACAACCAAATTGAGGGGTTTAGGTTTGGATGCAGGCTGGACCAAAAATTAATTCTGTCAAAGCCACAATGATTACATGGTTGACATGCAGAATGGATATTTCAGTTTTATTACTACCACTTGTGGTTAGTCTGAAATGTGTCCTAGACCAGAAAAAAGTAAGAGGACCCACTCTAGGGATGAGCAACCCAGACATTTTGTAGGCTGGTACCAGAAATAAAATGTTTCCGCATAATTTATAGTTAATATAAAGTGTATCAACAAAAAGTAAAGAGTGATACTTTACTATAATGTATGGTTGGCATCATGCGGTGTTCTTTTAAGTAACTTCAAGCAAGTGTGCTCCAATCATAAATGCGAAGATGAGTCACTGTCTGAACAAGCCTATACTTTTTTCAACAAAATAACTTATCACGCTAGAAGAACTCTACTTCAACTTCTGTTTAAAAGGGCAGAGGCTTTATTATTACCTTTAAAAATAAAAGAGCCGTTTCACAATTGTTGCTATTACAGGAATGTACAAGTAACTTTATGACACAGAATTTGATTCATTATTTTCCTTTACTTCACATTATTAATAATGAATTAACATGTGGTTAAAGGTAGGGACCGTGCACAAACTACACGGCCTGGTCCGGGGGGGGGGGGGGGGGGCTGGAAGGCTACGTTGAGCTATGTAGGGAGAGGGGGGGGGATTCCAAGCCAGGCCACGTAGCTATCCTTTCATAAAATTTGTCACAGTTAAAATGAGGAATGGAATTCACAACAGCATGTGAATATTTATTGGTTTAATTCTAGATGGCGATACCGCTATAGCACCTTTCTGCCACACGCAGCTATCAAAGAATTATCCGTACCACTTTTATGACATATTTCTTCTGGTCCAGGCTGTATTTCAACCTAACCTCAACTGCTAGGAATAATTTTAAAAAAAGCTAGATCCCTGTACTGGTAGTAGGCCTAAAGTAGTTGTAGCAGTATCATGATCTAGAATTAAACCTATTTATTTCCCTCAGCTAATTATCTCCTTATGTAATTTATAATAGTCTGACAAGAGAAAACAGTGCAAAATGTCTTCTGGAATCAAAAGGGGGAAAAAAACCTACTTGCTAGGTGAGGGGGGGGGGGGGAAGGGGGGTGGAGGCAAAAGCCAAGCTGGTCTACATGGGGAGGGATAGTGGTTCACAGGAGGCCAAATTGGAGCTATGTGGTTTATGCACGCTCTCTTATGTATGTATCTCAATTGATGCTATCTATAAACATTAGAAATTAAGGAAAAAAAGTCTGTTAAAAATTATTTTAATAGAATTTTATTTGCCAAAACATCTACAGCCACAAAAAAAGACTAAGGGTATTATTATTTTATTTAATTTCAATGGAGCACACGCTCCATAATATCCAAGTGTAATTAGGAAACAGTGATACAAGATTGATTGAAACAGAAAGTTATATATGTAATTTGAAAGTGTCACCATATGGCAAGATAATACTTGACAGCAGTAGGAGCACTGGATTCTTAGGTTTTCTGATTCATGTTTGAAGTATTTCTTTAATTCCTTAGTTATTGATCAAAAAATCTTAAAATATATATTAGCATATAAATTTAGTCAGGATCACTTTGAAATATTTTTACAATGTATCAGATCTTTGGGGGGTGGAGGGGGGGGGGAGGAATTCAAACAATCCCACTGCCCATACAATTTAAAGCAGCTTATAAAAAAAAAAAACCTACTCTTGAAATGTGAAGTGAAATATGCAAACACTGGTAATTGTATACTCCTGGAAAAATTGTTAATCATGCTCCAGAACATATTATAAATTTTACATCAAGACATCATCGAATTATTGAAGAGGAAAAAGAATTACAGTGTCCTCCCAAGTCCGACCACGAATGTATGTTTGATGCAGGTGCACTAACTGTTTTAATAGATCATATTGTACACTACATTTCAGGATTTGTGGTACACAAACATCTAAAAATATTAAAAAGTGAAGAGTGTGTTAGTATATTGTGATCTCCATTTCTATTATTTTGGGGATCTCTCAAAACGTACAAAAGTAGAGATGGTCTTATTCATCGTTCACTTGATATAAGTAACATTTGTGAAACGTTTTAAAAAGTATTTAGCAGAAATGTGCATTCAAATTTTGGTTTATTTTTTTAAAAAGAAGTTAAACATTTTGCAAACTGAAACACAAGTTGTTCAATTGATAATCTGTGAAAATTTATTCAGTCACCTTAATTTGCGAACAAAGTCATCCCATTGAGAGCTATGACTAAATATTTATAGACGTGCTGCAAAGTTTGCTGTGTCTACCGCTCACTTCAACAACGATAATTACAATTCAACTTACTTATGAAATGATATTCCAGGTTCATTCCTGTCTGGCCTATTTGTGCAACCGTACGCAACACAAGCTGGCATTTTTAAACACTTATACACAATACTAAATGAAATAATCACTGCCTCTACCACAATGTGAACACCTTAATTGTTGGGAAGCGCCATATGGTCGCTGCCGGTGCTGCCACCATGCGGGAGAGTTTAGTGCTTGCTTCACCGATTTAAGCTCACTTCTTCTCCATATAATTCCTTCCTCCATGTGGAGACGACGCAAGAGACCTTCACCACGCATTGAAGTGAAGCAGGGCGTGGAGGAGTGGGGGGGCATGGCCGGAGTGGAGGGGGCATGGCCGCTTCCATACAGACACGGGGAATATGTACAAAAACCTCAAGGGGACTCTAGGATAAAGGTGACGCCGATATCTGGTGATGGATTATTATGTAACTCGATATGACAAATAAAAAATGAAGAATAAAATTTTTTGATATTCTGCTTAGTTTTCGAGATATTCTGTCCCAAATGTGAAATGGTTTTGGATGAAATTCAGAAGAAAAAATTGATTAAAGTCAAATTTGATGATGGATTCTTATTTAAAAAGACGAGACAAATGAAAAATAAAGAATAAAAATTTTCGATATCTCACCTAGTTCTAGAGATATACTGTATCAAAAGTGAGGTTGAAATGGAGAAGCAAAATTTCGCAAAAGTCATATTTAATGATCGATTCTTATGTAACATGACGAGACAAATCGAAAATAAAGAATAAAATTTTTCGATATCTTGCTTAGTTTTCGGGATATACTGGGAACATCGCAATGTTTGGAAGCGCAATACCGCTGCTGCCGCCATGCGGGAGAGTTTAGAGCCTGCTTCACCGATTTAACGTCACTTCTCCTCCATATATTTCCTTCCTCCATGATTCAAGGTAACAACGGAGTGAAATAACTGCCGCGAGGCGATATTTATCTGAAAAGTAAAGATAAATTATACACAACAAACTTGAAACCAAACTTGAAGAGAGGAGGGCAGCAGCAACACGAAACAATATACAAAAACATTATTTCGGGGTCAACACTTTATCAAGTGGAAAGAAACATGTGGCTGAGGTCGCGCAATCTTCGCGGTCAACACAGCCATCTGTTCCGATGGACGCCTGATAAGTTCTC
This sequence comes from Vandiemenella viatica, assembly GCA_031002005.1. Taxonomy (NCBI): domain Eukaryota; kingdom Metazoa; phylum Arthropoda; class Insecta; order Orthoptera; family Morabidae; genus Vandiemenella; species Vandiemenella viatica. The sequence continues at coordinate 97,358,681 of CM061919.1, read as the reverse complement.
GGCTTCTAACAAAGATGATGATGAAAGTGGCAAACAGCAGAACAAATATTTCTCAAGCTTAGTCTAATATGTTTCTCAAGACGTGCTGTAAATTTATATTGATCCTGTAACTGATAATAATCGGAATTGCGATTAATGATCGAGGAGAGCTCTTGTCAGACTGTGATTATACGGTTGTTACAAAAAGAATGAAGCATGCTATTTAATTTAGGGAGGCGTCCATTAATGACGTGATGTGAAATGGAAGGTGGGAGGGGGTCCGGCGAAATCTCACGAAACCTCACCAAGGCGAAAAGGGGGGGGGGGGAACTCAATGGAAATTTCACGTGAGGTTCTGAAATTCTTGTAGAATTGTAGAGCTAAAAAAAAAAAAAAAAGACGTGACTCGCAGGGAAAGGGAGGGGGGGTGTTTCCGTCAAAATCTCGCGTCATTTTAGAGGGGGAGGCCGACCAAATCTCACGAAGTCTCACCAGAGGGGGGAGGGGAGGACCGGAATTTCGGAAAATCACCTCACGTCATTAATGGACGGCCCCTAATTGACTCTTTATTTCATGAAATTTAATTCTGCATGAAATAACGTGAATCGATGTTATAGAAGTATTTTCAAAATGACTGCGATATGTTGTAAATGCGATTTCGCATTCTAAGATCGCAGCTTACTCTTTTAGGACTTGGGTATAACAATTTGTCCAGGTAGAATCAGAGTGTGACAAAAAGTATAGGGCAGTCTTAATTAATGTATTCACAGTAGGGGCCTACTTTCTTCTGAACGTATTAACATACATTGATTAGAAATTAAGCGATTGTTACTCATTCAGTCGAGTTAGTTCTGATTGTTAATTTAGTCTTCACATTTAAGACGTGTGGTCTTCAGTGAAGCAATTCAACACTACAGTAACTTACATCATAACTTGTCTCTGTTGTATTGGTTGCTCGAAAAGTATTCATGGGACATTTCACTCTATATCACCAGAACTACATTGTATGAATACCGGTAGCCTATATGATAATTTATTGAGTATAGAATTATCACTATGTGGTACCTTACTTCTACTTTCATGCCATCTGGTTTATTCTGAAAGACAGTCTAGCAGTTTCGTTGTTCTGAAACTATATGATTGATAAGGTTCTATTTCCTACAATCCGTAATTGCATAAATAAAGGAGTGAGAGTGCCAAATAGCAAACAGAATGTAGGGCTTAAATATGATCTTGGAGGGTCATAAGCAAAGCAGGTAGGAATATCTTTTGCGTTTGGTTGGAAATCAATATATGGTGTCTATGGAAACAAACGAATTTAGCCATTTGCCTGCTAATCGTGTAAGTTTTTATAAATGAGTGTTATATTTTTTAAGTAAAATATTGTCCATCCACGTTATTTGCTCAAATTATTACGGTAACCACCACAAAATTGGAAGAACGATGGCTGGAACATCGGTGGCAGAATTCGAATTAATGTTGGGTCTTCTTCCTTTTATCTTAACGCTCTCTTCCCAAACTATTCTCTAACGGTGTTGTTCTAGGAAGTTAAAGCGTATTTGGTAGCCCTGTTTAATAGCCGTATGTCTTTTTTTTCTTCAAGTTCCACTTCCTATCTGCAAGAACTCTCACTTTGAAAGAGAAGTGTTCCAGTTTTCGAATCAAGGTCTCTGAGGGAATTTAACCTGCCCTTCCCTCTCGTAAAAGTTGCTTCATGTACGTGAAGTACAATGTGAACGTTACGGTTTCGGCGTGAGGTTGTGGGTCCACCACGAAAGGGAGACATGACGGCAATTTGAAACTGTCACCCGATCCTTAAAGCCGCAAGATCTTTTTTTTCTTTTCTTTTGGCGATATGTTGGACGTTACCTATCTGACCTTTCCTCACCTGAGTATGCTTACCAACGCTCAACTAGTTTCGAAGATCTCATACATTGCTGGATATATCTTATACTACGAACTATGGCCGATCAAATATCAATAAAATTTTCCAACAGCTGATTAATACATCAGATCTAGTTAACTCGCAACATAGTAGTTGGTATGTTCGTGTTGGCACCCTAAATGTTAAACAGTTATTTCTACTGTAGTTTGCTTACTTTTAATCATGATGAGTGGCCCAGAATTTGTGTGCTCCTTGCGCAACGTTTAATTTTATTTTCGTAGTTCATAAAGGCGTTAATTTAACTAAAATGAACTGTCTGGTAACTCAGTGCGTAATGAGGTCATTTTAAAAATACCAGGTCTCGGGTTCAAATCACGGCACTGCTTTGGTTTTTAAAAGGCTTTTATCTGTTCATATGAGTTCTTCGTTTAACTGTAGATAAAACCATGACAGAGGTGCAGTGGGTGGCAAATAAGAACTCAAGTGAAGGTTGGCAAGGCTTTCATGAAAGTATTTTGGCATGTCATAGTCGTTGTGTATCTTAATTTTCCACTTAACTGACAAAGTGTAAGCGATAAAGGTTTCTGAGAACTATTTGGGAAAGGTAGAAAGAACTAAAGAACTACATATACAAGAGATGCAAGATTCCGACTGATACCCAGCGTCCTGCATCCCAATAACCCCAAGAACTAGATTGGTTAGTCCTATAGACCACATTTGTCAACATATCACTGTCATTTATTTGGACCACCCTTACCCCCCCAAAAAAAGATTTAGGTGAAAAGAAATTGCTAACGTAGAAAAAATACAAAGGTTTCGTATAATGCACACTCCCAGATCTTAGGTGAGAAAGGAATTAACAAGCTTACAATGGAAATAATTTGTGGACAATAGTAGAAACCATGGAGGAAGGAAATATATGGAGGAGAAGTGATGTTACATGGGTGAAGCAGGCTCTAAACTCTCCCGCATGGCGGCAGCAGCGGTATTGCGCTTCCAAACATTGCGATGTTCCCAGTATATCCCGAAAACTAAGCAAGATATCGAAAAATTTTATTCTTTATTTTCGATTTGTCTCGTCGTGTTACATAAGAATCGATCATTAAATTTGACTTTTGCGAAATTTTTCTTCTCCATTTCAACTCAAGAAACCTCACTATTGATACAGTATATCTCTAGAACTAGGTGAGATATCGAAAATTTTTATTCTTTATTTTTCATTTGTCTCGTCTTTTTAAATAAGAATCCATCATCAAATTTGACTTAAACCAATTTTTTCTTCTGAATTTCAACCAAAACCATTTCACATTTGGGACAGAATATCTCGAAAACTAAGCAGAATATCAAAAAAAATTATTCTTCATTTTTTATTTGTCATATCGAGTTACATAATAATCCATCACCAGATATCGGCGTCACCTTTATCCTAGAGTCCCCTTGAGGTTTTTGTACATATTCCCCGTGTCTGTATGGAAGCGGCCATGCCCCCTCCACTCCGGCCATGCCCCCCCACTCCTCCTCCGCCCTGCTTCACTTCAATGCGCGGTGAAGGTCTCTTGCGTCGTCTCCATATATTTCCTTCCTCCATGGTAGAAACGATGTAAAAAGTTTTGTATTTGTTATGCTTTTCTCTATTTATTTCTCAGGGAATTTAGTTTGCTATAGAAAACAAACGATTGAATGTATCCATTTTAAATTTTATACATAAGTCATGAATGGAAATTTCAATTTGATGTCACATGCCACAACTTAAACCATCGTAGGAAAGAAGAGTTGGTTATTTGTTACGTGGCGATACCGCATGCACTGGCGACGGCGTACGTGACGTCACCGTGACGATCCGTACAGTCACAGCTTGTAAACATATGTCACACAGGAAATAAATGTGCACTCGCGGTATCGTTTCGTAAAATATTTAATACGGTGTTTTACATAAATGAGAGGCAAATAAGCGGTAGAAATCCGATAACACATCAAACACTGAACATCTGGTTGTGTTATCGGACATCTGCGGCCGCTTACCAGCGGCCGCCTGCATCTGATTCACCTTCGGGATATCAGTTTAGGTTGATATTGTACAATTTTAAATTATTGTGACCGAGCGTAGCGAGGTCACAATAGCACTAAAAGGAATAACCCCACTTTTCCGTGTGGTCTCGTTAGTAACATTTGTAATATACGCATATTTTTCCCTCTTCTCCCCGCCCAAAAAACCCCACATTTCCGTGCGGTCCCGATAGTGACATGTTTACAAGCTGTCACGGTGTACGTTTACAAGCTGTGACTGTACGGATCGTCACGGTGACGTCACGGTGTCGTCACGTCCGCCGTCGCCAGTGCATGCGGTATCGCCACGTAACAAATAACCGAAGAGTTATTATCTACACGATAAAAATAAATAAAAGACGAACGAAATAAAAATAATTTTATTTTGGAATGTGAACACAATGAGCAAATGAAACAGAAGAAGAACGAAATCACAGACGTATCAAAAGACAAATTTAACACTTTCGTAGAAAAGGAGAAATTATTTTTTATGTTATTAAAATGAGACGAACAAATATTTTATTTATTTTTATTTGACCTTAAACGCCAAGGGCACTATTCAGCCAACAGCTGTTTGACAGATATGAGCGTTGTACAGGTAGACAAGTCATTGTACAGGATGATTACACTTGAGTCAAAAATCTTATATTAAGTCTACTATTTCTCAGATCGATACATATATGTATATAAAATCAAGAATTAAGATGATAAATAAGTAGAGCACTATGTAGTCTACCGGTAGTAGGTTAGGAGTACAAGACTCTTCATATACATGTACAAAAATTACAGCATAGTTTAAATGTAAATAACATTTTTATCTCTAACTTAATATTATTTTTCTTTGTAAAACTAATTACTTATATAAACTTAAAAAAATTAAAACACTATTTAAAACCTTATTTGACTAAATCTTAATATTAGTTGTTTTTATAAATCTCACTAACAATTTACATATAATCTCATTGTTAGCGTGCAGCAGACAAATACTCGTGGGTAATGATATTCCGGAGCTGCTTAGATTTCCCAAGAATTTAGGCCTGTGAGCTTTATATCTAGGACATATCTAGAAAACTATATGATGAACGGATTGATGTGATCAAACAGAAACAAAAGGCGTACGAAGTCAAAGACCTTATTAGTTTTGAATTCAAACACAGCGTGCAAATAAAACTGAAGAAGAATGAAATCAAGGAGGCATCAAACGCAGCATTTAAAACTTTTATTAATATTTATATGATAAAAGAAGGAAGTGAACACATTGACCAAATGAAACAGAACAAGAATGAAATCGAATACTATGTTAGTATCACCTCGGAATCTAAACCTCTCTGAAATTTAAAGTATTGTAACAATCAGTCGCTTCTCTCAGCAGAAGAAAAAAGACAAATGTATGTGAATAGTTCATTTAACTCAGAGACGGAAATAATTTTAGAGAGAATATTAATACAGGAATGCGAACACAACGAGCAAATGAAAAGTGAAGAATAATGAAGTGCATATGTTAGTATCGCATCAAAATACAATTAAAACTGTTTATAAAACATACATCAGAGGCATAAATAATTCAGAGTGTATACTAATATCGCAGGCATAAATAATCTTGGCGTGTGAGCTAAGACTACAAGCACAACTTAACTTTGACGATAATATTGTCGACGTTGACTTTACAGATAACGGATATTGGATTTGTTCTTTAAATTGGTTTGGCTAATTTACACGCAATGCTGCGTATTTTTAATTATTTACTTTTTCAGGTTTTTGAATTGCAGTTCGTTAAAATATCAAACCTTTTACAGTGCTCCAGAAACCGAGATAATAAAGTAGCTAGAAGGCAGCAAACCTCTTATATTATATTATTTTATCATTTTTCATTTGTTAGGTACTCGTTAGTTTGTACTGTCTTGGTTTTATTATAAACATTTATTAACAGGTATTTAATAACAGCCTATGGGGATGAAAACTTTGTCCAAACACATTGCTCCACACGGGCGAAGCTGCGAACAAATACTGCATGTATGAAGAGATCTAAAAATCTCATTCATATTTGGTCGATCTTCGTATTTTATCTCTTTATTTGGCAAAGTGATCTCATGTTCTTTCATAAGGAACAATCTATATTAATATCACCTATCATGAAACGGAGGATCTAACTGTTAAAAACACAAAGTACATGTCGCTTGTGTTCGACATTAATTTAGTTTTGAACTGCATTGGAGAGTACGCTCCGGTGGAAATTTTCATATACACCCATTTTTTTCTATTTCTTGTATCTTCCTTTTTTCACCCTCCATGAACGTTAACTTTAAATTCTTTTAGCGTTTTTAGTAAATTATTCATAATTTCCTTTGGTAATTTATTACAATCCCACTCGCTTATACCCGAAATAGAGTGCCAGTTTGAGGTTATGACCATGTTTTTCCCTTCGATACACCTCTCTTAATTCTTTCACCAATATCTTTCCACTCCTCATCACCAAAATACACCTTGTACACTCTCATCAATCTCTATATCCTCCTCCTGTCTTCCAATGAAACCCATTTCAGCTCCTTTATCGAATCAGTTCTCAAATAATTTTCAGAAACCACTCTAGCAGCCTTCCTTTGCAACCCCTCCAACTCTTGTATTTGGTACCAAAATTGTGGGTCCCATAATACACTACCATATTCAACCAAAGGTCTGACCAAAGGCTTGTAACCCAGTTTCGTCACACTCCAATAAATGTAGGATTTTGAAACCTGTTCTGTCCAGTTTTGTTTTATATAAAATGTTGTACCAAGATATTTACATTACAAGTCTTCAACAAGCAGTTCTTTCCACACCTTATAATCATAATCAGTCATTAGTTTTTAACTGTGTACCTAATGAGCTGACTCTTCTTTGCATATATCTTTATCCCATGTTGGCTTCCCCAACTAGCTATCCTCTCCTGATCAATATGCAGCTTTTCACAGTCTTCTACCATTTTGATTCTATTATATAACATCATGTCATCAGCAAACAATTAAATTTACGACACAATCGTCCATTTGAATAACGAGTATATATGGTCACAATACAGTAGCTTGTAGCACTATCATTTTTACATAGCCAGCGAAGGCATAGGGATAACAAAAGCTACATATACTAGCATTAAATGTGATGTTGCTTGAGTGCAACATCTCCAAATAAAGGGTTATACTCTCTATAAAATTTCAGTTTAAAGAGCTACTTACTTTCACTGCAGGTACCATTGAGGACCGAGTGACTGTCGCCTTGGCTGTGGCCACAATGTCCTCTGTGGTGACGACACAGACGGCGTGCTGCGTCTCTGTGGGCCCACTGCCCTCGGTGGTGTTGAAGGCACGGATACCCAACTGCGGAGCACCCACCACAGGTGTCACCAAGCAGAAGAGCACCGCCACTGCCGCCTGGCCCAACATGCTTTACACTGGAGGGCTCCGGCCGCAGACCCCGCCGTTAAATATAGGACACTGCTGCTGCTGGCATCCTGACAGAAGGGGGACTGGAGCAAATCTGGCGGAACGAAAAATGCGGAATTTCGAATGCCTACCTGAAGAGTACGTTGGCTCTAGCCACGGGAAATTAATCTACCTAGCCGTGTTAAAAAAAAAAGTTAAATTAAGACAGCTGAATTCAATGTTTCGTTACGAGGGTTTCACCAATATCTTTATTTTGATGTTGTTCCAATAACGATACAGTAAAAAAAACTTTAAAGCATTGCTACGTAAGATTGGGCCACATTTTGGAAGTTAATAACAGTGGTTGATTTATATAATATCGGCGGTAAACTTTATTGATGCTTTTATTACTTTTCTGACAATGTTCCCCCCCCCCCCTTTCATATGGGTTTGCAGTCCACGGTGACTTTAACCTTTGAAATTTTATAAGAATTGTTGGTTGTACACCTTATCATTTACCAAATCACGGGTTTTGAAAATAGCTTCACTAAGTATTTGATTACGTCACTTATTATGTCAAAATTTATCACTTTTAATTTTGAAACTGCTGATTTTCCTTTTTGACTGATATTACCTTTAAAATATTCAGAGGTTTCAATAAGTGAATACGAGAGTGTCTGGTATACGTTAGAGAGACCTATATATGTATGCAAAAATACGTAGGAACTTCCATTACGTCTCGAATGTATTTAATGACTTATTTTCATTTTCCGACACTTTCAAAGATAGTATTTTGTTTCTGTTGTCGGCAGCACGATACAATGGTCCTGTTTATTTAGTTTAAATGCCAATGGAATATCTTTTTTGTGTTATTGTTTTACCATAATAGAATAATTTAAATTTACTATTTTTTATTAGTGTGCTTTTAATTCAATTAATTGTTCATGAATTATTTACATTTTTATTTCTTTTATGACTTGCCTTCACACATAGGCGTACCTTACCCTTTAACATACGAATATAAATATATATATATATAAGCCAATGTATCAAATGGTTCTGGAATAATGCTGATCTGTTTATTTCAAAGCAACATTTACAAAATATTTATAAACTTTTCAAATATCCTGTAATTATTGTATTAGCATTGGAGTACCATTTTTATTCAAAGTGTTGTTTTGCTTTTGAACCACTGAATGGAGTAAGAGTTAAAGAATACCGCCAATATGTGAGTTGATTACACTGTATTTTCTAAGTGGAGTCCAAACACAAATCAGATTGTTGTAAACAAGACTGTGAAAACCAAACGCATCCACATGGCACAATTTTCATTATCGATTTTACCACTAGCTTTGTTTTATACAGTACAGTAATCATGGAGGAAGTTTTACTGTAGTCAATTTTTGTAGTTTGTCCTACAAGAAAACGGTAAATTGAACTTAAGTTTGGTTGTTAATTGTAAGAAGAGAGCAATATTTCCATGTTAGTTTACTTAGTGAATACAGTGGTGAGCCTGAAGACTGGTAAGGTTACAACTGGACATTAATACATACAATCATTTATAGAAATTAGTGATTCCACATATCACAAAACTCCTGCATGAGAGAGTAGTCGCAACCTTAAGGTTCCTAGCAACTGGCAGAAGCTATAAGGACTCGGAGCACATAACCAGAATGTTATTTACATCAACTCTTCTATTATTCCTTCAGAGCATTCATCGATGGTATTTGTAGACTACCTATAGTATCATCATCACTTAAAAATCCGAACACATCGAAATAAGGTCAACATATAACGTCCTCGCCTCCAGTGCCTGAACGAATTGACGTATTTAATTTTCCAAACTTTTTTCGGTGGACGTCTTGAGATAATTTTTATTTTTATTTTTTTGTGATTATTTGTCTGTTTGGCGCTTAGTTAGGCTTCTTTTGCTTTAGCACCAAACAGTCGTTGGCTTGATTTTTTTTTATCCCGGTCACTATATTCTTTTGATTTGACAGACGGCAAACACGGAAAACTGTTGTATAAATCAATGAACTCCAAAAGAGACTCACATATACCTTCCATAGTAATAAACGGTAATCTGTTAATGATACACAAAAACCGAGCAGATTGAACAAGATTTGTGGCGATGTTAAAATGGAGAGTCTACATACGACGACTTCTCTGTTGGGTGGTGTAATTTGCGCAGAGATTTGCACATAAAAGTTGTTGCGTTTGGATCCCTTTTAAATTAACTGCTTTGATCTTGCGACTGCAAAAGTACGTTTGTCATTCTTCGTCGAGGAGTAAGCTGCTGAATTATGCGGGAAACAGATAACTATGAGTTTAGTATGTCCATCACTCAACCAGAGGTAGGTTTCACAAAGAACTTACCAATCAATTTAAAATTGATTACGTGTAAACTTGTGATGGGCAACTGCTAGTTCATCACATGGATGATCTTTGCATTTTGGTTTAAGTCACCGTTGTCGACTCGAGCAGAAAGATCCGCTCTTGAGTCAGTTGTTATCAGAAGAAAGAGTGGAGGCCAAGTGTAGAGATGAAGATGACGAGCCCACGAGAAGTGATGAAGACGATCTCTCATCTTCTCTAGATACAGCATCAGGTCCATAGATCAAATCCGGGAAGGGGGGGGGAGACATGTAGTGCCAATCAGATTCCTGCGGTACCTTCCGTGATTCTGCCTGATTAACAAGTCAAGTAATCAGAGACACGCGTTAAAAGCATAGTTAAACAGCTCCTCTACACGTTACATTCAAATTTGGATACTCACTTGTACTTTTGTCACTCATAGCCCAAGTAAGGAACGAACACTAAAATTTAATTAATTTGTGTGAACTTTACAGTGATAATTAGCTTATAATATTAATTAATTTTTATGAATTATTCTTATTTATTTGAACAGGAATAACAGAAATAAGTAAATTTTCATCTTTAATTACAGATATTCAGTATCGTTGTGTAATCTTCCTTGTTTTACTTCTCAGATAGATTCAATTTACTTCAAGATTGAGATTTTTATTTTACGATTGCATGTAACAAGCTGAAAGACAGCATCTCCTGTTAACTCTCGTTTATACATTTTAGAAGTTTGGAGAGTGAAAACAATTTGTTTCCCCCATACATTATTAGGTTCATTCATAGCATGGTAAGAGAAAATACCATGTTGTAAAAACAAGGCCGATATCGGGGCTGAAGTATACCCTTAGTGCCTCAACTAACTCTTGATGTTGACTCAAAGTTCCGTAGAAAATTTATAAAATAATTTTTGACTTGACCATGTAGCCGGATAACTCAACCTAAATGATTGAGGTCGCCACAATATTTGTTAAACCACAAATAGAGCAAAGGTTGTAAGCTATCTACTGAAGCACACAAGTTCACTTCTAGAAAATCCAAAGTTTTATTTTCAAAGTCACAATTTTAAATATACATTTTACAGTTGAGCAGGCAAATCGAACACACTTTTCCAAAAGTTGCAGGTTGTGGAGAGAAATTTAACCGACTGACCCCTTTAATAAATTTAAAAGTTCTTATTAAAAGTTAAAGTTGCTATATAACCCGACAACATCCATCATGGTCGAACTAGCCAGCATGGCGAGTTACAACCAAGCGACGCAAACAAGAAAGACTAAGCGAGACGAAAGACAGACCGGAACAGACGACAGACAGGAACAGACAAACCATAATGGCGGCGGGGTCCTTTTATAGAAACCACTAGAATCAGTGACGAAACAATTGTATCACATCTTTTCGCTTCCGCGAGATCAAAAGTGTGTGTAATTTATTTGGCGATCTAGATTATTAAAAATGTTTAAACTTTGACAGTATCTGGACTTATCTACTATAAGTCCAATGGCAGTCTCGTGAGAAATTTAGAGTGATTAATTAATTTTTTAGCTGTTTAAAACTCCGCGTAGTGACACATTCTAATTTGGGGAAAATCCCTAAATGTTCTGGAATTTTACGCGCGTCAACAACAATCCCCGACAATCTATTTTTCAAAAACTTGATTACTAGACAAATGCTAAAACTTTTTATGGAAACCAATATATGTACGAAATCGCCTCAATTAGGCAGGGGCGTAGCTACTATGGGGCTAGGCGGTGCAGTGCACCGGGGCCCTCACGCTCAGGGGGCCCCCAAGCATACCTCAAGGGGCCCCTAAGCGCACCTCTAGCGGCCATCAAGCGCAGTTTAGAGGGCCCACGAGCCTTCACGGCAAACTGGCGACCTTTTTTTTAGCTCTGCCGTCCTCTAAGGGGCCCCTAAAGAACAATTCAAGGGCCCCAATCCTCAGTTCAGGGGGCCCCTACCAGCACAAAAAGCAAAAAAAAGGTCGCCCGTCTGGCCTGAGGGCCCAAAATAAATTTTTTGCACCGGGGCCCTTGTTGACCTAGCTACGCCACTGCAATTAGGGCTATCTACTGGTGTAATTTTTAAATTAATATCTCTTTTAATAAAAAGCTTATTATTTTATCTTAATTAAAATCGCTAATTAGACAATTTTACTGCCAAAATATCGGGGACAGTGCTGACTATAGCTGGTGATAAAAGATCAGTTGTCGCTTTACTCGATTTAAAGATATTGCAAATCTTAGAATTTCTACTTTTATGATCGCGTGTTTCAAAACTTGAACAAACGGGAATATCTCTTAAACTAAACGTTTTCCGATATGATAAATACACTTTAAAATTATTTTTATGGTGAACTGTAACTGTAGGGAAGATTACAGGCAAATTCCTTAAAGTTGAAAACTGCTCTTCTCGAAATTTCCAAGTCCCGCCTAAGCAAAAGTAGAATTTGCCAAAATTCTAAGGTGCTCAATGTATGTGCGAGGTTCATCTAGGAAACAGTGCTCAAACATTGTATCAATAGATCACGGAATGTTAGATTAGATTAAGAGAAATTTTATTGGAAGAAATTACTGGAACAGTTATAAATACTCCCTATAAAACCGTCAAGGGGCTGATGTTATTGGTGTAAGACAGAAATTTTGATCTAAAGTCGTCAGATTCAGTTCGGTGTCCATATAACAGTTGTCGCAAAGAAAGAGAAACCTAATTAGCTTATTCCAGTATCCATTAGCCCCGCCATTATAGTCCATCTTTCAGAGTTGTAAGTTGATGACTACACAATCTGTCTAAAACAGTTTTGATCTTCTGCTTACCACGGTATTTGAGATACTGACCGCTTTGTTTTCTGTTCAACCTGGTGTAGCCATCGCATTCGATATTTTCCGCGCTATCATGTTCTAGTTTTCCATGCATGATGTGTTTTTTCAAATTATTTTCCTGTCACCGAGCAACAGTGCCGGATCTAGGAATTTTTGGAACCAGGGCAAAAACTTGAGATTGTCACCCCGGGCAGTAGAGAGTTATTTTTTGATTTGCTGCCCCCCTTAAGGTTGCCGCTAGGGGTGGTAGAGCTATAAATAAATAAAAGAAAGGGTCACTCCACATGAATTTGCCATTTTTACCGCCCTTTCAAACATTATTTTGCCACCTTCCTGAAATTGACGCACGAGGCCAGCGCTCCGGTTTGCCCCCTATAGCAGTATGCCCAAAGAACTGTACGATTCGTTAGTATTGTAAGGAAGACAAGACCATTTTCATATACAATTACTTTAGAATGAGGAAATACCAAAGCCTTTTAAGTCTTAAGTTTGGCTACCTGTCTATCGCCCAGTTGTTTCAGGAGACATAATGGTTCGATTCAGCATCTCTTGCAAACACTATTCTTCGTCGCATTTTTTTTTTTTTTTGGTGCCGCCACCATTCTTACCTATCATAGAGACTCAGTAGAATCAGTCCCGTAAAGCGACTTGCTTATTCGAAATGGTCCGACGGGAAATGGAGGGTTCTTAATCTCCATTAATTATGCATGTCATAATTGTGATGGAGATAATAATTACCTATTTACAGTGGCTATAAAACTCCGCCAGTTTAAGATACTTGTCTGTTATTTTATATCAAGGTGACGTGACCTAAAACCCCAACAACAACAACAACTTAATGAGGTCAGATTAGTCTTTTAATATTGATGTCCTAGCGGTACAGAAATTACGACGAACAACTTACAAATCATATAATTTCCTCTTTGAATATCGTTAGTTAAAAATGTGCATAATTTTGTGTGCACATAAGTGTATTTTTTTAATATTATCTCCCTTATTTCAGTTTTGTTGGTTTGTGGAATATTTTAATCTGTTCGTCTGATATATTGTATTAATCCAGATTTTTATATCCTTCTATATGACTGACTTCGGGTCAACACAAGCTCAGGGAAACAAATTGTTTGTTACCAAATCAGTAATCTCAAACAGCAGTTGCTTGCACTTTTAAGATCGCTTCTTTTAATTGTTTTTGTATGTAGTTTTATTAAAAATAGAGCATATATATACTGAAGTGCCAAAAGTCATGGATACCTCCTACTATCATATGAGACTCCTTTTTACCCGGCAAAGTGCAACAACCCTACGTGGCACTGACTAAACAAGTCATCAGAAGAAATATTGCGGCATGGCAAAGCCATAAACAACTGCGAAAATGTTCCCGGTTCACGAAATTTTGCAAAAAAATGACCTATCGATCATGTCCCAAATATGTTCGATTTGATTCGTGTCCGACGATCTTTTAATCCAAATCTTTGGCTGAAATTGTTCCTCAAACCAATCGTGTAGGATGTTGGTGTAGCGACATGACGGATTGTCATCCTGGAAAAGTCCATCGTTTGTTTATGAACGTGAATGGCTGAAAATGTTCTCGACGTAGGTGAACATAACATAATGCCACAATGGATCCATCAGTATCTTGTACAGTGTCTTCCTGACAACCTGGTTTCATGGCCTCATAGGGTCTGAATTAAACTCAGGTCCTACCATCAGTTCTTACCAATTTGAATCGTAACTTACCTGATAACACAACCTTTTCCAGTCTTCTAGGACCTAACCGACATGTTCACGAACTCATGAGAGGCACTAAGTGTTAGCGGAAGCACTCTGCTGCCATATCCTGTTGCTGTTCTTTGACGTAGTGTTGCCTGTCTATCAACACTGGCACCTCTACGCATACGTTCCTGGTCTCGGTCATTAAGAAGACGTGGTCGGCCACTGTGTTGCCCATGGCGGGAAGTAATGCCAGAAATTACATATTCAGGTGCTGATCCATCAAACGAAGTTGAAACGTGCAAGAAGTGTTGTTATGCCACCGCTACATTGCGGCTCGTACGGAACACACTACTACGACAGTGATGCGCGTGTGGAACTAATAGATAGAATAGTGTCGTACGCAACAACAAGCCAGTACTGGACCACACAATGTGACCACAGCACGGGATGTTCTCCATCTTGTCCGCATGACAATAACCAGGGGCGGATCCAGCGGGGGGGGGGGGCTAGGGGGCTCAAGCCCCCCCCCCAAACGTATCTAGGTCAACCCCTGACATTGTAGTTTTAAGACCTTTTTTTTTTTAGCTCTACGGATTTGAGGCCCGAGGAGGCTATAGATACTACCTTTTTCCCCACTCAAGCCCCCCCCAAAACCAAAATCCACTGAACTCAAACCTTCTAAACAAAAATTCACTCAAGCCAAGCCCCCCCGAAAACAAAGTCCGCTCAAGCCCCCCCCCCCCAAAACAAAATCCTGGATCCGCCCCTGACAATAACTAACAGAAAAGCTTCGTCCTCAAGTGTTGGCATGACGTTGGAGCACAGCAGCGGGTGTGAACATGTCTGAGTCGACAGTTTGATGCCGTCTGCTGAAGAATGGAATGGTGACGTGCATACCATCACGAAGAAACCAGAAACCTCCAACGCGTCAGACAGCAATGGGCACGTGTAGGCCGTCACTAGCATTCTGAGAGGCGAAATAAATGTTTCCAGACGAGTTCCGCTTCAACTTCTCCTACGGTGGTGACCGCGTAAGTGTTACAAACTACCTTGGTGAACGCAATCAGGAAGCCTGCATTGTCAAGCGGCATAATTAACAAACGCCAGGTGTGATGGTTTGTGGCGCCATTGGCTTTATTATGTGATCTTGCCTACTACATATTGAGGGAAATCTGTGCAGCTACACCAGAAGGGTTTTAGAGCCCAAGACACATATTTTAGAAGGACAATGTCCTCCCAAATGTGGCCTTCTTCGAAGAAGACGTATACCACTGCTTCCCAGACCTGCACGTTCACCTGATATGTCACCGATCAAACATGTCGGCAACTCGTTCGTTCTGTTCCTCATTCAGTCACTGTCGATGCTTTCTGGACGCGGCTACAAAACGCGTGATAGTGTATTCCCAAACAGTATATCCAGATTCTCTTTCATTCCATGCAAAGGCATCTACAGGCTCTGATTGAGGCATGTGGTGACTTCACACCGTATTGAATTCTCATGGTACAGTCCTGTAACTCAAATCATTTGTGTATTGTTATGCTCCTAATCTGTGGAACAAAATTCATTGTAACCGCATGTCTCCTCCTTGGTGCTGCGTTTTCACTAACAGTAGTTAGAGATATCATATATATATTAGTACTAAGATTGTAAAGTAAATTTCGAATAACTGAATCGCAAAACCTGTGTTCCTCTTGTTCGGTTGACGCGATAAGTTGTTTGTTGTGTTTTCTGTTACATCAAGAACTTAATTAAATATGACAATTTAAAGTTACAAAATTAGGTTTATTAAAAATGAATAGGAATGTTAGGAAAAGGTAATTAATCGTGTTATGGTAACAGTGCAAACCGGGATCATTCCTTACAGGTTAACATTATGTGTATATATGATGTGATGTTTTAGGATATTTGATTTTTTAGTATTAAATTTGTTTGTATTCAATTAATTTGATTTTATAGTATTTTTTAATTGAGTATTCATTTAGTTATGTGTACGCCAAATATAAGGTTTTACTGTATTGGATACTCGCCATTTATGGGTTATCCATAAATTACGTCACATGAATTTCATGATTTTGGGAGCCCCTCCCCCCTTTCCTTGTAACAGGTTGTCACATTTGTTCAACCCCCCTTCCCTGGTGAAAAGTCACATATTTTGCAATTTTAAATTTATAAATTATTAAATTAAAATAGCACTTTCAAATTATTTAGGCTATATATTTCTATTTAAAATATTTTTTTATAAAATCAGCAATAAATCAAACATTTTAGAAAATTGTCAAAACATAGCAAATCAAATGAATGATACAAAATTTAATCATCTTGTGCCCATGGACTTTTATATTATTCATGACTGGCATAGAAGTTACTTAATTCTTTATTTGGATAATGTTAGAAACATTTGATGTGTCAACATCTTGATCGTGCAACCATATAGCATCGTCATCCTATATCAAACAAGGAACTACCCTTTCACGTCTAGGACGAATCTTCGTGCCGGGCAAACCCTCCTGTTGCCTCTTATGTGATTGCTTCTGTTGATTAGTGGCTTTGTATGATGATATAGACCAAAAATGTCACACGATTGTTTAAATAATGTGGAAGTCATATTTTGTCAAAGCCTCAAGGCGCTATTTGCATTTCGGCGTATGTCAACGGCGGCCGACAGGCGACACTGTTAGCACAGCTAGCGTGAATTCGCGCAGCCGCCACGTGCCTAAAAGTGATACAAAATATACATGTCACGTCACGAAGCTTATGACGTCCCTCTCTTCCTTGTCACACGATTTCACAGTTTGTTGACCCTCTCCCGCCCCCTTAAGGTGTGACATAATTTATGGATGGCCCCTATTCGTGTTTTTTTTGTGTATTTTATTAAATTTCTTGGTAAAATTATACAAAACCTGGGAACATGTAACGGAACACATATTTTATGCTTTCATCAATTTTATTAAAATCAATTTAATTATGAGACGTTAGTAGCAGAGACTTTATTTTCAATTTATTTCAAAATTCTATTAATGTGTTTTAAATAATTTCTGTAATAATTTTGGTACATTTTAATTAAATACTTGCAATTAGTAAGCTGTTGAAAAAAAATTAACAATGCACATTAAGGCGCCAACACACTGAATCGGGGAGGTACAACGGGACCAGGAACATTACATTGGTTATTTCCAGTAAATAACCCGTGTAATGTATTTTTGTATCTTTTTTTAATAAATATTACATGTACATCACTGGTTAAGGAATTTCTTTTTGATGGGGTTATCTGCTCTTCTTCCTCAGCATCAAAACTCATTTAACCATTCATTAATCTCTGCAGTCAGTACATGCCGTAGATGTGTAAACATTTTCGTTAGTGAAGGATAGGCTTTACGAAAATTTTAACTTTTATGTGTTTTTGTTTATTTGTTGCTCTCACCTGCTACTATGATGACTGATAGCCTTCCTCTCCACTATTAACAATGTTAGACTTGTGAAAAGATAACCATAAAATTACTTGGCACGTAGTAGATGCCATCTTGTAGGTTGTGTAGCTGAAATGGCAAGCTTTTTTTTTAATTCAATTTTTTGGTAACTCCAACTGTATTCTTGACTATTAATTAATGTAATAGGAAAGAAGAGAGCCTCTGTCACAATGATCAAGGAAGGTGTACTGATTTTAGACGAATAAAGAGTGAAACTTATCCGTTTCAGATAAATTAACAAAAATTTAAAAGATACATTTATTAATTACACAGAAACGTACAATATTTTTACAATGGGTTTCAATACGTATATTGCTGCTGTAATTCCAAACTTTAGCGCTTTTATTGAAAATACCTAGTTGCTCTCTTTTTGTCTCTCATTATTCAAACATCACGATGGTCGAAATTACTTAGAAGCATATGGATTAAGTAATGGTGAAATAAGGAGTTGCTGCATTACATTTGGTGCTAATGATAGCATTACCATACAGTGAACATTATGAGTATCAAATGACACACTTGTTTATTTTTTTTTTGTTCTTTTATGTTTTTCTTATAGACAATAGATCAATTATTGCGATTATCTACAAAAATGCGAATAATTAATATAAAACATCTTACAAATCTTAATCTTCCTGAAAGCCACAATATTGCTGGACGTCAAATTGAGTGGGGGAAAAAATTGTTAAGCAAAATGCTTTTATTGATATAAGATAAGATTAGTCGGCTCAAAACTCGTCTGAATGCTGAAAACCAAGGCAATCGATGGAACATACTGTTACTTGTTGCTGGATACAATACTACTTGCGAGAATTAAAACAGCTGGAAGAGCCACCCAGGGTGCAGTACAATGGTTCAACAATCTAGATGTGAACATTTGACACTACATGTTTTTATGTACATTTGTGTTTTGCGTATTCTAGTTAATCATAAGCATACCCCTTTATTTATATAAATATGTTAACATTATGTTGATTCTCATCAGATGTATGTATGTACAGGTAAGATCAAATTGGAAAGAAATTGCGTCATGGTGAAGTGGTTAAGACAAGTAGGTTATATATCGTAGAATAAGAAGCTGTCTCAGGACTTGACGCCAGATATGAATGAACAAGACAGTGAAACTGTTTGAGTTGCGTCATTGTTAATCTTCATTCATCGAGATCGTTGAGTCGCTCCCGCCTGAGTGGGTCCGCGCAAACGCCGCCGCTGTCGCGGTCACATGTGAGGCCCGGAGCACAGTCGCAGACGCCGAGGTAGACATGTGCCAGCTCGACGACACGACCGTCTGGGTAGCTGACTGACATGTTGCGAGGAGCGCTGTAAGGATCGCAGGATTCACCGACCTCCCGTTGCCCCTGACAAGACGGCAGGCTGTATCGGGCTTTACCTGCCAAACAAACAAAATGAGCATCACGTCACCATCATCATCATCTCCCATCAGGCCATCTCATCCTCCACTTGCGATGTCGTGAAGTACTGAAGTACAGGATAGCAGATGGGAGCGAAGTTCAGTGTGCAACCTTTGCTCACTAGAACCACTACGGTAGCTGTAAAGGCCTCGTAGGAACACCGGGGGGGGGGGGGGGGGGAATCGAAACCTGACAGAGTTCTGGTGGAGTTACGATAGGCCCAATAAGACTGTAGTGGATCCAATTGATGCTTTCAGTAAGGAAAAAAGCCTCAAGAAAGAATACCAATAACATCAAAAGGTTTTTAAAATGTTCAACACATGAACTAAAATGATATCCTCAGTTTAATGTTCTATCCGCTCCGCTGCCCTAAGGGAATTATCGAATAACATTTCTAACCCCACGTTACCTAACAAATTCGAGGTGAACAACCAGTGTCCTCCCTCAGGCAGTATGGTCTCCCGTTGTCCGTAGAGCATGCGAAAACACTTGCAATAAAAGGTGGTTCTGCAGTGAGGGAGGAATCATTATTACTACGATTATTGTTGATATGAGTCTTTTTGCAATGAGAGAAAGACATGAGAGGAAGACAACAGGCTTAAGACTGTGTTACAGTACAAATATTCAACTACGCTATCTACCAAAAAGTAATCGGATACCTTTGAAGGTAGGTAATACAGAACGTCTGTTAACTTTTATGGCCACAATATGCTGCAGGCCGGTGTAGAACCAGTTGACAAGGAGATAACACCAAGTACAGAACAATCTAATTTCAATAAGGGCATGATTGTGGACTGCCATCTGAGTGGTCTATCTAACTGGGCGATTGCAATGAAGGTTAACAGGCTCAAATAAACGGTCGCATACATACTTCGTAAGTGGATGGTCGATGCTGCACGTTCTGCAATTTTAACCGACAGACAGCGAAGTACCCTGAAACACAAAATTGTCAAAAAATATGGCACCAACCATCGTTAACATCCGACAGCAGTTTCATACAGCAACACGACTATCGGTTTGCATTGGAACATTGCGTGCAGATACCCACCGACTTGGATATTTCGGAAGAGTAGTCGCAAATAAGTCCCAAAGCATGACTAGCAATACAGCTCGGCGACTCAGGAGTTGTTTGGATCATCGCAACTAGACACGGGAGCAGTGGAAACCGATTATGTGGAGTGAAGAGTCGAGGATTTTTTTTTTTTTTTTTTTTTTTTTTTTTTTTTTAAATTGGGGGAGCACCCAAAACCCGCTCCTCCAAGCATGGCGGCCTTCCTGTTAACTACTGCTCGCCTCTGCACATGCATTAAGTTAGTAATTCTATAGGTGATCACAGGAACGGGATTGTGATGTATTCCATGCGTCCAGGCGTCCAGGCGTCCGCCCGTTTACATGGGTCCATCGGATTAGATAGACTGAAACTTTTGAAAGAAGAGACAGGTCAGCCGATCAGATGGACGCTTATAGGTGTGTGCTTACCCGCAGAACGGCTTCTTCCGGAGCGTATAGTGCCAATTAAAAAATTCGGAGGTTGTGGAGCGATGGTTAGGGCAGTTTCATGGTCTTCGGATTATTACCACTGGTATTTGTCAATGGTAGCATTAACACAGAAGCCTATTGTAACATTCAGGTTAATGAAATGCTTCCAAAAGATAATGTTTTTGCAGAATGGATCCATTTTACTTCCAGGACGACAAAGCTAGGAGTCAACAACAACTTTCGGCAATTGGAATCAGCCCATCAAGGGGCCCGATTTCAATCATCACCACCTACAAGTGAAGTTGCCTCAACCCTATAGTATATCTTTGGGATGAATTAGATCGCCGGATAAGGGATTGTTAGGAGCGGCCAAAATACATTGCTTAACTCATGGAATGGTTGCAATAGGATCCCAGTGGATGTCTTGCAGACACTGGTAGAGAGCATGCTAGACAGATTTGCTGCTGTTATATCCCTACGAGATTCTAACGGTGTGACAATAACCAAACAAACATTAGAGACAAGTCCCCAGTTACTTTTTGGTATATATTATAAGAGTAGTACAGTTCCCAGTTAATTATTCTGGAAGTGCGGCTGATACTGTACGACGTTACCACTCAACACCAGTGAACTTCAAATTAGTGTATCACACGAAGGTGTCTTAACCAGCAAAAGAAATTGTAGTTCTTTATGGAATGAAGTGCTTCTTCATTAGCATTCGACCACTATACAACATATTTCATGATTAAAAATTATTAATAATTGAGCTGCTTGTGTTAATTATAGGTTATAGAAGGTGTTGATAACCTTTGACGTTTACCGTTTGAGGTTGCTGTTGGACGGTACAGCAAGAAAATTTACTTAGATCTCAGAGAATTATCAACGTTATAGTTCATAGCCCCAAAATAGTTGGTTGATATATGGAATCAAGCACTTTGCGTGGAAGAAT
This sequence comes from Vandiemenella viatica, assembly GCA_031002005.1. Taxonomy (NCBI): domain Eukaryota; kingdom Metazoa; phylum Arthropoda; class Insecta; order Orthoptera; family Morabidae; genus Vandiemenella; species Vandiemenella viatica. The sequence continues at coordinate 97,337,172 of CM061919.1, read as the reverse complement.
GTGTCTTTTTTCGTCATCAAGCTTTTAAAAAGAGTCGAGCAACGACACGAAACATGAACCTCGAGCGATAACGCTGGTATTGGAAGGGACATATGGAAGCCTTACCGATGACACAGCACTCAGTTGTTCCACAATCGCTGCTTGTGGTGCAGGTGATGTAGGCGGGTACTCTGACTGAAGTCACCGTGCAGACGATTGCCAATAGAAGGACGGCTGACACCGTTCTGGACATCCTGCAACAAGCAACCGGCCATCCGATCTGGTCAGACGTTGCAGTCAGCAAATACAACCACAACGTTTTATGACAAATGATTCTTTATTTAGTATTCTTGCTTTTTTAAATCTTGTGTCAACTTTACTGTCACGTATTTGTTGTTTTGCTTGGGTATGCTTGAGTACAGACATTATGTTGTATTTTAGAGTATTTTCATCGACGTCCAGGGATACAGAGATCCAGCAGAGCTAAAGGTGATAGCATATGCTGATGACATAATTATGTGGGAGAGGACAGAACACAACATGGAAAGAGAATTAGGGAAATGGTGGACGGCAATGGGAAAACATGGTCTGGAGATGAGATCAGAAAAAAAAAACAAAATAATGAAGATAGCAAGAAACACTGGCCCATCAAAGAATATGATACTCGATGGCAAGAAATTGAAATGGATAGAGTGGTTTGAGTATTTGGGAAGCAAGGTAACGGATAGATGGAAGAATAAATACGTCAGAGAATAAGGAAGAGAGGACAATTGCATTTTCAGGTAATGAATGTAATATGGAGATGGAACATTGGGAAGGAAGCCAAAATTTTGGATTATAAAGTGTGTGAACGAAGGCCTTCTCGGCGTGTTGCTGAAATGTAATCTTCACGGAGAACCCGTGAAGATTACATATCATCATAAAGTGAATTACCATCCAATACTGACATATGTTTCTGAAACCCAGACTTTTTTTTTTTCTTTTGGCTTTACGATGTCGAGATCATTAGAGGTGGGATGGGACTGAGGACAAGGAACGGGAAGGAATTTGGACATAGCCTTTTGAAAGAAGCATCCCGGCATTCACCTGGAGTGATTTGGGGAAACCATGGAAAACGAAATCTGGATGCCTGGATGAGGATTCAAAACAGCGTCCTCCAGAATGTGGACTAAAACAAATAGAGGTATTAGCAGGTTACAGGCGGCAGAGACAAGTTGTGTGAGAGGGATAGAGAACGTCACAAGGAAAGATAAATCAGAAATGAAAACATTAGGGAGAGATTAAAAGTTGAAGCATTGGAAGAAATGTTAGTAAAGAAGAGACTGCAGTGGTTGGGACATGTTATAGGATAGAATGCCGAAGTTAGTGGGAAGGGAAGGAGACCAATTGGAAGACGAGGGGTAAGATGAATGGAACAAGTGAAGAAAGACGCAAAGTTAGTTGTTTGGAGGCACGTGGTGGAGAAAAAATCTTGAAGTGACCGCCAGACTTGGAAGAGGATGTGCTGGAGGAACCGCAAAGTCTGAAACATCTGACAATGATGATTTTAGTGAAGCAATCTTCCTTGTGCACCTCTGACCTAACACTGTTCTTGGCTCCTGCTAAATAGGTTGAGTCGTTATGATAGGAATTTATATCATCAGGGAAGTGCGAGACGAACCTCTCGCTATTAGCGTTAAGTAGTCTAACGACCTCGGATCTTGTATGTGTTAGTTGACATATGTCTCTCGAACCGCTAGGGCAGTTGTTCCGTTCCAGTAAACTTTATTATATGTATATTAATATCTGAGGGGCATCCATTAATTATGTGAAGCGAAATAGGGAGGAGGGAGTCCGTCAAAATTTCACCAAATCTTACCAAGGGTGGGAGGGGGTCGGCGGAAATCTCATGTTAGCTTTATAAAATCCACAAAATGACGCGGATATAAGAAAAAAGTTCTGAGAAGAAATACGAGGTCGGTCAGCATGGGGTGGGGGGGGGGGGAGGTGTCCGTCAAAATCTTAGGGGGGTCCGACCAGATCTCACCACAGGGGGAAAGGAGGGAGGGTCCGGAATGTAGGAAAAATACCTCACGTAATTAATGGACGCCCACTAGTCAACTATCAACGAACAGCACTTGTCAATAAAATAGTATTAATACATTGCAAATCAACTTAAAAGTAAAAACTTATGTTTTGTTTTGCTAAAAACATTATATTAGATGAAGTATTTTTCGTTTAAATCAGGAAATTATGTCTGGGTGAAATTTTATGTTCCTAGGTTACACCGTTTTTGAGACACATCCTCTAACAAAGAGGTCTGAAATCGAACACGTTGATGGCAGCTCTCGTCTTCATTTTCCAATGAAAATAATCGAAAAAAATCTTAATCCTCTACTTAATGAGAACTAAATGTGTGTACCGTACCTCATTTTTTTTTTATTCTATGAATACTTCCCATTCCTAAAATATAATTTGACAAAGATTTAAATACGATACTCAGTTGTGGGTAATTCCAGCACATAAATCTGACTAAACACAATCAGCCATACAGTGAAAAGAGATGTCATTCTCAACACGTATCGCTGGGATTTCCGATCTTAATCGTTCAAATTGTGGAAAGATCTGTCGCCCACAATACATATCGCTGGGATTTTCGCTCTTAGTTCCTTAAGACAGTGTTCACACGTAGGAATTGTACTTTCTACACTTTCCTCAATTGTGCCATCACAAGCATGACACCGCTAGAACTATTTTCCAAAGTAGTATGACCCAAGCTAGTCCATGGCGTCACATATTAATTACTGCAACAAACTAATACCTTTATTAGTTGCTTAACACAGTATTATGAAGTGATTAACTCGCGTGGTGGAAGTACTTCTACAGGTATCGTGATCTTCAGTTAACCGGAACAGCCTTGGTCTTGTAACAACGGAGACTTTCCCGGCGTATGCTTGAAATGAAGTCAGCCGACCTGTGCTGATGTCTCGACACCCGATGAAGACGATGGAGCTAGTCGTCGAAATATCGTGTTTTCAAAACTACCCGGCGGTATATCCGTGAAGAGTTCATTTCAAGCTTTGGTCTTCTTCGGAGGGGAAGAACCGACGTACTTCTACTGAGCCGACAGATTCTGTGATGAACTGATGGGATGAGGCTTCATTCATAATCACAAACCTTTCAGCAAAGTCTATTAGATTCGCTTGAGAGAGGGCTGGAAAATTTACATCTGGCTGCCTCTTCGTTGACCTTCAATTTGCTATCATAAGTTTTCGGCGCCCAACGGGTGGATTACTTCTCATGTCCAAATACTCTTTACAGAATGTAATATACTGTTGTTCTTGGAATACCTAACGTCTTCTCAATATGATATACTTTCAAAAATTATGCGGCAGTTCTCCACGGTTTAGTATCTGAATATCTGATCCATAATTTATAGCTGTACTGTAAGAAGAGACATCCTTCCCTAAAGGTGCCTCGTAAATGTACTTTGGTGACAGCTCCTTCTTACACATGTTTTGAAAACAAACCACGGATTTCTGTCTTCTCCATTTCAGATTAAAAGTACACCTCATCCGCTTTTGGCAACTGTTGCAAAATAATGGTTCCTACCGCGATATAATAGGATTGCAGCTTTTGCAATACCGCACGATTTACTTCGGTAAGCTACTATCTTACAGGACGTTACACGTATCTCTCCACAGAAACTCCTTGGATCTTCTAGCGTTTCTTCTTCAGTGCTTAGCGTTGATAAAAGTGATTATATATGTGGATGAAGCGAATGTTCAATGCAGGGTTGCTTGTGTTGTAGAGGAGAGAATCACACATTACGGCCGGTGTGCCTAGTTAGTTACAGATATTTTCTTCACTGTTATGTGAATTCATAAAGTATCGAAAAATTTATCATCAGATTGAAGCTAAAAAATGCCTCCATAGTCTACTCCAGTGTTTCCCAACGTGGGGCCCACGCCCCACAGGGGGGAAATTTGGTTCTTTAGGGGGGCAATTTAGAAATTTACTTGATACGACTTTACCGCTTTCTCTTCTGGTTATTTAAATGCAATGCTAGATATAGGTACAAAATATAGCAAAAAAGTAAATTCTTAAGGATCACACTAAATTGCCATAATAATTCTTTGTTAAAAATCTTTTGAATTTTAGTATTTCATTAGATGTTTTTTTAATTTTACTTACTGTGTTTTATGACAGTATTAAAGTGTTTTGTTTCTTTAATAACAAATAATTTTTTATTAAAAATTATGGATGGGGGCAAAAAAAAAAAAGAGTTAAAAGTGGGACATGACCCAAGAAAGGTTGGGAAACACTGGTCTACACGATAGAGCATGGTTGCTTGCATCAAAGCTGCCACAAGACGGGTTTGCCGGAATTTAAATGATCCGATGTGTTCCCTCTATCTCTCACGGGAAACAGTGGCATTGCTATTATCGCACGCACTGAGGACGGAAGCACTTTGGGTCATTTAAATTTGGCAATCCCTAGTTGCTGCGTCTTTTACGCAGGTAACCACGTCCCACCGCGCAGAAATAACGCTTCAATTTTACGACTACATTATTTCGATTCTTGGTTAGCGTAAAAATTTTGTCCGAGAATAGTGATAAAAAGGTCTCTGATTGAGATATTAAAGCTATTTTGCGGTAGCATTTTTGCCCACCGAGCGTGGTGGTGTAACGGATAGCGTTCTGGCCTCGCATTCGGGAGGACGGCGGTTCGAATCCCCGTCCGGGCATCCAGATTTGGGTTTTCCATGGTTTCCCCAAATCACTCCAGGTGAATGCCGGGATGCTTCCTTCAAAAGGCCATGGCCGAATTCCTTCCCATTCCTTGCCCCCATCCTTTCCCGTCTCTAAAGACCACGTTGTTAAAAAGGAACGTTAAACTGTAAAAAAAAAAGCGTTTTGCTAGGAACCCCAACCATAATGTGCGATACTATAACTAACTAATCTTCCACTAAATTGCATCCCGATAAAATAACATATGAATATAAAAATCACTCGGCTGGCATAATATGGTAAAAGGGAAGAGTCCATCAACTATGTGACTTGTTCTAAAAAGGGGGTGGGGATGGAGTCGTTGGCTGGAAAGCTACGCTGGTATGTGCGGGGAGAGGGGGGTTTCCGAACCAGGCCACGTAAATTTTAATTCATATTATCAGTCACAGTTAAAATGAGGTACAGAACACACAACGGCAAGTGAATACTTATTTTAGTCATTTAATTATCTCCATACCTAATTTACGATAGTCTGAGAAGAGAAAACGTACAGAATGTTTTCTGAAATGAATAGAGAAAAAAAAAGCTACGTGCTATTTGGGGAGGGGGGAGGAAAAGGTTAGAGACAAAAGCTACGTCGTGCTACGTGGAGGGGAGGGCGGGGGGGGGGGGTTCGCAGGGGGACAAAATGGAGCTACGTGGTTTATGGACGTTCCCTAGTGAGAATACATTCATGTCCATAAATTAAGGGATCTTCGAAATACATAGAAAACATAGAGTACAGTGATAATACGAGTATGTGCACGAAAAAGGGACCTAGCAACAATTTTACTCGTGACAAAGTGCTGGTGATACAACTGATACGGGAAAAGCAGACATGGACACTGATTGTGTGTCGTGTCCCCCCGTTAGTTGCATACAGGACGTCAATACTGGGTGCGATGACCTCGCATGGCACTACAGTAGGTAAAACGGCTCCCCATACTGTAGATCAGGCCGTTCAGCATGGCTTGTGGTAATACATCCGACTGCTGAACAAGCGCACGTTGAAGGTCAACAATAGTAAGTGGTGGTGTTAGGGCTGCAATCCTCCGGCATGTCCCATGCATCAAGTTCAATCGCATCATGTCCGGGGAGTGAACTGGCCACTCCAAACTACTGATTTCCTCATGTTGCATTTACTAGTCCACCAGGCCAGTCAGCCACGTGTAGGCGGACATTATATCATTAGACTGAACCCAGGGGTACATGCACCACGGAAAAAGCCGCAGAACGTGATCCCTATAAACAGCAACCGTCACAGTACTCTTAGGAAACACATGCGCTAGGTTACGTGCTACTGCCGCTGCTATATCGGTCCCTTTCCACAATATTGGCAGTGTTGTAATGGGTATCAGAGACGCGCCAGACGACTAGACGTCGAGAGTTGCTCTCCAAACTAAACCGCGACTCATCCGTAACCAGGACACAATCCCATTGTTACTGGGTACAGTCACGGTGAGCAAAACACCACATTCGACGAGCCATGCGGTGACTTCGTTTGAGGGGAGTGTATCCGGCGGGTCACTGATCATACAGAGCAACCTCTGGATGACAATGATAACTGTCTGACGGGAGATGGGTGACCCAGAGTCTACTACGAGTTCTAGCCAGTGCAAGTGCTTTGTTGATTGGAGATGTTCGGTCACTGTAAGGAAGATAACAATCCTGATGCTGAGTTGTAGGACGTGGTCAATCTTGCCCGTACTGCCGTTAAATTTTACTTCTACACAGGTGTGAAATGACGTTGCTGGTCCACCTGGCGCATACTGTGGTCGGCCTCTATCTGCGGCGTAATGTCATCTACATGTATTTTCTGTGTCATAGTGCTTCCATAAACGCGAATACTGTGTACCAAATGCACACAACACGCATCAGAACCGATGCTGGCCTTGCAGTGTAGACGCTAGCACGCTGGCCTCGACTTGTTAGGATCACCGGATCGAGTCCTGCGCCTGGCACGGTGTTGTTTTTATTAATGTGCTGTCAGTCCTTTGCAGTCTGTACTTAGCGTAAACAATGTAACACAAATTGAAAAACTGGAAGATTTACAATAATACTTGCGCTGGCTGTAAAACCTAGTAGCCATATGCTATGTTATATATATGTTATCGGAAATGTATTCAAACCATCATTTCATATAATTCCTAGGGAATGTAAGTAACACCTAAAATCGAGGGGAATTCACTAGAAATTCTATACATTTACTAAACAGTAAATGTTTTAAATTCGGAATGTCGATAGGATACAACGTCGTCGCAGTGCGGTTACTGTTGCTTAAACATTCATTACGTATTAGACGGAAAGTGTCGAAACTCAAGAAGACTTGGAGAAAATCACCAAAATGAAGCGGATCCCAAAACCTCTTCGTTTAAACTCTTAGGTGAATACAGTGCCGAGTTATGACTCTAATAGCAATTTGGAACAGTGTGAAACAAGCATGGAACCCACCCGCCAGTGCGCAAGGTAAGAAATCCAGCGTCTCTTCACAAGGAACTACTGGAGCTCATACTTGTGGAGAATGCGGATGTGCCACTCATATAATTTGCACTTTTACTGAAGAATCAACTGGAAAAGGATATCAGCACAGCGGGGCAGAAAATCGTTAATCTGTTAATCGTTAATTAACGATGTTAACAAAATTACAAAAATGTAACTTTTAAGTTAACCTAAAAAAATCAATAAAGTTCTTCTTAACTTCCGTTAAATTGAGCTTCCGTTAACTTTAGTCCGTTACGTTGGTTGTTTCGTTTGTTTGAATTGCGCTCCAAGTTACGCTGGTATATTAGGCATTCGAATAACGAACTAATTAGGTAATGCGAAGTACGAGTGCGATGCATTGTAACTGTTGTGCTAGGAGGGCGTGGGTGTGAGCAGAAACGCTAGAATTATGGAGTGTTTGGATTTTACGTCTGCAAACCGGTACTAACTACACGATTCAAATTGATTGATGTTTTTATAAATTATTTTTAACTACGAGGAATTACAGTGCTACTTTCTAGTTGGTATGCAGTTTATTAGTGAAATAAATTAAATTGATATTCATTTGATGATTAAATCATGGAATCTGAGATCTAGAAATTGTTAGTGAAATCAGCAACGCTGGCAATAATAACGAAGAAATTAAAAATCCTTGGCCATATTTATGCGATTGTATTGCATTTAAATCAAGACTGGAAGAACAATTGATTTATGAATTCAGACTATGTTTACCTAAACTTTCTACATTCATGGCAAACGTTACTAGCCTAAATATTCTTAAACAACACATGAAGAGGATACATACATCCAAATATTCATAGTTTGAACAAAAAATAATAGTAGGGTCAATTTGTGCGATAAGGATAAGCAATTGAAAGTGTTCTTCAAGTGCCGTGGATTCTAGTGTAGATAGCAGCAAAAGCATTTTTTTTCTCCATCTGCTAATAAAAGGTTAAGTCAAAAAAACATTTGTGAATCTTTTGGTATCGTAGTTATCAACAGTGGCGAATCTCAAGCTGTTGTGGACCAATTCATTGTAAAAGTATTCGTTACCAACATGATCCAACTACATGTAGAATCTGATATGTTTGGAAAGCTGCACACTAGTAAAAACTCAATTTCCAGAAGGACATTGGCTGGACATATTGTTGATGGTTAACGTTTAACGGATAACTGTAACTTGCGTTAAATTTGCAAAAATGTAACGCTTTAACGGTTATCGAAGATATCTTTTTAAGTAGCGGATTAAGGATTAACGATGTTAACTTTTGGATTAACTTTGCCCGGCTATGGACATCAGTCTGAAGTGCTGCGCCTAAAGCGCTTAAAAAATTTATTAGCACTAAAAAAATCGTCACACTGCTAAGGAAATCCCACAACAGGCTGAAAAATAATGTAAACAAGGAGTGATAAGATTTTTTCTCTGGTGTCTACTGGCACTTCTGTAAGGGTTTCCGTATCAAAGATTGATATAAGGCGTGGTTATATTAAAGGTGTTGTCTTGGATAAAACTGAAGACGGTTTTTATCAAATAGGTACAAAGAACGGAATCATAAAACGACTGAATTCCAGATCTCAGTTCAATGTTTATCCAAGAGTTATTCTGTAAATCAAGGATGTACCTAACACTGAAATTTTACTACACTCGGTTGTAAATGTACAATCAGCAAGAACCGTACAATGATTCAAAAAATGCCTTTGTAAGAAAGGATTGTACCTCATTAAAATGTTTGTGTTTCAAAAATAAAATGTTGCGTAATTCTAAGTGCCATTGCAGCTTACCTTGCAATAGTAAATAAGTTTCCCAATGAAGTAAAATTAATAACACAATCTTAGGTAGATTTTTACTTTTTATAATGTGGCCTGATTATTCTGACTAATGACAACGTGACTTTTTATAAAAATATATTTTTATTCTTAGGCTATGTATATTTTATTTTTCATTCATTCACTAAGTCTATGGCATAATCTTAATTTTTATGCTGTTTCTAGCATCATTTAAGAATTGCATACAGTTCCTAGGAAATACATACATTTCCTAAGAAATGTATATGTTAAAAAATCTCTGACAAATTATTTAACACATTTCCTAAATTGTCTCGGCATTGTACACATTTCCCACGAACTGTGTACAATTCCTAGGTTTCATATATTTCCGGTAACATATACATGAAAAACCGCTACACCTAAGACATCTGCCTACGCGAACTGTTTCCGGCGACCGAGCGTGGTGGATGAGCGGTTAAAGTTCTGGCCTCGTATTCGGGAGGACGGCGGCTAGAACCCCCGTCCTGGCATCCAGATTTGGGTTTTCCATTGTTTCCCCAAATCACTCCAGGCGAATGCCGCAGTCTCTTGCTGAGCTGCCGGGTGCAGCCACAGATTAGTCCACACATTATCGGCTAGACGCAATCATTTCTCGTGGATCTCGGAAGCCCCTTAACTTATGGCCATAGTACTTGTTTGTCGCGTGTCAGTGGTCCGGTCTTTGATCGCGCCTGTGTGTCAGAGCGAAGGCCACGCCGCACAGGATGGGATAACGATTGACTCCAGTGACCTGGTGACACGGCCCTTTTAGCAGCCAACCGAACAGATCAGAGTTTGGAAGCGAGTAGGAAGACTGGCGTTTCTTCTGATCACAACACAAGCTCGCTGTCAGATAAATCAAAACATATCGCTAGATTCATAAAGTTAGTCACCTTAAATCGCCCAGAGAGGGTTAGACGGCGTGCATGCAAATCCTGCATGTGCCCCACCGGCTATAAACCTATTTTTTCTAGTCATATGTGTATTCTCACATAGTTACAAGTAAAGAGCGTAACTTAAGAAGTTGAAATGTAATATTCCGCAGTAATTTAGGTATGCTAGCATCATGTATCTACTTGAATAAACAGGCATTTAATTTTATACTTCGAACCATCTTCGGACATACGCGTCGTAAGATAAACAGGTCGTAAAAAAAATCATTTTTCAACAAAGTAGGACATATTTGCCTCCTAGAATCGCTGTTGGAATTACGCTCTATTGTTTCTCGCAGTTAGAATTGCTACAGCGATAATACTTAACTGAAGTTAGAAAGTTTCTGATCTGAATATTCTATTGATTTAAATGATCGTTTCTTTAGTTCCTCGTACAAAATTAAAAGAGTTTGTCTGAAACTGATAAGAAACTCTGCTCAAATTTTAACGGCGACAGTCCTCTTTAGGAGATATAGGAATGTTTATGCAGAAAATACGAGCACATCGATGTGATGCATTATTCTTCCTATTCATTTGCTCGTTGTGTTCGCATTCCTCTATTAATATTATCTCTAAAATTATTTCTGTCTCTGAGTTAAACGGTTAATTCACATACGTTTGTCTTTTATCTTCAGCTGAGAGAAGCGACTGGTTTTTACAATTTTTTAGAGATGTTCATGCAGAAAATACATAGATGTTTTTTTCGATGTGATGCATCGATGATTCACGATGCATCGAATAAAAATATCGATATATATATTTATCAGTTGATAATGGTTAGGAAAGTAGAATAATGAGTCAAACGTTAAGAAAGTAGAAAAATTAGGCATTTATTTGAATCGTATTTTTAATTAATCTTTTACAAAGGTAGTTTCGGAATGTCTGGGATTTCTAGGTTATATATCCGAATAAAAAGATAGCATGCAAGGAAAGAGAGGAAAAGCTGACAGATTAGCAGTATTGGTATTCTAATCTTATTTGAATTTAGAAATCTCAATATTAACTTTGCATAAATAAGTTTTTATTAACCGTTTTCCTCGTATTCTGTTACGTTGTTGATATAAATCTTGTGCGGCTCTCGAAAAAAGTCTTACTAATGGTACTGAGCTGGTTACCACACTTAAATATTTATAAGCTACTTTGCACAATTTTGGAAACTTATGTTTATGGTCGGACCATACTTCTAACGGATTTTTACTATGCCGGCCAACTGGGGTCCTCAACTAGACAGACAGCTCATCAGAAACACTTTCTTTGAACTTGTTCGATTTCCAGTTTCGATGATCTAGTTTGTGATGACCGGCCCAAAGACTGAATCTTCCAATATTTTGTCCGAACTATCTGAAACGGATTCTGTTCTCTTTTCATCCAGCTACCTCGTTCGATAGCACCCATCCGTTTGTTAATTTCTTTCAGGATGAGCAATTAGGGTTCATCAGTAACAATTTCTTTGAGTTTTCAAAGCAAGCAGTGCACTAAACGCATTACTTTGCTGCTGGTACAATATTTATCCCCAGATATTTCTTAGTTGCAACTTCAACAACAATTAACCGGTTGGCTATCATTTTGTTTACTTTTTATGAACTCATAGAGCAGGCAATAATAATAATAATTGATAAAATTACAATGGAGCGCCCACTCTGGTGGCAATCTCCCTACACACCCCTCTTTCTCCTTTCCTCTTCCAACCTACTTTTGCACTCTGCTAATTTTTACTTTAAATTCCTTCAATGTTTCCGGTAAATTATTCATCACTTCTCTAAGCAATTTATTCCAGTCTCTTACACCCTTTCCTACGAAAGAAAATTTTCCCACACCCTTATGCCTGAAATTAAGTGCCAGCTTGTGGTCTTGGTCCACCTCACCCTTCCAAGCACTTCACTTAATTTTCCCACTAATATCTTTCCATGCTTCATCACCAGTATGGGCATGTACACTCTCATGACTCTCTTCACCCTCCTTCTATCCTCCAATGAATCCCACTCAAGCCTCTTTGTCATATTAGTTATTAGTTACCGATTGTGTTCTGCGGTAATTTCCAAAGACAAATTTGACAGCCCTCCTTTGCACCCGCTCCAACTCCTGTATTTGATACACCACCATATTCCAGTAGTGGTCTGACCAAAGTTTTGTACCCCAACTCCCTTACTTCTCTAGTGCATCACTCTTTCCAACAGGTGAAGGATTTTGAACCCTTTCTCTATTACCTGTCCAATGTGTCTTGCCCATTTCAGTCGGCTATCGAATGTTATGCCAAGGTATTTACATTTCGAGTCTTCAATAAGCAGCTCCTTTTCCACTTTATAATCAAAATCAACCTTTAGCTTTTTATCTGAGTACCTAACAAGCTGGCTCTTCTTTGCATTTATCTTCATCCCATGTTGACTCACCCAGCTAGTTATCCTATCTAGATCACCCTGCAGCTATTTACAGTCTTCTATTGATTTGAACCTTTTAGATAACAATATTTCATCCATGATGGATTGGTGGAACTTCCGCGACTGTGATGTGAAATATGGGTTGTAAAAAATACAGCAACAATATTGTGACTGGTTGCTGTATTTTTTACAACCCATATTTTAGATAACATTATGTCATCCGTAAAAAATCTAACTTCTGAGAGTAAACCATTAACATATGCATTAATTAGTATAACGAATAACAATGGTCCCAATACACTGCCCCATGGGACTCCCATGTTAACTCCTACTTCTTCTGATACTGCATTTCCTACACTAACTTTTTGCTTTCTACCATTTAGGAATTCTTCTGCCCAGCAAATCATCTTTTTTTATCAAGTCCAATAGTTTTTACCTTATTTAGCACCTGTTTTGAGGTAAGGTACAATGTTCAATCCTACTATCTTTAAGGAATCTGTAGTAATATTATCAACGCCCCTTTACGCTTTTTTAGATTCCTTACATCGTTAATGATATCTTCATATTTAATTTCAAATTTACTAATCTGCTCACCTTCAGCTGTGCGGATAGGCTCATTTTCTAATAATAACCTTTAATTATTGTCCCTAATGGTCTCACTGAACCATTTACTTACTAAATCTGTCTTTTTAAAATTCTCGGTTATTTCTTCTCCATTCTTATCTATAATTATCTCAATACCCTCTCTTCCCCTCAGTTTCCCGATAAAGCTATAGAAATTTCTAGATGCATCAGTCAGAGGTCCCCCCTGAACCAATAATGTTCTTCATAAACTCATATTTAGCCAATTTCTTTGACATTATTAATTCCTTGGTTAGTTGTTTCATAAATTCCCTACTGTTTTGCTGTTTCTTAACTCTGTTATGTTCTCGTCTCACTAATTTCTTTAACCTCCTCAACTCCCTGTTATAGTATGAAGGTTCTGTACCTCTCTTTATTCTCAGTTTTGGAATAAAAATTTCTTCACTCCTTTTTTATTATTTCCTTGAACTCTTCCCACTCAACTTGTTCCATTCTTGCATTTAATAAAATTAACCCTGAAATATCTTTTCAGTTCCAAGATTTGTGCCTTTTTATAATTGTATCTATTTGGCCCTTCAGTTCTGGCCACTGGTTTTCTTAATCCCCTTATATCCATCAGAACTGAATTGTGATCACTTATTCTTTCAGTTACTTGACACCTGATTAGGTTATCATCCGGCTTTATTAGGAAAATATCCAGCATGTTTTGTCCCCTTGTATTATGCTCAACCATCTGTGTAAAGCCCCCTTCCCTCACTAAGATATTTGCAAATCTTTGTTCCTTTGTGTTATTAATCTTATTTCCTACTTAGTTTACACCTGGTAAGTTCAATTTCCCACCAATAATGACCATTCTATGTTCACTTCTGATCTCAGTATATGAATTTATTTTCTCCCCAAGAGCTTCATCGTAATTTGCATTTCTATCGATACTGATCCCCGCACCTCCCATTATCACTAAACTATCCTCCTTGGTGAAGCCCTACAAAGTGAACCTATATCCTCGATTACCTTACCTAACATTGCACTACGTTTGAAAATCTTGTGACCTGGTAACCTGTGTCCAGCTGATCGTGCAAAAGAGGTCCTACATCTCTCCCGTGGTTACTACCTAGCAGTAGAACCCTTTTCTTCTTATTCTATCCTTGCACGTCCCTATTCCTAAAAGTCTGCTGCACCTTACCTACTCCAATATCTACGTCAGGCTTCTCCCCTCCTGACTGTGGTAACAGGCCAAATATGTTTTTCCCAACAATTTCTGGCCTCTTCATCCTGTTTTTACCGTTTTCCCCCTGCGACCTATTATCAGCTCCAACCATCATTATCTCCCTCTTCTCCCTACCCACCATCTCTTTCTGCCTCTATAGGCTGAGCCTCCACAGGCAAGGCCTCCACAGGCTTTTCCGCCATTGACCATGCCTCCACAGGCTTAGCTTCTTTCCAACAACACTCTAATCATTTCGTCTTTGTCCGTCATCCTTACACCCATCTCCCTGATCCTTTCATCCCTAATGCAAAGCGGACAAAACCATGGGAGAGCCTAATATATTTCCCACGTTCTCTCTCCACTGAATGCCCTATGAAACTTCTTCTTATACCCAATGCACCAAATACCATTTTTCATGTTCCTTCGACAGGCGCCACACTTTCCAGACATGATTTTTCCAAACAAATTTTAAAGCATCAAGAACAATATCATATTACAGATTAAAATATAGTATTACCTTTTGTAGATTATTTTAGAATGGATTAGCTTTGTAAAATAATTTAGGACAGTATAACCAGACTACCCACACAACACCTACTTTATTCCAAATAGTTGTAACTACATTAGTGTACCACTGACCTGGAATAGTACCACTAACTCTGCTATATATGTGTTGATAGAAAATTCAGTAAACAGTTTCCATACTGTACTGCCCAAGTCTACAGACACAATTTATTTTAAGGTCTCAATCTCTAGGAACTACAGTACTGAGCTGTTACAAACCCTTCTATACACTTGTTTTGCTGCAGAACTCTAAATCCACTAAATACCAACGTGCACTCCACTGTACTGTTAAACTATAAATATATGTTTTTATTAAGCAAGTGAGATATCACAATGTCCACTTCCCTCAGTTTTAAGAAAATCTGTTTGTTAATTCTGTTAGTCGACCTATTTGTCAAATTTCCCAAATGTCTTTTCTACTTGATATAAATCAATACTTTTACTACACAATATTATTTCAGGATTTACATGCGTATTTCAACCACCACTGCAGTGATTTCCGCACCAATTTTTTCCGATTGCAAAGGCCATACACTATACACGGCTATGCGATTGTCTTATCATTGAGGTCAGTCCTACAGTGGCGGAAAATTTCAACTAAATTGTAGTTTTTTGTTGTTTTATCCAAGAGAAAAGATAAAAATGTAATGTGATTTTGTAGATGACAAAAATAACGTATAACGATACAATTTTCTGTTTTAAAACTAATCCTATTGCGTCGAAAAAATAAGTACGTTCTTTCATACATCGATGTTTTCGATTCATCGACGTATATCGAGCATCAGTAGCCTGGTAGCATATATTTTCAACAGGAATATCTGACACCTTTCCATTCCCCCCACATCCTGATTTTGGTTTTCCATGATTTTTTTTGGAATGCCGGAATGGTTCCTATTAAAAACCATGGCCGAATTCCTCCACATGTTTGTTTTTCATCCTCTTCGGGTTTTAAAAATAATCCTGATGTTGACGAGCAGAAAAACACTAAGAAAAAAATCCTCCCACCGCGTATTATAGAGTATTATATCACTTAATATTGCCACACCCCCACCACATCAACTTTATTTCATGTGATCATGTACCAATATTCTAGACCATTTTTCTTAAAATAAAACTCTCCCCTTTACCCATTTTTTATTGTTTAAGTTTATTCCCAAACAAACTGATAAATATTTACTTGTACCGTATCTAATTCCCTCATTCAGCATTCTCTAATTCCCGCTGGAGATTTCTCAGACATTTTTCTACCTCTGCTTAGTGTTTGCTTTATATTTCGCGCTAGATTTGGCCGCCCCTCTTAGGAAGATTTTCCATAAAACCAAACGCTTCTGTCTTTTATACTCACTTGAATCTGTACTCCAGCTAATGATTGTAATAGACTTGTTCCACTCTTCATCTCAAACGGGTGGCAGTCTGTTCCGGAAGTGATTCAGAATCCTTATTGGATTGTAATAATTCTGCTGCCATTCCTTAATGGTCGACGACGTTACTTCAACTAGTGGTTGTATGCCAAGAACAAAGCAGCCATGTTTGTAGAAGCGATGAGAGACATTTGGTCATTCCTAATAACGCAATTTTTTATGATTTTTTTACAAATTCAGAACCGACGCTCATTCCACACTATACCTAATCGAATTTCAACATTTCCTCCTCACTGAAATGACGCATTTAGAAATAGAAAGTTCATTATAAACAGCCGATACATCCCTTATTCCTCTCCTCATCAAGTAATACTCCATTCTTTTCTCTTCCTTTTTAGCGTATGGTCCTTATTTTTATACTTCACTCTACTAACATCCATATACACGAACCGGTCCCGGGAGAGCAGAGGCTAGAGCGCTAGCTTCGCTTATTGATTTTGCATACCAAATAATACTGGAGATAACATAACGTATACACAGTGGAATAAGTAGAAACAGTAGTGCATAGCTGACGTAACCAAATGCCTAAAAAAAACCTAAACCAACAAAAACAGGTATCCAAAATCCACCCTCATATCGTACGGCTTTTCTACTCTATCTCTTCGGAAAGATATTCGAAAAAAATCTGCAATCGTGCATTTCTCCTTTTACATAATTTCCTCAATTTAATACCATGGTAACAGGCCAGCTTCTGGTTCCATCATTCCAACACCAAATCCGTGTCTGCATTAAAATATCATTTCACCACCTCATTTAACGCTAGGCATCGAAACGACTTTCGATAAAATGTGGCACAATTTCTCTGTCATCCTCCGGGTTTCCTCCAGCGACTTCAGTACTCTCTTTACTGAATTTCCAATATTCTCATTTCTGAAGCCAAGCTCTCCTACACTCCATACACATCATTTATGCATCACCAGGTTCCGCTTTCTTTCCCATATATTTATACAGAAGGTTTTTTTGTGAATATCTCTATCAATATACCGAACCTGCTGGGTGAGCCATGACGCTCCGATCTGACATTCGGGAGGACGCGGCTGCAAATCTCCACTTGAATACACATTTCAATTTTGCATGGTTATCCGAGATCACTACAGGCGAATGTCGGGATGGTTTCTTCAAAATGCCATGACCGAATTCATTTGCGTTCCTCACCCCTCATCCTCATTCTCTCCAGGTTCTAATGATCTCATCGTCGACGAGCTGTAAAGTCTGAATTTTAATGTTAGCGGCTGAAAGACAGTCCACGTTTCATTCGTTCTTGCTTTGTTCAGCTCTATAACCTAACAGCAACATCACCCCAAAAAATGCCAATTTCAGTGTCATAAAAAATATACTTGCCTATGTGAGGCATCAGATGGTGAGACTCATAGTTCCCTCCCGCCAACCTCATATAAGGTGTTTTCTTGTAACAAGCCATTATCTACCTTCATACCTAACCGAAATCGATAAATGAGGCATCATTTTAAAGATTAAGCTATCCGCTCCGGGCACATAATATTTTAAGAAAGCAATTTTTCCAAATTTGACACTTCAAGGGCAAAAATGCCAATATTTCTAAAATGCTGTTTTTCGTACCACAAACCACTTATCTCCCTGTGTTCCCAACCGAGACAGATAAATGAAGTATCATTTTACACATTAAGATCTCTGCTTTAGTGACGTCATATATTAAGAAAGGAATTCGTAGAGGTGCAGAGGTAAAAGCTACGTGGAGCTAATAAAGGAAAACTTTTTAATGAAATTTATGCATATTACATCTCCATGTTAATATATATAGTGGAACTGCTCTCGTTCGAACTTTTTTAATTCGAATTTCTCGATGATTCATAATTTTCTTTTGGTACCACGAATTTTGTATTAAACTACTAAAAGAATAACTCCTAAAACTCGGATTATTTTTTTCTTTACTTCGAAAAAAATTTGTTCGTGTTTGGAAAAAGAACACTTATTTCTCAAGTGAATTAATGTTCGTTAAAAAATGTTTTTCTTGAGCACTATTTTGTAAGAAGTCAGTCTTTTACAGTAATCGTTAATGTGACTGTCCAGATTACGTGACCCACCCTTCCCTTGTTTCCAAGAATGCGGCGACTCATCAATCGGCCAGCCATCTGTTAATATATTTGCTTATTTGTGTCATGGATACCTGCTGATGAAGGACCTCTGGGATGTGAAACACGTCGTGGTTAAAACATACGTACAATATGAGTCATAATCATAGCGAAAACAATTATACATTACAATACCAAATAAAGAGAATGAAAATAAACATTAATTTTTACAACTGAGTTTTGCAAAAGGTCTTATTGAATACAATTAATTATTGTGTTTAAATTCTTGAATGCAGTAGAGGGAGTTGCCAATAAGATACTTTCTCAGTTTTTCTTTAAATATATCTTTATTATCTGCAAACTGTTTTATACTCTTGGGAAGTTTATTAAACAGATGTGTACCAGAATAATTAACTCCTCTTTGTACTAATGACAGAGATGTTTGTGTTTTGTGCAAGTTATTTCTGTTTCTTGTATTGAAATGGTGTACCTGTGAATTAGATGTAAACAGGTTAAAAATATTCTATGACAAAGCACGTGAGAGAATATATATACTGAGAAGTCATTGTAAGAATATTGAGTTTTTTAAAAAGTTGTGTGCAAGGTCTTGGTTTATCCTTACACAGCATGCTAATAGCTCTTTTCTGTGCTATGAAAACTTTTTTTACTTTGTGAAGAGTTTCCCCAAAAAAATATGCCATATGACATCACTGAATGAAAATATGAGGAGTACACCTGTTTCGTTAATTCTAGATCTGCTGTTAGAGAAAGTGTTCGTATTGCAAAGGTGGCAATACTTAACTTCTTCAGTAGTGAAGTGATATGCTCGTGCCAAGAGAGTTTCTAGTCTATTTTAATACGAAGGAATTTTATACTATTTGTTTCTAAGATTGTGTTATTTTTACAGCTTACTTGTTAATCTGGCTGTGCATACTTTTTGTTTTAAACCTAATATAATGTGTTTTTCCAAAATTTTATTTTAATGAATTTGCCTTAAACCAATTTGCTACTTCACTAAATACTTCATTTACATTAGCTTCTAGATTAATGTTTGGTGTTTTTCTTCCAGTCAGGTTAGCGTCATATGCAATTAAAACACTCTTAACTTTGTCAGGTAAGTTTCCAGGAAGGTCATTTATGTACAACAAAAATAGGAGTTGTCCCAGGACAGAGCCTTGTGGAATTGCATTTTTTATTTTCTCCCAGTCTGATGAAGCATCTTTACTTATTTTAGAATCAAAAATGGAAAATTTTTGCATTCGACTTTCCGTGCATAAAACCATTTACCTGCGGTTCCATAAATACCATAGTAGTCCATTTTTTTCAAACGTAATTCATGATTTACACAGACAAATGCTTTAGCAGGATGACAAAATATTCCTACAGGGCTCATTTTATTATTAAGTTCCCCGAATTGTCATTTAAAAATGAATATATATAGCCATTTCTATGGATGATACTTTTTGGTACCAAAATTGTGAATTACTGAGGATGTTATCTTGTCTAACATATTTTATTACTCAACGAAACATGACTTTTTCAAAAATCTTTGAGAATCGTGAAAGTAATGAAATGGGACGATTGCTTTTCCTTTTTTAAACAACGGTTCTATAACTACATTTTTTTAGTCTATTTGGAAACACACCTTGAATTAAGGATTCATTACTAATGTAGGCAAGTACATGATTGATAGAATCTGAACATATTTTCAGTAATTTACTTGAAATATTGTCATAGCTGGAAGTATTTTTAGGTTTTAATTGTTTCATGAGTATATTTCTTTCTGAGACTGTTACTGGTGGCAATTGCATCTCCACAAATCTATTTGGGAAAGCAGTCTGAAGAAGTCTTAGGGCACTATGTGGGGATTGCTTTTCTGTGCCTAATTTATCTACAACTGATGTAAAATGTTTGTTAAATATTTTTCAAACTTCCCCTACTTCACTATGCAAAGATCCATTTTGTTCTTTTTTTATGTCTTTAGAATGATTTATAGATTTTCCTGTTTCAGTTTTTATTATATTCCAAATAGTTTTCATCTTATTGCCTGAATTCTTTTTTTCCTCTGATATACAGTATATCTGTTCTTAGCTTTTCTTATTTAATTTCTTAGTATTTTAGAATAAAGTTTATAATCAGCTTTCAGTGTATAGTTATTTAATGCTCTTAGTTTTAAGTAGAGCCCTTTTTTTGTTTTACAGGATACTCTAATACCCTCTGTTATCCATCCCTTACCCAATTCATTGGTTGGAGCAGTGACAACTTTCCTTTTTTTGAAATTTACTTCGAAATGTGTTAGAAATATATTGAAAAGAAATCAAATTTCTCATTAACACCCTGTGCATTGTACACTTCTGACCATTTTTCATTATTTAAGGAATTATGAAATGTTTTATATTGTTTTCATTCATATTTCTTCTATATACCCAGCATTTCTTTTTCTGTTTAACAGTGTTTCTGTACTTGATACATAATAGCTGGGCATCATGATTTAAGATACCACTTATTACTGGAAATATGCAGTAATTATTGTAGTGAGAAATATCCATTAAAATTATCAATTGCAGTCCTGGCATCATTTTGTATTCTTGTAGGGAAATATACAAGTGCCGTTAAGTTAAAAGACAACATCAAGGCTTCCATATCTTGTCTCTCATTGCTGTGATCGAGAAAGTATACATTAAAATCTCCACATAAAACTATATGTTTGTTATTTGTGAAACATAGTAGCAAAGATTCTGAGATAAAAACAGTCTGAAATTTCCTGAGGGGGCCCAATAAATTGCTGTCACTATGAGCTCTTCCTTACCATATTCCAATTTTGTAACACAGCATTCAAAGTGTTGTTCTATTCAACACTTACTTACAACTACATTGTTACATCGAATATTATTTTTAACAAAAATGGTAACTCCCCCTTTCTCCATTTTACACCTGCAGAAATGAGAGCTTAGTTTATAATTTGGGATGCACAGCAATGATATTCCTGTGTCTGACAAAATATGTTCCGATATGCACAAAACATCTGTATTAACATTTCTGGAATTTTTAATCTCTTCTACGCATAAGGTAATGTCATCAATGTTACTAAATATTTCTCTTATATTTTGATGGAGAATAGTGGTCTGATCACTTTGATTCAATGACTTTGAATTGTTTACGTTATTAGTATATACTGGTATGTCAGTTGGAATTCCTAATTTCAATAAGTTTTGGTCAGCAAAGACGTTAATTTCTTTTAGTCATCTTAATGCATCTATTTTATTTACTCTAAAAAGGCCGCAACTTAACACCACTTATAACAGGAATACCTCTTCCACTCACCTGGCATCCCCTGACCTCATCATAAATAAGAAGCGAAAGCTTCCTTTTACCTCTGAAATTCAGATGGAGTCCATGGCGAGTATTACTGTCTCTGCCAATCCAGGCCACATCTATCAAACCTATGTGTGAATTTGCTAGATGCCAGAGAACCCTTTCCAACGATGCATTTTTACGCCTAATGTTATGCCACATCCACGGTTTATCACAACGCTCAAATAAACCCACAAATCCCACATTGGTCTGACGTGTGTTACTGGAAATGTGAGCAATGTCTTCCTCAATTGAATAATTGTGGTCCTTATCAAGACTATTTCCTGGTCCCCCCACAATTACAATACAATCTTCCTCTGAAAAATCTTTCCTTAGGTCTTCGACACTTGCTACAACACCCCAAGATCTGCGTTTGGTTTGAAAGTACTACAGACTTCATAACCTAGCCCAAGTCAGACTGAACCATCTCACTGATTCCCCTCCCATGACTGCTTCCAAGTAACAGTACATTCCTGCGTTTAGATACCCCCTGAAACGTTCTCTCTTTTACTTTCCAAGATCCCAGATTGTTCAGTCATTTAGATCCTCAAATGGCCGAAACACATTGGATGTCTCCAGCTGGAAACATCAGACATACAGCATCTGTGTCGCTGTTTTTTAATCCAGTAGCAGTTCAGTCAACTGTGGGAGTCTTGTCTGCTATTTTGTGAGCGATTTTATGTATACAGTAGCCGTGTAAAGTCCTGGTTGTATTTATAGTTTGTGTGTTGTATAATGTACAATTTGTTTCTCAGTACCTTACTCTTATCCATGAACTTCGATGCAAATCGAGGGCTAAGCTAACGTGAGAGATTCTCTCTTTATTGCTTTAAATAAATTCCTGCATAAAATGTTAACCATTTTTTTTTTACTAAAGTTTAAATTTGGCTTCGAACAGTATATTTTTAATAAGTTAAAATGATGTCTAAATAAAGAAGTTGAAACTTAGCTTGTAAAGACGTTTTTCTTCCGTTTTTTATCTATATTTATAAACACTTCCTAATTCGAATTTTCGGTAATTAGAAGTTTATTTATGGTCCCTTCAAGTTATGATTAGAGAAGTTCTAGTTTAGTACTAAAATAAATTGTATAAAGCATTTCTGCACACGCCAAGATCCGCGCATGCGAAGAAGCGGGTAAATGCTAGTCTATTCTATATATGGTATACGGTTCATAAAACTTTTTAACTGTTGCTTCGCCGGGTCCTGGGCTCTGGTTTACAGATATAATTTCATGGTTCTTCAGAGCCTATGTCTTTTTTAAATACTATATACAGCATCATCAGTAAATAGACAACGCTTGATAGTGTGATCGTTTTCAAGATGATTAATAAGATCTTCTGATTGTACCTAGAGAAGTCAAAGTGAAATTTCAGAAAGCAGGTCATATTATGAAATAAATGAAACATAGAAAAGAAACTAAGCAGTTATAAAAATTTATCCTGAAAATATTGTTATTTATAATTTTATTCAATATCTATCAAAAGAAATTCTGTGACCAGTAACAAATGTTTTCGCATATAATTTTTATATAACAGATTTAAAGAAACAATAACACTCATTTATTCCGTCTTTTGCTTTGTTTGTGAAAATATTGACTTTTAGCTATCATCACCATGGTAGATTTTCCGTTTCACCTAGGGAGCGTCCATAAACCACGTAGCTCCAATTTGGCCTCCTGTGAACCAACCTCCTCCCCCCTCGTAGCCCGTCGTGGCTTTTGCCCGAGGCCGGATTAATACAGCACGGGGCCCGTAGCAAATGTGAAGAAGGGGCCCTTGATTTTTGCCGTCCGGGGGAAAATTGTAGAGCTAAAAAGAAAAAAGGTCACCCATCTAGCCTAGGCGGGGCCCCCCCTAGGAGGCGCGAGGCCCCCTAGAAGGCGCGAGGCCCGTAGCATTTGCTACCTCCTGCTACGTGGTTAATCCGGTACTGCTTTTGCCTCAACCCCCTCGCCCCACTTAGCACTTATCTTTTTTCCTTTCGATTCCAGAAGACATTTTGTACTGTTTTCTCCTGTCAGAGTATTGTAAATTACATACGGAGATAATTAAATGAAGGAAATAAATATTCACATGCTGTTTTGTGATCTGTAAGCCATTTTAACTGTGAAAAATAATATGAATGGAAAGCTACGTGGCCTGGTTCGGAAAACCCCTCCCTCCCTACCATCCAACCATCCTCTCCCCCCTTCCCCCCACCAGATCGAACCACGTAGTTTATGGAGGCTCCCTTATAATAGGAAACAATTAACAACGAATCACCTATGAATAGTTAGGAAAGTCAAGCAATTAAAATTTTGATAATCTATCAACTATTTTCCTCAGTCATCTTTCAACATGACCAACTGAACGTTGAGATACTTACGTAATCAAGGATTGTCGAAGACGCCTCGTGTCGCCCCTTCAAGTGGACGGTCCCGCGAAACACTGTGTGGAGGTTATCGTGAATCGTGACTCATGAGGCAGTTTACACAGGTCGCATGCACTAACCCTACACGTGGAACGTATCAAGCGCTAATTATGCCACATAGACAACTGGAGGAGTCCTCTTTCGACATCAACTTACAGTAGTATATTATTTTTCAAGACTCTCAATAGGCACATCGGAGAAACTTTAGGAAATTTCTTTTGCTCAATTCGAATAAATCCAAGATGCTGTATGTTTCTCCCACATAGAAAATTGAGAAAGATATTTAAAACCCCAGACAGTTAAGAGTTAGCTTTGATAGTAAGTACAGGGCGTTCGCCGGAAAACGCTACCCTCCCAGTCTGTTGCCGTCGGCAACTTGCTCGGTCAGTCGTGCCAGCAGTTCCCGCCACACGGCGCCGTGAATCACCGCACTGTTTAACACCGTCGCTGCCCCAAAAGTACAGTGACGCAGTAAATGGGACCCTTACATTGTTAAGAACGGTTTCTTTGCATTGTAGCTAGTTTGTGACTTCAGTCTCTTATTAATCAGTGTTGTGAATAAACGTTTCTTTGCGGTTTGGCTGATTTGGGGCTTCATACTCTTACTAATCTGTACCGTGTTTGAGTGTGAGTAAAATTATGGTACGTTACAGTTTGCAACAAAGAATATTTCTCTACGATACATATGTGAAGAAGAAGTCGTTTAAAAAGTGTCGCAGTAAATTTCGTCGCGAATTTCCTGGCGCTATACTGCCAGCTAAATCAACAATTCTGCGTCTGGTTAAAAAAGTAAGAGAAACGGGTTCATTTTTTAACAAAAGAGACTGTCGGTCAACCGTATTCTTACATAGGAGAAAATTGACGATATCGCTTTTCGACTAGAACAGTCACCCAAAAAATCATTAAGTCAGTTAGGGCAGCGTGTGTCTCGAAATATGTTCAGAAGATGTGAAATGTGCATTACACAAGAGTGTCAACACTTCCAGCATCTTTTATAAGGTAAGCTAATGAATTACGTCACATTTAAATGCTTAGCACATACAAGTTTATGAAGCGTAATTATTATGAAATAGTCCGCGGCCGACGGTCGAACAATGCCGGGAGCTGACCGCTCGCTCGCCGCGAGCAGTTTCTTCCTTGTAGCGCTAACAGTGGGTTGCGTTTCCCGGCGAACGCCCTGTAGTAGTGTTTTAGAGCTAGATATTTGTGGGATTTAAAGATTTACCTTTAACCTTACAGGTTGCCTTGTGGAGTTCAGCTAATCAGAGTGATGTTAATCAGACAGCTAAAATTCGTATTTAGATGTGCGGTTATTATGATTTCACACAGTCAGATAGCTGAATATTAAGTACAGTCTAACTATACTTTTCTACAAGATATTCTCGTAGTGAAGTTGCGAACCTGTGATAAATTTATATGTAATTTGAAATTAAGGATAATCTAATATACGTCTAAAACAAAAGCAATTCATAACTGATAGATATGAATTTACTTTTTATTGTACTTGCTAGCCGTATTTTTCTTGAATGTGATTCTGTAGTGTAAAAATTGTCGATGGAGACAAAGTACAGCGATGCGCCAGTATCTTTGAAACATAAAACAAATGAAGTTACCAGTAGCAATGTCGTTGGTATTCTTTGGAAATTTCCGTTCCCATGTTGGTTTTCAAAAGACACCGCGAACAAATAACGGTTGCCGTACAGTCTAAACGAAAATTATTTCTACCTGAATGACTTGATTTGCACTGAGACTACCTTTGTTCGACTGGTTCAGCCTTGACATGATGCTGTCTTAGCTACTTTTGCTATCATCAGTTTCTTGACTTGTTTGATGCAGATCCTCCAACCCTTCCGATATTACGCTAACCTCTTCCTCTCAACATTCCCCCTTAAAACCCATGTCCTCAGTTATCTGCTTCATATGATCTAATCTCCGTCTTCCTATACAGTTTTTTCCTTCTACTGTTCCCTCCGCTAGTAAATTAACCAATAGCGCGTATCTCAAAATATGACACGCCATACTGTCTCTTCTTTCTGTAAGACTTTTCCACCCATTCTTTCCAAAACTCGTTCATTCAATACTTCATCTGTCCACTTAATTTTCAGCCTCCTTCTATAGCACCACATTGCGACCTTCTTTCTGCTATTCCATGCTTCACTACTATAAAATGCTGTACTCTACACATAAATTTTTAATAAGTTCTTTTTAAGTCCTAGATCAATATTTGAAACTAAAAGAATTCTATTTTTCAATTAGGCACTTTTCGCTAGTGCTATTCTGCAACCACATCAGGAATATATATGAGGACCGTAAGTGGTTTTCAAGCAGGCAACATGGCTTTAGCTAAGGATATTCAAGCGAATCTCAGTTGGTGGGATATATGCAAGATATTTCAGGTGAAATGGATAAGGGAAGCCAAATTGATAGCGTAGCACTAGATCTTTCAAAGGCTTTTGACAGAGTGAAGCATAAAATGGTGGTAAATAAGATACAAACTATTGTAGTGGATGAGAAAGTGATTTGCTGGGGAGGAGAATTTTTGAATGGTAGAAAACAGAAAATTAGGATAGGAAATACAGTATCAAAAGAAGTGGAAGCAAAAATGGGAGTGCCACAGGGTAGTGTATTGGGACCATTGCTATTCATTATTCTAATGAATAATTGTGTTGATTGTTTACTATCAGAAATTAGATTGTTTGCAGATGATATAATGCCATATAAAAGGATCAAAAAGGTAGAGGACTGTAAATAGCTGCAGCGTGATATGGACAGTATAATTTTGTTGGTAAACATTGGATGAAGATAAATGCAAAGAAGAGTCAGCTTATTAGAAACACAAATGAAAAAGTTATGATTATAAGGTGGGGAAAGAACTGCTTCTTGAAGACTTGAAATGTAAATATCTACATTTGATAGTCAGCTTAACTGGGCAGGACACATTGGTCAGGTAGTAGGAAAAGGTTTCAAAATTTTCACTTCTTGGATACAGTGATTAGGGGATGTATGAGAGAAGTAAAGGAACTGGGTTGTAAAACTTTGGTCATATCATTGCTTCAATAAGGTAGTGTAGTATGGGACCCACATTTTGAGCATTAAATACAGGTGTTGGAGATGTGCAAAAAAGGGCTGCTAGATTTGTTTCTGGAAATTATCGCAGAATGCAAGCAGTTACATATTTGATAAAAGAGTTGGAATGGGATTCATTGCAAGACAGGAGGAGGGTGAAGAGGTTCATGGGTGTGTGCAAATCCTATACTTGGGATAAGGCATGGAAAGATATTGATGTAATAATTAAAAGTAATGCATGGAAGGGAAAAGATGACCATGACCACAAGATGGCATACGATTTCGGGCACAAGGGTGTGGGAAGATTATCTTTTTTGAGTATGGCTGTCAGGGATTGGAATAAGTTGCCAAGAGAAATTATTAACAGTTTACCAAAACGTTGAAAGAATGTAAAGTTAAAATTTGCGGAGGGCAGATGTAGGTGGTTGCAGGGAACGGGGAAGATGGGTGGTAGGGAAATTGCCATCGCAGCGTGCGCTCCATCACAATTTAATTAAATATTATTATTAACATCATTCCTGCTTCGTCGTTCAGTTGTAATTTTACTTCCTGAGTAGCAGAATTCACTTAATTCTCCTATAGCATCTGACCCTATTTCATTTACTATTATTGCTATCATTTCTGCTACATTTCTTCAATTTTGACTTGATTTTGTTTATATTAATTTAAAATCTTCCTTCAGTATTTTGTTCATACCATTCAGAGACTTTTCAAGATCCTCAATCCGCTAAGAGGACAGAGTCATCAGAAAATCGTAGGATTGTGATTCTTCCTCCTTGAACATTTATGGCACATTAAAAATGTTGTTTTACTTCCTTTATTGCTTTTTCTACATATAAGTAGAACATTAATAGAAACAGACTACAACCTTGCCACATACCCTTTTCAACTGATGCGTTTCTCTCGTGATTCTCTACTTTTATTACATTTGCATTTTATATAAATTTTAAATTTTTCTACATCGATATTTTAGACATGACTTATATAAAACTTTGAACATCTTTGTCCCAACTAATATCTGCAAAAGGTTTTTTTTAAGGTAATAAATACCATTTTGTATTTTTGTTTTCCTCGATGCGCCCTTAAAATATTATTCTTAAAATGAGAATTGTTTTTCTTTTACAGCGGCATATTCACTGTTCGATTCACGAAATTCTCTATAGAATGATATATTCGATTTTTTTGTCTGCAGTTTCTTTTTTTTAAGATTTCATTTCGGTTTTTTTTTTTTTTTATTTTTTTGTTATTGAGAAAACCATAAATCTCAAAAAGATAGCAATAGTTCTCCAATGACCTTTGGGAAGCTACATATCACTGTAAATTCTAAAAGAATTTTTAGATAAGTAGTTTTTTTTTTTTTAAAAAAAAACGTTCTGATTATCATGGATGAAAATGAAAAATCCGAACGTTATGAGAATCGATGGGTTGCAATGTTTCATTTGATACCCATGAAAATTATGTAAAAAAAATTGTTCCATCAGCCCCCTATGAAAAACCCCCACAGTTATTTTCATACCTGCCATGAATTTTTCAAATTTCGTGTTACGGTTAATAGGAACTAAAAAAGTCCGGAAAGACAAAGTGTAAATGTAATGGAGTTAAGCCGTGTACCTTCTGGAGGCCTTGACAATCATAAGATATTTATGCCATCTGTGATATATAAAAAACTTTTTTTAATATACATATTAGCTGATACTCGCGACTTCGTAAGTGCGGACTTATAATTGTATTGCTAGGATTGGATACAGAAAGCTGTAAGTTAAGTAAGAGATGTCCCAAAAAAGCCATCACCTTACTATTCTCCCATCGAACCTGTCAGATGAAGAGAATGAATTTGCAATATGTTAAAAAAAAGAACCTAAGGTGTGAGTAGGAGGTTAACCGAGGGCAGCTTGACTTTCAATTTGATCTTCTCTTCTTTCTTCAGCATGAGCATCAGATTTTTGGTTTTTAATAACTTTAGCTGTTCGTGCCCTGCTAGATCTGATTTCCTCCTGCAAGGCATGTCAGAAAAGAAGACAAAATATACTGATGCCAGAACTTGTAGGTAGACACAAAATAATAGTGTGGTGCAGCGACAATCAACATCTTTACTAAATAATGTTTTTTCTTTAAAAAAAAATTGATAAAAGACCATACACTAATTGACTGCGAGAGAAGCACAGCCTGAGTGGCCGAGGTAACATAATAGCCTTACACACGTATCCGTCTGTCTGTCACCATTTGGTTAGTAACCAAACTTTCATGACAAGAAATGTTATTCATCCCGGAACTGAGACAGAGTTACTTTTGCATTTCTAATATAGATAATATACAAACTGACTGAGAGAGAAACAAAACGTGAGCGACCGATATAGCGTAAAAAAGTAAACGCGTAATGCACTGTTGGCCGAGAGATCCCGAAGGATTATCGGCTGCCTATGATTTGCTAAACATTCTACTCTGAATTGGTGGGACATACAATTTAACGTGGAATCCGAAAAACGGAACGTTCGGAAGCGGCTCATATGATCACATTAGCTCTTAAAAATTCCTGACTCCACCAGTATATGTCCATGGGACCAGACCCAGAATTTTTGAAACCAAGCGCTCTGAACATTGCGTCACGAGCCCGCTCTTCGGCGTGGCATTACAGACTCACGCTACGCGTCCATTTGTCACCGTCAAGTTTGTTTTCAAAATTCCATTAAAAAATATATTATTTCTACAGAAAATGTACCCTAAATCCATTTCGATGGCAAATAGTATTTCCTTGTCATATTTCATGAAGATCAGTTAAGCCGTTCACAGTGAAAACGTAAAAAAAAGAGAAAGAAAGTTACTTTCGCATATTAGTATAGATTTCAAAATAGCATATGGTTACTAGGCTATATAAGTTACTGACTCCGGCACGTACGTTGGGGATTCGATCCCCGACGAAGTTAAAGATGTTTATCGAAATCTGAAAATTTCGAACCACTTCCCACGCCTAGCCAGCCTGCTATCCAGCGAATAACGAGGAGGGAACTGCACGCCGAGTTAAATGCGGCCGGAGCGTGGTGGTGGCAGTAGCAAACTGCCTTTCCCTCGTTTCGCCATATTACCACTAAACTTTATTCCCGCCTGTTAGCAGAGATTGAGACGGCAACAGGATGGTGTCGATCGCCTTATTAAAGGTTAGCGGATTCTTTTGCCGATAATGGAAGACATTTTCACCATCAACAGTGCAGGAGCAGTAGTGGTTGTTTTGCGCGATTCCTGATCACCAGACAGCAGATAATTGTCTCCGCAGTGTGCGTGGAAACAAGGCTTACTAAACTGTTGAAGGTGATTCGCTCGTGGAATGTTGACGTAAAACTTACAGTCCCCTGGTGCTTCTCAGAAGGGTAGGCCGGCACAGACATTCACCCTTTCCCTTCTTTCGTCATTTCATTCACAGTTATAACAGCACATTACACTAAACACACACACATCATTCATACAAACTTAAATCACTGGGAAAGGCACGAGGGAATCCACGCCAGTTTAAAGTCTCAAAACAGTTGTAAGGGAGAATTTGTCCGTCCATGTCATGAGCCAACAGTTGATTTAACGGGTATTGCTGTCATCAACGTACCTGTCAGAATTTAGTTCGCAGTGATGGACTAAGTTTTCTCGAGACTTCTTGCAAAGGCAGGATAAAGCAATACAGGTGAAATTATCTTAACACTAGTTTCTTAAGTTTTCATCTCCTCAAAAACAAATGTCATATACGACAACATTAACAGTGTTTGTGACAAATGTGGCAATATAAATGACTTATGAGGTTATCTGATGTTGGCGACGTTTCCAGGAAACACTTTCAAGCTAAGCGTTTCGTAGCTGATACTGGTGTGGTCTGTGAACCCGGCTCAAAGATAACTTAACGAGACGAAAGGTCGGAAGCGGTTTTTCCAAGTTGATCGCTAAGGAATATATCGTTTCTGTTTCTCAATTCACTGCTGAATCAGGTGAACAGCGACCTGCCAAAACTCATAAATCCTACCAGTATATAAAAACTATGTGCTGCTTGTGTGATTAAATTCGAATATTAACACAGAATGGCAAACTATTAAGCATCCATTCTTCTTAACTTTATATAAGTGTTTTTACTTTAAGATGATATGTCCAACTTCATGACCAACGAATTAGGGAAAATTCTCACGATGCTTCGATCAGAAAGCAATGTATGTATCGCAATATTACAATAAACGAACTCTGATAGTGTCACTACGGACTTTACGTAAAAATTAGATTTAATGTGTTGTCACATCACAGCTAGAAATTAACTGTGGTTACGAATTGTAGGATTTAAGCAACGGGTGAAGTAAATATCTCCGGGAGATTTATAACTTCTGAAATAAGATTTATGGTGAAGAGACACTGAGAGATATTCTAGAACAGAGTTTCTTAAGCTTTTAGCTCAGCGTCCCCCTATAAAATTTTCCAGCCAATGGCGAACCCCCCCTTTTTTATTTTTTACATAAAAAGGGTTTTTATTTTAAAAATAGTAATACAGTGACGAATAGCACAATGTTATTAATTAATGTGATTTATGGGTTTGTTTCTTCCAGCAGGTTGAGTCAATTTTAGGAACATTTTGATCATGTTCGGTTTCAACTCACCATTGTGCACGTTTAATACTCAAGACAGCCAGTCAGCAGCCATAACGTAAATCTTATCGCGAATCACCTAAGAATAACTCGCGAACCCCTAGGGGAAACTAAGCTAAGTGAAATGTTAACAGCTCTATTTGTTTCATAACTGGGTAATTATGTTAACACTTCTGAATGGTTTTGTTAGTCGTATGAGTGTATAGTTGGTCTATGTATTAAATTTTCTTGCAAGGTGATCGTCCCACGTGGACAGTGTCAGCGAAATAAGTGTGAAGTTTAGAAGAAGGGCGGGAAAAATTGAATTTTTTGTTTCTGTTGCTACTTTTATATTAATCTTTACGCTGTTAAAACAGTTATAAAATAAACGAATATTCAAAAAAAATGTTAGTTTTTCTATATGAAAATGTTAACACTTTTTGTGTTTTACAATACGGAAATCAAATATTTTGTGAATGCAATATGTCTCATAAAGAAATAAATTTACTTATCACGAACCTTCTAACCACATTAATATCGATACTAATTTAACAACATTAATCCTTGTTTAGTAGGAGCAATCCTGGTACATTTTAGCACATTCATGCTCACTGCTTCGATTATAAGATGTTTCAGGTACGAGTTGCATTAAGGGTTACGAAAATTTTGTTAATTTTTTAATTTAATTTAATTGCAATGGAGCACACGCTCCGGTGGTAATTTCCCTACACCCCCATCTTTCCCCTATCCTGCACCCACCTATATTTGCCCTCTACAAATTTGAACCAACGTTTTCGGTAAATTATTCATCATTTCCCTTGGTAACTTAATCCAATCCCTAACACCCTTACCTAAAAAAGAGAATCTTCCTACACACCTGTGCCTGAAATCGAGTGCAAGCTTGTGGTCATGGTCATCTTTTCCCTTCCACGAACTACTTTTCATACCTAAACCAATATCTTTCCATACCTCATCGCCAGTATACGCCTTGCACACACCCATGACCCTCTTCACCCTCCTCCTGTCTTGCAATGAACCCCATTCCAGCTCTTTTATCATATATGTTACTGGTTACATTCTGCGATAATTTCCAGAAACAAATCTAGCATACCTTTTTTGCACCCTCTCCAACTCCTGTATTTGATACTCAAAATGAGGGTCCCATACTACACTACCATATTCGAAGAATCACATAGTTTCCTTTCGTTCAAACAGCAAAAGTTAAATGGATTATTTTATGGTTGCTTGATATTCGTATTTTCGGAACTTATACGTCATTTCATGATCTTTAGGTAAAAATGTCTTACGCTTATATCAAGCAGCCCTCTTAGAATCGCCTCAATAAATACGTTGCGTGGAAAACAGTTTCAAATAAAATCTCCATTTACATATAATACCTAAATATAAAGGAATTTTAAAGGAGTTCTACTTTATACTTTAAATCTGATATTATAACACGGTGCTGTATACATATTATAATTGGACGCATCTAAGGTATTAGTAATGTTAAAGGGTCGATTTTAAGATTTTTACTGCCGATGAATTCCTAAACCAGTGTTACAAAAATTACTTCTCATATCTCTCGACGGTTTGATAACAGATGTTGTAATACATGGAATTCTGGTCTGACGGAATAGTGAATATTTGAAGAAGTATTGAGAAAAAAAAATACTGTTTGGAAATACCGAAAAAATTAGAAAAATTATACACGTAATTCTGAAGTCCATATTTCCCGCAGACGTCTTCACAAATAAATATTTTCTTACGTGAATAACACGAATCTTTGGAATTCATGTGAAATCCTTGAAGAGTTTTACAAACGTGTGATAATGGTGTATTAGAATTAAGATTAATGAAAATATCTTTTTAAAAACACAAACACTATTCCGAAATATAAAAAGACTACTGGTAAATCTTGAAAAATTTAAAGACTATAGGAAATGAGTTCTAAGTATTTTGTATATAACACTACAAACATTTTATGATTTGAATGGTACGAAATTTTTCAGGTATTCGGCAGAAATCTATGAAGAATCACACAAAAAATTTTAAAATCAAATTCAGTTGAAATCCTTTTTTTATGAGAAATAAATTACAAGAGAGCTACAACTGAATTACTTAATTAGTTCTTCCGAAAAAAGAGGACAGATTATTTGTTTAAAATATTAATAAAGCTTACTGTAAAAAGTAGCGTTAAAAATATCGCAGGTGCTCGAACAGCGAACAGACCTGTGAAGTTTCCTCTGCTTTGCGTGTTAAAACTCTACTTGAGAGCACTGTGAGAGGGGAGTTGTCGAAAGCTGTTACAGATGTCTCTGCTCGCGACCCCGTGACCAATCGCATCTCAGTTTGTCAACACGGCTGGGCTGGCAGCGTAGTTATTTTTGTGGTCGTCTGGCCGAGGCGGACTTACAGTTCATTATCGCTGTTATCGACATGGCTCCAGTTGCACAATCCTGCGACTCTAAACCGCCACACAACAAACTATCATTGTTCACCAACGGAAATGTCTAATCATTATTCTAATTAATTACAATTTCCTCACACTCCTACTTTTGCTTTATTTTCATTCAATGTTTGACGTGAATTATACAAGACTTCGCTCGACACCTTACACACAATCAGTAACTGATATAACGAATTATTAATTGAGGTATTTCTGCCCAGTTAAATATTGGTTAATTGACCTCTGCTAAGGCAATACAGGAGACCGAATCGCAACTAAAAATGTGTAACACAGCACATAGTGACAGAGATGGTTTAGATATTCTGCTTCAGACAACACCTGCATTTCACATTAATAACAATTCACTATAATAAAGAACACTAGAAGTGCACACTCGAGGGATCGTATAATTCACTTGTCTCTATTTTTTCATATCAAAACACTGATGATTTCCGCAACAAATTACAACCCTTGAATGAAACAGGCAAATTTCTCCACACCATAGCAACTATTTGGTTATTCTCGCAGCAGATTTTCAGTGGAGTTGTGTTTAGATTGCTCCATTCCACGTTAAACCTACAACTTCTGTAAAAATTCTGACCGCATCTTGCCGAATGACAATGAATAGGCCTACGTAGTCACCCTGCGTGATCTAGAGCCAGGCCAACTTGTGAAACTCAAAACTATAGATATTATGAAATTAAACATACTAATAGCTAACAATATTCATATACGCAATACCTTCTTCTTCTTATGTGCATCTGTTGCGCCATTCCAGTCACGACTTTTTCCAGGATGCGAGTTGTGTTGCGATAAGTCTGACTTGTCTCTGAGCCTCAGACTCCAATGGAGGAAAGTTGTTTTGCCATCTGCCTGCTAAACGTATAAGTATGTTTTGTGTACGCTAGTGTATTTTTTGTAATGTGCAGTTAAGAGACAGAGATTGTGGACCGTCGCGACATTCGACTTGGTTATTCCGGAAAACCGCGTAAGAACCTCGATCAGAACGGCCGGTGTGCAGGGATCAGGGCTCGATCCTGCCCCGCTATACCTCCCCGATCCAGTGTGCGGGTACTTTAGCTCTCTGAGTCACTGGGGCGAGTATTAATAAACACAATACATTATTTACAAACATATTTCATAAATACAGCAATGTCGACACAATACGATAAAATAGTGGGGTTGTGAGTGACATATTTCGGCATTTTTTAATTTAATTCATGGCAACCTTTCCGAAAAAGGAGAGCGCAAAACGTGAAGAGGACATTTTAACGAAGCAGTTAAAACAAATTTCAACAGTTCAATACTAGTTTTGGACAGGTGGAGGATGTCCCATTCCACTCACAAAATTTAGGAACGGATGTTTCATACACCGGAACTATTAGTTTATCAATAACATTCATTTTCGCGGTTTTAAACGGTAGAAATCATTGAATATGTCACAAAGATCTTGTTTTTCGGTGTGTTCGATATTTGTAAAAAACAATTATTAAAAATGATAACATTGACTACAAAGTATAAGGTTTTTTGCTGTTGGAAAAATGCAAATTATTAATGACAATTCTCAAACGAACTATTAGTTTTAAAAGTCTTATTCTGTTTGATACATGTATTCTACACTGAAGAGCCAAAGAAACTGGTAAAGGCATGAGTATGCAAAAACAGAGATATCTATACACTCAGAGTACAGCGCTGCTGTCGGTAACGCCTATGTAAGAGAACAGGTGTCTGGCGCAGGCGTTAGATCAGTTACTGCTGCTATAATGGCAGGTTATCACGATTTAAGTGAGTTTGAGCGTAGAGTTATAGTCGCCGCACGAGAGATGGAACACAGCATCATCAAGGCAGCGATGAGGTTGGGATTTTCGCGTACCAACCTTTCACGAGTGTACCGAGAATATCGGAAATCCGGTAAAACATCAAATTTCCGACATCGCTGCGGCCGGAAACAGATCCTGGAAGAACGGGACCAACGACGACTGAAGAGAATCGTTCAACGTGACAGAAGTGCAACCCTTCCACAAATTGCTACGGATTTCAATCTGGGCGATCAACAAGTGTCAGCGTGCGAACCATTCAACGAAACATCATCGATATGGGCTTTCGGAGCCGAAGGTCCACTCGTGTACCCTTGCTGAGTACACGACACAAAACTTTACGCTACACCTGCGCACGTCAGCGCCGATATTGGACTGTTGATGATTGGAAATATGTTGCCTGATCTGATGAGTCTATTTCCAATTATATCGAGCGGATGGCCGTGTACAGTTACAGAGACAACCTCATGAATTCATGAATCCTGCATGTTAGCAGAGGACTGTTCAAGCTGGTGGAGACTCTGTAATGGTGTGGGGCATGTTCAGTTTGAGTGACATGGGACCCCTGATACGTCTAGATACAACTCTGACAGGTGACATGTGCGTACGTATCCTGGCTGATCACCTGCGTCCATTCATGTCCATTGTGCATTGCATGGGTCGATTCTGGGACGTTACAGTGGGAGCGTCCTATGGGCAGTTATGGAGTGATGGAGCTATGGAATGATGTAGTGAGACGACCTCGGCAGCCTTATTAACTGGTGGGTGAAAACCATGGAGTATGAATAATGTAGAGGCCGTACTAGCGTACAGCATTGGGAGTTGTAGTCTATGGAGGAGTAGGGAGTTAGGAGAGTCATTCTAGTACTTAACTGATATAATAAAGTGAACATATGTATATAGCCTTACTGAGAGTGTTATTTATAAGTGCTACTGCTCACATGACTGAAGTGTCTTACCCACAAAATATATGTTCCATTCGGGAGTTGCAAGGCGAAAAGAAAAAAAAGTTCGCTCGTCCACCACAACAGACAGGAGTTTCATATGTTATTGCATTCACCGAAATTTCTCTTTCCACCTAAAATAACATAAAATCTGAAGTGTCCCCTATGTGGAGGAGAGTGACTTCTTGACCTCATTGTGAACATTTACTTCCTGTTATTAATTTACAAGTAGTTTTTAATGTTTCAAAATCAGGTGGACGCCAGAGGTTCCCTTTGGAGTCTTCCCTATTCTGAGGGAAGTGACACCCAGATCTCAAGGTATGATACTTTTAACATGAATTATTTAATATGTGGAAGTTTTCGCCAAGTCAAGAGACATGTTATATGACTGGATGGGACATAGTGAAAACAAGGTTCACAATCTGACTTTAATATTTAATTAAGCACTTGAACATTTTTTACTTTACAGAATTTAACAAAGATTAATTTTATTTTCAAAACACAAATGTACATAAAGTTTCTCTGTAGAGCAAGAATTTCAATCTCAGGGCGTTCACTAGGGCATAAATGATGATGCAAAAGTTTCTCTTTCCTGAATTGTTTTTACGGTGATAGACGAATCTAGTTGTCCGGTCGGTGAGTTGACTGTCACTAGACAGCTGATGTCCCCGGCTGTGGGCGAGGTTGGGTGGCCGAACTTCCTCTGAAGGTCGGCTACCACCAAGTGTCCCCTCTGGTCCGTGCCGCCACGAAGCAGACACCTGTTCCATCCCATTTTGACGCAGTCCTCCAATCTCCGTATCAGGAGGGAAGATCTTGCACGCCCGTTGGCTCCCAGACATGCAACATACCGCACATAATAAAAATAAAAAATAATAAAAATATTTTGGATCGACTGGAAATCTATTTAACTGACAAAAAAGTATTAATAGGATGGTCAAGGAAAATATTTCCAAGTGATTTTTTAAAAAAATATTTATATGACAAAGTATGTTGCAGTTAAGATTTTTCTCGAATGTTGAATAATCCATAATGTAAACAGCATTTTACAGGTAGGCAAAAAAAAAAAAAAAAAAAAAAAAAAAAAAAAAAAAAAACTTGCACTTAAAACCTCAAGCGGTTTCAAGACTATATTTGCCGTCAGTTGGTGCACATTTTGTGGACGACCAGCAACATGGACCTCTCTTTTAAACTCAACAAAAGGAATAAAAAATACTAATGGCTGATATTAAAAATATTCATGAAAAATAAAAAAATTTCTTTCAGGGTCGACACACAACTAGTTAAACCAATCTTGAGGAAATTAGCCCACAGAAGAACAAGTTCAATTTCAAACAATCTTTGACTAATGTTCAGGAATTCTTCTCTCCTATATTATGTGTAAATACAATGCAAAAACTATTCTAAAAACAAAGATAAAAAGACTTTGACCTAAAATCAGACATTTATAATTTTAAAATGATTTAAAGTGGTTCAAAACGAGGAGCGTAATGCCAGCAAGATACCCAAATTAAACGGTACCTTCACTGCGTAGTTAGACTTGAATGTGTTAATTCTTACCTGTTAATAATTTCTTGCTTAATGTACTTCTATAGATTATATATTCCGGGTTTAAAAACTAATTGAATCGTTTATTTCAGAAACCCACTAAGTGCAGTTTTTTAAATTTTCGGTAAAACAGAAAAAACTTAATATCTTTTATTTGAATAGAGCTTTTTTGCTTGAAAAAAAAATAGATGAATACTTAATGTCTTCTCAAAAAAAATGTTGCTTGTATTTAAATTTTATTTCGTTTACTGTCTTCAAAAAAAAATAAAAAAATTAAAATTCAATTGACGGGTTTCGCAATAAACTACCTCACATTATTAAAAACTGTTATTTTGAAGCTAACTTTTAATTTTTTAAATAACAGGAGGGTGTTTAACAACAAAAACATAATAGAATTAACTTAAAATATTTATTAAACGCAACAAAAACTCCATAAATACTTTTGTGCATATAAAGAATTTTAACGGATACAGTTATAGCATTCATTTTTCCTTTCTCTCTATGGGACTACTCATCTTAGTACTGCCTATCAAAGTTGCACTCCGCTCCTGTAGTATGCCACTGGAGGATGTTGTCATAGAAAGCTTCATATTCTTTAGTGTATTTGCTAAGCTTTCTCAGGTCGTTGATCTTCTTTCCATTGATTGGTACTCTTCCAGACGGGTATGCTTGCACTGTTGGGAGTTCAGGAGCAACAACATACTTTTTCAAGGTAAAAGTTGAAAATATAAATCGGTCGATAAAGTTCTTGACCGCAACTATTCCTGGTGCAGATTTGCTGTACTTAAATTCTTCGTAGGTTGAGACTTTAAAAGGAATTTTTTCTTCCTTGGGAACACCCGTTCCATTTGTTTCATCTGTGTTCACTTTTTTTTTATAAAACTCGGGCCACCACGTATTGAAACTAAAGATCATGTCACTGGTTACTTGGTAGACAGAAAAATGCCCTGTTTTACTGGCTCTAATAATCATCTCAGCATACTGCTCTGGAGTGTACACTCTGTCCACTCGTCGCACAAGACGTTTTACACATCCAAAATCACGGTCGCAGGGTAGAAATGAATGTCCCCTGACTGGGAAATAGTGAGTCACTGTCTCGAATATTCCTCTATCACAAAGGTTCATCAGAAACCGAACAACCCAATGATTTTTATTTTGGCCCGATGGACCATCACTGAAGAGAACAATATGTTTAACTCCAACAGGAACTTCAGTTTTCAAACAATGTGATAACATTGAGCACACCTCGTCCGGAGATTTGTTGGCTTGACCTTCATGGTAAATGTACATACTTGCTATATTTGTCTTCATATCATGAACACAAAATACATTAAGCCAGAGCTGACGCATGTAGAAGACTTCCTGAACTGGAATAATTGGAAGCGGGAGGTTTTGCATGAAGTCAAAACATAGCGCTACTGTATCTTCATCCTTGTTTTCAGTCATTTATTTTTGTTTTGTATAAAACTTTTTCGCTCTGCGCTTGTGAAGTATTTGTTCAGCTGTTACGCTGCGCTTTGCATTGTCGCTCAAACATGGGTCTTTTAGTTTTGCCTTGAAATTTTCACATTGGCTGCAGACGTCAAACAGTGGTCACCCAAAAGATAAGCTGAAATTTTCCTTCAAATATTTGTAATAAAAATTATATTTTACTTTGTCTTTTAAATCAGGGTGGTCAATTTGGAACATTTCATACATTTTTTTTTATATTCAACTGTGCATCTAAATATTGTTTCTTAGTTGTCCCGTAGTGTGTTTCCCTCACTTCAAATCGCGAAATGTGTTCATGGATAATGACACAAATATTACCTTCGATCGCATTTCTACTGCGATTTTTTCAACTCATGTCGACAGGTGTTTTATTTTGAACTAATAAATTAGTCAGCCTTGCAACTCTGTCACGAGAAACGCCATGTATCTGCAAAAGTACATTTTTTACAAACTGGAGTAAAAACTCCATTAACCTTTACATTGTACACAAAAGATTTTTTTTTTTTTCTGCGAGGACTGATGTTCTTTTGCACCAGCAGAGCAAAATTTGAATTTTTTTACTCTACGCTTAATTTCCTTAGCTTCTATCAGACTTTGTAAATATAAATCTTGTTGGTTTTTAGTATGAAGTGAGTAGAAAAAATTTCAGATTTGAATTTTAGAATCATTAACAACAGATAAACCGCATTTTCGTGGACATTTGCACACAAGCACATCAGGAATAGACATTTCTGCAACAATGTTACCTTTATAGTTTGTGTATTCTTCACCTTTCACTCTTGATTGTCGTATAACACTACGCTTGTATTTATCTTAATTGGAAATTCCTCGTCTCCCTTTTGGTTGAGGTTCATCATCAGAACTTACACTATTCATTTCTTACAGGAAACTGTCACAAAAACAATGTGAAACCACACAAAATGTTAAATAATTTAACACTTGAACACTTTACAGCAACTGCCTCTTGAAGTAGTAGAACGATTGGTTAAAACAGGTGGTGCAACGTAATAACAAGCAGAAGTGCCACAATTTATTGGAGAAACCCGCCATCTGATGCCGCTTAGTGGGTTTCTGCAATAAATTCAATATTCGATGATTAAAAAAACCCGTACAGAGGCTTGGCCATTGACGGTTTTCTGCTCAAACATGTGTGTTTACACATCATGAGCCATAATATGTATTTATCTCAATTTTGACAAAAATGTCAGTTGACGGGTTTCTGAAATAAACGATTCAATTACTTCAGATTTTTAATTGTTAAATTCTTGTATACATAATTATTATTGTTAATTTAATTGTGCTCCAGTGGCAATTCCCCTAATCACCTCACTACCCCATTTTACATTATTTTTTTAATTTTCTTTTATAGTAGCAGTTTTAAATTCCTCCCCCATTCACTTTACAATTTTAATTTTAAATTCCTTAAGTGTTTTTGGAAAATTATTCGTCAATTCACTATAATTTGTTCCAGTCCCTGATACCCTTACCAACAAAAGAAAAATTTTCCGTTCCATACACCACTCCTAATTCTTTGACCATTATCACTCCAAACGAACGTATACCCTGTACACTCCAAGCATTCTCTTCACCTTCCTTCTTTCCTCCAATGACTCCCAATCCTGCTCCTTTATCATATCAGTTACTGACGGGCCTTCTGATAATTTGCACAAACAAATCTAGCTGCTCTTCTTTGCACACCCTCCAACTCCTGTATTTGAGAACCAAAATGTGGGTCCCAAATTACATCACCATATTCTTTCTACCAATGGCCTGACCAAAGTTTTGTAACCCAATTCCCTAACTTCCCTGGTACATCCTCTCCTCACCGTCTCCAGCAAATGAAGAATTTTGTAACCTTTTCCTACCACCAGCCCAATGTGCTCGGCCCAGTTGAGTTTGTTATAATATGATATGCCAAGATATTTAGACATCAAGCCTTCAACAAGCAATTCTGACCCCACCCTGTAGTCAAAGTGACATATGTATACCTAATAAGCTGACTGTTATGGGCATTTATCTTCATTCAAAAGTATCCCATTTAGATAATCCATGGAGGTCACCTTGCAACTGTTCAGTCTACACCTGTTTTGATCCTATTGTATAACATTATAACATCTGCAAAGAACCTAAATTTTGACCAAAAGCCATTAACAAAGTCATTCATTAGTATAATAAACATCAATGGTGCCAATACATTACCCTGTGGCTTCCCATGTTTACTTCAACCTCTTTTGATAATGTATTTCCTACTCTTAACTCTTTGCTTTCTGGCTTTTAAGAATTCCTCTACCCAGCAAATAACTTTTTCATCGAATCCAATAGATATCATTTTATTTAAAACATTTATGGGTCACTGCCAAATGCCTTAGAAAGATCTAGTGCCACACTATCAACTTTATCTCTCTTGTCCATTTCATCTGAAATATCTTGCATATAGCCCATTAACTTAACTCTGTTGTGTTCCCGTATCACTAGCCTATTTAACCTTCTCACCTCCCTATTGTAGTATGTATGTTCTGCACTTATCTTTATTTTCTGCTTTAGAATAAACATTTCCTCTCCCTTTTTTTTATTATCTCCTTAAACTCTTCCCATTTTGCCTCCACCGTACTTGTGCCATCCTTCCATTTGCCGAACCTTTCCCTTAAATATCTCTTCAATTCTAAAGTCTGCACCTTTTTATAACTATACCTATTTCCCTCTTCTATTTTGGCCACTGGTTTACTGAATCCCCTAATATCCATCAGTAATGGACTGTGATCACTTATTCCTTCAATTAATTCACACCCTACAAGATTTTCATCAGGCTTTATTAGAGAGATATCCAACATGTTTGGTCTCCTTGTATTTAGCCTTACCACTTGTGTAAAACCTCCTTCCCTTACTAAGGTATTTGCAAATCTGTTCCCTTGTGTTATTTATCTGATTTCCTACCAAGTTGACACTTGGTAAATTTAAATCACCCTCCGATAATAACAATTCTATGCTCGCTAATGAACTGTGAATGTGAATTTAGTTTCTCTCCAAGAATCTCATCTCCATCATTCATTCTTCCACTATGGTAAGCAGCGAATACCCTGATTTTTTTTCTTTTTTATCACCCCAAAAATCTACCCCTGGTAACTCTTGGTCATGATCTATGAACACTAGAGAACTATATTAATCTTTGCTAACCAGTATGAATACCCCTCCACCAATTGCTCCTCTGTCTCTGCGCTGCAATCTGTAACCTTCAGAGGAAACCTCACTGTCTAGTACTCCTTCCTTTAACAAGACTCTACCCCTATAACCACTTGTGATTCATGTATCTCTTAAGTTTGCAAATTGTTCATTATACTTCTAAAATTCAGCATTAACCTTTGTCTTTCCAGCTGTACCAAATTTTGTTATTATTTCAATGGCTGCATCTGTTTCTTTACCATTTGTGTTGTTTTTTTTTTTGCCATAGTGCATATACAATCAGTGTCCCTTTGATCATTTATTTTTACCCCCTCACCAGCAGCCCCTAACCTAAAACAGGCACAGTCTTGACCCTATCATAACTGGAAGTGGGATCCCTTACAGCTTTAGCTAACAACTCAGAAAGTACTCCCTTCCACTTTCTATTTAGGTGTAGGCCATGCTTAGTAAAAAACCCACTTACACACAGGCACAACCCCCCAAACAGAACTAATGCCTCTTCCAAGTAACATCTCTGCTTCCACATTTACCCACCTCACAGTGTCGTTCAACTGTGGCTGATCATGGCGACTTAGAACCTGCATGAGCTCTTCCCTGGCATGTTGCACCTCCTTTACCACCACCCTCAGGCTACTCTCTATACTATAACTCGTGTTTTTATAAATACTATTCCCCGCCCCTCCCACTATGACTAATCTATTGTACTTAGTAAAACTCCAGCAAAATGAACCAATATTCTCTATTACCTGACCTAATGTTGCACTGGGTTTGAAAAAGCTTGTGACCTATTAGCTTGTGCGTAATTGATCCATGGCTTCTAGTTAGCAGTAGACCCTTTTTCCTTCTACACCTATATTCCTACAGGTCTGCTACACCTTACCTACTCCTACATCTACATCACAAATGTAGACAAAAGCACAGTGGTCAACCGGAAGTTAACAATACCACACTTTGCATGGTGGCGCTGCGGGTGATGAAAAAAATAAACTAATATGTTACAGAGTTCTATAAACAGTTAAGTTGGCTTTCCTGCTGGACTGTAATATGATGGATATCGTTGACCTTAGCAAAGTGTATTTCATTGGTTGTTATAATGAAAAAGTTAATCAGTTTAGTCTGAGAACTGAAAAAAGTAAGTTAATGCATAAAAGAAAAGAGATAAGTATAATTCATGCTGTATTTGAAACTAATGTTTAAATAGTGATAAACTGGATAAGAGTTATTTGATGTGTGGTAGATTGTGTTTTCAAGATGACTTATTTTTAACCAGCGGAGAGGTAGCTATCGTTTACGTTTTGGTTGTAATCCAGAATGCATAAACATGTTTATATAAAAGGATTGACCTCTCACAAATTGGCAATTCATATCGAAGGACAGAGGAAAGTAGTTAATGAAAATCAATTATTTCCAAAATACGGCAGCAACTTTCGGATATAGAGCATCAATTGTTATGTAGAACTTTGAATTATATATATGCATCATCCAGTTACAGATGATGGCAAAAGTGATCACAAGGTGGTTGAGGTAACTTTAAAATCTAGCCTGACATTGAAACATGATAAACTTGTATATTGCTTCAATAAAGCAAACAACACATGTAAAGCCTCGTA
This sequence comes from Vandiemenella viatica, assembly GCA_031002005.1. NCBI lineage: Eukaryota > Metazoa > Arthropoda > Insecta > Orthoptera > Morabidae > Vandiemenella > Vandiemenella viatica. The sequence continues at coordinate 97,292,567 of CM061919.1, read as the reverse complement.
TCCACTTGAGCACGCTCAGGCGAATGAGCTGCTCATTCATTTGAGCGTGCTCAAGGAAAAGGAAATTTTGGTCGAACGAGCCTGGTTTCAGTGCTCAGAAAACGCTTGGCCATTGACATGTCGTCATGCATAGCTGCGGCCTTTATTATTATCCATATGATGTCAAAACAGAGAAGAAAATTACCATGTTGATGATTGATTAGAGAAAGTCATCGTCAGCGAAGAAATTAATGAGCTATTTCAAAACTTTACGAGATCGATTTCGAACATTTGCTGTCATTAGTTGGACCTCATATTAAAATGCACGATACGCCTATGCGTGAGGCGATCCCACCAGAAGTTAAAATTGATAATAACTTTAAGATTCCTAGCCTCAGGAAGTCCCTACACAAGCCAGCAGTATATGTTAAAAGTATATAAATGAAGCATCATCCATTTAGTACGGGTAGTCTGTGATGGCGCTATTGAGCCACACAAAAATTATTTGAAGGCTGGCACCTATTTTTGTGTTTACAAATATAGATTTCAAGGTTATTTTTATGGTTTTTTTAAAAAAATTATGGCATTGATTTCAAGTTTATAATAAAAATTGGGAAAACAATTATATTGCCTGGCACAAAATCAATATGATTTTAGGCACTTAGGATCTGAATTTCGTAACACCAAATTCAATCAAAATCGGTTCAGCTGTGAGAAATACTATTAAAAAAGACTTACCACTTCCCGTTATAGAAGATCTCTTCTGTTTTGATCGTTCTCACCTGAATGACCCTAGCTGGCTTATTTTTTTTCTTTACATCATCAATACTAAAGTTTAATATCTCGCTGATTTCACGCCATCCACCTTATTTTTTATTTCGATTATAATACTGGAGCTACCCCATAACACCCTCTTTGATTCATAAATTAGAGTTAAGCAAGTTTCATTGTCCCACGTGCTCACACTCATTGTAGAAACCGCCAAATACCGTCCACACTGAGTGCCGAACAAACACTGGCTCGCCTTTGAGCATTCCAAAATACCGACAACTGATCGGCTCGCCCCGAGCACACTCGCTGTCATTCGTTGCGAGCGTGCTCAGGTGTCCACACTTGAGCCGCTCGCTTCACTGAGCGGCTCATTCGCTTGAGCGAGCTCAAGTGGATACGAGGCCTAAGATTGATCACTTGGCAATAAAAAATTGAAATACACGTGCTAAATTCTAATGCTGAGAAACTTTCATGTAATCAATTCAACTTTCTGTGAGATGTTTGCTCAGGAAGCAAAGGTTTTTTCATGCAACAATAAAGTAATTGAAGGACTAATCATGTTAAATTAGTCCAGTTGCTAGCAGAAGTGTGTAAGGCGAAGCTTCTAAGGAATTCCAAATCGGGAATTTATCTGAAGATCTGAGTAGTCCCTATATGTCTGTTCTATACTCAGTGTAAAACAGTAGGAACAATAGACCTAATTAGCATACCAAAGGTGACATGTGTCATCCCCCACACCCTCAGCCATTACCCTTTAGCAGTTTCCGCTTGAATGCACATTAATGACTTCCTGTTTCCACATGAACACCCATTAATGACTTCCGCAATTACCCAACCCTCTGCAACCTCAGTTCGACTGCCCAAAGCCATTAACGCATCCGTGATTCAAACCCTTTTCCCGGGCGAGAATGCACAGTAGGGGATTCAATCACCATCTGGTAAATGCACCGCGACGGGAGCTCCATGCCCACCAACTCCCGAACGACGAACAGCCAACGTCCGTTTGCTTGGGAGAACCTATTTGGATTTTCTAAAAATTGTACCTATTTTTTGTGAAACACAGCTCCCAGAGCGTTACTGCCCACCCACAAAAATTTATTCATAAATTGTGTGGTAGTCCATGTGCTCAAGGAGTTTTAAGAAACCATAGATCAATATTTGGTAAGAACCACATTTTTTTTTTACCGTTTATCGGTTGGATTTTAATTCACATCCTCCTGAATGTGTAGGATCAGAACCCACGTCTTCCTGATTATTAAAGTGCTGGCAGCCGAACCCCCCAAGAAAGTTCTTGATGTACCCCGTAGGTCGGGTCAAAAAACAAAAAATCCAGGGATTCAAACCAGGAATCTTCTTACCACTTGACATTTGTGTTACCATTAGCGCTGTATATTAATAATAACACATAGCTGATTATCAGTAATAATAAAAAGTTACCATGAACTTGGCTTAAAATATTTTGCACTTTTGTTCACAATATACATTTAACATTGAAAGTGAGACTGCATGTAGGTTATGGAGTAGTTTATAGATCAAAATTAGAAAAAATTTGTGGTTTTTATAATATAGTTTATTGATACCTAAATGATATGGCCAAAAATTTCTTTTGCTAGTACCAGTTATAGGAATGCTGGTAAAGTGAAATTATAACTCACACAGCATACACCTATGTCAGTCATTTCGATCCTTCAGAAAGGGTCAATCCAAGTCTTTAAGTCAGTTCCTTTCCTCTGGGACCTACAGTTTTAATGTAGAATCAGAACCACGGAACGTCCTGGAGTACCTCATATGATCTAACACAACTCTTAAGAAATTCCATGTTCCCACTGGGATTTGAACCTTGAGGACCAGACCATGGACTTTTAAAATCAAGAACCTTCATTAAACACAAAACAAAAATATCGCAGGCAAAATATAACGACATACAGGGTGTCCACAAATGAATATCGGGGTTTTGATGCTTAATAAGATTTATTACATTATCCTTACAGTTATAAATGATATGTCAAATGAAAGAGCAACTCAAACAGTTTTATATACAAGCTTACAAGTGTTCTATGTGGGCACCATTTGTCACACGGCACACATCAAGTCTGTAGCCGAGTTCTTCCCAAACGTTGAGCAGTGTGTCTTCAGTAACTGTTGCAACAGCTGCTTCAATCCTCTGTCGTAATTCAAGGAGGTCGGCTGGTAACGGAGGCACATACACACGATCCTTGATGAAACCCCAAAGGTAGAAATCGCATGGCGTTAGGTCAGGTGAACGTGGAGGCCACGCATAGCAAGCTCTGTCATTGGGCCCCTTGCGGCCAATCCAGCAGTCGGGTACAGTTACGTTCAACCAACCGCGTACTTCGTTATGCCAGTGAGGTGGCGCACCATCTTGCTGGAAAATGAAGTTCTCTGGTTCATATTGTTCCAACTGAGGGAAGAGCCATTGCTCTAGTGTATCAAGGTAAGAAGTACCAGTTACAGTCGGTTCATAAAAAAAGAAAGGTCCGTAAACTTTCCGCCAGGATACAGCACAAAAAAATTGATTTTAGGGGAGTCTCGTTGCACTTGTACGATCTCTTGAGGATTTTCTGAGCCCCAGATCCGCACATTATGAGTGTTAACATGTCCACTGAGGTGAAAGGTCGATTCATCACTGAAGACAACATGATGTAGAAAATCTTCATCGTCGTGTAACAACATTTTGTTAGCAAATTTGGCACATAACCCATGGTCTGCAAGCTTTAGAGCCTGTAACAACTGTAAACGGTAAGGACGTAGTTGCAAGCGTTTCCTTAAAACTTTCCAAACAGTCGACTTAGAAATTTCTAATTCGCGACTAGCCTTCCGAACAGATTTCTTTGGGCTACGAGTGAACGACTCTCTCACTCGCTCAACAGTCTCTTCGCTAACTCTTGGTCATCCCACACTCTTCCCTTTACAAAGGCAGCCTGTATCTTCAAACTGATGATACCATCTACGGATGTTATTGTCACTTGGAGGATCACGCCCGAACTTAATGCGGAACGCACGCTGCACAGTAACTACAGATTTAGTCTTTGCAAACTGTAAAACACAAAACGCTTTCTCTTCACTAGTCGCCATCTTTGCTACTACCGCATTCTAGCGGATGGCAGCGGAAACATTTCACGCACATGCGCACTAGTGCCAACGAACAAAACTGTTTGATTTGCTCTTTCATTTGACATATCATTTATAACTGTAAGAATAATGTAATAAATCTTATAAAGCATTAAAACCCCGATATTCATTTGTGGACACCCTGTATTTCTAGTCATAAACTGCATGGAGTGTTTAAGTTTGCAGTATTATAGATAAAGGTTAGCAATTTACCGTTCAAAACAAAAATACAAAAAACAAAAAAAATTCTTTAAATGATCATACCTAAATTTGTTTTATTAATATTGCTTTATTATACCCTAAGGCTGCCTGTTATGTTTTCTGGTATAATATTAAAAATACTACTTATTGTTTTATGCCTGGTAATGAGAAATGTGTGTCTCTCACGAAGTTCTTTAATCGCTGATAAAATTTCTTTGGTATATGGATGATGTGAGTAAACATGAGTTATTGAACAATTTCGTTGGGGTCATCCCTAGCCCCCCCTTTTTTTTTTTTTTTTTTTTTTGCACACATTGCGGGGCCAACAACTTGTTTTCCACCCTATCGCTGACATTTTACTGATCCATGACTGGCGTGTGCCCCAGAAAGTAAGCACGATTAACTTCAGAAAATATTAATGCCACTGTTGCATGTCTCACTCTACTGGAGGGACATTTAACCATGCGAGTAGATTGTGTGTTGCCGCGAGCCTGTAGCGCCTTCACTGGTGATTTTACTCATATAATACCCAGCCCCCCTGATGTCACAGAAACAGACTCTCCCTGAGCAGGTACATATTCTGTCTCTCCCCACATACATCGCTCAGCCGCCAGGAAAAATGCACCCATGTGGGAACTGGTTTGTTGCTCTGTCATGGAAAAATCGCACAGCCTTGAATCTGATATTCTTTTATATGAATCGTTTTATGGATCGTAATTTTTGTGTTTTCGGGTCTATAAAACGATGTGAGGTGTGTTACGCTCCAGTCAGTTTTAGCTGTAAAACATGAACAGTGTGAGTGGAGCATATTCCGGTGCTTTCGGAGCAGCTATGTACTGGCAGAATACTTAAGTTACTTTGGTCGGACTGGTAGAATACTTAACTTACCTCAGGGTCGGATGTTAGAATAATAGTTGTTCTGCTTCTTTTTAGAAGACTCAATGCATATTGATATAACACATCAAACAATGGATGTGATAATTTTAGACGATAACGATGATGATGTCATGAGCCAACCCGTCTATAATGGTAAGAGAATGAAATGTTCTACTAGTAAACTGATTTGAATGAAATTTCACTGATTATCATGTGACCACCCCATTTTCACAAAATTTATCTTTCTTTTTAGAAGACTCGGTGTATATTGATATAACATAACAAACAAATAATGTGATAATTTTAGACGATGAAGATGGTGATGATGTCATGAGCCCCGTGTGTTATAGTAAGATAGTGAAATGTTCTACTAGTAAACTGATTTGAATGAAATTTCACTGATTATCATGTGACCACCCTATTTCACAAAGTTTTATCTTTCTTTTTTGTATACTCAATGCATACTGATATCTACCCATGTGTAAGAGGCAAGATGCAAACCTTGTCCCCGGCAGGGTATATATTAAACACCCGCACTTTTTGATCTGACATCCTGACAATTTTCTTATTTCTACCTCCCATCAATACTCTTAGCGCCTCCTGTGAACTGTAATGTAGAAAATTTTGACAGTAAAAACAGAAATTTCTTCCTACACTATGTTATGGTTTGAATAACTTGTTTCCCTCTCTGTGATGTCTCCTGTGACGTGTTTATTCCTTTATCACATCTTTTTTAAAGGCAATAATTCTTCCACTTCTATTAGTATATTACGTGTAAGTGATACGAAATAATCATGTCCCTAAACACAAGCTGCTGCTCAACAATACTGTATCATTCCATAAAATAAATGGCATATGGCGTTGCTGGCCAGGAGACCCCCAAGGGGTAGTTCGACCGCCAAGTGACAGAGTTTTGATTTGCCTCACATTCTGTTTCTCAACAAGGTTCGTTGCCTTATGTACTAATGCAAAGAAAAGATTTTTTTAATCAGAGAGCATTTGTTAGACGTTGGATTAGTGATACATTAGTGATTCTGATGAGTTACTCCAAAACGGGTAACATCTTAAAAATAATTAAAGATGATCTGTAATAGATTTGCGATATATTTTTAAACAGAGAAGTATAAAAAGAGTTGCATTCATTCACAGTTTGTAAAATCTATGAAAAATTCCTTAACTTGATGTATTGTGATACTTTATTACATTCTATATTTTCCCCTAAACCAAAAAAGTAGTAGAATGTTGGACATTTGTCAATTAAACCAGTCGCTCTGTAGTTATATTTTTAACAACGGATGGACAACTCTGTATTTTTTATTTGTACTGTTCAAAAAAAATTGGTAATGGTATTTTTTTTCTTTTTTACTATATTCGTTGAGGTCAATTAGGACCACATTAAAGCCTTTGTGCTTTTGGCCGCGAGTCTCATCTTCATTTGGACCCCAGAACTCATTCATCCGTTTTCAATGCAGCTGTTTGCGCTCCTCTGTCAAGAGTGTATCACGTTTTCTATCGGTGTGTTCGTCTCAGCTTGCCTCATGTATCATTAACTTTTTACCAAAAAAAGATCTCTGTTGAAAGCATCTTCTGGTTCTAGTCCCATCAAATGAAGATCTTCTTTAATATTTTACGAACCAGGTCATTACAGTTTTGAGATCTTGAGTCAAATAAAGTACGATTTTTTTGTTAGTATGTTCTCCCCCCCCCCCCTCCAATCCGTTTGAGGGCCCGTTTTTTTGCAGATTGTTTTGATGATTTTCTCCATTTTGGTTTAGACTTCTTTGTTGGATCTGTTTTTGTGGATGTCATTCTGGAAGTTTGAACCCAGAATTCCTCTAATACTTTTCTCTCTCTTTTTCTCCATTTCTCTCAAGAGTCCTTTATCGTCATTCAGGGACAAGGTTTCAGCCGCGTAAAAAACTACTGGTTTCATAATGACGTATCTTAGTATTTTGTGAAAAACATTTTTTTATTGTAGACCTCTTGCAAAGTTTTGTAGGCTATTTCTAATTTGCAAATCCTGTGCCAAATTGCATAGGATATTATTTAAATTGAGTCTGGATACTTGCTGCTTACCAGTGATAGAAGTGCCGGTACATAAAGGTGGGGTGAAAATAACAGGCTAATCAGTTTAACTTCGGTGGTAGGTAAATTAATGTAGAGGTTGTTATGCAACCACATCAGAAATATATGTGAGGAGCGTAAGTGGTTTTCGAGTAGGCAACACGGCTTTAGGCAAGGCTATTCATGCGAATCTCAGTTGGTAGGATATATGCAATATATTTCAGATGAAATGGACGAGGGAGATCAAGTTAATAGTGTAACACTAGATCTTTCAATGGTTTTTGACAGAGTGAGCCATAAAATGGTAAGTAAATAAGGGGGGGGGGGAACAATTTGACTGGATGAGAAAGTGATGTGCTGTGTAGAAGAATTTTCAAAAGGGTAGAAATCGAAAAGTTTGGGTAGGAAATGCAGTATCAAAAGAAGTGGAAGTAAAAATGGGAGTGCCACAGGGTAGCGTATTGGGACCATTGCTATTGAGTATTCTAATGAATAATTGTGATGATTGTTTACTATCAGAAATTAGATTGTTTGCAGATGATATAATGCTTTATAAAAGGATCAAAACAGTAGAGGATTGTAAACAGTTGCAGCGTGATCTAGACAGGATATCTAGTTCGGTTGGTAAACATGGGATGAAGGTAAATTCAAAGGAGAGTGAGCTTATTAGAAACACAAATAAAAGAGGTTGATTATGATTATAAGAATTGCTTGTTGAAGACTTGAAATGTAAATATCTTGACATTACATTTGATAACAAGCTAAACTGGAACAGAATAATTTGGACAGATAGTAGGAAAAGGTTTCAAAATTCTGAACTTGTTGGAGGGGATGATGAGGGTATGTACAAGGGAAGTAAAGGAATTACAAACCATTGGTCAGACCTTTTGCTTGAATATGGTAGTATAGTGTGGGACCCACATTTTGAGCATCAAATAGAGGAGTTTGAGAGGGTGCAAAAAAGGGCTGGAAACTATCACAAAATGCAATCAGTAACAGATATGATAAATGAGCTGGAATGGGACTCGTTGCAAGAAAGGAGGAGGATGAAGAGGGTCATGGGAGTGTACAAGGCGTATATTGGTGATGAGGCATGGAAGGATATTGGTGTAAGAATTGAAAGTAATGCATGGAAGGGAAAAGATGATCATGACCATAAGCTGGCACTTGATTTCAGCCACAAGATTTTCTTTTGTAGGTAAGGGTGCCAGGGATTGGAATAAATTACCAAGAAAAATGATGAATAATTTCTCAATACTGTTGAAAGAATTTTAAAGTTAAAATTTGTATAGGACAAATGTGTGTGTCAGATTATTGTCAATGTAGCAAGCATTCCATTCAAATTTAATTAATTAAATTTCCTTCAGCAAATCAATTTGGATCCTAGCAGTTTCTAAGTCATCTGATAGGATAGAGATATCATTGGCAAAAGCCAGATTGTCTATTGTGATCCCTTTTTAGATTTAGTTCCTATTGTAGATGGGTTGAAGTCAGTTTCCTTTAATTTCACTCGCCAGGTCCGATTGATCTCTTTTAATATATCCAAAATATTTTATTTTTTTTAATTGAGTAAGTAAATTTACATATCCGTATTCACTTCAAATCTGAAAGAACATACGAGAGTGCTCTCAAAAAGTCACAATTTTAAGTCGTAGGTGGCTATTTTATTGTTGTGTATTTGTTTAATTTTTACTCTGTCGATGTTGTTCTACACATGTCTAACATATGTAATTTTTATGTGCAGATGAGGAACATATTGAGGAAGTAATTGAGGGATTTTGGAAGAGCAGTCCATCTGGTAAGTGAATTAGATGTTCGTTTTTTGTTCAAGAATTTTATCTGTGGGTCATTGGGGGGGGGGGGGAATTCACCAACGTAAAAGTGGAGAGGTTTGTTACTCACCTTCATCGACAAATCTAGATCCTCGCCGGGTGTAGCTGTAGACAAATGCTGCCTAGAAGCTACTTTGGAGGTAACGTTCTGGCCTCGCATTTGGGAGGACGTGGGTTTGGGTTCGAATCCCCGTCCGGGCATCCAGATTTGGTTTTTCCCAAATCACTCCGCATGAATGCTGGGATGGTTCCTTCAAAATGCCTATAGCCGAAATCATTCCCTTTTTTTCCCCCCTGTACCACCTCTAGAATTTGTTTGTAGTGGTTTCAGAAAACAGAAATCTGAGTGACCAAAATTGTAATCGAACTGCGGACCTCCCAAATATCTGGCCAAACATTGCCGCTTATGAACCATACTTAGTAATGACGAGTTCATTTTGACTAAAACAAAATAAAAGAAGTCTCTGAAAAAATTTATCATCAATCGTGCATGTTTTTGTTTTATCCTTCTCCTGCCTATGCCGTGGAGTTTTTTTTTTGTTTTGTTTTTTAAATGTCTGCTTCTTCCATCTCCATCATGGGGCCTGTGCTAATAGGCAAACTTGATGTTACCATCTGTCTGTGAATCAGGTGTCTATGTCCTGTATGATGAGAGTACATTTTCGATGACAAAAATGAGTTGCCATATCCACATTTGTTCATATACGGTAACTTACTGAATCCATTAAAGTGAATATAATTTGTTCCTTGCAAATGAAAAATATTTGTATTTTACTGGTTATTCTTTTGAATTTGAAAATTATTTTGCTTTTTTCTTCCAGATGCTTCAGCCAAGTTGCTCCATCCAAGAGTGCATTATAAACGTTAATAAGGAAGCAATTTATAAATATTTCGTTTATTTAGATTGTATGCATCAGGAATCAATGTCCGTCAGCTATTTGTTCAAACAACGGTCATGCACATACATGCCAATATAAAAGTATTCATCGCTAGTGACCTACACTTAAACACTAGAATGCAAAAAAAGAAATGGAGCACACATCCCTTGCCGAAACACTCTACTAGGACAAAGACATCCAAGCTGCCTTGGTCCAAGAATTTAAGAGCTTAAAAGGCAACCATTTTGGAACGCTGGATAACATCAAAGAGGCCGTGACGAGATGCCTGAACGAGGTTCCAGTCGAAGCCTTTCAGGAAGCGTACCGCCACTGGCAGAGGCGCTGGCAACGGTGTGTTGATGCACAAGGGTGCTATTTTGAAGAATTTTAGTAATTTGTACTTTGATATACAATAAATTGTTTTTCGTGGATTTATTCTACTTACAGGGTGGCCAGAAAAGGACTCCCTGATTTCAAAATTAAATATCTCGAAAACAAAGATTGATAGAGGAATGCAGTAAATGGTATGTTTATCATGACAGCTGTAAGAAGTGTATACAGCAGTTTGAAATAATAGTTACAAAAGCTGCTAACAGATGGCGCTGTAATCGCCATACGTAATGCCTAATTAGTAATCCAAAGCTCAGGGCGATCAGTTCCACCATTGAAACGTGAAAGGAGGTTAGCGTACCGAAGGAAGAGTTTAAAACCATGTACACCATTGAACAACGCGTTTTTCTGGTGCTAGAGTACCACAGGTTAGAAGAGAGTCCTACGGCAACACGGCGAAGTTTTCAAGCACGATTTAATGTTCCAAAAGGACCCGATGCGAAAACCATTCGTACGCTCTTTACAAAATTTCAACGAACAGGCAGTGTAACTGATGATCTAGTGGGGCATGTTGGCCAAAAGCCAACCGCAGTTACGCCTGAAAATATTGCCACAGTGTCTGGAATTATTCAGCGAAATCCAATGTCATCCGTCCGTAGAATTGCATCGGAGACTGGTTTGAAGCGTTCCAGCACGCAGAAAATACTGCGAAAGAGCCTACACTTGTTTCCATTCAAAATTCAAACGCACCAGGCCATACCCGGACGAGCTGTGCAACAAAGGGTTGCCTTTGCTACTCAGATGCTCACAATGATTGACAGTGAAGGATTTGATGATGGCTGCATCTGGCTTACAGATGAAGCACATTTCCACCTGAATGGCTACGTGAATAAGCTGAACTGGCGATTTTGGGGTTCCGAAAAGCCATATTGGTGTGAAGCGAAACCCCTGTATGCTCCTAATGTTACTGTGTGGGCTGCAGTATGCAGCAGAGGCATTGTTGGCCCTTTTTTCATTCGAGAAACGGTCACTGGTGCACGTTACGTTGCAATTTTGGAACAATTTGTCGCCACACAGCAAGCGTTAGAGGATCGACCGGGTACTGAATGGTTTATGCAAGATGGGGCCCGACCACATCGGAACGAACAAGTGTTTCGCTTTCTTGAGGAATACTTTGGGAATTGAGTCATTGCTTTGGGATATCCCGAATTTACTGGTGCAGGCATGCATTGGCCTCCATATTCGCCGGATGTGACTCCCTGTGACTTGTTTCTGTGGGGCACAGTGAAAGACATGGTCTACCCGAAGCATCCCGCCATGCTGGACGAGCTGGAATCGGCGATCTCTGCGGCATGTGAATCCATTTCGGTCGAGACACTACGAAATGTGATGGCGAATTTCATTCTTTGTTTGTGCCTCCTCTGTAGTGCCAATGGTGAACATTTTGAAAACATTGTGATGTGATTGTTTGCAAAGATTGTTTTCATACAATTATTTCACTTATGTATGCTGATATGAGCTGTACAGCGTACAGCGCCATCTGTTAGCAGCTTTTGTAACTATTATTTCACACTGCTGTATACACTTCTTACAGCTGTCACAATAAACATACTGTTTACTGCATTCCTCTATCGATCTTTGTTTTCGAGATATTTAATTTTGAAATCAGGGAGTCCTTTTCTGGACACCCTGTACTTTTGGGACAGACCTTGTAAATTACCTACAGATGTTACCAATAAACCAAAGCATACCATGAAGAAATATATATCCACTTGGCTTTCAGATAATTATGGCTTATTAAATGAATTAATAAACTTTCATTACTTGGTTTAAACAACATGTAGGTCTTAAATATAACCTTACTACTAATAATTTTTACAGTGTCCAGGAACATTGAACTAATCTATATAATAATTGTATCACTTGTGTCTTTATATTCCTAATATACTACATTGATTATTGTTTATACACAAATATGTATAGATTGTCCAATAGATCTTAAGTCACTGTAAATATCCATACTGTAAGTCTTGAAGCCCACACACAAGTTTCACCTTATGTGGGATTCACAGTATTGCCTTATAATACTCAATACCACATTAAAATTGTATAATTGTTCTTTGTGAATAAAAAATCAATAAATAAAAAAAATGGGAGTGATGATGATGATGATACTAATTACTATGAATGTGGGTGTGGTGATGAAAATGATCATGATCATTATGACAGTGAAACAATGAATTAATGTCATATATTATATCATGTTTAATATTTTTTTAAATAAAAATAATTATACTATTCTAAATTTTTTATTCATTTTGTTAAAATTAGCCAATCCCATTTCCAAATCCTGTCTAAAGATTAAGAGATTTCAGTTTAACGTGTTTTTAAACCTAGGTGATGAAATAAGTGCAACACTCTTTATGCGCCAGTGGACAATTATTATTGTAAGACATATTTGAGAATGAAGTCTTGATGAATAATCTCGTCCTGTCACCTCTTAAAAATAATATTTTATCCATAAACAATATTTGGAACTAAAAGATTTTTTTTCATAAATTTAATTTTAGAAATCATTTGGTATCAAGAAGTTATTCAGATTTTTAAGTAGAGAGATTCTCAATACTGATATTAGCCATGAAAACTTCTAATATATGATAAAATTATTTCGGTTAAATAACTTTGACTAAATTCCCAGTATAGGAACATAAAGGGAGGCAAGAAAACTTTTTTCCATAGTATCCTGTCAATTCCCTAAATGAAACAAAACCATCTACTTTAGCAAACTTACAACTATTTTTTTTTTTTTTTTTTTTACAATCACAGAAAAAAAATCCATAGGAAATAGAGCAATGAAACGAAAGTTGGGCCTACATTTTTTTTTTTTTTTTTTTTTTTTTTTTTTTTTACAGTGTTAATGAACATATTACCCAAACAAATTTACAGTTTTTTTTGAAAAATGGTTTTCAGCCAATGATTTTCTGTACAATTTTTGATTGAATGAGTGATAAGGACAGTGAAAAATACGATATTGGTCAATTGGTTAGGTTTAGGTAAAATCATTGCACGTGGATGCATGATAAATATTTATTCAATTTGTATAAAATACGATATATTTTTATATAAAGAACGCTATATTCATATACCTCATTTTTGTTAACACTTTTACACACTTTTACAAAATTGTATTTGTAGATTTTAATATTACTTTACAAACCGTCGACATTACAAACATTTGCAAATGAACAGAGCACTGAAACTATATGTATTTGGTCACTGTTTTACTGTCGCCTATGTTCAGAGTAAGATATGATACATGTACATGTACATGTTTTGAAACTAAAAAAAGACGTTCAAATATATCTCAATAATTTTATTTTTACATGAAAGCCTGTACCTTACTCTACTTTTCTACATAATTCCCTTCAATATTGAGGCACTTGTCATAACGTAGTACCAGTTTTTGAAAACTCCTCATAGAAGTCTGCCGCCTGACTTGTTAACCACTGCATCACAACTGTTTTGACTTCATTATCGTCTTCAAGACACTGACCGCCCAGGTGTTTCTTCAAGTGCAGGAACAGATGGTAGTCACTGGGCACCAGATCAGGGCTGTACGGAGGATGATCTAGAGTTTCCCATCGAAAAGATGTGATGAGATCTTTGGTCTGATTAGCCACATGTGGACGGGCATTGTCATGCAGCAAAACGATGCCCTTGCTCAACTTGCCACGTCTTTTGTTCTGGATTGAACGGCGCAGATTGTTCAATGTCTCACAATAAGCTGCTGCATTCATTGTCTTATTACGAGGCAGAAATTCCACAAGCAATACTCCTCATCTGTCCCAAAAAACTGTGCACATGATTTTCCGGGCAGAAATTGTTTGCTTGAACTTCACTTTTTTGGGTGAATCTGAATGCCGCCATTCCATGGACTGTTGCTTTGATTCAGGTGTGATGGAGGCCACCCATGTCTCATCGCCCGTAACAATTTTGCTTAAGAAATCATCACCATCGTTGTGGTTCCATTCAAGGAAAGTCAATGCACTGCCTAAACGTTTGGTTTTGTGCACATCCGTTAACATTTTTGGTACCCAACGTGAGCACAATTTTCGATAATTCAAGTGCTCGGTCACAATGCCATACAAAAAAACTACAAGAAACATTAGGAAAGTCATCACACAAGGAGGAAATCATAAAGCGTCTGTTTTCTCTCACCTTATTGTCCACTTTCTGCACCAAACTCATTAACGACCGAAGGACGCCCACTCCGTTGTTCATCATGCACATTTGTGCGGCCATCTTTAAATGTTCTCACCATTCCATCACTCATAATGTTTTGTCCGTAAACAGCACAGATCTCACGATGAATATCGATCGGTTTTCGGCCTTTAGCACAAAGAAATCTTATAACAGCCCGTACTTCACAGTCGGCGGGACTCATGATTATCGGAGGCATCTTAAACACTCAGTGAACAACGTAAACAAGGAAGAATTAGACTGTAATGGCGTCAGTGCGTAGGCAAGAGATGAAGGTACCCAGTGTGCATGCATGGAATGCCGACCATAGCGCTGCAGCCACGGTGTGACAAAACAGTACTTACTTAAAAAATACGCCTCGTACATTTTGCATGCCTGTACAATCAACTACGTGCATCTTGTTCCGTTATAAACACCCCTTCACATCTGTACATGTGACCATTATTCATAACTTCACAATGTGTTCAGCGCACTGTACTTGCAGACTAACACGAATAAGCGGTATACTTCTTCATTCACACTTTATATACATTTTTATTCACACTTTTATTATACTCGTTCAGGAACAGACATGTGCCCCCATGGTAGGGTCCTTATCCCATCAGAGAAAATATACCACTTATTGTCCAACCTAGATAGACCCAGCTTGGATACTTCAACAGTTGTTATGTGATGGAGGCTGGATTGGAACCAGTGTTGTACATAATGTTTCACAGGATCCCATTTCAAACAGTTAACATAGACCTCCATATTTAGCGATCTTGTGACTGAACCAGCTAAACCTTTAGCCCGTCTAGGGGTCTGACTGGTTTCTAAGTGGAATGCATATATTTTTTTAAAGCAATCCCGCAAACTCAACAATCGAGGAGCCATTCGCTTTATCTTTTATAACACCAACTACCTTCCCGTTGTATGGTTCTATCCCAAAACGATTGTCAGTCTTGTATCCAGATTTGTCGAATTCCTCCTTGTTTTCTTTTATTTCTTCATATGGATCGCAGTTGTTCACCAAATACATGAAACTGTCGGTGTCCATATAAAACAGTTTCGGGCATCTAAACAGGAATTGCGAATTCATAATGAAACTGGTACATCCTCAGTTTAGATAGGACAAGAATGCACATTCCGACTTAGACAGGCTTGATGTGTGAGTGGAGACTTTCCCGGCGTATCGATGCAACAAAATCTTCTCGGGTGTCCCGCCGGATGGTGGTGTAAAAACACAACGTTTCGACAGCTGACTGCTGTCATCATCAGGTATCTGGCAGTTGTATTTAGCTGACTGTCTCTGCCTCGACTGGCTTGGCCGCCCATTGAACCTCCTTTATACCATCAGCTAGAAGACCCGCTCACTCTGGTTGGCCGAGAGCGTTGGCTTTATACATGGCCCGCTGCGGCCACCACTGGATCCGTTTGTTCCTTCCCACCCGGCTGTGCTGGTGGTTCGAGATGCTGTTGTGTCCACATCTGATTGGTCGTGACCGCTGGCTTAATCCGTGGTCCGCTGTGGTGCCCGACTGGTGTCAGTTGCTGGTGAGGATCTGCTATGCTCTCGTCGGAGATCACTAGTGATGGGTTTCCAGGCTTTGCTTAGAAACAGCCCGCCGTCCCTAGTTATGTTATTTTAGACAGGCTTGTTAAAAAGTATCCTCACTTTTGACATCTCTGGAGCTACAAAGTCTTTGCTGAATACTGTCATATGTTTAACGTGTGATGATTGTACGTGTTTGTGGGCACTGCGGCGACCCAACCAACCTGCACACAATTTCACATCGCGGTGTTTACGAATGTTCTCCATTGTTTTACTGAATATTGAATTGTTCATCAATTTGTAAAAGTCTCTCCCAAAATCAGATGTGACTAAATGGCGCTTACATGTATTGAGAGAGATTCAACCATGGTGACTGGTCGAAGGATATAACGCAGTGTATCTTGCCCTACTTCAAACCCAAGCCTACACATTGCTGGAGAACTCGGTAATGGAGAACGTACAGAACCTTGTTCTCTAGTGCAGTCATCAGCTTGGGTGTGATAGAACCAGGGGTGGCTTAATGGTCTGGACATGGCGGTATTTCTGCAAGGAAGTCGTGTTTATCTCAGGGAATCATTAAGTCTACCTCTAAAAAGAAACCCCTAGGCGAGTTGGCTGCAATGCTTTTGAAGTCTATGCTAGCAATCTGTTCAGTTGTCAACAACTGGAACCCACCAGAGTGTAGATGCTTGGATATGGCCCAACCGTTCAGATTGTTTACGTCGAAATACATGATGAAATTTTTAGGCGCCTCGTGGTTGTACTCCGGCATGTACTGGTTGTTCGCCTTGGCGTAACGATGAACACACTGTCAAAGACCTCCATGAACTCCACTTTCGAAAAAAAAAGCAGCATGTCGATGTCTGTCATAAGGTCCAGCTCGACGCGCGTGCTTTTTAACATGGCCTGCCACAATAGTCCCGGAGCTGTGAAGTAGTGAGCGGGGTCCAGGGTGTATGTCTACATACATACAGTCCTAAATTTTTCAAACAGATCTGCAAGTAACCACACATCTGTTGCTATGTACAGACTTGCATATTCTACTAAGGTTTTGATCTGGAAAACACGCCATACTTGTGTCATGTGTTCGTAATCATCGTCCAAAATTTCGGAATCCGACAACAAATTATAAACCAAATTTTCTTCTGTGATCCATGGTTTTTGGGTAGCTTGTTTCTTAAAGCCTAATATTTCTTACCAGCTTTGATTATTTCTCCCTTCAATGTGTTCCATTTGTCCTCAGTTGAACTCCTTTCAGAGTTATTTCTTAGACCTACAACTGCGATCGCTGAAAATTTTTCTCGCACACTATGTTGTTTCAGTTCATTCACTTGTTTTATTTTTATTTTATTTATCAATCTTGCTTCATGGATCCCTGCTAAGGAAGGACCTCTGGGATGTGAAATATGCCATGGTTAATACACATACATAAGAGTCATCATCATAGTAAAAACAATTATATGTTAAAAGACAAATAAAGAAAATAAAAATAAACATTAATTTTTATAACTGAATTTTGCAAGTGTCATATTGAATTCAATGAATTATTTTGTTCAAATTCTTGAATGGAGTAGAAGGAGTTCCCAATAAGATAATCTCTCAGTTTTTCTTTAAATATATCTTTATTATCTGAAAACTGTTTTATAATCTTGGGAAGTTTATTAAACAGAAGTATATCAGCTCCTCTTTTTACTAATAAAAAAGGTGTTTGTGTTTTGTACAAGTTATCTCTGTTTCTTGTACTGAAATTGTGTACCTGTGAATTAGAAGTAAACAGGTTAAAATGATCTATGACAAAGCACATGAGAGAATATATTTATTGGGAAGTCATTGTAAGAATATTGAGTTTTTTAAAAAAGTTGTCTGCAAGAAGTTATTGGTTTTATCCTACACAACACCCTAATAGCTCTTTTCTGTACTATGAAAACGTTTTTACTTTGTGAAGAGTTTCCCCAAAAAAATTATGCCATATGACATCACTGAATGAAAATATGAGGAGAACACCTGCTTTGTAAATTCTAGATCTGCTATTACAGAAAATGGTCATATTGCAAAGGTGGCACTGCTTAACTTATTCGGTAGTGAAGTGATATATTTGGCCTAACAGAGTTTCTCATCTATTTTAATATGAAGGAATTTTATACTCTTTGTTTTATTTTTATAGCTCACTTGTAAATCTGGAATAATTTTTTTGTTTTAAACCTCATATAATGTGTTTTTTTTTTTTTTCAAAATTTAATTTTAATGAATTTGCCTTAAACCAATTTGCTATTGCACTAAGTACTTCATTTACATTAAATTCTAGATTGCTGTTTGGTGTTTTTCTCACAGTCCGGTTAGTGTCATCTGCAAATAATGTACTCTTAATTTTGTCAGCTAAGTTTCCTGGAAGGTCATTGATGTACAACAAAAAGAGGAGGCGTCCTAGGACAGAACCTTGTGGAATTCCATGTTTTATTTTCTCCCAGTCTGATGATACATCTTTACTTATTTTAGAATTGAAAATGGAAACTTTTTGCATTCGACTTTCTATGTATGATTTGAACCATTTACCTGTGGTTCCATAAATACTATAAAATTCCATTTTCTTCAAAAGTAATTAATGATTTACAAAGTCAATTGCTTTTGCAAGATCACAAAATATTCCTACAGGGCTCATTTTATTATTAAGTTCCTCAAATGTGTTATAAAAAAAATGAATATATAACCATTTCTATAGATGATCCTTTTTGGGACACAAAATTGTGATTTGATGCGGATATTATTTTGTGTAACATGTTTTATTACTCTACAATACATGACTTTTTCAAAAATCTTTTAGGATCCTGAAAGTAATGAAATTGGACAATAGTTATCTATACATGTTAATTCTCCTTTTTTAAACAACGGTTTTACAACTGCATATTTTAGTCTATTTGGAAACACACCTTCCATTACGGATTCATTACAAATGTGAGCTAGTACACAATTGATACAATCTGAACATCTTTTCAGTAATTTACTTGAAATATTGTCATAGCTTGAAGAATTTTTAGGTTTTAATTGTTTCATGAGTTTATTTATTTCCGAGGCTGTTACTGGTGGCAATTGCATCTCCACAAATGTATTTGGGAAAGCAGTCCGAAGAAGCCTTAGGGAACTATGTGGAGATTGATTTTTTGTGCTTAATTTCTCTACAACTGAAGTAAAATGTTTGTTAAATATTTCACAAACTTCCCCTAATTCACTATGAACAGATCTATTTTGTTCTATTTTTATGTCTTTAGAGTGGTTTACAGATTTCCATGTTTCAGTTTTTAATATATTCCATATAGTTTTCATCTTATTGCCTGAATTCTCTGAAATATACCTGTTCTTTACTTTTCTTATTACATTTCTTAGTATTTTAGAATAAAGTTCATAATGAGCTTTCATAGTTATCTGATTCTCTTACTTTTAAGTACAGGTCCCTTTTTGTTTTACAGGATACTTTGTTATCCATCCCTTACCCAGTTCATTGTTAGGAGTATTGACAATTTTTTTTTTTGACACTTCATTCGAAAAGTGTTATAAATATATTGAAAAAAGAATCAAATATTGCATTAACACCTTGTGTATTGCACTTTTGTGACCATTATTCATTATTTAAGGAATCTATGAAATGTACCTGAGATACCATTTATTAATGGAAGTATGTTGTAATTACTGTACTGAAAAATATCCTTAAAAAATTATTAATTGCAGTCCTGCTATTATTTTGTATTCTAGTAGGGAAATTTACAAGTGCCGTTAAGTTAAAAGGCAATATCAAGGCTTCCATGTCTAGCCTGTCATTGCTGTGATTGAGAAAGTCAACATTGAAATCTCCACATAAAACTAATTGTTTGTTATTTGTGAAACATAGTAGCAAAGACTCTAACTAAGATAAAAACAGTCTAAAATTTCCTGAGATGTCCCTGTAAATTGCTATTACTATGAGCTCTTCCTTACCATATTCTAATTTAGTAACACAATATTCAAAGTGTTGTTCTATGCAATACTTACTTACACCTGCACTGTTGCATTGAATATTATTTTTAACAAAAATGGCAACTCCTCCTTTCTCCATTTTACATCTACAGTAATGAGAACTTAGTTTATTATTTGGGATGGACAGCTGAGATATTTTTGTGTCAGACAAATGATGTTCAGATATGCACAAAACATCTACATTGAAATTTCTGGAATTTTGAATCTCTCCTAGGCATAAAGTATTTTCATCAGTTTTACCAAATATTCCCCTTATATTTTGATGGAGAAAAGTGGTCTGAACACTTTGATTCAATGAATTTAAATTGTTTACATTATTAGTACATACTGGTATGTCAATTGGAATTTCTATGAGTATTTATCAGAAGAGACATTAATGTCTTTTAGACATCTTAATACATTTATATTATTTACCCTAGAAAAGGCCGCGACACTAACACCATTTATAACAGGATACCTCTTTCACTCACCTGTCATCCATTGATCTCATCAGCAATAGGAAGCGAAAGCTTACTTTTACCTCTGAAATTCAGATGGAGTCCATGGTGAGTATAACTGTCTCTGCCAATGCAGACCACATCTATCAAACCAATGTGTGAATTTGCTGACTGCCAGAGAACCCTTTCCAACGATGCATTTGTATGCCTAATGTTATACCACATCCAGAGTTTATCATAACACTCAAGCAAACACACAAATACCACATTTGTCTGACGTGTTTTCCTGGAAATGTCAGCAATGTCTTCCTCAATTGAATAATTGAGGTCCTTATCAAGACTATTTCCTGCCTCCCCCCCCCCCCCCTGACAATTACAATGCAATCATACTTCCAGTATGTTCCGCTTGTATTCGCTTGAATTTCAGCTTGCAGTTTGTTACTATCAGATTGTGGTCAGAGTCTGTGTGTGCTACTTAGTATGCTTTACAGCCTATAACTTGATTCCTGAAATTTGTTTGACCATGGTGTAATCTAACTGATATCTGCATATATCCCCTTGTGTATATCCTATGTGCATGATTCTTAAATAGTGTGTTTACCATGATTTCATAAAATTCTAACAACTTGCTTCCTTGCTCATTTCTTTCTCTTAGACCAAAATTACCTGCAGTATTTTCCTCTTTTCCTTCTCCTGCTTTAGCACTCCAATCAATCAAGATTATTAGATTTCTCTCCCCCTTCATGTGTTGTATCAATTCTTCAGTTTCAGCATATATTTTCTCCATTTCTTCATACATTCCTTTGATTATGGCATATGCACTTTGAAATAGAACATTGATTTTTATACATCAGAATTATTTTAACAAAGAAAGGGTGGTTAACTTTATCATTCAAGAGATTGAAAAATCCACAAATTTACAAAAACAGATATTGACTTCTTTATTTTCCTTTTTGACAAATCAAGGTTTATGAAACTAATTTCTTAAAAAAATAAAATAAAAAAAATACATTGATGATTGAGAATTCTTATATTTCCATTACCGTTCATGAGTAGGAGTGGTGAGCTGTTGCATGGTATAACTGATCTTGGTTCAGCACAGAGACAGCTGCGACAGATGGTGTTGCGGCAGCAGTGTCACCCCTAGCGCCTGGCTGTGAAGGCCTGTTGAGCAGACAGGTTGAAAAGCCCCTTGGCAGTCAGAAGCTGCTCATCAGGCATTGGCGAGGTCCAAACACTGGCCAGCAGATCTGAGTTGAAAGCCAAAGATTGAATGTCTCTCCCGATGTCAGCCTGTCTGCAGAAAACCTCGTATTGCCACCTTCTCGATCGGGACCATTCGGTCATGTTGTCCAGAAAGCAAACTTGGGGGGACTCATAGGCAAACTTTACTGTGTTTGACCACCATATCATTGTCTCATTCACTATTCCACTTTCACTTTTCTGCACACAACAATTGCATGCACTCCTTTGTTGCCACTATCTTCCACCTTATTCTGTCCTACGTCACAGTAATTTTCTAAACATCTGCCACAATACCTATACTGTCAGGAAGTGGCAATAAATTTTATATAGTGACTCTTGGCTCTCATTTAAAACTTCCCTATGCAGTCATAGCAGTAAGGTGTTTCCCGATGATCATCCTGGGACTGAGAAAGTCTTTTGTTGCCTGCAGGTAGTGACCAGCTCGGCCACCAATACTGATGGTCAACCTCCTGTCTTTGCATTTCTGCAAGCGTGAATAATGTGCAGATATTATTTATGAATTATTCGTGACCAACTCCATTGTCTTGATCACATCTAACACTGCAAATGTACTAATATGGTTAGAGAAAGCTTTGTTTTAACCTTTCTCAAATAATAACCCTGTTAATAACTGTTTGTAATAACTCATCCATTTTCCTATTCTCTTTCTCATTACTAATCCCATCACAGTAACTCCATTGACAGTTTGTGTGCTTATTATTCTTTGCTTTTCCAAGCCAGAAATCCTGAGCATCCCTCTGCTTAATCTCACTCATCCCAACAACATCTAACTTAAGTCATTCCATCTCCCTTTTACCATTTCTAATCTATCTATCCCATTCAAATTTTTAATATTTCACACTCTGACTTGTAGAATGTGTCTGTTCATTCTGATGATTCCTACTTGAGCAGTCTCCACCCGAAGATATGACAGAGGGCTTATAATACCATAATATTTTACCCAGAAAGCAGCCATCGTATATATGTAATTTGAGATGATTACATGTCTTCGGGTTACCCTTTGGGCTTCCTGTTACCTTCTGCATCCCCATGCAGTTGATCATTTCTGATTCATCTACCATTTAGAGCCATTTCCAATCCAAATGGTAGAGGGTGCCCTGAACTTCTCCTTTTTCTTCCAGTCTCCTTTCAAGATGCATTGGCAATTAGTGAGCGACTTCTTATACGAGGAATTGTTCAGTCACCAGAACCTCATCCATGCAAATAAGTTGCACTACTTGAAGGAGAGGTTGACTTTTCATTGGAGGAGACTAATATAGTCTCTCCCAAATCCTTACACCTCATTTATATTCATTACTTTCATTAAAATTTATTACCATCTGAACATATGACACTATTACTGTTTTCCTTTTCTTCAAATACATTTGTCCAAGTTCTTTGTGATTTTTAGTCCTTTCCCACTTGCTTGTGTTCTTGGTTTATAATGTTGTGCTACACAATATTCCATATGTTAAAGTGCGTTACTGCTAGTGACTGCTTAACTCGCCAAATGGTCATTGTCAGTTACATTTATTGGTCATTTATTACACTATTCCAAAGAATGTAAGGTAGTAAATACAAAGGAAAAACGCTAATAGGCATTCCCATTTCATTTTAATAACTAGTATGTAACTGCTGAGCTTCAACATTAATCTAAGAACTAATCTAAGATCACTTTTCATTTACATTTTTAGTGGTAACAATTGCTGACTGCTTTAATAGTTACCCTGCAATCACTGAATTTTGTGGTCTGTATCTGTATGAAAGCTAAAGACAAGTTTCGTGCCTTTGAAACAACACTATTGTGCAATAAGACACAGTGAGGTCTTGGTTCAGACAGTATGCTGTAGGCCAAATATTTCGGAGTAATAATATTCTTGCAATGCACAAAATAATATTGACTGACAAGCAGTGTCAGACATCTCTTTAATGGATTTTAATGGTTCTGAATTATGTCACTCTCCAACATTGAAAAGGAACTCCATTTCAATCATATAACTAGATCTTACATACTTATTTAATTGTGATGGAGCATATGCCACAGTGGCAATTTTCCTGTAGATACATCTTTCCCCTTTGTTGAATGAATGTTAATCTTAAATACTTTTGGTATTTTTTTTGTGAATTATTCATTACTTCCATGGGTAATTTATTCCAATTCCTGACCATGTAAGTTGACTAGGTCGCCTTCCTATATTTATAATTTTGGTGTTTATAATATTTAAAAACATGTTTTATTTTGTATAAAGAGAATTATGTTGAAGTTTTTTGCTGAATAACATAAATAGCACTAAAGGTAAGAACAGAGAGTGAGGACAATCTTTGGAAGAAGTGGACTAGGTGAATAATCTTTGGACTGCGCAAGGAATAGGAAGACAGAGAAAGCACGGTATGGCAGACGTGCTTGATTTCTAGCTGTCGGATGTGTATTGAGATAAAAATAGTGCAAGTTGTTTTATGAGCCGTGAAAAAAGGAAAATAAAAGAGTGAATTTTTCGAGTTAATTATATTATCCTGTCGTGTGTTATTTGTATATTCGAGTTGCAGAGTTTTTTTTTCTTTGGTGCCGACTTCTACAGCAAAAAATATTCCTGCTTGAAGTAGAGCACTTGGAAGCTGACAAAAAGCAGCAGAAAGGAGGGAAGCTTACAACCGCTTATCTGTGAAAGAAAATTTTCCCACACCTTTATGCCTGAAATCAAGTGTCAGCTTGTGGGCATGGTCATCTTTTCCTTTCCATGTACCTTTCCCAATTTTTTCACCAATATCGTTCCATGCCTAAACACCAATATATGCCTTGTACACTCCCACCACTCTCTTTCATCTCCTCTAGTCTTCCAATGAACCACATTTCAGCTCCTTTATCACATCAGTTACTGACTGTGTTCTGCATAAATTCAGCAGCCCTTCTTCCTGTATTTGATACTGAAAATGTAGGTCTCGTACTTAAAAACCCTTAAATCCACAACCCGAAAGTTGTTGGATGCTTCTGAAGGAAGCATACTATGCCATTCTGTCAGTTCCTTTCCTCTGGAACCTGCGAATTAACATGGAATCCAAACCACTGAATGTCTTGGCATGGCTTTTGTGATCAAACATACTTCTGTTAGGATTTTATCCTGGGACCAGACCATGAACTTTTAAAACCAACCATTGAACTGCCAGACTGCTTGTGTCTATACTACACCACCATATTCAAGCAGTGGTGTGACCAAGTTTTGTAACCTAATTCCTTCACCTCTGTGGTACCTCCAGTCATCACCCACTCCTATAAATGAAGGATTTTGAAACCTTTTCCCATCATTTGTTCTATGTATAATGCCCGGTTGAGTTTATACATTTCAAGTCTTCAACAAGCAATTCATTATCCACCTTTAATTTTTTTTTATTTTATTTTTTTATCTGTATACCTAATAAACTGACTCCTCTTTGATTTTAACTGCATCCCATTGTGATGTGACCAACTAGCTATCCTCTCCAAATCAATGTGTGGATATTCACAGTCTTCTGCCATTTTGATCTTTGTATCCAACATTTTCATCTGCAAACAATCAAACTTCTGACAGTATACCATCAACAAACTCATTCATTAGAATAATGAATACCAATGGTCCCAGTACACAACCATGTGGCATGCCCATCTTCACTTCCATTTCACTTTCTATCTTAACTTTTTGCTTTCTACCTTTTTATCCACTCCAAAAGCTTTTACCCAATTTTCCACAATTTTATGGCTCACTTTTTCAAAAGCCTTTGAAAGATCTATTGTTACATTGTTTGGCATCCTTTGTCAATTTGATCTGAAATATCTTGCTTATAGCCTGCTAAC
This sequence comes from Vandiemenella viatica, assembly GCA_031002005.1. NCBI lineage: Eukaryota > Metazoa > Arthropoda > Insecta > Orthoptera > Morabidae > Vandiemenella > Vandiemenella viatica. The sequence continues at coordinate 97,267,194 of CM061919.1, read as the reverse complement.
TGAGATTCCCATGAATATCCTTGTCTAAAGCCATGTTGTCAACTCGAAAACCGCTTTTTTGTTCCTCACAGACATTTCTAATATGACTGCATATCATCTCTTCATTATAGGGCAAAGTGATTGGCCTGTGATTTTCAGGTCTTATTTTTTCACCTCTCTTTTATGGTCCTCTGTTATTCATACTCAATCTAAATAATTCAAGATGAGGAGGCACTGTGTCACATTCAGTGACAAAAATAAATTTTCATAAATTGCAATTTCTGCTCAAATAACTAGCACCCAGAATGAAACATGTGTAACAAGATGTTTGCTATTGCAGTCTATAAGGAACCTGGCCCCAAGTCCAAAGGTCTCAGGGCTGCTCAGAGGAAATAATATGTTTGTACTTTAAAGAAATTCAAAATATATACTTTTTCCATTTGTATCATTGTTAATATCAAAAATCAACATGATTTTTAAATTATGGTACTGTAATTTTTTGTACAATTACCATAAATATTTTTACACCTTAATTGTTTTCTCGTCTTTGAATTATGTGATTATCATTCAGTCATTGCAGAGCTGTCTGGTAGCTCAGTGGTTAAAACACTTCCCTTAAAACTTCCCCCTAGAGCCAGGAATTTTTAAGATTTCTGATCAATCATATGAGCTAACTCAGAACATTCCATGTCTTGGATTCCATGCTAAATTATAGGTCCAGCCATAACAGAGGTGAAATCCATACTAATTTACTATACTTGCATGAGTTGATAAGAATTATTTGTTGAGTGAAACTATAGTCATGTGTTGCTTGTGTATAGCAAAATTATTTTACTTGAATAAATAAATAAAGTTCTCCTGCTGGAGAATAAACCTGTGAACTTTTTATCTTGCGCTAGCAGTCACCACAAGCTGCACTCCAGATACTAGGACTAGAGAGAATATTCCAGTTCAGGAAAATGCTTTTCTAAAAAAAAAAAAAAAAAACAAAAATGTTATGAGGCTTTGTAGTTGTAGAGTGATACTGCTTAAAACAATTAAAATCCTTTAAATGTGTGTCTGCCTCGAGAGTATTTTATGATCCATATGATGTGAAAAATTATTGCATAGATATATTTATTGCTTATTTCAGTTCTGATTTTTAAAGTTGTGCGTGCATTTGTAGTTTTATTGTTTGCATTAACTGATTTTTAAAATTTTGATGTTTAGGTCAGGAGATGCTGTTTTCCACCTGGGCCAAAACCTAAAAGAAAGAGAGATGTAAAAAAAAAACCTACCTCACTCCAAAAATATGTAAAATACGCTCAAAATGAGTCAGACGATATTTCAAGTGAAATAAATGAAGATTTTTTGAAATTGCCAGATAACAAGACTGAAAATAATCTTATCAAATGTTTTTTGAAGAATGGGCTAGATTCTTCACAGAAGCACTCGGAGAGTGGTATTGGCTATAGCCAGATGTCAGTTACCCTCAGTTCTATAGCATCACAAAATACTTTCAGTTCGGAAGAGAAAGGTACAATACAGAATACTTCCATGAAACAAGACATTTCCACTCTAGACCCTTCTTCACATTTTGGTTTTATGAGTTTGGCGAGTTCCTGAAATGGAATTCTTAGCCAGAGCTCTGCTGATCTCTCTCTTAGTGGATTGGCAATGGATAGTTCATTTGGAGACTGCCCTTCTGCTTCCCAGTCAGACAATCTACTAGTGGGCAGAACTTCACACATCTAGAAGTTAAATCCCATTGAATCTTCTCTTTCTGCCAAGGTCACATTTTCACCTGTTGAAAAGGTAGATGCTCCAGTCCACCCAGCATGGCTTTCTATAGCATCTGCTTCTGTTAATGACATTGATGAAGTTGATTTACCCACTCAGCAACCCAAGTCTTTACATAGCACGCAGAATCATTTGTTTCAGATAAAATTTGTGAAAATGGTGACAGGTCAACTACAGTGAAGCAACCTCCAGTAAGGGATTCACACACAAACTCACAAACAGAATGTGACAATGCAGGCAGATATTAGGATGTTTCGTGAATTGTGCATGATTTTTTTGATGAAACCAGACACAAAAAACTTTCAGTAAGGGATTCCAACGCACAGACTCACAAACAGGATGTGGAGATGCAGGCAGACAATAGGACGTTTCCTGAATTGTGCATGATGTGTTTGATGCAGTGGTGGCTCTAGACGTAGTGACACTGAGACATGTCACCACTTCATAACCAAGAATAAATAAATAAAAAATAAACGTAGTGAAAGAGAAATATATATTTATAAATTTAGCATTCTCTACTATACTATTCCTTATGACAGATGGGGAAACATTGAACACCCACATCAGGGAACTATTTTACCCTAATGGAGACAGTTCTAATTTGTCTCCAATCGCGCAGTAGCAAACCTTAGTCTGTAGTTGTGCGCTGAATACTAACCACATCTTGTGACTATCGAATAGTGCTTACAGTGTCTTTACATGATGAATCACATTAGCAAATTATTAAAGAAGCCATTCTCGCTACTATCTTATGAAGAAAAAATTAATGTGAAAAACTTAGGAAAACCTACTACACATTTGAAAATTTCGTATTGTCAAGAAAGTGCTGAAGTATCTCAGTTGAGGAAATTTAACCGTGATGTGTATTTAAAAAATAACTGACTGTGCAGTTGTAATGTGAAAATGCATTTTTCTGTTTTCCATGTGTTCTGTTCGGTGGTGAATTTAATTGGTCATGTGGTGGAGTTTCTGATTTGATTCATCTAACAGGAAAAATTAATACCCACGAAAAATCGACACTTCATACTAATAATATGCTTAGTTTAGCAATGCTTGGAAAAACAAACATTTAAAATTAATTTGATTAAGAGTACCACCTCACTATTGTTAAACATAATGAACAAGTGGATAAGAACAGGTACATTCTAAATTTAATTATTGTGTGCGATTTTGTGGTGCTCTGGAACTTTCTTTGCAAGGACACATTGAAAGTGATGAATCTGAAAATAAAGGAGTGTTTCCTGAATTAATTCATTTCAGTTCGGAGTTGGACAAAGAGTTGAAAAACCATTGGAAGGATGATCCACAGCATTTACAGGCACCAGTAAAACCATTCAGAATGAATTGCTTGGGTGCTTGTTGCGTATAGGCGAAATTCGGAAAGAAATCGACAATGTTGAATATGTTGCCATGATAGCCAATGAAACCACAGATGTGTCTTATCAGTTTCAATTAGTTACAGTGTTGCGCTATATTGTTGGTGGAAACCCTGTAGAAAGATTTTGGAAATTTGAGAACACAGATGGCCATTATGCTAGTGCTATTGCATATTGTATTTTGCAAGAACTTGACACACTGATTGGAAAATCACCCAAAAAATTAATTGCCCAAAGTTACGATGTTGCCTTCGTAGTGAAAGGAAATTTAAACGGCGTGCAGAAAAGAATTAAAGACATATATCCTTATTCAAATTTTATTCATTGCTATGCACATCAGGTAAATCTTTTAATGGCAAAAGCGGCCTCCATCAATTGGGAAGCGTACATTTTTTTTTTTTTTTTTTTTTTTTTTTTTTGCAAATCTTTCCAGAATTTGTTCTTTCTTTTCAAGTTTGTCTCAAAGAACAAAAGTTTTAGATGAGATTTTGCAGAAAAGATTACCATATGCATCTCAGACCAGGTGGAATTTTCATTCTCAAGGAGCCAACTATATCTACGAATTTAGAAATAATTTAATAAATGTAATGGAAACCATTGAAAAGGTTTGCCTTCTACTCTTCAACAAGTGGATATAAAACTTTTGTTAAATAATAAGAACTTTGTTTTTTGGTTAACTCTATTTCACAAGATAATGCCACATGTCGAAATAGTTTTTAAACAACTACAAAAGAAAGACATTGACCCTGTAAAAGTTAAAGTTATTATGGAGACCTTTGAAACTTCCATTCAAAGAATTAAGAGAGCATGTCAGGGACAAGTCGTATACTGGGGGATGGTATCGGCTAAATCACCTGAACCAGATATCGTCCAAAATTATTCTAAGTCCAAAAGAAAGTTCAGTAACCGTGTTAAAATTATTTCTGCTAACTGTTAACATTGACTACGGTCGCCACTTGTAGTTTTAAACCCACCACAAGAAGGGTACTAAAGTATAAATGAAAGTCACAGGTCGAAATCACAGAATTATATTTTCCAAACAGTCACGTTATTAATGTCATTTTACAGTTAGCAAAGCAATCGGACATTCATCTCCAAAAATCACAAGTTGAGAATCAAGAGTCAAACCGCATTATCCCCCAAGTGAAACAAAACAAATTTGAAATACACATAGCCCGAAATTAAATGTTCCAAGGAATGATGTTCTCCACTTTTCAAAAATGGCCGCCACTAACTCAAAGTTCACATGGTTGTCGAATCGTTCCGCGCTACTTTTCCGTGACGTCAGCATTACCCACCGTTCCCCACGCTCCTAGCATCGCTAAGCACGCGTGCTTCCACCACGAAGGTTCAAACAAGACTGGATACCGGACGCGCCTTCAACACCTCCTAGCTGACTTATATAAGCTCGGGGTCACCTGACACAGTTCTCATCAACAAATGACCAAATATGGATGTGTTAAATGAATTACCGAGTTAGTCAATGCTAGGTTATCTTATTATTTAAAATCGGCTTTAATAATAATTTCGAAATTATGTTTAAAATATTATTCCCGATTTTAGATTCTACCAAAATATGAATTTTATTTAAATCTTTTGCGTTATGGTAAAATCGGTAATTCTAACAGTCAGTTGTAGTCTTTATTTATGTTTTTATTTATAACTCTGAAGGTTTATGGATTATGACGCCGGAAAAATTATCAAAGTGTAGCCTGAATTTAACTGTTTATTTTATCTTTGTTGCTGTTATATCTGAGGCACAATAAATTATTCAAATATTTACACGTGGATTTAGTGTCGGGTGAATTTAGAAAACCAATAACATCGTTTCTATTGCTTCAAACGGCATGAAATAAATATGTAGGAAGCTAAAAGAATGGATTATTAAAACAAGCTAATCTTTAACCCGGAATCTAAGTAGGCTTTTAAATGAAAAAATGCTCAAGTTAGGTGTACAATTTTACGTGTTCATTTAATGTTTAAAAATACTTAGAGCGTTGGAAACTATCTGATTTAGGTGAATTTACTTCGCCTTATGGCTGTTTTAATTTATTCTCTACTTTTTACTGTATGACTGTGTTTAAAATCAGTGCAGAAGCATTTTATATGTGCAGTGTCTATAGCAAGTTATTTTTTGATTGGATTATCATACAACAGGTTAGTGAAATGCCTTAAAATGTGTTTAGAAAATTAATTATGAGTGTTAACTGGTATTTACATGCTCTTTGCGCTTTTAAAATGGTTTAACAGTGTTAGAATTAATTCCGTAAAGTCGACGAATTAGTTGGTTTACCGGCGCCTGTTTATTCACTGATATCTCGTATTTTATGGTTTAAAACTACTTGAAATCTATTAAAGCTGAAAGATTAATTTATTTACTGCCCGTTTTTCTACTTTTTAAATCCTGAAATTACTTAAAAGACCTAAAATCATTTATGTGAACTGTTTAAGAAAATGAGTATTAAAAATCCTATATAATTACTTCTTGTGGCTATTCACCTCTTGAAAATTATCAGAAAACTGTTAATTAATCTACTACACTGTCTCAGGGATTATTCTGTTGACTTTTAGAGCTTTAAAATGGTCAGATTCCATTACAATGAGTTATTTTCATACTGCTTCAGACTATTTTACAAAACATCCAGTCTATTTCTTTAAAATACCTGCCAAACTATCTTTAAATGTGAAGTTATGTTTATAATGGTTCTAGGCCTGTGTATTATTCGACTTTTATACTCTTTACTGTACGAAAATCACTTCAGAAATACCAAAACTGGTATATGCCAAAATTATGGGTTAGATTTTACTTATATTAAAATTGCTTATTTATCTCCAAAATAATGCGTATTAAACATGCTAAAAGGTTTATTTAGTGGCTGTATTACTATTTTTAATCATTTCCTTCGTTTAAATCGGTTCAAAATAACTCGTTAAACAATGTCAATATCTGCTATTACAAGTTTACTTTAACATGGGAATACCTATTTTCTGTTGGAATATCGCTGATTTAATGCAATTTAAGTATTATTTATGTTAGTTATATGTTATTTACTCACTTTCCTATACCAGAAGTGTTGTTAACTCGATTTACAGTGTGGTATCGTATACTAAAGTTAACCCCAAACTCGGCCGAATTTTAACCAAATATTGCGAATATAACGAGGGATACCTTACAAGCAGGCCGGTGATATTGATGAAATTGAAGGGAGTGAAAAAATTCCTGTGAAAAGATGGCGATGTGATGATTCTGAGAACTGAAAGAGACTAGCTTTAGAAGTTTGCAATGTCATTGTTTCTGAAATGAAAACTAGATTTCAGTTTACGGGACATCTTGCAGCATCAAATTTATGTTGAAAAATTTAAGTTATCAGACAAAATTTCCTGCTGAATACCTTAGTGGTATAGTAAAGGGGTACCCTTTTTTTCGAAGAGAAGAGATTACAGGGCGAACTTGAAGTGTGTTATTCGAGACCAGAATTAAGTAGTTTTTCTGGTGCCGTTCCATTTTTATCATTAATTATTGAAAATAACCTGACTGTTACATTTCAAGAAACATCAAAAATATTAAAACTGTTGATAACAATGCCAATGTCAACATCAGAAGCTGCAAGATATTTCTCTATGATGAAAAGGGTAAAAACCTTTTCAGAAACATGATGAAAGAGGACTGACTCACCACTTTGGTATGCTTTCTTGCGAAAAATCATTCATGAGTAACATAGACAATTTCAACAAGAAAGTTATTGCTTTTTTTGCCACCAAAAAGAACAGAAAAATGGACTTTTTGTATTGCTCATTTTAGTGCCTTAATTCATTGAGATAGTGACTCTTAATATTATTTTCTGTGACTTAATGTGTAAATAAATCTTCAATCATATTATTGAATATGATGTTTCTTCACAAACTGCTGCTGAACGTTCACCCCTCCAATATAGTGAGTCATTAAAGATTAAACCAAATTCTATTGATTTGTATTGCATGTCCTTACTAAATTGTTTTGAATTTTTTAAAAGAAAACAGCTCTGGAGCAGTACCGGATTAACCACGTAGCAGGAGGTAGCAAATGCTACGGGCCCCCCGCTTTCTAGGGGACCTCGCGGCTACTAGGGGGTCCCGCACCTAGGCTAGATAGGTGACCTCTTTTTTTTTTAGCTCTACAATTCTCCCCCCCCCCCCCCCGAACAGCAAAAATTAAGCGCCTCTTCTTCACATTTGCTCCGGGCCCCGCGCTGTCTTAATCCGGTCCTGCTCTGGAGATTCTTTGCTGAATTTTGCTTTGAGCAATGTAGGAAATCAGCTACTTGCCCTAGAAGCTTTGTCAATTCGAGGAGGCAATATTTTTTCTATTTAATAGTTCCTTCCAAGTTTAGGAATAAATGTGACAAAAAATGACTCTCAATCTAAATGTGTTCCACTGTCGTAAATGGTGTGCCATTGCCATTATGGTTATTGAAGGCAATGGCTGTGTCCTGCAGGCAATGTGAGATAAAGAAAGTATATTGTCTCAGGCACTCAAAGTTGTGTCCTTTTTTTTTGGGGGGGGGGGGTAAGAACAAAGATAAGATTTTGTAGATGATCAATTGACTAGATCATATTTGTAATACAATTAAACAAACGAATTTTACATTTTATGATATTTTGAAAACTGCTTTTATTTATCTTGCACTACAATGAAAATAATATTAATAATAATCTGCATGCTTTTTATAATATTTTGATTGTTTTATTTTGGATTATTCTAGTTTATTTTCTATTACTTTTATTCTATTAAATATATCAACTCTCATAGTCAGCCTTAAAAATTGGGAGCACCAGTCTACTGCCTAGTCTTAGGGGAGAGTGGGGCAAAATCGATGGTTGGGTCAAACCGACCCCCAGAAGATTTCCCATTAGGTGCTGCCATTGGGCGGCAGCATTATGAACTAGTTGGAGAAGGTGTAATTACGAGCATTTTGAGACTGGTTTCGTTCGCGTACTGGCCATTGTTAGGATTATGCGAAGCGTAAAAGTTTTTAACAGTTTCTTTTCAGAGTTTCACGACGTCTGTTTATGGCTTGGAGGATTATCACGCCAATCTGATTTACCATTGGTGAGTGAATATGATTATTCAGTGTCTTTAGCTGTATTTTTATTGTAAATGTAGCTTAGAAAGTGTTGATCGATAATCTGAAATCGCCACATTTGTTTTGTCGTGTACTGCGGGGCAAAACCATCAATCAGTGATGGGGCAAAACCGACGAAGGTCGGTTTTGCCCCACAATGTTGAAACTACTGAGTTCAGTATTTCATTATACTTTATAAAATAATTAAAACTCCGAATTATTAATATGAAGTGTTTCATTAAATTTACTGTACATGAGGATGAGATTTAATATGAAATAAAAAGGCTTTCGCGAATTTTTTACTTAACACAAAAGTTGTTTTACTTGTTAGCCTACATAAAAAAGTTAAAACCGCGGGAAATCGGTATTTCTAAGGGCCTAAGGTAAGTTTCTATTTCAAGTAAAATGTTATCTTAAAGTTAATAAAACCTCTTATTTAATTTTTTTTAAATACTCACAGTAAACAAAGTTATGTGTAATTTGTTTCTGTTCCTAAAACTAAAGCACCTACATTTGGATTTCAGATATGGTGAGGAACTACGTGCGAAAGACAACTCGGCAGAGCTGGTCACAAGAAGGAATGAAGGAGGCAGTAAACACGGTTCTTGAAGGACGGATGGGATACACTGCAGCATCTGAATGTTTGAACGTACCTAGAACAACATTGATTGACAGAGTGAAGAAAGCACGAAAAAATGATCTGACGCCCGAGCTGGCTTCTGAGAAGCTATTAGGTCGCTATGATACCGTGTTTTCTGAGGCTCAAGAAAAGGAAATAGTTGAGTATGTATTATTTATGGAAGAAGGACTCTTTGGCCTGACAATTTCCGATCTACGGTGGCTAGCATTTGATGTAGCAGAAAAAAATATGATAAATCATACCTTCAACAGAGTCGAAAAAATGGCAGGAAAGATTGGTATTACGAATTCGTTAACCGACATCCTCAATTAAAACTAAGGTCACCAGAGCATACATCTTTAGCTCGAGCTTATTACTGTGAAAATGGAAAGGTAAAAGAAAAGAAAATGAGAATGAATCTTAATGAAGATGAAGATGACAGTGACTTGAATGAAGATGAAGAGGCTTGCATATTCTGCAATGAACAGGGAGGGATGGATTCAATGTCAGAACTGTGCGGGATGGGCCCACGAGGCTTGTACAAATTGTGAAGAAGAAGATTACAATTTCGTTTGTGACTTTTGTTCTTAAAACTAAATTTGACCTCATGTAGTGTTAATTTCTTATGTCATATTGATAAATGCCTCTTTATTTTATAAAAACATGCAATTATATACTATATTTTTTGTAAATGCAGGAATAAACTTTTTTAAATGTAAATTTTATGGGTGTCTGTTTTACCCCACCCATGGGGCAAAACCGTCGTTTTGTCAACATCACAAAAAAAATTTGACAAAAATTAAACTATTTATCATTAATGAATTATACATGAATATGATACATCTTCAATATTCAGACAATATTAATAACCTCATTTTACAAAATATTTTTGGCAGAAGTCCGATTTTTATAAGATATAAAGTTAAGATGTCGGTTTTGCCCCACTCTCCCCTACGTATTAGGTAAATGCAGCACTGCCTGTAGTTCAACTACTTGATTTTTGGCTAATCAGTAATTGTTTACCTTTTGATCATTCATTTCTTCAAATACAATTTTTTTTTGTTCAATCCGGCAGCACTGAACTGTTCTTCCTTCCACCTTTCACTTAAAAAAAAGTAAGTCGTCGAAAAAATTAAATGTTGTCACTACCTAAGCGAATCACTTCGGCTGCCACTGTGTCGCGAAATAATCGCGGGAACACTTAGTTATGTTAAATGGTGCAAGAAACAGCAAGTAAACATAAGAATGTAGGCGTAGGAAAACGCCGTAGCGATACAAAACCGAAGAAACACGGGATGCTTTTAGGAGAGCAATATGTAGTCAACAAGAAGCAACGCGATAACATTAAAAGTGGAGAAAGCAGAAGGTCGGAGCGAGGGTGATAGGGCTGAGTGTTGACAGGAGCGGAGGATTCCATTAACACGACCCGACCCGGAAGCCTACGTGACGGGAAATACGGAAGGGCAGATAGGACTGATGCAAGAACGTAAACAAAGCGACCAACGCCACAGAATGTTCTAGAAGGTTAAGAGGACACAAATAATGTCGTCATTAAGAAGTATAAAAGAAGGTGGCCGGGCCACCGAGAGCCAGAGTAGGGCGGAGCAGTAACAGAGCAGGACTGCTAGATTAGGGCATCAGTAGGACGGAGAGACAGACTAGTGCAGGGCACAGTAGTCGCCGTTGTTAGCTGTTAGGGTCTTCAAGTATAAGGGTCTTAGTAAATGACGGACCAGCAGATAGAAGGACCCAAGCTAGTTACTCCCGAGGGTTGGTATCTTTCCTTCGGGTTTCTCATACTGCTGAACTGGTGTTACCAGCATAGTCTGGCAACCGGGGAGTTCCCAGAGGGACCGGCAGGTATGATGTTTCCAGATTCTGATGATTCTGATGAGGAGTAGGTACCTCCCGTAATTACTGAATATTTTCAGTGGAAGTAGGTCGGGCTTCGTGAGCTGCAAGCTTGGTCTTTGTAATTTCAGCGTGTATGAGTTTTATTTCCACCCTTCCACACCGAGTTCCCTTGTCTGAAAACCAAAATCCACTTATTTCTGAGACTTCTAAAAGCAGCCTTAGACAGTCTCACCTGAGCTCCTATCTTCCGAACCGCTCGCGGAAGTAAAAGCCAACCAGGACGCAACAACTGGTTTGATGAAACCAGTCAATGCAGGGGCGGATCCAGGAATTTGTTTTGGGAGGGGCTTGAGCGGACTTTGGTTTGGGGGGTGGAGCTTGGCTTGAGTGGATTTTGGTCGGGGGAGCTTGCCTCTAGTGGATTTTGGCTTTGGGGGGGGGGGGGCTTGAGTCGGGCAAAGGGCGAAAGATAGTATCAGTTGAATCGCTAATTGCAGAAAGGGAACATGTCCATTTCGTAACAAAAACTTTTTTTTCCGGAAAAGGCATCTTTCAACTTAGCCCTTTCGTTCTCTGCAGAAAGTCACAAAAAACATTTAAATAATATGCTTTTCATCCCAAACAAGCACAAAATTTAATACTGAGTAGTCTACCGTACGAACGTAATACAGTTTTTTGTCATGTCCCTAAAACTTATCAAACTGGACATGTTCCCTTTCTGCATTTAGCGATTCATTTATAGTCTCCTCGGGCCTCAAATCCGTGGAGCTAAAAAAAATCATCTCCAAAATTACAATGTCAGAGATGGACCTAGATACTTTTTTTGGGGGGAGGGCTTGAGCCCCCTAGCCCCCCACCTGGATTGGCCCCTGGTAATACGTACATTATCTTGCTATGAATGTGGTGTCAGAACATGGAAGAATAGTAAATGTTGGCCCATTTGTAATCTTCAAGCATATAATGTTGTGCCAATGAAAGTTTGTCAGCAAAAAAGAAGTTCCTTACAAGTGGGTACATTTGTATTTGTGTTAATAATTCTGTATTTCAAACTGTTGTGTTGCTAGTGCAATAATTATACCGAAGAATCTGTTTTAGTTGTATTGTATTTTAAATATTTATGTATGGAAATTTTAATGATTTAACTTCTGAGAGTAGCATGAAACTTCCTGTGAAAAATTGATGAGATGCTCTAAGAAATTGTAAGCATCTTAGTTCTGTTAGCCAGTACTGGAGCATGTTTTAATATTTTCTTTTGCTAGTAAATAAGCAGTTCTCATAATCGATACTTCAGAAGCTGTGATACATTATTCCCTCATACCTAATCTGTACTTTATTTTTGAAAGGAAAATAATAATAATAATAATTTTGACACAAGTAAATTACACAGATATACTATTTAGCTTCAAATCTCTTAAATTTCTTTTGTTCATTTGAATTTATGTTGGTTTTTTAGATGTATGTTATTACTGATATTTTTCAAACTATCATAGATAGTACTTATACACAAGAAAACAAATAAATAATTGGAATCTAGCACAGAAGGTGCAATGTTATGTACTATTATGGCATGTTTCCAGCCACAGTTAATTATTTCTCATATGCTGACAACCTTTCTCACCTGAAGCTTCTGATTTGTGTTACTGTAATTAATATTTATATTTTTATATAGCTGACTGAAAATTGAAGATTTTGTATTAAATATACTTTAAATCCACTTAAACAGTTAATGTGTTTTTGATTATAACAGTGTATTATTGCACAACATTTAGTTTTTTCTAAATAACTGATAGCTAGCAATTTAATGAAGTGTTGTGTGCAAAAATTTGCATTTCTGTCACATTGTATAAACAATGAACAGCTGAAGTGTGTTGTATTTAATATGTATTCTTTTCCTTGCACTGGGTTTGATATAGTAAAAAATAATTTTTTGCAAAAATATGACCTGTTGTTTAATTTAATATTAGGTTTCTAATTTTTCAAGATCTGTTTTACTGTTGTAGACATTATGCTTGCATCATGGTGCTCAATAATTACAGCAAATCACATAAAATTTTGAGATCACCAGACTTTAGGAAAAAAATTCTTAACAAATCTGGTAGGGTTATTTTTAATGTTTGTGCCTGGAATTGGGTTCAGTTCCTTATCCACCCATTCAGATTTCATTTTCCGATGGTTTGCCAAAATCATAATTAACAGTTGCCATCAAAAAAAAAAAAAAAAAAATTCTTCACCTTAAATTCATGGCTGTAAACAATTATCATCATTAACTGTTGCATTTTAATTTGTTTGAGGCTTTGGTTTTAATATTCTAGTTGAGACGGCTTCATAATGCTGAAATGTTTTCCACTTTTCATTGAAAACTGTATGGATAAAACTATTAACTTTACGTTAAGAGTAGATTATAAAAATTGATTCTTCCACAGTTGGAAATTGTCAGTTCTTCTCTCTGTCAAGTAGTGCAAATCCATTGCAACAGTGTGCCACTGGCATTACAACAGAAAACAGATTTGGAGCAGCAATGATACAATAACTAAACAGCAGTTTGACATAGGAATTATTGATTGTGAAAAAACTGTTGCCCCAGTGGTGTTGTCCCTACATATGTACTTATAATTCATACATATTTTTACCCAAGAATTCTTCACAGTTTGGAGTATATTGTTCATTAACGCATTTGATAATTTGTTCCAGTCCCCCATTCCCCTCTTTATAAATCTTCCACCAGTGTTTATACAGGCCTTATCATTACCAAATGCCTTGTACATGGCCACAATTCCATTCACCCACTTTATACCCTACAATGGTTCCTAATCCAACTCCAGTTACCGAGTGCATTATTTGGCAATTCCCAGAGATAATAGGCTCCAAAACCAAAATATTGTGGATTCAAGCAGGGGCAAATGTGGTGAAGAGAGTACGGGAGCACGTGGTATGGGAATGTGAAATAACTGCCAGTTTGAGAGAACACCAACAAGGGAGGAGAATATTCGATATACTACGCGATGAAAGTTTGTGGCATTTGCTGGATGAGGCAGCTGATCTAGCCTCAAAATTTTGGAAGGAGAAATTTATAGAAAGGTAAAATGATGAGAAAAATCAAAGGCCACAGATAGCAGAAGAGGAGAACAGAATTACAACTCATGGAATGGAAGCTAATTCCAGAAACAACTGCAGAGGGAACAATGTTGCTGGAAGTCTGGCTTTCACAACACTGGATTAATAGAAGATATCCTACAACAATGAGCATCATCAATCGTCAAAGGAACGTCAGTGTGCTCCAGAGTGCCATCTTCTCAGCTACAGCTGGGGCCGTCTTGGTATTCCAGGAGGTCAAATCTTGATAGCCTGGGCGGCTGACCTCGCTGCTGATTCCAGGAGATTCTACCTTTGGAGCGCAATGAACAACACCAAGAAAAAAATGAACATTTGTGGAACCGAAGTGCAGCTATGTCAATTGGTGGTGGTAATGGTAGTAATAGTGATATTAGTAGTTGCTTAATAGTAATGTTAGTAGTATTGTTAGGAACAATAGCAGTAGATGTAGTAGTGGTAGTGGTACTCACTCTGTTTAATAACAGTAGAAGTAATAAATATACTGGAACTTGAATAAAAATTATCGTGCCATCATTGTTTATTTGTTAGATATATAAGACTTATATATATATATACATGTATATATATGTAAAATGATTGAAATAAGGGCCCAGATTAGATACTAGGTGCTGAGCTACGTTGTATATGGGAAAATAAATAATTAAGATACATCTAGCTGTCCTTTGTACCCCCTTCAACTCCAGTATTTGATACCCATTTTCCATATCATCCCACTATATTCTAGCAAGGCCTGACAAAAGTTTTTTAAACCCTCTCTCTTACTTCCCTGATACATTCTCTCCTCTCCAAAAGACACAATTTTCTAAAAGCTTTCCCTTTTCAACTGATTCTCACTGTTATTTATCTTTTATCCATCAATTTTATGCACCTTTTAGGCATCCCTCTCTCCAAGTAATATTATCAGACAGCATCTTCATGTGTAAATCTAGAGTAATGCTGAAAATTATCAACATTTTTAAAATTGAACATGAACACATGTTGTATAAGCAAAGTCTTTTCTTTCCTTTCCTTTTTTTTTTCGGTTTTTTTTTTTTTTTTAAATAGTGTTCTTACTGTAAAAGTAATGAGATTACCAAGACATAGATATAAAATTATTGGATTGTCATCGGTTCTTAATATATGTACAAAATTTCAGACAATTCGTACTTTCTGAAGTGGGTGAAAATTGAACTGAAATTTTCCATTACATTCAACCACTTTTAAGTTGTTTCTGACAACATGGTGAGAATGAAATAATTGAATTTTTATCAGTTCTTAATAAGTGTGCAATATTTCAAACGATTCGGACATCAGGAAGCGAGTAAACACTGAAATGAAAGATTCCATTACATGCAACCATTTTTCTATTGTTACCGTCAAAGTAACGAGAATAGCAAGACGTTGCTAAGAGACTGCTGTTTTGTTAACGGTTCCTAAAACGTGTGCACAATTTTTCTGTTTTTATTGTCAAAGTAATGAGAATATCGAGACATAACTATGAAATTATTGTATTGGAATCAGTTATCAATACATGGACAAAATTTCGAACAATTCCGACATCTGGAATTGGGTTAAAATTAAATTGCAAAATTACACAACATTCGACCATTTTTCTGTTGTTACTGTCAAAGTAATGAGAATATCAGGATACAGCTATGAAATTATTGTATTATCACCGGTTCTTAATATGTGTGCCAAATTTCAAACAGTTCTGACATCTGGAAGTGGGTCAAAATGTAGTTGTAAAATTCCATTACATTCATACAGAGAATGAGAATATCAGGATACAGCTATGAAATTATTGTATTATCACCGGTTCTTAATATGTGTGCCAAATTTCAAACAGTTCTGACATCTGGAAGTGGGTCAAAATGTAGTTGTAAAATTCCATTACATTCATACAGACATACATACATACAAGTCAAGCTAATATAAAGCGTGTAAATAAGTGGGAATTACCATAGCTTTTAGAACTGACAGCACTATATTCAAAAACAATTTAAGAGAAATACACTTGTAAACAAATGCAACCAGTTTGGAATATGTCAATGATCCTGCCAACAGTGTGGTTCAGTATGCATAGAACAAACAGCTAGAAAATTTGAAACAACATGTAGCATCCACTCTACATTCAATACCATCTATGCCTCAACCATTCACACACTTACATAGAAAGAAACTTGCAAATGTTAAACATTAGTAAAGAAGAATGTGTTTATTGTACATTAAAACTTTCATATATGAACAGCTCTCATTGATGGAGAAAAAGTTATGAATACTTAATCCTCATAAACCAAACATTATGTTATGCTCATCTGATAGGACATTAATTCTAGCATCAATATGGCTCATTTATCCCAGGCTGCTGAGCTGTTTATTTCTCCAGCTCCAGTGATTCATGAATAACACATTTAACATAGCAGCCAAACTGAATTGAAGTCAAGGAAACTTAGTATAAGGGAAATATTACCTGAGGTGACAGGAGTGCAGTAGGTGTCACTGCAAATTTGAAATCACCTGTTACATAGATGATAGTTTTAGCACATTTTACACCCAAGTATTCCTCTGAAATTGGTGCAAAAGCTTAGGCGTTATCCGTGACTGCCCTATTGCCTTGTGCAGTCCCTGCTTCTTGTATGCAGACTTTTTCTCTTGACCTCATCTCTGACTATGGGCTACTGTGTTCTTTTAGTTAGGAACAGTATCTAATACAGTAAATGTTTGTTTCATGACAAAATTTGTTACACTTGAGATATGGAGAATTTGCACAAACTGCTAGCCTTTCTGAGGAGGCTGATTTTCAATAAGTCATGATCAGGAAGTAATTCAGAGCTAGCAGGTGGTGAGAGTTTTAAGCCTTTTGATATGCATGATACAGAATGAGAACGAACATAGCTGTCTTGTTCCTCAGGAAAGCTATGCTGATGTGCTAAACTTGATACTTTTTATGGTGCTTGTGGATGTATTCTGGTTAAATATTTCAAAGCTTGTGACAGACAGTGATACCTTGCCTTGCACTGCCATATGTTACATACAGGCACAGCCTGATCTGAACAAAACAGAGCTCAACTTAAATACAGGATATTTGCATATTTAACCATGACAAGAATTTGGTGTAATATCTCTAGAAGTGAAACAGGTTAAATTCATCATCTTCTATGATTGACTAGCAGGTTGCAGAATAATCCTTTTAGCTGGTACTATTCAAAACTGAAACCAGTAAAACTAAACGAGAAAAATATAAAATCAGTAACACACACACAAAAGTGATGACTACAAAAATTATTAATAGTTTTGAGAAAGGATATGTGAACTTACAGTAACCCCCCCCCTTTTTTTTTTAACAAGTGGCATTTCTTTGGAAAACAACAAGCCATATACACATTGATTACTGCCACAGTGTATAAGTCATTAAATCAACATTCTTTCAACTAGGTAAAATGTGTGTATTGCATGAACACTATATTCTGGGACATTCAGAAGTGTAACAGTAATTTGTCTGGAAATTTACACTGTTGTGCCTAAAATTTATTTTTTGTGGATCAGGGCCGCATTCAGGCTTTGTGGGCCCCTAGGCTATACATGTGGTGGGGGCCCCCCTGTCAGCAGTGGACCGCCCGATCGGGGGCTGCCTATGACTATCAATGCTTAAATTCCGACCAAAAAATTTATGGGTGACCTTTTTTTTCTCTACTGCTGGACCGGGCATGGGGCCAGGGTTGTGGTGCAGGCCCCCTCTTTGTAGTGTGGGCCCCTAGTTTACAGCCTATGTAGCCTATGCTTAAATGCGGCCATGTTGTGGATCATCTTACTCATATAGTGTCACCAAACAAAAAATGGAAAATCAACACAGAAAAAGAAAAGCTATGGTAATAATACTTACAGATGCATGACAATGTAACTGAACTTTACAGAATCCTTAAAATGTTTTAATGGTATTAAACTTAAGTGAGATGTAATTTGTTAAATGTAATTGTTAGTACCTGCTGTGATAGATTTAATGATTAAAACAACGCAAATAATATTCAGGATAAGATAATGAATTCAGGTAGTCACATCACAAGGAAACTGAAATCATCCAGTGATTTCACAATACTGATTTTGGCTTTAGTTGGATAAGGTTGTTTACAGTACAATTGTTATGGTGCAAAGAGTCAAGAAAGCAAAAATACAGCTGGTGTACACTTTAATAAAAATGGCTTGGTAAGTATATTTACTTTCCTGAGACATGCATCTAAGAATTATTGTGAGGAAAACATGTTGGACTCACAATTGTGGACTCATATGTCATGCAGAATTATTAATGAATGAATCTTAATGATCTTCAGTTCACATCACTCTAGGTCACTTTAACAAAGGGTAACTTAGGGTTTGTGACTTTGCTCAGTAAAGTATGTTGTACATTATTGTTAGTAAGGTGAAATACAAACATTTTCACTCAGTAATAGAGCTTCAAAAATCTCATTTCTTTTTCGCTAGTTTTTTTTTTTTATTTAGAAATTAGCAGAAAGCTTGATAGTTAGATTAAATACAGCAAATTGTAATTAAACTTTTAGGTATATCTAATTTAAAAACTCAAATTTCTTGTATAACAAAAAAAATAAAAACTAAATAATAAATATTTAGATTTGGACTGTTGTAGATTGTTGCTAAAACTAATTTCGTTCTGTCTTAAATATAACAGTTTGTTATTTTCATTAGCATTAAAGCATAAAAATAATAATAATCTGCTAGAAACACAACAAATAAATGTAATAAATAAATAAATAATAGTAAATATCTTACTTCAATAGTATCAATCCTAAAAAGAAATTGATTGTAGATGTAACTTCGTAAATCATAAGAGATATTTATTGATGATTTCAGTCTTAAAAGTAATAGTTTCTTAACTACTCAATTCAATCTTAAATATAATAGTTTTCTGTTTCTTTATTTCCAAAAATATTAAAATAGCAACTTTTTAGAAAACTAATAATTTTTATGTGTATTTTAGTTACAACAACTTGATTGAAGAGTAAAGCTCTTATCTAGTTTAATAAAAATGTTAATAACATAGTATAAACTTTATTAGATTACTTTATGAATTAAATTTAAGGATTGTTTAGAAGGTGCGAGAAGTATTTGGAAAAAATCATGACTGGAAAGTGTGCAAGGTACAAGGCAAAGGGTTGTAGTTGGTGTAAGAAGTGGTTTCATTGGGCATGTAGGGGGGAGGAAATGTGGGAAATACATGATGCTCTCCAAAAGTTATGTCCACTTTGTCTTAGGGATGAAGGAGATTAACGTAACAATGAGGGAGTTGCATGAAAGGGTCAGGGTTCTTGAGGCTTGTCCTGTGGAGACTCAACCTGTGAAGGCATGGCCTGTGGTGGCTGAGCCTGTCAAGTCCCCTGCTATAGAGGCAGATAGCAGAGATAGTGGGCTGGAGGAAATTGAGAAGGATGGGTGGGTGCTGGTAACAGATCATAGGAGAAATATGATTAATATGATGAAGAAGCCAGACACTTCAGAAATTGTGGGTAAAAATAGGTTTGACCTGCTGCCAGAGTCAGGAGGAAAAGACCCTTATGTAGAGGTACAAGTAGGTAAGATGCAAGAGGCCTTTAGGAATAAGGGTGTGCAAGGAAAGAATAGGATAAAAAAGGGGTTCTGCTGCTAGGTAATAGGCATGGGAGAGGTGTAGGCCCTCTTCTGTAAGATCAGTTAGGCACATGATACCAGGTCACAAGTTTTTTTCACACCTAGTGCAACATTACGTCACATGATAGAGGATATAGGTTCACTCTGTAGGAGTTTCACTAAGGATGATAAAGTAGTGATAGTGGGAGGTTCGGGGAATAGTATTGGTAGAAACACGAGTTATAGTATAGAGGAGTGACCTGAGGAAGGTGGTGAAGGAGGTGCAACATACCAGGGTTGAACACATGCCGGTCCTAAGTCACTATGAGCTGCCACAATTGAACTATGCTGTGAAGTGGGTAAGTGTGGAAACAGAAGTGCAAATTTTGAAAGGCATTAGTTCTATCTTGGGGGTTGTGCCTGTAAACACCATTGGTAGCGGGGTTTCACTAGGCATAGCTTTCACCTAAATAGAAGGGGAGAGGGGGTTACTTTCTGAATTGTTAGCTAAAGCTGTAAGGTATCCCATTTCCAGTGTTGATGGGATTAGGACTGTGCCTTTTTTAGGTTAGGGGCTGCTGGTGAAGGGATAGAAACAGATGATCAAAGTGATACTAACTGCAGATCCACGATAGGAAAAATCACAGATGTTAAAGAAATAGATGAAGTTGCTGATACAATAAATGACTGGGGTAGAATTGGGAAGGAGGAGGTAAGTGCTGTAAATATAAAGCCAGTAATATGTGTGTTAATTTAATTTAATTTAATTGCAATGGAGAACAGGCTCCGGTGGCAATTTCCCTACACACCCAACTTCCCCCTATCCTGCACCTACCTACATTTGACCTCTACAAATTTTATCTTTAAATTCTTTCAAAGTTTTCGGTAAATTATTCATCATTTCTCTTGGTAACTCATTACAATCCCTGAGACCCTTACCTAAAAAAGAGAATCTTCCCACACCCTTGTGCTTGAAATCGAGTGCCAGCTTGTGGTCATGGTCATCTTTTCCCTTCCATGCACTAATTTTCATACCTATTGCAATATCTTTCCATGCCTCATCGCCAGTATATGCCCTGTACACTCCCATGACCCTCCTCATCCTCCTGTCTTGCAATGAATCCCATTCGAGCTCCTTTATCATATCCGTCACTGATTGCATTCTGCGATAATTTCCAGAAACAAATCTAGCAGCCCTTCTTTGCACCCTCTCCAACTCCTGTATTTGATACGTAAAATGAGGGTCCCATACTACACTACCATATTCGAGCAATGGTCTGACCAAAGTTTTGTAACCCAATTCCTTGACTTCTCTCGTACATCCCCTCATCACTCTCTCCAACAAGTGCAGAACTTTGAATCCTTTTCCTACCACCTGTCCTATGTGTCCTGCCCAGTTAAGTTTGTTATCAAAAGTAATTCCAAGATATTTACATTTCAAGTCTTCAGCAAGCAATTCTTTCCCCACCTTATATTCATAATTAACCTTTTGTTTTTTATTTGTGTATCTAATAAGCTGACTCTTTGCATTTATCTTCATTCCATGTTTACCAACCCAATTAGATATCCTGTCCAGATCACCCTGCAACTGTTTACAATCCTCTATCGTTTTGATTCTTTTATACAGCATTATGTCATCTGCAAACAATCTAATTTCAGATAGTAAACAATCAACACAATTATTCATTAGAATAATGAATAGCAATGGTCCCAATACACTACCCTGTGGCACACCCATTTTTACTTCCACTTCTTTTGATACTACATTTCCTACCCTTACTTTCTGTTTTCTACCTTTTAAAAATTCTTCTACCCAGTAAATGACTTTCTTATCCACTCCAATGGTTTTTACCTTATTTACTACCATTTTATGGCTTACTCTGTCAAATGCCTTAGACAGATCTAGTGCTACACTATCAATTTGGCCTCCCTTGTCCATTTCATCTGAAATATCTTGCATATATCCCACCAACTGAGATTCGCATGAATATCCTTGCCTGAAACCATGTTGCCTGCTTGAAAACCACTTACATTCCTCACATATATTTCTGATGTGGTTGCATATCAATCTTTCCATTAATTTACCTACCACTGATGTCAAACTAATTGGCCTGTAATTCTCAACTCTATTTCTCATCCCTCCCTTATGTACCGGTACTACTATTGCACTTTTCCAGTCCTGTGGTAAGCAGCAAGTGTCTAGACTCAATTTAAATAATATTTCAAGATAAGGTACAATGTCACATCTGGCTATCTTTAAGATATCTGTAGTAAATCAGGGCCAGAACTGATTCATTTCTCTACTCATTTTTTCCATGAGCGATTAGGGAATGGAATAGAATGGATTTACCGAGCGAGTAAACACAAAATCGGACAGGAGTAGCTTCCGATAAAGCACTCCGGCCATCCTGATCTGGGTTTTCCATGGTTTCCCTAGATCGCTCCAGGCGAATGCTGGGATGGTTCCTCACAATAGCCCATGGGCGCCACCTGCCATATCCCGTATATCCCTTCCAAACCATTACCTTTCCTGATAGGTGCAATGCACCCTCCGCCAAACACTTTTAGTGAATCGCGGAGTAATAGTAATAGTAATAGTAATATTATCTTCACCAGCCCCTTTATTTTTTTTCAGCTTTCTTATTTCCTTCATGATTTCCTCAGGATGGATATCAAATTTTTTACTATCGTCATTTCTAATTGTATTGTTAAGCTCGTTCTCTGAATTAGACCCTCCTGTTTCTGATTCATTGTCCCTAATGCTTTCACTGAACCAGTTACTTAAAATCTTTGCCTTTTTCAAATCGTCAGTAACTTCTTCTCCATCCTTATCTATAAGTGTCTCTACATCCTCCCTTCCCCTCAGTTTCCTGATATAGCCATAGAAATTTCTAGATGCATCAGTCAATGGTCCTCCTGCACTGACAATACTATTCATAAACCCTTCTTTAGCCATTTTCTTTGTTGTTATTAAGTCCTTGTTTCGTTGTTTTAAATATTCCCTACTACCCTGCTGTCTCTTAACTCTGTTATGTTCTTTTCTTACCAACCTCTTTAACCTCCTCACTTCCCTATTATAGTACATAGGTTCTCTACTTCTCTTTATTTTCTGCTTTGGAATAAATTTTTCTTCCCCCTTTCTTATTATCTCCTAGAACTCTTCCCACCTTGACTCTACTGTACCTGAGCCATCCTTCCATTTTCTGAATTGTTCTCTGAAATATCTCTTTTTATAATTGTACCTATTTCCCCCTTCAATTTTGGCTGCTGGTTTACTGAATCCTCTAATATCCATCAGAACTGCTTCATGATCACTTATTCCTTCAGTTACTTGATACGTCAAAAGGTTTTCATCGGGCTTAATTAGAAATATATCCAAAATATTTTGTCCCCTAGTGTTTTGCTCAACCACTTGTGTAAATCCTCCTTCCCTTATTAAGATATTTGCAAATCTTTGTTCCCTTGTGTTATTTATCTTATTCCCTTCCCAGTTTACACCTGGTAAATTTAAATCCCTGCCGATGATGATCATTCTATTCTCACCTCTGAAATCTGAGTATGAATTTAATTTCTCCCCAAGAGCCTCATCCTCTTCTGTCATTCTTCCACTGTGGTAAACAGCCAACACTCTGATTTTTTCTTTCTTATTGCCCCAGAAATCTACCCCAAGTAACTCATGGTCCTTATCTATGAACGCCAGTGAACTGTGGTAGTTTTTGCTCACTAGTATGAAGACTCCTTCACCAATTGCTCCTCTATCTCTGCGGTACACTCTGTAACCATCAGGAAAAACCTCACTGTCTAGTACTTCTTCTTTTAACCAACTCTCTACCCCAATTATTACTTGTGGTTCGTGCATCTCTATTAAGTTTGCAAATTCGATTACTTTGTTCATTATACTTCTACAGTTTACCATTAACACCCTTACTACTGGCTTTACACTTTCAGAATTTATCTCCTCTTTCCCACTTTTACCGCAGTCAGTTATTGTTTCAGCCATTTCATCTATTTCTTTAATATCTGTGACTTTTCCCATCGCGAATCTGCAATCAGTATCACTTTGATAATCTATTTCTGTCCCTTCACCAGCAGCCCCTAACCTAAAAAATGCACAGTCCTGACCCCATCATCACTGGAAACGGGCTCCCTCACTGCTTTAGCTAACAACTCAGAAAGTACTCCCTTCCCCCTTCTATTTAGGTGTAGGCCTTGCCAATGAGCTGTAGAAGTAAAATGAATAAAGTAATAGAATTTCCAAATTTAAAAGAGATACACAAACCACAAGTAATAATGTGGGTAGAGAGTTGGTTAAAAGAAGAAGTGAGGTTTTTCCCGATAGTTGCGCAGGGTATCACATAGATAGGGGAGCAATTGGTGGAGGAGTTTTCATACTAGTTAACAAAACCTACCACAGTTCACTGGTGTTCATAGATCATGACCATGAGTTACTTGGGGTAGATTTCTGGGGTAACAAAATAGAAAAATATTAGGGTGTTGGCTGCTTACCACAGTGGAAGAATGACTCATGAAGATGAGGCTCTTGGGGAGAAATTAAATTCATACTCAGATTTCAGAGATGATAATAGAATGGTCATTATTGGTGGGGATTTAAATTTATCAGGTATAAGCTAAGTAGGAAATAAGATTAACAACACAAGGGAACAGAGATTTGCAAATACCTTAATAAGGGAAGTAGGATTTACACAAGTGGTAGACCAGAACATTAGAGGATAAAATATTTTTAATGTATTCCTATAAAGGCCCGATGATAATTTTGTGGGGTGTCAAGTGATTATGAAGCATTTCTACTGGATATTTCAAACTTGAAGAGATTTTTCAGAGAACGTTTTCAGTAGAATTAAGATGGAAAGATTTGAAGGAGATAATAAGAAAGGGGGAATAAATATTTATTATAAAACAGAAAGTAGACGAGTAGAGAACCTGTTTACTATAATAGGGAGGTGAGGAGGTTAAAGAGGTTGGTAAGAAGAGAGCATAACAGAGTTGAGACAGCAGGATAGTAAGGATAATTTAAAACAACTAAACAAGGACTTATTAGTAGCTGAGAAGGTGGCTAAAGATGGAGTTATGAAGAGTATTGTCAGTGCAGGGGGACCATTGACTGGTGCCTCTAGAAAATTTCTATGTTAGAAAAATGAGGGGAAGGGATGCTTATAGGTAGAAATGGAGATAATGTTACTGAGGATTTGAAAAAGACAGATATTTCAAGTAGCTAGTTTAGTGAGAGCATTACAGACAATGAATCAGAAATGGGAGGGTCTAAATCAGATAATGAGCTTAACAACACAATTAGAAATGAGGAGACCAAAAAATTTGAAATTTGTCCTGAGGATATCATGAAGAAACTAAGAAATCTAAAAAAACCTAAAGGGCTTGGTGTAAGATGTCTTAAAGTTAGCAAGATGTGACATGGTAACCTATCTTGAAATATTGGATACTTGCTGCTTACAAGAGGACTGGAAAAGTGTAGTGTCAGTACATATAGGAGGGCTGAGAAATTGTCGAAAATTATAGGCCTATCAGTTCGACATCAGTGTTAGGTAAATTAATGGAGAGATTAATATACAACCACATCAGAAATATATGAGGTGCGCAAATGGTTTTCAAGTAGGCAACATGGCTTTGGGCAAGGACATTCTGGCAAATCTCAGTTTGTGGGACATGTGTAAGATATTTGTAATGAAACGGAGAAGGGAAGCCAAATTGACAGTGTAGTACTAGGTCTTTCATAGGCTTTTGGCAGAGTGAGCCATAAAATGGTAGTAAATAAGGTAAAAACTATTTACTATTTTGAGGATATTCATTTTTACTATGCAACAGAGACTTTGGTATTGCAAAAAGAATTAGTAGGAAAGACAATTGGATCTCTACACCTAAAGAATATCACAGTTTAGTCGTTCTGCTATTTCCTAATTGATAAAAAAGAAATACTGAAGATTTTTTGGACTATAAGAACTTATGGGGAACTTACTGCAAAATGAATGATGTGTCAGTTAGGTCAAATGCACAAATACTTTGGTATCAGAAAATTTCTTTCCAAATTTCTAATTATTTTCTTTTTGAATATGTATCACCATGCCTAGAACTGTGATAGTTTCAAACTACATCAATAGGCTTGTAAAACACGAGTTCTTATTGGGCAAACCTGCTTATAATTCTACACACTGCCGGAGACCAGTATTCATGTCATTTGTGGTAAACTTACCATCTGTTTCAAGAAAATGAATGACATAAAAAAACTGCTGCAGTATATACCTGAGGAAAAATATTTCTCTAATAACCTGTCAATGGCGAACAATGGATGAAAATTGCCGATAGAAGAGGAGTTCCAAGACTTTGATCTTAATTTCTGCAAAATGAGGATAATTCCCAGTTGTGTAGTCATCTTGCCTTTTTTATAAAAAACAATTTTAACATTTATTCTGAGCATTAAACTAATTTTTAAACCGCAATAGATTTTCATTCTTCATTTAAGTTGAAAATGCCATATTGCTAGTTAATAAAAATTATTTAATAGAATATTTTTTAATGGATCTTCCAAAATAATATCAGAATTAAGGAAGTAAAATGTAAATCCCAAAGTAAACAATTAACTTCATTTACAGATTTTGTACTATTCAGTTTTTATCTTCTCTCGCAAAATTTAAAAATATGGATTTATAGCCTTTCCAAATAACTGATGCAATTATAATCATGATAACTGATTTATTAAGGATTCTGCTAGTGCTTTCATACATATCCATGGCATTTACAACCAGGACTGAAGGAACAGGACAATGGTTAGGCTTGTCTTTGATGAGTCTACAAATAGTCTCCATTTGTCTGTGTCACATGACATCTTCGGTTCTATCATCAATGCATTTGAATTAGGGCAAAACACTAAGCCTTCATCTTCCGAAAAAGTATTTTCAGGGTTGAATGCCTGGTCCTGTAAGAAGAGATGATTATGCCCTTTCTTAAGAGATTCTGCTGCTGAAGTCGAGATTGAAGAAGTTGGGATTTGCTCTTAGGTTCTGAGCTGAATCATCTGAATACTCTTCATCATTGTTGGACTTACAATTTGATGGTCCAGGCTGTGGCTCAAAGTCTTTCAAATTTGTTTCTGGCTCTAGAGTATAGGTTCTTCGTGGCACAGGGATTGGCAAAGCTGAAGAGATATTAAGTTATGGAATTGTATAATTACTTTTGCTAGAGAATCCAACCATGGAAGCCATATAAATGAACAGTCTGTGAGATGACAGCAAGGTTCACACCAAGCCATGGCCACAGCAAATGACATTGATTTACGGGCACCTTTGTTCAAGATGGTCAAGCTACTGTAACAAGTAGTGCAGCAAACTGTTGCACATGAACCTTGTCCTGATCACCAGCTTTGAAATCAAAGAAAACTTTATAAGCCATTTTAAAAAAATTAGAAGGGGATTTTCATTGCGCTTTTAATGTCAATCTCTCACAAACATAATTACAATAACATGGAATACTTAAACAGAAAGTAACTCTATATTAATTACTTGGAAAAAAGGGGGGAATAAAAAAAGTCTATGGTTTTACACAATTTAGACAACTTGGAAACGCAAAATGAACACCAGTAAGTTGACTCTACTATTGTTAGAGGTGTATTGAGTGTAAAAATGAATGGACTTTTTCTATTTGCAAAAACTCCCATACATGTCTTTTTGCTACTCCACGTCTGCAGCCAATCGAAAGAGATCTAAGTGTGCTGTTACGTTGCGGCAAATATGGAGTGCTCTGTGATTGCAGGCGACTATGTTGTAGTCATAGGGTTAAAAGAAAAGGAAGTAAAAAAACATGAAAATTACTATGTAAACCTGTAGGCGTGAGGTTTTGAGAACGGTAGTGTGGTAGAGTGAATCTTCCATACACTTGTCTTTTTTTTTTTTCAATTTAAGGGCACAATTTTTCTCCTCCTTTTCCAAATCTATCTCCTTGCTACAAATATTAATTTTTTTGCACTTTTCGCCCCTCTAGTCCCCTAGAAGAAATCTAAAGGCTAAAACAATGCTTTTCATCCCTCCAAATTGATAAAAAAAAAATAGGCGTGGAATAGCCTCTCACGAAAACTGTGGATGGTGGTGGGGAGGGGGAATGGTGACATATTCGGATTCGGGAGGTCGTTTTACATACGAATCAGTAGGAATGGTGTCGGCCGATTTTCATGTAGACCAGTGTTATTCATTGAACGAACTGAAACTTCTCGGCCATGACATATCACCAAATTTAACTCTAAGAAACAATACCATCAGTTCTCTTTCACAAACAATTAACCTGTTAGTTCTTCCTAATGCAAAAATAATTGTAATTATTTCACACAAACCCAGTATAATTAATTGATAGCATCTTTCTAAATGACGAGTCAAGATCTAACTGAAAATGAAATCCCATTACAGTTAACCGCCAATTCACAATTAGAGAAATGCAAGGTTCTGCTGCCACCCTACGCAGAAACGAGACATTGTAATTAACAGCTTAATTCTGTAAGAGGAGAAAGCTTAAGGCCGCCACACACGAGCAGTCCATCTGGCGCCAGGCCATTTCGCACCATTCCATTTAGACTCGGTCCAAATCAGGAGGTCACACACGACAGAGCCGCGCCAAACCAGTGGGTGCCTACAACTTTCGCCAGTCCGGCTCTGGCGTGTAGGGGCTAGCACGCTGGCCCAGCATTTTAAGGGTCACCCGTTCGAATCCGCCCTGGGGTTTGGTTGGTTTCATTTTAGTGTTTTGTCTTCAAAAATGTGTCCCAAAATTACATGAAAGAAGCCTGATACAATATTTAGTACAATATAAACTGGAGCTGGCTAAATGGTCTCACAGGCCGAAGGCCTTTATTTCGCTAGGTTATGGAAAGTTTTTTTTAAAAAACTGTTTTTTTTTTTTCGCTTTTAATTTTATTTTACAGGGAAAAAATTAAATGCTTCTTAAATTAATTCTTAAAAAACAATTGTATTAAACGATGAAAATTAGTAAGAATCGTATAAAATTCAAAATACGGTGGTGTAAGTCAATTTTCCTTGCTTTATAGAAATTAACATAATACAAAAGATACTGTAATAAATTCAGGAACATAGATAATGTAATATATTCATTTTAGTGATGTCACCTGGAATCAAATTTAACACCAAGGTTATAATTGCATTAAGTCTATAAAATGGTTACATTTTACTGCTGACAAAAATGACTGAAACTAGTGTTTATTAAAAAACCGAACGAACACAGTAGGGTTATTTATAACCAAAACTGATATATAGTGAGATTGCGTAATGTATCTTGAATTGTAAGAAAGATCTTGAATTGTTTCTTTAGAATCAATTATGTCTTTAGAAAGCCTATTCGGAAGTGCGCTATAAGTCAGCATGTAGGATACGTTTACACAGTAAGCACACAGGACACAGGATGCGTTTACAAACACAATGATTTAAGTCTGACTTATATCACTTTACTGAAGAGCAAAGCACGTATTTCGTTCATCAGTCTAATTTCCAGTTCCTCCTGTTGGAAAGCTGAATGAAAATCTGACTTGCTTCGTATTTTTTACCAACAGATTGAGAGATTGATTTATCTACATATGTAATCGGTGTCTTTTTTATTGAAAATGTGACTGACCTACACCATTGTGACTTAAACCCTTCCAAATCGAACCTATCTCCATGAGATAAAAACTTCGTAATCTTTATTTGAAGCCGTGGTCAAAGCTCATATTTAAGATCTTTCAGAATTGTTTTTGGCGTTGCACTAATTCGCTATTAATACTGATTTTTTAAAAAAAATCTCTGTGTACAAGAATGAAAGGACTAGGGTGAAAACGACGAACAGATGAAATTCTATGAATTTATTAGGCGTTCTAAACTAACTATTGGGTTTAATCTATAGATATAATAAAACTATAAACGGGAAAGTCTGCACATATGAAATATTCTTTAAAAAATGAGTTCGGGTACTATTAACGCGCTACAGGAAAGAAATGAGCTGTATTTTTTTAATTTGTGTCTGTCTGAAAATTATGAACAGGATTAAAGAAAAAAAATATTTGTCAGATTTTGACCGGGTTTCGCTTAATGTACAGGCCGTTGTCCCGCGAGTAAAATAAGGCAAGTTTCATTTTGATGTGAAGTCGGAAAGCTGAGATATTTAAGACAAAAGTGACTACAAATTAGTACCCACTTTTCGTTGCACGGGTTATCCCACTCCAGTCGTGGTGGGGATAGTCTACCAGACCCTCAGCTACCTGCGATGGCTCGGTGGATTTTGGAGCGGCCGAAAATCCAGCAAGGCTTGCCGAGCCACGCCAGTCCGTCCGCGCTGCCCCACACACGACGAGTTTTGGATCGGCGGGAGGACATTTGGCCTGTTGGCTCGTCCGTGTGTGGCGGCCTTTAGAGTACAGGTGGTGGAAAACAAGTCTTGCAGTGGCGTAGCTAGCGTGGGTGACACCCGGGGCGGATATCGATGGTGTCACCCCTTGAAAACTTAAATCCAAAATTGAGTATAATATATCATCTTGTAAGTGTAAAATATGATATTAATAAAACATAATTTAAAAAATTTATTGATATTTAAAATAATAGTTAATAAAATTGTAAGATTAACAACATTTAAAAGATATACCAATAAAATAAAAACAACTGCTTTCACAATCCCCTCTTTCTAGCTTTAACAGCTGCAAACCCGTAAATCACATTTTCAAAATTAAAAATTTGATTTACTTCATGTTCAATAATCAATATGGCAAGATTTTAGCCACGTGTTGATCACTGGTGATCGAAAGTGGTTTTAGATTAATTTTAACTCCTATGAAGATCGGGCCTCACTTGCCTGATACTTTTCCGCACCGTCACCGCACCGACACGTTTCTTATTATTGGCGCTCACTCGATCGAAGTTTGTCCAAAGGACACGGCATGTCGTCCGACACCCGGCCATCATTGAATTGGTTTATGTTTTGACAGTGTGGACCAGTGTCGGTCTGCTAGATGTGGTGAAGCGCATAGAGAGAGTTCGGAAATTTCCCTTCGCTTATGACCAAATGTTGTTTTCATGTTATTGTTGGTCTTAAAACAAGTGTCTTTTTTTCATCCATGTTCATAAGATGTTCTTAACATGTAAGAATTATTTTAGCATCTTCGCATTAAAAAATCAAAACGTTACCACAGTTGAATATCAATTTTAAGACCCACAAAAATTGCAGCCGAGATCTGCATTTGTAACGGGGACCTTCCACACCCGAATCGCACGCTGTAACCATACGCCAGACTAATCTAGAAGAACTGAAAAATATGTATTCAAACACATATAAGTTGATTCGTGTTTTTTGATAGCAAAAATTGATGGTATAGAAAAAAAGTATGTTCATTGTATCATGTTTGCAAACTTATTTTTCATTACACCTACATTCGGACTGGTGACTCAAATGACTGCGTACGATTTGGATACTGAAGGTCCCGGTTCAAATCTCGGACTCGACTGTATTTTTTGCGGGCCTTAAAATTAACATTTACCTCTGGCAATGCTTTTATCTGTTAATACGAGGATTCTAGGACGCTCCGTGTTAGAATTTCACGTTAATCTGTAGGGCTCCTTTCGAAGTTAGGTGACTACGGTATAGGTGCACTGCGAGTTTCCTAATAAGAAACTCTGTGTCTAGAACTTTGAGATAACATGAAATTATTATATTTATTATACAAAATCTTTACGACATAAATTTAAATTAAATTATGTTATAACCTTGTTCTTAACTAAAAAAAAAAAAAAATACTGAATGAATCGAAATGAACCTCAAGCAAAACAAACACGTCAAGTGCGAAGTGATTGACATTTCATTGCGATTAGTAGGAGGAGAACCTGTTTTCTGGAACAAAAGATCTTAAGCCGGCCCCGGAAGAGACTCCACTCGTCCGCGTGACGTCACAACATGGCCGCCCCCCGTTTGGGGCGACCAAGATGGCCGCCGTTAGTTCCCCGTTTGGGGCGACCAAGATGGCCGCCGTTAGTTCACCGATCGGCCGCACAGATGGCACCATCTCCCAAGGGCTTAATTTCTAGTTCATTTGGTGGCGGCTAGATGGCGTTCGGTGGCAGTATTTCCAGCGCGCTTTGCGAAATGTGTACAATTCCCACTCGGCTGTTATCTCTGTTTACTAAGCGTGACGAAATATGTATTCCTAGCATCCTGTTAAGCAAGCACTGAACATCTTGGCTACTATCGACACACAGTAAAATATTTTGTATCGTGAAAAATACTTAAGTCCACATCAACGGATATTACGTGAACAGACATCGGTAGCGTAGGGGTTAGAGTGCCGAAGGTCGCCGGTTCGAGTCCGGCCGCGGTTTTTTAGCCGTTCCAACTCGTCAATTTCCAAATCAAAATTTTAGTTTCCATACCTAGAGAGGATACCTGCCTTGAATATAAAAAGCATAAATGTTTCCTTTTAACGGGAAAAAAGCGTCATAAACTCCAGATATAAATTCTATGTGTACCTGTTTTCATGAAATTATTTAGCGTTCTAGCCTTGCATTCGAGAGGACGGAGGTTCCAGGCATCCATGGTTTCCCCCAGGTGAATGCCGGGGATGCTACCTTCAAAAGGCCATGGCCTGAATTCCTTGCCCCCCATCCTTTCCCGTCTCTAAAGACCTCGCTGTTAACATAAATTCCGTTCATCAAAGCAGGCAGACATTAAAAATTAATTCACCGACGAAGAGACTGGAAACAATCTCACTTTTTCACATCATGATGGACTCATTATGAACAATATAATATAACTCACGAGTGTCACCTACAGTCAGTGTATTTTAAAGGATGTATTAAATTAGGGGTATTTATATTTTTATTTATATTTCTCGTGTCCAGGACATAACAAGTTGAAAAAACAAATAACATTAATTAATTAATTAATATTAACTATAAACACAATTATATAGAATGTGACCAGAATTCCGCAATCTTGATGGCCTTCTCGTTTGCCCTGTAAAGGTCGTCGATATTGCAGGTTTCAGGGAGATTCCTGCATATCAGAAGATGTTGTGGGTTCTGAAGCTCACCACATTCACATAGATCGTTGTCATTAGTGTACCCCCATTTTTTTAATATTATATTTACATCGGGACACTTCAGTTTTCATGAAATTATTTAGCGTTCTTGCCTCGCATTCGGGAGGACGGAGGTTCGAATCCCCATCCAGGCATCCATGGTTTCCCAAAATCACTCCAAGTGAATGCCGGGGATGCTACCTTCAAAAAGCCATGACCGAATTCCTTTCCCGTCTCTAAAGACAACGTTGTTAGAGAGACGTTAAAAAAAAAAAATTCGACTGCCGAGGTGCAAAGTATCCTGGTTTCCGATATATGGCGTGGCACACATCATTTCACCAAGCTTTTACGAGAAATATTTCAGGTATTCCTGCCTGCTGTCTGTCTGCTATTATCGGTATATCAATGTGACAAGTATTTCGAAACTATGGAGTTATTCTCGGCGTTCCGTTTGCCCAGGTTGCGAAACTCTGTACACAGCAAGGTGCAAATATTTCAGCACAGTAAAATATTTTCTTCGCTTTTGTGTCGTGAAATATACTTGCGTTTGATTAAGCGTGAACCATTACTATTTTTTACTAAAAACAAAAGAAGTCCACATTAGCGTATATTACCTACAAAACATTTCTGTTCCCATGTCTCCTTGTTATTACAGAGCAAAGCACATACTATTAATCAGCCACATTGCTATACAGTACAGCAATATTTCATATATGTTATTCCCCCCAAACCTAGTGGCCAAGAATTAAAGAATATTTCACACATCTCCAATGACACCTGATAAAGTGAAGTTACAATGAGTTTATTCCTTGAAAGCCTTTTCAGTCCCTGGCTTTACCCTATAATGTCTGATCATAGTCCTCTATCCCCCCCCTTTTTTTTCTATATAGTGTTCCTAATTAAAAATTCATTCATATACCGAAAACATACTTTTGCACATCATATCGGATTCGTTATGAACCAATTTAATAGCTAACAGCATTAATGATAGCTCACGAATTTTGGCTAGATACATTTTCATAGAAGATCCCCACACATCGACAAGTATCCAAAACGTCACCATAGGTTCTATTACGCCTAAGATAGTGCTCACACCTGAACTGTCGTAAATTGTTAGGTCAAAGTGGGTGTTTAGATATTTTCCAAGGTGGAGATATAGAAAATTTACCCACTTACTTATAGAAGAAATCCAGTGCACTATTCATAATTCTTTCACCAAGATCTACCCTAGCCTCATCGCCAACATACGCCCAGCACTTCCCCAAACTTCATTCTGTTTCCAATGATTCCCAATCCAACCTCTGAACAGTTACTGACAGGGTTACCTTTTGTTCGTGTGTTAAAGTAAACCAAAAATTCGCAAAGTCTTCTCCTAATCATTAACAGGGATTCCAGCTACCAAAATGTTCACTTAAGGTGGTTCTACTGCAGTTTTCCAAGAAAATTCTCCAGGACAATATTTTTCAACCAATCAGGTGCCAGGAGAGTTCTCCATTCGGTATAAATGTTCCCATCTGACGCCAAACTTCGGATTCAGGGCCAAGTGTGACATTTGGCTGTAATTGCATGCTTTGTTCAAGTAACCACGATAAAGTTACCATAATGCTCTTAGCTAACTGATAGTTTCTTGGTCATCAAACAGGCATCATAACCCACATTTTAATAGAAGATCCCCACACATCGACAAGTATCCAAAGGTGCAGACACTAGTTCTATTGCGCCGAAGATAGCACCCACGCTTGAACTGTCGTAAATTGTTAGGTCAAAGTGGGTGTTTGGATATTTTATCCACTCAGGCCTCATCATCTAAAGTCTAATGATAGATTGTGGTCATGGCCAACTTAGGCTCCATACACCACTCAGAATTATTCTGCCAATATCCATTCTAACAGCATTATACACCACATACAGCCCCTGACACTCTTCCAATCTCCCAATGACATCCAGTCCAGTTCCTTTATTAAGGCACTTGTTGAATATTTTCCACTAATAAATCTAGCTGTCATATTTTGCACCTTGCATTTGATGTACTAAAAATGTGGACTCCATACTACACTATTTACAAACAATGGTCTGATTGTGGGTTTGTATCCAAGTCCTTCGCTTCTCTGGTACATTCCCTCATCACCCTCTCTGTTAAATGATTTTTATGTAGTGAAAAACGTGAGAAACACAATTCGTATGCCAACACAACCGGCAGTAAACTGTAAAGAGTACAGTCAAATGGGAGATTGCCTAAGCCCTGAAGCAATGGTTAGAAGCACACGTTGATGGTGAGCATAATTCTATAACCATATAACCGAGCGTGGTGGTGTAACGGATAGCGTTCTGGCCTCGCATTCGGGAGGACGGCGGTTCGAATCCCCGTCCGGGCATCCAGATTTCGGTTTTCCATGGTTTCCCCAAATCACTCCAGGTGAATGCCGGGATGCTTCCTTCAAAAGGCCATGGCCGAATTCCTTCCCATTCCTTGCCCCCATCCTTTCCCGTCTCTAAAGACCACGTTGTTAAAAAGGGACGTTAAACTGTTACAAAAAAAAATATATAACCATATATTTTAGACTCAAATTAACAGAGGAAGTAGACACACGCACACACTTGTACATACATACAGCGAGGTCGACAGAACTAACAGCAAGCATCATGGAAACGATGAAGTGGGGGCAGAATTGTCGTTACCACTGATTAACTGGACAGAACTATCGTTACCAAAATCATCAGACAGACGAGGTATCACCATACTTACGCTTACATGCACAAAGAGAGACGCAGATACACATGTCCAAGACTACAGAGAGTTCAACACAACTACCGGTACCAATCATGGAAACAAAAAAGTGGTGTAGTACTCTCTTGCATCATGACTGGCTGAAAAACAGAAGTCTCCTTACATATCATCAGCCTGGCGAGATAGAAGGTGTGCAAAAGATGGCATGTTTTCACAATAAACCTAAGTGTTTATACCATAAATAGTGTTCATCACGCCCAGTTGATTACATTTACCATCAACACGTCTCTCCCACACCGCAACCATTTCTACCATTCAGTAAAAAAAAGTGACGCAGGTACCATGAGTTGCAATAGACACTTGACCATCAGGTCGCACCCACAAATCCATACATCTCAATACACTAGCACAAACAAACATAAGTGGAGGGACAGCAAAATCATTCGTCCAGACAGACGTGTTTATAGAAAGTATCACCATATTTACGCATACAGACACAGAGAGAGACGCATATTTCCATGCCTTCAGCAAGCTAGACACAACAACCAGCCCAATCATGGCGACGAAAAAGTGGGGTAGAACCCCCATGACTCATAACTGACCAAAAAATCATCAGTAACATATGTTCCAGGTACCATACTCTTCACATCAGCATCATCTCATTTATCTCACACTATAGACCTCACTATCATCCAGTATCATGTGTGCTAGGTACAAAACTGTTTATATCAGCACCACCACGTGTATCCCACACCTAAGCCTTTTCTGCCATTCAGTAACATGTACCACGCGTAGCAGTAGACATCTGGTCATCAGACAGATATCATAACTCCCATATTCATACTAGGTCTCAACCAAAAATCTGTACGTCACCTCACACAAGCAAGGTATCACCACATTTACGAAAAAAACACACAGAGATAGAGACGCATACACACGTTCATTTCCAGGCCTACAGCGATCTCGACTCAACAACTAGCCCAATCATGGCAACGAAAAAGTGGAACAGAACACCCATGACTGGCCAAAAATCATAGAAAGACACACATACATACACACTAACATGTCAATGCATTCAAACAATTCCATTCATCACCACACATAACTGGAGGAAAAACTGAAGAGTTACAGGATGTGTGAAGTTTGAAATCACAGCCACATCTCTCCCACACCGCAACCCTTTCTGTCATTTAGTAACATGTGACCCAGGTACCATGAGTTACAATAGACACTTGTCTATCAGACAGATATCATAACCTCCATATTCATACTAGGTCTCACCCACAAACCCATACGTTTCCACACAAGCACAAACATATGGGAGGAACAGCAATTCATACGTCCAGATAAATGAGTTTAAGGAAGGTATCACCATACTTACGCACACAGACACATATATCCATGCCTACAGCGAGCTCAACACAACAACGAGCCCAATCATGGAAAAGAAAAAGTGGGACAGAACCCCCATGGCTCAAGACTGACGAAAAAAAATCATCATTAACATGTGTTCCAAGTAACAAACTCCTCACATCAAAATCATATCATTTAACTCACACTACAGACCTCTCTGCCATTCAGTATCGTTGGTAATATGTACAAAGCTGTTCACCACCTCTATCCCACGCCACAAGCCTTTTCTGCTATTCAGTAATATTTGCCCCACGTACCACGAGTATCAGTAGTCACATGGTCATCAGACAAATATCATAACTCCCATACTCATACTAGACCTCACACACAAACATAACTGACCAAAAAACCATCAGACAGACGTTAGAGTGTGTGCAAAGGATGACATGTTTTTGCCATACACCTCAGTACTTATCACATTATCAATTAATTACATCAACACATAGGTAGCCAGTCATTGTGAAATCTCAAAGTCGAATATAATCCTATCGTGATAGACACACAGCCACATAGAAAGACACACAATCACATGTCCATGCATACACACAGTTACCATACATCACCACACACATACACGTAACTGGAGGAAAAGGACTGAACACCATAGGTCCAGACTGAATAGCTACAGGATGTGCGAAATATTTCATTTCTTTGCCACAAACCTCGGTGCTCATCATACCCAAATGATTACATCTACATAGGTGGCCACTGATGGAAAAATCTCAAGTAGACTCCTACCACCATAATTACACACATAACCACACAGGAACACGCGCACACACATACAGTATGTCCAAGCATATACCACAATTTCATAAGTTACCACATACATACAAGTAACTGCAGGAAAGGGACCCGACACACGACGTCCACACCGAAGTGTTACATGATAGGCAGACCATAGTATGTCTTTCCAATGCACCTCAGTGCTCACCACATTAACTTGATTTTTAATGTGCCATCAGTATACCTGGTGGCTGGAATTAAGCTCTTGGCAATGTTTGGCCAAAAGTCATTTGTTAATAGCAGCTCATCAAAGACAAATTTTGGGTCAACCTGCCCGGGCGGGCGCGGCGGGAGGGGGCCACCCTTCCCCACTGCGGACCGAAATACCGCAATTCGCCGGTCTAAAAGCGCGGACCGCGTTGGTTTACCGGAGTTTCCCGACCGGGACCTATTACCGGTAACCGCATTTTTAGGACCGGACTGAAGACCGGAATTTCATTGCGCTAGTAAGCGGTTATATCCGCC
The DNA here is from genome assembly GCA_031002005.1 of Vandiemenella viatica. NCBI lineage: Eukaryota > Metazoa > Arthropoda > Insecta > Orthoptera > Morabidae > Vandiemenella > Vandiemenella viatica. Next base: position 97,229,312 of record CM061919.1, on the reverse strand, counting down.
GGTATACCGACCTACATGATGTACGCGTCCGCTGTGAGGAAGGGTGGCCCCCTCCCGCCGCGCCCGCCCGGGCAGGTTGACCCAAAATTTGTCTTTGATGAGCTGCTATTAACAAATGACTTTTGGCCAAACATTGCCAAGAGCTTAATTCCAGCCACCAGGTATACTGATGGCACATTAAAAATCAAGTTAATGTGGTGAGCACTGAGGTGCATTGGAAAGACATACTATGGTCTGCCTATCATGTAACACTTCGGTGTGGACGTCGTGTGTCGGGTCCCTTTCCTGCAGTTACTTGTATGTATGTGGTAACTTATGAAATTGTGGTATATGCTTGGACATACTGTATGTGTGTGTGCGCGTGTTCCTGTGTGGTTATGTGTGTAATTATGGTGGTAGGAGTCTACTTGAGATTTTTCCATCAGTGGCCACCTATGTAGATGTAATCATTTGGGTATGATGAGCACCGAGGTTTGTGGCAAAGAAATGAAATATTTCGCACATCCTGTAGCTATTCAGTCTGGACCTATGGTGTTCAGTCCTTTTCCTCCAGTTACGTGTATGTGTGTGGTGATGTATGGTAACTGTGTGTATGCATGGACATGTGATTGTGTGTCTTTCTATGTGGCTGTGTGTCTATCACGATAGGATTATATTCGACTTTGAGATTTCACAATGACTGGCTACCTATGTGTTGATGTAATTAATTGATAATGTGATAAGTACTGAGGTGTATGGCAAAAACATGTCATCCTTTGCACACACTCTAACGTCTGTCTGATGGTTTTTTGGTCAGTTATGTTTGTGTGTGAGGTCTAGTATGAGTATGGGAGTTATGATATTTGTCTGATGACCATGTGACTACTGATACTCGTGGTACGTGGGGCAAATATTACTGAATAGCAGAAAAGGCTTGTGGCGTGGGATAGAGGTGGTGAACAGCTTTGTACATATTACCAACGATACTGAATGGCAGAGAGGTCTGTAGTGTGAGTTAAATGATATGATTTTGATGTGAGGAGTTTGTTACTTGGAACACATGTTAATGATGATTTTTTTTCGTCAGTCTTGAGCCATGGGGGTTCTGTCCCACTTTTTCTTTTCCATGATTGGGCTCGTTGTTGTGTTGAGCTCGCTGTAGGCATGGATATATGTGTCTGTGTGCGTAAGTATGGTGATACCTTCCTTAAACTCATTTATCTGGACGTATGAATTGCTGTTCCTCCCATATGTTTGTGCTTGTGTGGAAACGTATGGGTTTGTGGGTGAGACCTAGTATGAATATGGAGGTTATGATATCTGTCTGATAGACAAGTGTCTATTGTAACTCATGGTACCTGGGTCACATGTTACTAAATGACAGAAAGGGTTGCGGTGTGGGAGAGATGTGGCTGTGATTTCAAACTTCACACATCCTGTAACTCTTCAGTTTTTCCTCCAGTTATGTGTGGTGATGAATGGAATTGTTTGAATGCATTGACATGTTAGTGTGTATGTATGTGTGTCTTTCTATGATTTTTGGCCAGTCATGGGTGTTCTGTTCCACTTTTTCGTTGCCATGATTGGGCTAGTTGTTGAGTCGAGATCGCTGTAGGCCTGGAAATGAACGTGTGTATGCGTCTCTATCTCTGTGTGTTTTTTTCGTAAATGTGGTGATACCTTGCTTGTGTGAGGTGACGTACAGATTTTTGGTTGAGACCTAGTATGAATATGGGAGTTATGATATCTGTCTGATGACCAGATGTCTACTGCTACGCGTGGTACATGTTACTGAATGGCAGAAAAGGCTTAGGTGTGGGATACACGTGGTGGTGCTGATATAAACAGTTTTGTACCTAGCACACATGATACTGGATGATAGTGAGGTCTATAGTGTGAGATAAATGAGATGATGCTGATGTGAAGAGTATGGTACCTGGAACATATGTTACTGATGATTTTTTGGTCAGTTATGAGTCATGGGGGTTCTACCCCACTTTTTCGTCGCCATGATTGGGCTGGTTGTTGTGTCTAGCTTGCTGAAGGCATGGAAATATGCGTCTCTCTCTGTGTCTGTATGCGTAAATATGGTGATACTTTCTATAAACACGTCTGTCTGGACGAATGATTTTGCTGTCCCTCCACTTATGTTTGTTTGTGCTAGTGTATTGAGATGTATGGATTTGTGGGTGCGACCTGATGGTCAAGTGTCTATTGCAACTCATGGTACCTGCGTCACTTTTTTTTACTGAATGGTAGAAATGGTTGCGGTGTGGGAGAGACGTGTTGATGGTAAATGTAATCAACTGGGCGTGATGAACACTATTTATGGTATAAACACTTAGGTTTATTGTGAAAACATGCCATCTTTTGCACACCTTCTATCTCGCCAGGCTGATGATATGTAAGGAGACTTCTGTTTTTCAGCCAGTCATGATGCAAGAGAGTACTACACCACTTTTTTGTTTCCATGATTGGTACCGGTAGTTGTGTTGAACTCTCTGTAGTCTTGGACATGTGTATCTGCGTCTCTCTTTGTGCATGTAAGCGTAAGTATGGTGATACCTCGTCTGTCTGATGATTTTGGTAACGATAGTTCTGTCCAGTTAATCAGTGGTAACGACAATTCTGCCCCCACTTCATCGTTTCCATGATGCTTGCTGTTAGTTCTGTCGACCTCGCTGTATGTATGTACAAGTGTGTGCGTGTGTCTACTTCCTCTGTTAATTTGAGTCTAAAATATATGGTTATATATTTTTTTTTTTGTAACAGTTTAACGTCCCTTTTTAACAACGTGGTCTTTAGAGACGGGAAAGGATGGGGGCAAGGAATGGGAAGGAATTCGGCCATGGCCTTTTGAAGGAAGCATCCCGGCATTCACCTGGAGTGATTTGGGGAAACCATGGAAAACCGAAATCTGGATGCCCGGACGGGGATTCGAACCGCCGTCCTCCCGAATGCGAGGCCAGAACGCTATCCGTTACACCACCACGCTCGGTTATATGGTTATAGAATTATGCTCACCATCAACGTGTGCTTCTAACCATTGCTTCAGGGCTTAGGCAATCTCCCATTTGACTGTACTCTTTACAGTTTACTGCCGGTTGTGTTGGCATACGAATTGTGTTTCTCACGTTTTTCACTACATAAAAATCATTTAACAGAGAGGGTGATGAGGGAATGTACCAGAGAAGCGAAGGACTTGGATACAAACCCACAATCAGACCATTGTTTGTAAATAGTGTAGTATGGAGTCCACATTTTTAGTACATCAAATGCAAGGTGCAAAATATGACAGCTAGATTTATTAGTGGAAAATATTCAACAAGTGCCTTAATAAAGGAACTGGACTGGATGTCATTGGGAGATTGGAAGAGTGTCAGGGGCTGTATGTGGTGTATAATGCTGTTAGAATGGATATTGGCAGAATAATTCTGAGTGGTGTATGGAGCCTAAGTTGGCCATGACCACAATCTATCATTAGACTTTAGATGATGAGGCCTGAGTGGATAAAATATCCAAACACCCACTTTGACCTAACAATTTACGACAGTTCAAGCGTGGGTGCTATCTTCGGCGCAATAGAACTAGTGTCTGCACCTTTGGATACTTGTCGATGTGTGGGGATCTTCTATTAAAATGTGGGTTATGATGCCTGTTTGATGACCAAGAAACTATCAGTTAGCTAAGAGCATTATGGTAACTTTATCGTGGTTACTTGAACAAAGCATGCAATTACAGCCAAATGTCACACTTGGCCCTGAATCCGAAGTTTGGCGTCAGATGGGAACATTTATACCGAATGGAGAACTCTCCTGGCACCTGATTGGTTGAAAAATATTGTCCTGGAGAATTTTCTTGGAAAACTGCAGTAGAACCACCTTAAGTGAACATTTTGGTAGCTGGAATCCCTGTTAATGATTAGGAGAAGACTTTGCGAATTTTTGGTTTACTTTAACACACGAACAAAAGGTAACCCTGTCAGTAACTGTTCAGAGGTTGGATTGGGAATCATTGGAAACAGAATGAAGTTTGGGGAAGTGCTGGGCGTATGTTGGCGATGAGGCTAGGGTAGATCTTGGTGAAAGAATTATGAATAGTGCACTGGATTTCTTCTATAAGTAAGTGGGTAAATTTTCTATATCTCCACCTTGGAAAATATCTAAACACCCACTTTGACCTAACAATTTACGACAGTTCAGGTGTGAGCACTATCTTAGGCGTAATAGAACCTATGGTGACGTTTTGGATACTTGTCGATGTGTGGGGATCTTCTATGAAAATGTATCTAGCCAAAATTCGTGAGCTATCATTAATGCTGTTAGCTATTAAATTGGTTCATAACGAATCCGATATGATGTGCAAAAGTATGTTTTCGGTATATGAATGAATTTTTAATTAGGAACACTATATAGAAAAAAAGGGGGGGGATAGAGGACTATGATCAGACATTATAGGGTAAAGCCAGGGACTGAAAAGGCTTTCAAGGAATAAACTCATTGTAACTTCACTTTATCAGGTGTCATTGGAGATGTGTGAAATATTCTTTAATTCTTGGCCACTAGGTTTGGGGGGAATAACATATATGAAATATTGCTGTACTGTATAGCAATGTGGCTGATTAATAGTATGTGCTTTGCTCTGTAATAACAAGGAGACATGGGAACAGAAATGTTTTGTAGGTAATATACGCTAATGTGGACTTCTTTTGTTTTTAGTAAAAAATAGTAATGGTTCACGCTTAATCAAACGCAAGTATATTTCACGACACAAAAGCGAAGAAAATATTTTACTGTGCTGAAATATTTGCACCTTGCTGTGTACAGAGTTTCGCAACCTGGGCAAACGGAACGCCGAGAATAACTCCATAGTTTCGAAATACTTGTCACATTGATATACCGATAATAGCAGACAGACAGCAGGCAGGAATACCTGAAATATTTCTCGTAAAAGCTTGGTGAAATGATGTGTGCCACGCCATATATCGGAAACCAGGATACTTTGCACCTCGGCAGTCGAATTTTTTTTTTTAACGTCTCTCTAACAACGTTGTCTTTAGAGACGGGAAAGGAATTCGGTCATGGCCTTTTGAAGGTAGCATCCCCGGCATTCACTTGGAGTGATTTTGGGAAACCATGGATGCCTGGAACCTCCGTCCTCCCGAATGCGAGGCAAGAACGCTAAATAATTTCATGAAAACTGAAGTGTCCCGATGTAAATATAATATTAAAAAAATGGGGGTACACTAATGACAACGATCTATGTGAATGTGGTGAGCTTCAGAACCCACAACATCTTCTGATATGCAGGAATCTCCCTGAAACCTGCAATATCGACGACCTTTACAGGGCAAACGAGAAGGCCATCAAGATTGCGGAATTCTGGTCACATTCTATATAATTGTGTTTATAGTTAATATTAATTAATTAATTAATGTTATTTGTTTTTTCAACTTGTTATGTCCTGGACACGAGAAATATAAATAAAAATATAAATACCCCTAATTTAATACATCCTTTAAAATACACTGACTGTAGGTGACACTCGTGAGTTATATTATATTGTTCATAATGAGTCCATCATGATGTGAAAAAGTGAGATTGTTTCCAGTCTCTTCGTCGGTGAATTAATTTTTAATGTCTGCCTGCTTTCGATGAACGGAATTTATGTTAACAGCGAGGTCTTTAGAGACGGGAAAGGATGGGGGGGGCAAGAATAGCATGGCCTTTTGAAGGTAGCATCCCCCCCGGCATTCACCTGGAGTGATTTTGGAAACCCAAATCTGGATGCCCGGAACCGCCGTCCTCTCGAATGCAAGGCTAGAACGCTAAATAATTTCATGAAAACAGGTACACATAGAATTTATATCTGGAGTTTATGACGCTTTTTTCCCGTTAAAAGGAAACATTTATGCTTTTTATATTCAAGGCAGGTATCCTCTCTAGGTATGGAAACTAAAATTTTGATTTGGAAATTGACGAGTTGGAACGGCTAAAACACCGCGGCCGGACTCGAACCGGCGACCTTCGGCACTCTAACCCCTACGCTACCGATGTCTGTTCACGTAATATCCGTTGATGTGGACTTAAGTATTTTTCACGATACAAAATATTTTACTGTGTGTCGATAGTAGCCAAGATGTTCAGTGCTTGCTTAACAGGATGCTAGGAATACATATTTCGTCACGCTTAGTAAACAGAGATAACAGCCGAGTGGGAATTGTACACATTTCGCAAAGCGCGCTGGAAATACTGCCACCGAACGCCATCTAGCCGCCACCAAATGAACTAGAAATTAAGCCCTTGGGAGATGGTGCCATCTGTGCGGCCGATCGGTGAACTAACGGCGGCCATCTTGGTCGCCCCAAACGGGGAACTAACGGCGGCCATCTGGTCGCCCCAAACGGGGGGCGGCCATGTTGTGACGTCACGCGGACGAGTGGAGTCTCTTCCGGGGCCGGCTTAAGATCTTTTGTTACAGAAAACAGGTTCTCCTCCTACTGCGATTGCGTTGAAATATGCGAGAATCTTTCATTCCGGTACAGTGTGATAATGATTTGTTAATACTGCGCTGGGATACTATTTTTGTGCATAAAAGATCAACCAGATAGGTGATTACGTGATTCAAATAAAAAAGTATTTTAATGTTCTTTCGTACCAAAACTGTGCAAAATAAAGTACAGTATAATAAAGTAGGGTGTCAAACCTACCTGTCATCCCCAACACTGATTCCCTGTATCAAGCACTTGAAAACGTTAAAGGAGACTAAAGACCGGGTAGGAACACGGCCGAGCTATAGAAAATTGTGGACGCGAGGGGGCGAGCTGCCAATCGGCCGACTGTAGTTGCGGTGATGGTACAGACCAGTATTGGCAAAGTGCAGCTCGACCTTTACACCTAGCAACTGATACACACACTGGCGCAAATTAAAATCCCAACACCCAGACGGTGTTGTGATAAATGAATGATATTTGGCCCCAAGTATACCCACATGATTTAAAATTGAAAGTTTTACCTGTAATAATATGAGAATTACGGTGCTATCTATTATGTAAATTGCTCTTTTTTATATAGTTTTTTAACGTACTAGTGGCGTACAGTGTGGTGTAACATGATAATTTGTTGTCCACGAGTTCTTGTTGGCTAAGTATGCTCAGGCGAAGAGTGACAACTCTCTACACCCAACTGTCTAACTGTGAGAGAGGTCGGAGAGTTGAAATGTTTTAAAAAGGTGCATCATATCGTGAAATCTCCCAAAGGATTGGCCGTAGTGCATTGTCAGTATACAGACTTGTTACGCAGAGATAAAAGAAAGCTCTAATACTCCAGGTCTATACAGATGGATAACAGCACGTGAAGACCGCCAAATTGTGTGGGTGGCTGCTGCTGGTAAATGGTTGATTGCAGGCCAGATCCAAGCAGTGGTAACAGAGAGAGTCACCCCCCTCCTCGGACGATTGAAAACCAATTGCTTGAAGCTGGAGTACACTCTCTAACCCCTATGCTATGTGTCCCATTAATCTGATTTCATTGCCAGCATCATCTAACCTGGCGTAATGCAAAACACAAAAAACAGGTGAATGGCGTACATTTGTGTTTAGGGAGCGTGCACAAACCACGTGGCTCGGTCCAGGGGGGGGAGGGGTTGGCTGGAAGGCTACGTTGGGCTACGTGGGGGGAGGGGGGGTTCCGAGCCAGGCCACGTAGCTTTCCTTTCATAACATTTTTGACAGTTAAAATGGGGAACAAAACACACAACAGCATGCGAATATTTATTTCCGTCAGTTTATTATCTCCTTACATAATTTACAATCGTCTGACAAGAGAAAACGGTAAAAAATATCTTCTGGAATCAAAAGGGAAAAAAGCTACGTGCTACGCGGGGGGGGGGGGGGGGGGGGGTAGAGGCAAAAGCACGCAGGGCTACGTGGGGGGGAGGGGGGTTTCACAGTAGGCCAAAATGGAGCTACGAGGTTTGTGCACGCTCCCTTAGAGACGAGTCTTGATTCTGTCTGTAGCAAAGTGATAATTCACGACATGTTCGCAGGCGTATTGGAAAACGGCTTACCTGCTGTGATTTCAGAACATCACATAAGTGCAGTCGCCGGTGTCATTTTTTTGGCGGCAATCAGTTTCGAATGCATGACTGCGTCGGCTGTTGTTGAAGGCACAATGATAGCTCACCACTATGTTGACGGGGTACTGCATCTTATTGTGATACCCTTCATGTTCACCATTCAAATCACATCTTACAACAAGATAATGTCCGTCCTCATATTGTTGCCATCGTTACACAAGCCTTGTAAGGAGTTTCGATCACAATTTGAACAGCACAGTCCCCAGATTTGTTCCCAATAATGTATGTCTGGGATACCAGGAGTAGACACATTTGATCACAAGGTGACCCAGCACAAACTGCGCAACAACTGACTGCAAAAGACATGCAGGCGTAAAGAGAAATACCCCAAGAAGACATTCAAAACACTTGTTGATTCAATGTCGGCAAGGATCCACGAATGTATTGGTGCTCAAGTTGGAAGCATTTCTTACTGAAAACTGTATCTAAAGGTAATAACTTAGCCTGATCCATTTCCATTTGTTATCATTTCTTCTAGGTATAACCCTGGATATATCTTCAAAGTTTCCTAAACTTCTACCATTCCTGTATGCATGTTGAGATTCTAATTTTTGCCAGTGTAACTATAGGGCGACCATAATATTTCGCTATAAAATTTAAAAAATCGAAAACTACCCAATCATTTGTTGTTGAAACGTTATCATAGGTTGTATTTAAATGACTTCGCAAGGGATATCGAGAGGAAAGTTAATAGAAGTGGCTTGATCCAAGTAGAAGCAAATCCAGACCCAGATGGGGTTCCATCGGTGCAAACACAGAATCCGGGTCCCACAAGTCGAGAGACCCTGGGAGAGACTGTATAGTCAGAGAATCAACTCCACATTAAGTTCCTTCAGAAAAATAAAACAATAAATGCAACATAAAAACAACGCAATTAAAAAAAAAAAACGGCTTAGGTAATATAAGAACATGCCTTTGCGATATCTGCCGTCTTTACATGAAGTACTTCACAAGTGAAGTATTTTACTATCCACCTAAGATACACGTAGCTACAGACTTCTAATATGACATTGTAGGTACGTGTAAATTTTACATTTCTACCGCCGCTCTGTAGCAGATAAATAAAAATGTAAACGGCTTGAATGTTCGTTCAGTTTGATCAGGAACAAAAATTCGACATCCTTGTCGATTTAAGGAATACACCTGTATTCGACAGAGAGGTTACCCATAATACAAATTTTCTTCTTCTCTAAATTTATTATGGAAAATTCATAGAGAATCATACGCTTATTTATTTCATCGCGATCATATTGCATATTCTCGATCAACAGAAAGCATATCAAACTTACATGAACCTAGAATTTAAGTGCTTACTAATGTTACGATTTCGTTAGCAAGATACGCGGTTCCGACTTTTTTTTATTTATTTATTTACATAGCTTTCGGCCTTATCAGCCACAAGGCCAAGTTCTTTACGTTTTATGACAATTCACATTTCACAATTTACAGTTCTATTTACATAGTTTAACAATTTACATTTCATTTTCTCATTATTCCAGATTGGTGCCCTCATACAAACAGTAGAGCAAAAAAAAAGTCCCCAAAATCCATGTCGTCGGGGGTGGCCTTGGTGCTTTGGGGGGGGGGGATCCAACCCCCTAGCCTCCCCCCCTGGATCCGCCACTGGTAGATTGGGTACAAAAATCCGGAGACTCGCGAAACTAAAAGACTGAAATAATAATTATTGAAGAGAGAGACAAAATTAAGAATTCTTTTTATTTCCAGGTCTTAAAAATTGGAAATACAAAATAGTATTTTACATTGAAAGTAAGAAATGTCTTATACACCCTAAATTTCATCACTGCTGCTTCTGTGCCTACTCTTTATTTAAGAAAAGGGACCATACGTTTTCATTGAAGACATTAATTTTAGCATATGCTCTGTAACAGGAAATGTTAAAAAGCCGTGGCAACGAGCGTGTCACCGGGCATAAAGAGTGCGCCGATAATTCTGTACTTCGGTATTTTAAGATCTATAAAATGTATAATCAAATAAAATGCGAGCTTTATTTCATGTCAATTGTTGGTTCACACGAGCTGTTGCAAAGAAAAGATTCACAATTATTAACAATTCTGTAAAACTTGAACACTATACCCTCAACGTTTAACATAACACGAATATAAGGAAAAAATCAACAAATAATAAAAAAAAGTAGCAAAAATCCGTAGATATTATAACAAAATCCGAAAATCCTAACTTTTAATAAAAATCCGTAGATTTACGGATAAATCCGTAGAATCGGCAACTCTGAGTTACGGTTCCGATTGTTTTAAACACATGCTCCACAAAAACTGATTACCAACGACGGACTATACCATCAACGAACTTTTGGACCCATTCGGATTGATTTGAAACCTGACAGTATTGCTAGTTTAATGCATAGTTTTTATTAGCATAAATTCGAACATGATACGATTTCATGTCGAATACATGCCCTGTCGATAATAGGCAGGTACGCAGAGTGTAAATCGGATAACGCGAAATTTAGTCATCACGAATCTGACAGATAATAAATTCAAAAATTACTAGAAAAAACTTCAAAGCACTTGTCAATGTTAGCTTGAAAGCTAATGGAATTCTAAATAAGCAAAACAATTTTGAAACCCAGACTACGCGTATTCCGACATTTCATTTTCAAAGGAAAATCTAACATTTTTCTCTAAATATTTTCGAGGATTTACAATTTGATTGTCTAATTACTATGATTTTAGCAATTATATACAAACTTTAATTTTAAAACTTCCTTTTTTTATACAAGAAAACTTACATTATATCCACCGCCGCTTCTTACAAACCAAACAACAGTGACGTACGGCAAGCACAACAATCAACTATTTCTTGTGATTATTGGAGCTTCAGAGCGATACTCTCTTTGTTTAAGCGCACGGTATTGTCAACAATTATACTCTACTATAACGAATGAGCACAGCCCTCTGGATCGCGTTTGAAAAAGCGCTAGATCAATCCAAAAAAAATATTCATAACAATAAAAGCAGACGTGTTTCGGCACCAAAGGTTAAAAGAAGTTTTTTTTTTTGTGTCACACTAATTTCGATTACTATTTTCGAAATGCGGGTGTCACCCCCAAACGGGTGACACCCGGGGCGGACCGCCCCCACCGCCCCCCCCTAGCTACGCCACTGAAGTCTTGATTGATAAGATTGATGAAAGAAATAAGTGGCAGTAAAGACGGAATTTATTTGTGGGTTTTTAATGATTGCAAGACACGATAAAGATTTGTGTTATTCAAGATTCACAATTGTTCACAGAAATTCATAAGTTTAAAAGTAAAAAAAAAAAACCGGATATTTTTTAAAAATTTGTTCTTCCTCAGAAGGTGTTCACTTTCTCATTTAACCACTGAAACAGGAAGGGGCTGATTATAAAACAAGATAATTGTTCATTATTGTAGCGATTACAATCACTCCCGTTTTAGCAGTATGGACACCTCAGAGAAATGAACAATTTATTTTAACACTCATAAGCAAGCAACAGTAACAGATTTTGTGCTTCTGTTCCTCTTAAGACTAAAACGCCACCTCTAGTTATATTTGTTGTTGTTAGGGGGAATCGCATTCAGCGAAAAATGTTTGCAAATTTCCCAGCACATTTCATTTCTCTCCATTTCGGCACCACATCAAAATACAAACTAACCAATGTTACTCCTGGGACATTACACTGTACATTATTTGGAGCTCCATTAAAATCCGACCAGTAGTTTTGAGTCGCATTAAATAGAAAATGGATATAATACTAATTTGTGGACACCCTTAACTTAAATTTCTCAACGGAAGACTTCGCATCAAAGTGACACCCGGTTGTAGGCTAGCGATCAAGGGCAGTACATTAATCGAATCTCCATTAAAATTCGACCAGAATAACATTAAGTGAAAAAAGGAAAATAATTTGTGGGAATCTTTATTCTAACTTTCTAAGCATTCCGACTTCACAGCAATATGAAAGATAAACTATCTTATCTCGGGGACCATGCACTTTACGTAATTCAAAATCCGACATTTCTGTACGCATCATATTCATCCAAACAAAGACGCGAATTTTTAAAACAGTTATTCTTTTTGTAGGCCATTATTAGGCTCCAAACTCATTATTTCAAAAATAACTTATATTTACGGTCTTTCTGCCCGTTACGGTCTTATCTTATCTTATATCTTTAAACGAGCAATTCTTGTATATATATATATATTTCGGATCTCGGAAACGGCTATGACGATTTGGATGAAATTTGATATTTAGGTAATGTTTTGACTTTAAGATTACCTAAATAGTTGTCTTCCGTACAAAAAAGCGAGTCTGCAAAATACAAACAATTTTTTCACTTGATATCTCGAAAATGGCACTAGCGCCATCTCGTAGACAATTCAGGTACCAGAAAGCCTACAAATAGATTCTCTCTGATTTCAAAGAATATTTAAACGAACAGTTCTTGTATACTGGCTGAGGCGTGGAAGTAGTAACATTGTAAGTTTAATTGTAAAACATTTAAAAAGGAAGATAATTAAAAATTATGATTGGTTTTGTCAGAGGTGATAAACTTCTTTGAAAATAATATTACCGGTACCAGTTATAAACTAATCACCGTTTACTTTTTGACCGTAAAAAGTGGTTGTTAGTTTGTCATTAATACTACCACGCGAGGTATGAGCATAGTTTTAGCGGAGTGAATTGATTTAGCACTGATGATGTTCTATCATTACCGTGACGTCACAATCTGATGATGAATTCTTATAGAACGCGACGAAACATATCGAAAATAAAGAATAAATGTTCTTGATATCTCGCTTGGTTTACGAGATATAGCATGTCAAAAATCAGTTATAGGTATAGTTCCTTGTGCTTTTGGCGACGTTTCTTCTGGTCCATGCTGTATTTCAACCTAGCAACAACCATTTGGAACAAAATAAACATTAAAAGTACATTTCCACCGTATCGACATAGTGCTTTTGGTGGATTCTTTTTCTGGTCCAGGTCGGATCTAATCCTAACCTCTTCACTTGAGGTATCAGAAAAATAAATTCTTTATTTACGATTTTTCTCGACGAGTTTTTTACGAATTCATCATCAAACTTGGCCATGACGAAATTTATCTTCTGGTCCAGGTCGAATTTCAACCAACCACGTCAATTTTGCGATATAATATCTCGAGAACTAAGCGAGATATATAAATTTAAAAATATTTTGTACTTTAAATTTTTCTCGTCGAGGTACATAAGAATCCATCATCAAGGGTTTTCGTAGAATGCCCTGAATTAACACAAATCTCGCAGCGTTAATCAATCCCTGACTGGCATTAAGATTTCTGTTTAACATAATAATAGCATTTTTCTTTGTAAGCAATTTATGAGGCGGTCTCGCAAATGGATCTAACGATTTGGATGAAATTTCATATGTAGATAACGTTTTGCTATTCAAGATTTTAACACGATTTAAAAAAAAAAAAAAAAAAAAAAAAAAAAAAAAAAAAAAAAAAAAAAGGTTGCAATTTTTGTATTTGGTTTCTCGAAAACGGCTCTAACCTCATTACGTAGAAGGTTCAGGTACCAGTAAGCCTAATGATGTTAGTGAAGTTTCTCTTTGGTTAACTGTGCACCTCAAAACGCCTAGGAAGTCTTCAAGCCTTTTACTTTAATCAAACTTTACTCGAAATCTTGGATATTAAATAGAAATCGAAAGATGCCGAGCGAAGATCGGTCACCCAGGTACTTATATTTATAGTTGACTCAAATTGCCTACTGAACAATTTAAGACTTTATTAGCTTTACAATAATCAAAAATATAAATATTAAAAAATTGTGCTTACGTGATTTAGAACATTAAATAAGATTATTAAAAGCCTTAGCTAAAGTGTGAATCAGATAAATTGTCTATAAAACTGACAAATAGTTCAAAATTGCTATGCCTGCACTGACGATCAAACACTGCAGCATAATTTATTAAATAATATAATAAATAAAATTAACTGTATCATTACATCCTCCACTACCTCTCGCGTACTCTTGTTAATCCCCAGAGAAAACATTGTATTCACCAACCAAGGCTCCAGCCTTATGACTGTCAATGGTTTGTAGTTTACATCTCCATTAACTTACTGAACTTTGTTCTTATATTTCTGTTGTTCACGTACTGTAGTATAATATCTTTCTTTTGTGTATTCTAAAAATTTTCTTTCACTATCCTTGAATGAAATGCACCTAATTTTTGGTATCAAAAGACATTTTTTGCCTGTATCTAATCAATACTTGCTCAGTCGTCTATCACTGTCTTTGGGCCAGCAAATTCTAGTCAGAAGAAAGTCACTGCGCTAATTCCATCATAATGGAAAGTTAGCTCGGTAAAAGCTTTAAATGGTATATCAATATTGTAGTGTGACGCAAGACGTATCATTCATATTTGATACAAGTATAGTGGAGGTGTATGCAAATACCGAGTGCAAAAATCATGGATCGGGCCTGAAAGGTTAGCTCACAGTTATACCCAGCAAAAACGGTGTATCTGTGGTAACGACTTTGAAAGCGGTACATCTCGCCTGAAATAACGGTGAACTAGCCATTTGTTCTCACATAATAGGTTGCACGACGACAGTCTCCACACTCCGATTAGACCCGTTAATAGCTTCTGTAAAAGGCCCGACAGAGATAGTCGAGAGTGTGACAAGGCTAGAAGATCGTCGAAGACAGCATCTGTATTTGAAGTAATATGCAGAAACATGCAATATTAGCTAGCGTCTCCTGTAGTTCCTGATTTATGCAACAGTGGAAGTGTTTCTTCTGCAATAACAGAATTAATTAATAATGTTACTATTTGTTGTTAACATTTTTTGGCATGTTGGAGCCAATCGAGGAAGGAGGGAGAAGAAATCAAGACTGGATTGGAGGACAACGATGCTACGAGGATTTATGTTGGGGGACGAAAATGTTTAGGAGGGTAGAAGCAAAGAGAACAAGAATTATTGTGGCGGACAGAAACTATGCAAGTGAAACTTGCGAACTTAAAGCTGAAGCTAGCGTTCACTGCTAGTAATATGTGCAATTCGTTTGACGACTTTTTGTGACGCGTGCAGTTGTAGCATCTAAGTTCTAACTTCTTCAGCTGACTGATGATGTGTTATTCAACAGCAGATATGAACGGTTAAGCTAAGTTTCATTTGTTTAGCTGTCGACATGTTTGCACTCGCCACTCCAGTTTGGTCTATAACGCCAACTGCGATACAATTTGCATGATGAGGGTGATGCTTTATTGAAACTTGTACCCTGAGCAAGGTAGTGTACATTTGTTTTGTTTTTGAAGAGAAGAGTGAAGTACTGTGATAGGTATCTCGTTTTAAATGAAATAACGAGACGAAGAACATTAACATTCAACTTTCTGTATTTTCTTTTAAGACTTCGAACTCCAAAGATACTAGGTGCAAATGTAAACAAATGCTCCAGCGATTATACCTTTCAACACCAAAACTCAACTAACTTTCAAACAAAACTAAAATTCGTCTCTGCCAATCGCTAATATATAGATTCACAGAAAATTCCAGAATAATTCAAAGACTTCCGACCGACGTTTCTGGAATCTTAACAATACTTTAACACTTAAAATCACATTAAAAACAATCAGAATTAATACAAAATCATTCACAATCATTATGAAATGCACAGAAATGAAAATTAACGGCACTTACACACACACAAAAAAATATCCACATAAATCAGTCAAAACTGTCGCAAATTGTCTTCTAAATATTTAGCTTACCTTAATACTTGGGATTACAAACTTTTAATCAATGTTACGTGTATAGTACTGTTCTTGAACATATTAAATAGTATTTACATAGTTTCTTTCCATAAAACAATGTTCATTTACAGAAATCCACAGATAATTGCAAGAAAAATATACAAAACCATATTTACTCAATTCCCAGCTTGCTACAAGTAATTCTTAAAATATAATTTCATTAAAGGTCTGGCTCTGAGGGCCGTTATAACTGACGCTCTAGGACTGGAAAACATTTGAGCAGAAATAAAACATTTATATCTGGTTTATTACGTTTTATCGTTTTTCGCTTCTTTTCACTGTTTTGTTAACTTCAATATTGGTGATCATTTATGGAATTTTCTTGAAATAAAATTTTGTGTTGTAACTGATCTACCGTTAATGTAGAATGGTGGCGTTTGCTTTCTAATACAATTTTGATTGTTTATTTTGAGTAAAGTTAAATACACAACGTCCATTGGTTATATAAATTGAAACTGATATATAAATGGTCATGTTATGACATTTTTATATTGTATAAATGATTGTAATTCATTCAGTCCATTAAAATAATTTAAATATGAATAATTAAGAATGAACTCCAGACTCCATTCTGTTTTGGTATAGGCAAATACCTCGCGTAATTCCGCTTACACATGGCAGTACTAGGCATACCCATATGTAATATATTCCCGCATGGAACATTATTTCATATGTATATATATATATATATGTACACATATGAGGGGAGACTTGAGGCTACTACCACACAATCACCAGTGGTCTACGCTAGGTAGTTGTGGCTGCAAAGTGAAATATGGAGACATGTCTTTGGTCGAAATATGGAATGCCCTCGGTCGACTGCTGTCAACCACCATATCTCCCACAGCTACCGACATGCAACCAGCATTGTGCATGATGAGAGACTCGAGGCTACTACGACTCACAAAGTTTGTTGTGACTGCAGAGTGAAATAAAGGGACACACACGTCTATTTTTGTATATACAGAAGAAAGTTTTCGATTTTTTTAAGAAAGTATTTCTATTATTACAATTACTATAATTTTTTAATAGCATAATAATTATGCAACAGTAATTTGTTATGCTATAATGACTTATAAAATAAAATTTGTTATATACTGTACAGGAACCTACTCAAGTAGTCCCAGCCAACAACCAGAATTTTTTCACCATTCCCAGCAACACTCGCAAGATCATTACAAACCACCAGCAAGTTTTGATAAATTATCTCAAAATAATGACACAGCAGCAATTTTTTTTATATAAAATTATAATTCAAATGATGTTATATGATTTGAATTATGGTTTAAATCACAATATGATAATGTGTATTAATAACAATATGATTATAAATAATGATTTCAATTTAGTTTTCATGTCATTTAAGTTTGGTTTAATATTATTCATTTATTTATGGACGGGAATAAATGAATTTTACCATTAGTGTATTAAAAACGAAAGAATTTCTTATCTTACAATAAAATCATTTCTAAGGACTTTAGAATTCGCCCCGCACGTTTCTGTTAGGTTGTAGTCAAGGACTTGAGGAGAAGCAATTATTGAAAACTTGAGATCTTCATAGATTCTTCCGGTAGCCAAAAACTGAAGTGTAGCCGTGAGTCTGTCCGCGCTTATCAAACTAACAGCAGGCAATGAATGATTATCATCGGATGTCACCATCGTGGAGCCAACCGAAGAACTGAGAAAGCCTTGAGGATTTCATATCCCGTGTGAGTGTGTGCAGGACATGGATGAAAACCTCTAGGTCTGACCTGCACGTATTCCTACCTTAAGGAGATTGTTGGAAATTTAATACGACGTTCTGCGGTAAACACTGATAGTATGTTGCTCTTGATTTTATTTGTAATCAGTGCCAAACACCGCCAATTATTTTTATAAAAATATGATAAATAATATATACAACTTTAATCACCACCTATTACGATGTGGTGGCTCAGTGGTTAAAGCACTTACTTGCTTTCAAAGGTTACGGGATCAAATCCAGGTTGGACCAGGAAATTTTAAGAGTGGTTCCATGGTTCAGATTCCACTTTAAACAATAGGTCCTGCCACAACAGAGGCGGAATGCAGGCAAAACGAAACTGTCACGCAGGTGGCTGAACAACCCGAAATATTCTAATATGAAAAGAATGGTTTTTTTTTTTCCCTTTTTTTGCTGCCTCTGCGGCTGTGATTGAAGTCCCACTACCTTCAATAGTATAGATTCTAGGTGTTAGGATAGGGAGTTTATTTTTGGGACACTTTTTATTTCACTTTCAGGGGAAAAACCAGGGCTATGACCATCTAGGATGGTCTTAATGGTGAAAAAAACCCTGCGGAGTTCACGTATTGTGCTGCTCTATGTTGGCTGGTATAGAATACTGAGTGGAACTTTATACTTATGCCAACGTCTAGGCAAAATAATGGTGAAAGTAAACACATTATTTATCTTAGATGATGGCTGTAAGATTGTGAAGATCCCCCCCCCCCCCCAAAAAAAAAGAAATCACCAACTTTGGGTTACTTTTAAATCATGTGAGAGTGAAAACTGAACAGATGGCAAGGTCAACCGGTCCATCGGCAATAAACCCTACCAAATAAATTTTAAATTGTGATATAGGACTCATTAAGCGCCTATTCTGTTCAGCTCTATCCTATTTTGTTACATCTGTTGCACCGCGTGTAACAGAATAAGGCAATTATCTGTGAACTACCTCGGTGGCGCTGATGAAGTACGATCTGACAGATGGTTGATCTCCAATCCTTTCATTCCGTGTGAAAAGCACTGCTGCTTTCACAATGTTTGCAGAACCCCCTATACATTCGGATTAAACGTAGTGCACAAACAACTAACATTAACACCACTCCCCACAATGAAAGCAAATGCACTGCACACACTTCCATCCACTATTGTCCCAAGCATACTGCCTGAATCAACACAACCACACACTGTCTTTTGATGCGTGTGACTGTCCAGTGCTCGGTCGAGCAGAGTTGAACGATTGACGCTTGTGGACTCGAGGTAGGTAAACACACTGACTGGAACACTGCTGCAGTACGCTGTGGTTAGGAACATGTGCGTTCTGTAGCTACCGTTTCCACGGAAACAGATTTCTGACAACAGAACCCTAAACCATTAAAGCGATCCGCTAGATAGTTTGAGTCGGTGTTACAATTAGTGTTGCCATCAACTGAATGTTCACATGAAATACTGAAACATTCATTAATATATATCGACGATATATAAATACATAGAGTGATTGTAATGCCGAGTGTCAAATATATGAAGAAAATGTTGAATGTGTCAAGAAGAAATGAAAAATACGTGTTCAAACATATTAATTAATTACGATGGAGCGCATGCTCAAATGACAATTTCCCTACACACCCATTTTTCCGACTTTCCTGTAACCATCTACTTTTTCCCACTACAAATTTCAGCTTTAAATGGTTTCAACGTTTTTGGTAAATTATTCATGAATTCTCTTGGTAATATATTCAAAACCATTAATTAATACAGTACAAATATAAAATCATTGGGTCAGTGGCAGAGTGCAAAATAGAAGAAACTATTTAAACGAAAAGTAGAAAAGTAAGTGGTCAGTCGACTGCAGCTGAATATAAGTGAGACAGGCGTCAATTGGACACAGCATATTTGGTCGAATGTAACCGAATAACGGAAAAATCCCAACGTTTCCTTCGGATACTATTTTTGTATGTGAAATGTCAACCAGAAATAGAGTACAATACTATGTAATAGAGTACGGGGGGCAACCCTAAGTATAACCCTGCCTTAACTATCAATTGGCAATGGTAGTTTAAATTACTGAGAGACTGAAGTATGTATGAACAATTCAGTCCATAATTTTTCTGAATTTTTTCATTTTTCGCTTGTTTTTGCATAAACTTATAGTGCGCGATCGAAGCCAATTAAGGCTATGTCGGCTGGCACAGACAACTTACAAGGTAACGCTTGAAGCTCGTTACCATATGGAGTAATGTTCAGAAGTGTTCGAGAGGTATACAGGCCGACGAGCCCACCAGGAGGACGGGCGTCCTGCTCCGCTTAGCTTACATTCGTAAGGACGGGGGTCAAACCTCGTTCGGCCATCCTGACTGGGGTTTTCCGTGGTTTTCCTGTCACTAAAGGCGAATGCTGGGATGGTTGTCTACAAGGCCACGGCCGACTGCCATCCCCCCTCCCTCCCCTTCAGGTTAGTCGGCTAAAAAGAGTCGTTCACCTGGGAGGAATTAAATTGTAAAAAAAAAAAAAAATAAAAAAATTCATCAGGAGTTAATTAGTTAGTTAATCCTGTCAGTTCGAGGGCAGTTGACGAGTCGGCAGTCGTTTCGACCGGGCCTGGAGCTGGGGTCGAGCCCAGAAACAGACCAGCCTCCTCACGCCTGTGACTCGCCAATGTGAGCATATCACAAAGTTCTAACGGGCCATAATCTATTGCGATGATGTATCAAGTAACCTTCTCCTCCATGTACCATTAATCTCTGTGAGAGCTCTTGTTAATATAGTTCCTTAAGCCAAACCCTTTTTCTTTACTAGTTCTAGCATTAGCTCCACAGAAGCACTAACCCGTCTTGGATGCCAATATTCAAGTAAGGCAATCTGATCTATCCAACCATCATTCCTACGGCTCGGGGCTGAAGGAATTTGAGAACCGTCTAGCTTCTGGTCTCAGGAAGTTAGCGAGGCGTGTCCGGCGGGCCTAGATACAGGGCTGGCGTTAGGGGGGGGGGGGAGGGGGAGTGGGGCAAAAGTACCTCGGGGTGGGGCTCCCGAAGAGAGTACCGCGGTCGGGGTGCCTTACTACATAGAAATCAAACATTAGAAAACTTTCTTTAAAGCCGTTATTTGATTTTTTTTATTAAATTTTTCTGACTTGAGCCAAAGAAAACAAAGTTTAAAATATAATAATAAAAACCAGTTAGCAGTGATTGGGGATTGCCAACAAAAGAGAAAACTTGAAACTATCAGTATCATACGCCCAACACGTCATACTTATAGCTACAGATATACTACATAAAAATAATTCCGTGTCGTTGTAATGAACTGGTGACAGGGTTTCTATTGGCTGCGCATTCCGCCCCTCTCTTAGCCGCCTTAAATTAACCCGGTAGTCCTATCACGTACAGAGGACCTACAGTTTAGCGTGGAATCCGAACCGCGAAAGCGTTCTGGCGTACTTCACATTACACAGCGAACTGTTCCAAAGGAGAGTCTACGAAAATCCTCGAAGAGACAGGGACTCGAACCAGGGATCTTTCGTTCCGCAGTCAGACACCTTAACAACTGAGCCACCAGACCGCAACAGATATAGACCTACTGTTAACATTAGTACTTTGGTGTCGCTAACTCATAAGATTTTACCCATCCAAAAATGGCCCAAGGCGCCTAAATAAGGTTTCACTTCAAAAACTGACTTAGTCCTCAACCCGAAGGTTAGTCCAATCTTTCCGAAGGAGATGCACCAAGCTATCATGTCAGAGGCGGGAAGGCCCATTTCTTTCCTCAGGGGATACAATTTAAAGTGGAATCAGAACCACGGAGGATCTTGACGTAGCTCTTATAATCAAATACAACTCCTAAAAATTACTGCTGACCACGGGATTTGAGCCCGCGACCTGAGATAGAAGCTCTCGGAAATAAGCGCTTTAACCGCTGATCTACTTGCTTTGTAGTGTGTGCTAAGTATTATCAAAATCAGATTAAAAACTGTGAGTTTGTATGAACTACGTTGACAGAAATTAAAAAGAGGGTTTAGGTTTTTGTAAATCAAACGTAAACAGTATTTTTCTATTTGTTTTAAAGTATTTGTTTGTAGAGTTCCATCAAAATCAGATAAAAACTGTGTGTACGAAAAAAGCGCCTCCAACGCGCATATCATATGCGGAACACGTCATAGCATGTCGGTGACGCGAATTCATATATTTACTCAAAGCTCACTTCAAAGTCGCCCAATGGGCATAAAGAAGTTTTCACTTCAAAAACTAAAAATCTATCTCGATCCACAACCCGAATCATCCTGAAGGAGATGAACAGTACCAAGCTATTGTGTCAGAGGTAGGAAAGCCAATCCCTTTCCTCATGGCCTATAAGTTTAACGTGGACTCAGAACCACTAAACGTCCTGGCGTGTCTCATATAATCAAATACAATTCCGAAAAATTCCTGCTCACCACGGAGTTTGAACCCACGACCGGAAATACAAACTTTAGGAAGTAAGTGTCTTTACAGCAGAGCTACGACACCGCCTTGTTTTGTAGTGTGTGTTAAGTATTTTCAAAATCAGATTAAAAACTGAGTTTGTATGATCAATGGTAACAGAAATTAAGGAGAGGATTTAGGTTTAGGTTTTTGTAGATCAAACCCTATGATGTTTATTTGTTTGGTTCTCGTAGAGGCGTACAGACTGAGGCGTACTTAATTTTAATATTAATACATAGAATCTCAAGCCAAGTACCAAGCAATGCCAAAAACAAAACAAACAATCCTAAACCACTAGTAACTTAATGAATGTTATCAAAAAATTCAACATTATTAAATTTTCATGAGGACGACAAACGCTTCACATTTGGCGTAATTTACAATTTCTCTTTAAACAATCGAGAATGATTTTTAATAATATTCTAATAATCAAACACAATTCTAACATGATTCATATCAGAATTCAGTTTACTGGGTGCCAGGGTAGATTTACTTTACCCCCAAAATGTGGTGATATATGCACATAAAGTTTGTCTAATCTACCGGGATATTGAAAATAGCTCTCGCCTGTAAAAAGTCACTAAGTTAAATTATTGTCACAGGCGAGACCTCTTAATCATTGAAAATCTCTTTTGACAGGCCGTTACAGGGCTGATTTCAAAGACTGTGTTAAGCACCAAACTGTAATGACTGTTATGTAATAACCGTTACGGCACAGGACGTTCCTCGGCGGCGTAAATGTTATAGCTTGTCAGCTATAACAGTAAAATGCAGAGTACCAAGTTACTCCCAATCTGTATACAATGCCAAGTACTGTATAGAGTGACTCCAAAGTTATCTCACTGCAGGTCTAGTCTACACTATCACTTCGAACCTGGAGGTCAGACGTGAAGCCAGTATGCGACTTCCAACCTGACACGAAGTAAGTTGCAGAAGTCATCCAGAAAGTCACTCTGCATCGCTCCTGGTAAGCCACTCCCCTCTCAGGACGCGTTTCGAACATGCAGAGAAAAGTTCGTAGAACTTACAACTGCGCGGAGAATTATCCGCCGTTGATTGGCTAAACTGTTGGCCAGATTGATTTCGGGTGAGTTCGTACTGCGTCGTGAAACTTCGCCACGTTTGTCCTTCAAAAAGACTGAGTCGGTGAACTTCCACGGCCGTCCGTTCACCCTGGCTGGAGGATTCCCTAAAGCTAGTGTTCTTCTGCCTCAATGATCCCGATGGGTCCACAAAGGAAGCTGTCTGTGGTCAGAGGGGACTTGGTGTTACCTGCCAGCTCGACGCTTCTACCTGGTAGTTCCGGAAATACCCATCTGCAAACGCTGGCAAGCCTTTCCTATGCTTATTCTAATTATAGTAATAATATCAAAAATGTGCGGGACGGCCAACTTTCGTCATTCCATTACAATATGAAGAACATTGTAAATAAAAATTCCATTTATTTTTATATATTAGATACGAGTATAAACTATACTTTCTGGGCCGTCCTAGCACAACACGTCATACTGATGGCTACCACGACCCACTATGAAGAACCTTATAAGAAATAGAGAAGATGTTACTTTAAGTTTTTGTGTGTATGAGTAGTACAGATTTTGGAGCATGTTAATTTAATATTTTGACATGTGCACTTGAATATACCTGTGTGCGAAAATTAGAGTGGCGAGACTAAATTTGGTGACCTGTAAAATGTTTGACGTTAAAACTGCTGTAGTGAAGCACAAAGACATTATTTACGAATATTTGAGTATTATGAAATTTTTCTTGGGAATCCATGAAATTAAGATGCATGGTAAACGACTCAGTGGAAGACCAAGAGATGGATGGCTGAAAGGAGTGGAGGAAGGTGTACGGAAGAGAGGAGAGGACTGGGACAAAGTGGTGACAGAGAGGTGGTGGGATGAAAGAAGCAAATGGAGAGACTCGTGCATAAAGCAGACCCGGCCAGAGCCTGGAAACTGTTAAGGATGATGATTATGATGAGTATTATGAAATGTATTGATGAGACTGAATTTGAAGTACGTGACATAAAAAATCATGTAGTAAGTAGAAAGCAATTATTTGTTAATATCTGTGTGCGTGTACTTAAATTAGCGCAGTTGAAACGGTAAGTACGCTAGAATGTGCATGGCTCAGCTCACGGCCGTGGTTCGGCTGTAGCATTACTCTGCTGACTTCAGCAAAGTGCACCCAGGCCTATATCTTTAGTTGGTCATGGATAGCTACAGAAATGCTGTTAACATTAGCATGTTGGCGATACAAACTCATAAGATGTTACTCGTCCATAAAGCGTCAAATGCGCATATCATACGCGCAACTCTTCATAGTATGTCGGTGACGGAAAGTTGCAATCTCATAGATTTACCTCCGTCCAAACATCGCCCAACTCACCTATAGAAGTTTCCACTTCAAAAATAGTTGGGGGCTAGATCTCTACGGTTACTAGCTGGTGAGTGCTACGGCAAACTCGTTGGTAATAGTCTGTCGGGGTGGCGTAAGATCCTATAGTGGAACAGGACCAAAACATTATTACATGATATGTTTAATTCTTTTCCAATTTGCTCCCAAGCTGGTTGTTGTATAAGCATTCATATTCACTCAGTTTTGTAATCAGCAACTCTCCAAAAACTAAGTCAGTTAACAATGAAAGAGAACGAAGCGTGACCTTACGTGATTCCAGAATGTGTGGGCGCGCGCAGAAAATAAAAACGTGAAATCACCCGTGCGGTCCGTGACATGTTTCCAGCGTGCACATTACACAACCATACTAAACGATGTCGTATACTTTTCTTCATTCACGTGATATAACGTGACGTGAAGGTAGTATAGTCCTGCCGTAACTCTAGTATTCCTACTATTGTGCGTTGTGGGCTCCGTACACAAATTGTGTATTAAACTGAATTCACAAAAAAAGTAATTTTCTTTTAAAAATTCAATAAAAATGGTCCTAAATAGAGTTCATTATTCGTTTTCGGAAAATCTATTTCAAAAGATGTACATAAATGAGATACCAAGAATATATTGTCAAAATATGGGGAGAATACCTTTCATTTTTATATGATGACGAAGAACTAAATCCATTAACTCTGGAAAGGGAAACAGAAGTGTATGAAAATGATTTAGGAGACCCTATTTTAAGGGATGAATTAGACAAAGCATTAGACCTTTTGAACGAGATGAAAGCTCCAGCTGAACTTATAATGGCACCTGAGTGTAAAACAAAAGACTCATTGTAGAGACCGATTTGTGACCGAGCGTGGTGAGTGAGCAATTAACATTCTGGTCGCGCATTCGGGAGGACGTAGGTTCGAATCTCCGTCTGTGCATCCAGATTTTGGTTTACCCGAATCACTCCAGAGAATGCCGGGATGCTTCCTTCAAAAGGTCATGGCCAAATTCCTTCCCGTTCCTTGTCCTCAGTCCCATCCTGCCTCTAATGACCTCGACGTCGACGAGGCGTAATGCCATAAGTAAAAAAAAAGCCTGATTTGAGACTTATGTGAAACAGGATATGAACCAAATTATGAATGGAATGAAGTGCAGCTGCTATGTAGAGTTAAAAAGGAAGGCAGAGATGTACCATACATGGAGAATTGATAAAACTAGAATAAGAAATCAAATAAGAAGGAAGAATCATTTGAAATAAATGATAGTTACTTCGAAAATTTTGAGGAAAAATGTATTTTAATTACATATTTTATTATTCGATTTATGAAATTCTCTATTGAATAGCAATTATGATTTTATTTATCAAAATATTTGCTGAAGTATAAAATGCGTTAAGATTACTGGTTTAATTATTTTTGCGAAAACCATAAATTTCAAAAAGATTGCTATGGTTTTTGTGTAAACATTAGGTAATTCTGAAAGAGTTTTCGGATAAAAAGTTTTGGAAACAAAAGGGAAACGATATTTTTTATCTCAATAAATAAATAAAAATCCTGGTGAAAATAATGCAAACAAAATAAAAATCTGAACTTTTTGAGGAGTTAGTGAGTTTAATTTCCTAGTTAGGTGGCGTCCATTAATTACGTTAGGTGTTTCTACCGGAATTCCGGACCCCCCCCCCTTTTAGGATGACATGAGATCTTGTGGAGGACCACCCCCATTATAAATATTTTTAGACCCTTTTTTTAGCTCTCCTGATTCGTAGGATGGTTATACCCCCTAACGGGGGCGCCGTTTGTAGAATTTTTTTTTTTTTAACTCTACTGTTTTTCATGAAATTAAAATATGAAAAATATGATATGAGATTTCAGTAGTGCCCCCCCCCCCCCCATGTGGTTAGATTTCACCGAACTCCCCCCCTCCATTTCACCTCACGTAATTAATAAACACCCCATTATGGGCGTTCGTCATCATTTTTCTCAATTATCGTTTTCCTTCTTTCAATGATGAATGAACAAGCTCTCAACGTAAAAAGTTCCACCAGTTGGTAAATGCTACGGCAAACTCGTTGCAGGGCCCGCTCTAGGGGGGGGGGGGGCAAACCGGGCATGTGCCCGGGGCGCTAATATTTAGGGGCGCCATTTCGGCTGTAAGTGTGAGAAAATATTAATGATATTAATATGTTAAATACCCAATTAATAAAAAAAAACACATACCGATTTTTTCGTTCGTTAAAAACGTACAATTCTTAAGCTATTTGGGTGTGCCCCTAGAGACTTCGAAGAGACGGGGCGCGGACCTCAAAGGGGCGCGCCGTTGCCCAGCCGCCTCTGTGTGAATTGCGCCATAGGAGCAACTTCAAAATGCGCCGCGTCCGCACCATGTCTCAGCCCGAAGTCCGCGCCACGTCTCTTTTGTGTGAATTGGACCTTAGCACGCGAGTAGAACGCTCTTTCGACTTCTGTTGTCTCAACTTGCTTATTATTGCTAATTACAAAAGTGGTTTCATTACACAACAGCATTGGTCTTACTATTAGGTTATTAGTGATAAGTGGAAGTTCATAAAATTTACTTCGGGATTTCATAATTTCTAAAGGTAAATACATCTATGATTAAACTGTTATTTAGTTAGATATACGACACGAGCGCACAACGACATAAGCGCACAACGAAAAAAGCGCACAACGACAAAATCGCACAACGACAAAAGCACACAACACAAGCGCGGTAGATGGGGGCTGTTACACCTGATCTTGGCTACCTGCACTGATTCCGACATTATACTGCCCAGAAGTTACTAGACATGGCGAAAAGGAGTGTTTTTCGCAATTGCAGTTAGGCTCTAATACATGGAATCGATAGTGCTTGGCGGGAGATGCTGAGTATTTATTTTATTGAATTGATGAACCAAATCAATGTGGATCTTAGTTATTGGAAATCGAAGTGGAATAATTTGCATAATAATAATTCGAGCCTCACAGATTTGTTGTACAAATTAGATACAGGCATTGAAAGTGTTATGGTTGGATTAAATTACATACGCTAGCTTTGATCGCTTGTGAAAATACTGTAGTTTAATGGGTGTGACAGTACTTACAATCATTAATAAATAAATAATATTACCAGCTGCTGATTACCGATTAGTTACTTCACATACCATTAGTATATTCAATTTCGAATGTTAACTGCTACTATATAATATATATACGAATGCGGTTTCCAGATACTCTAATTGCTGCATTTGTAAACCGTTTCAACAAAAAGAAATTCATTAACTAATTTTAGTGAATGTGAATAACTTTGTCAGTTGGTTTAATAAGTGCATTGCGCGACAATCACTCCACATCATTTTTTTGTTTGTTTGTGGACTTGGAACGTATTCCGTTTAAGCCAATAGAAATTGCCATTCTGTATACGCAGTTTCTGTATTTGCAGCAAATTTACGGATTGTATCCTCCGCGAATAAGCTTTGACTGTGTAGTAACACTAGACTTTCTTTATGTTCACAGGGTAGGGAAAATATTTTGTGTTGTACATAAATATTTTTTTATATCGACTGAGAATAATTTATCTTAGTTATGGTTTTAGCTTATCTAGAACAAAGACAAATATTTACTTTTTATATTATTTTATAGTGTACATTGTTTGAGTTACGTGCGTGCCTCTTCCAAAATGTCTGACGGTCAAAGAAAACTATCTGGTTACCAGTACAAAAAAAGAATGTTGAGAAAGGAAGCGGAAAGGCAGAATCAATCTGGCGCGTTAAAAAAATATACTGTATTCAGCGTTTACCAAAACAAATCTTAGAATCCAATATCAGGTCGGGATACAAAAACAAGGACAGAATCGTCAGAGAATAATAGCAAACAAATGAACGAAGTTTCTAAACCAATTGACATTGAAACCAACGTGAGACTCACAGAAGGCGTTCTAAAACTTGGTGGCCAAGAATTTTACGAGACGCCGTAAGAAGCTTTTTAGTAAGGCAAGGTCCACCTACACTATTGCATAATTACAAATTTCCTTCCAATGACACAGGTCGACATTTTAGCGCAAAATATTATGCACGAATTTTAAGCAACGGAGAGCAAACATTGCGAGATTAACTACTATCTTTCACAAAATGGCGTTTAGTGCTTCCGTTACAAAATTTTCGGCTGTTTAGTTAGTTCTCTCTCAATGGAGGGTTTTAAAAATTGGAAGCACCTCGAAGAAACTTTAAAAGAGCATGAAATTTAGAAAAATCATATTCAGGCACAAAAATCATGGCTAGAAATGAACGAAAGATTAAATTGTTGTAAAACTGTAGATGCTGCCACTCAAAGAGTTTTTAATGCCGAAATAAATCATTGGAATGAGGTCTTCTAAGAATCGTTGCAATTACCAAAATACCTGGTAAAAGTTTTCCGGTTTTTCAAGGTACAAGCGACAAGTTGTTTGAGCATAATAACGGTAATTTCTTCAAAATAGTTGAGTTACTGTCTGAATGCGATCCCATTATGGAAGAGCACGTCCGTTGAGTGCTCTACAAAGTAGAGATTAAAGCTCAATATCTTGAAAAATATACAAACCGGGATAGTAGATCTGCTGCATCAAAGTGTAAAGTCTCATGTTATTAACGAAATAAAAACATTCAAATATTTTTCCTAAAATTTTAAACTGAACTCCTGACTTTATTAAGATACAGCAAATTACTCTTGTAATCAGATATGTTTCAACCAACAAATTTAATCCTGATGTTGAAATTAAAATAAATGAAAGCTTTTAAGGCTTCTTACCAGTCGACAGATCCACAGGAAAACAAATGTCTGATATTATAGTTGGAGAACTTAATGACCTATGTTTAAATTTGCAGGATATCAGAGGCCAGTGACTGACAACGGGTCCAATATGAGGGGCAATAAAGCAGGAGTGCAATCTAGAATTAAACAATATAATTCGCGAGCATTCAATGTTCCGTGTGGTAGCCATTCTCTCAATCTTGTTATTAATGGCAAAAGCATCCTTGGAAGCCGCTAATTTCTTCAACATAGTCCAAAAAATATATTTATTCGTTTCGGCATCTACTTTTCGATGGACAATACTTTTAAAGCATGTTCAGGGTTCAACTTTGAAAACATGGAGTGACAATAGATGGGAGAGTAGGATAGAGGCATTAAACCCTTTAAAATTTCATTTGGAAGATGTATACGACGCCCTGCTAAGCATTTACGAATACCAAGAAATTGATAATTTAATGATTTAGCCATTTTGGTAATTGAGTATGAAATTGCTGATAAAGTAAATTTAAAGATGTAATAAAAAATTCGCAAACTGAAAGTAAGTTTAAGTAAAAAAGTGTTTTGTGATTTTAGCGTATTTGATGTAATCTCGTTTTATTTTCAAAATAATGGCATTTAGATTGTTTTTGTGATAATATCCATCTGTAACAGCATTTAAAAATGTAAAAATATGGTTAATTTGTGGCTGTGTACAGATATTTCATAAATAATTTCTCTATTTTGTGCCGCAAGATCAAAATTCAATAAGTTTATTTATGAATATATGATTTTATTAAAATAAAATATTTTATTCGATTAAAAATTAATTAAAAACATTTAATTCTACATAATCTTAAGGGGCGGCAATTTGTCTATTTGTCCGGGGCGGCAAAACCGCTAGAGCGGGCCCTGCTCGTTGGTAATAAATAGTCTGTAGGGGTGGCGTAAGATCCTATAGTGGAACAGGACCACAACATTACTACATGATACGTTTAATTCTTTTCCAATTTACTCCCAAGCTTACCTTATTCGCTACTTAAATTACGTATAATAGGCAGTAATTATTTTCTTTTCAGGAAGAATTTGACATTCCTCTTTTAATTTCGCCGCAAATATTTTTTTTTTCAGTGGTTGAATGCAAAGACAGATGGAAGAACATGCTGGCGGTCTTCGAACGACACATGGAACCTGAACAGAGTGGTAGTGGATCAATAAATAAATAAAAAAAAACATGTTATTTGACATAAGAAATACAGTTTTCTATTCCGCGTACATTAGTAAGACATTCAATAAGGCCATATGTAACTCAGGAGGAAGAAGCTGAACTATTTGACAATACCAATACTAATGAACACATTGTCACCGTACAAAATTCACAATCTTCAGTATCACTTCAGACTCCAGAACCATCACCAATTCCAGCACCACAACCACCATCTCAAATTCCACTTCCTGCGACACAGCAGTACAGCCTCGTTCACATTTACCAGCACGTAACGTGTCAAGCACGTGACGTGTCAGACACGGCACAGATATAAGTTTTCACACTTACCAGCACGTAACGTGCCAGACACGGCACAAACATGCGACAGTGCACTCTGGGACGGCGTCAGACGAACTAGAAAGTGCACGCATGTAACTACTTATAAAATGTTCCGAAATTTTTAAACGGAAGAACTAGCTATAATACCAATTTTACTGGAAGGAGAAGAATCAGGTTATGCAGAAGTTCCGTTTGTACAACAGAAAATTCCAGCTCAAACTCGAAAATGCTGATAAAGTAATATTGACTATATGTATTCTACACAACTTCAAAAAATATAAGCGTACCCATGTTAAGTGAAAATAAAGTCATTAGTAATTTGAATAAATTACCAAGGCAAGGCGGGAGTAGTCAATCTACCGCTTTTGATGTCAGAGACAAACTTGCTTTGTATTTTGAGTCATCTGCAGAAGCAATGTAAACAAATTGTTATAATTATTTTCATCAATAAATACCTGCTTACCTTGTACTTGGAGCTTTTTCGCTATTTCTTCCCATGCGTCATCTTTCCGTTTACTGTCACTATATTTTTTGTCACTCATGTCGTATAGAAATTTATATTCTCTTACTAATTCAATTAATTTTTCGCTGTTCATCTTTTTTTTAATTAGATCACGTGGTACGCTGTCTGTGCTGTTACGCCGTCGTGTTCATGCTAGCCGCATTAACACCCTCAGACACGTGCCGGCACAGACAAAACATTCGTTCCGACAATGCTTTTCTGTGCCGGCACGTGTCTGTACAGACACGCTCCGTTCACGTGCGGTAAATGTGAATACGCCTATATATAATGTATGTAATAATGTTTTTTTGTCTGTGCCGGTACGGGTCTGACATGTACTGTGGCTGTAGATCCGCATTTTCTGATGCAAAAAAAGAAAAAAAAAAGAAAACAAAAGAGGAAAGCAATGGTGAATGCAAGGAAGGGTAGACCACCTAATTGGAGATCTAGGGCTACAATCCGTTTGTCACAATCTTCATCGATTTTAATTAGCGATGAGAGTGATTTGTTCTTGTGCAAAAATTGTTTGTTTGTTTTGTTTACAGAAGTAGAATCAAATGACACGCTCATGTCCAGGGCCGGCGTTAGGGGGGGGGGGGGGTCAAATGTACCCGGGCCCGCCGGCTGATGGGGGGCCCCGATCACCGGCTGGAGGGGCCCCAGGACTCGAAGCCAACGATCCGCCTATTGTCGCCTGGCTATTTTTGTAGAGCTGAAAAAGTAAGGTCGCCCATTTTACCCCGGGCCCGAAATTCCTAGCGCCGGCCCTGCTCATGTCTTGTGAAGTGTCTAAGTACTGTGCAGATTATGATAATAAACCGTCCTTGATTTGAAAATTTTGTGCTAGTAAACAATAATGTATTTCTAACGTACAAAAAGGAAATAATTAATTTGTAGTTCCTTAAGAGAATGGTATTAATTTTAAATTTTGTCAAGAAAAATTGATTTCTGTTAGTATTATGGACTAATCTGGCTAAGGTCCCATTACCCTGTTGACCGGGTGAGGGGTTGGGGTCAACGGAAATCTCACGTGAGGTTTTGGAATTCTCGTAGGATTGTAGAGCTAAAATAAAAAAAGAAGGTCACAAATGACGCGAAAGTCGGCTTTAGGGGGGGTATCTCGTACAAAAGTGCGGGTATAACCGCTGTTGGAAGCATGAGACCTAAAAAAAAAAAGTATAAAAAAGTTACGAGGTCGATTAGTAAGGGGAGGGGGGGGGGCTCCGTCAAAATCTCACGTCATTTTAGAGGAAGGGGAAATGATCCGACCAGATCTGACGGTCTCACCAGAGAGGGGGGGGGGGGGAGCGAAATTCCGGAAAAAACACCTCACGTCATCTACGGACGTCCCCTAACGAGAGCCATTTGAGTTAATTTTTTTTTCTCTCTCTCTCCCTTCAGTGACGTGTCCATCTTAGTTTTGTTTTACACAGTCCTTGGATTAGACATAACAGAATCTAAACGAAAAAAAGATACATAAAAATCGTTTCTAAGGCATTCTTAATTCACTTTTTTCTTGGCAGCCTCCCATTCCCCCGTTCTTCCATGTATAGTTCGAAACACAATCAAAATTGAACATGCTGTTATTGCTTGAATTACGTAAAAACGAAACTTACACGCAAACAGAAACGTTTTTCTATATTTCTCAGTTTGGCGATGCTAAATCAAGATAAAATAGACCTCAATTTATTCCTGGGATCCTGGGATGCATAGTTTTTGAAACACTATATATATATATATTTATATATAAATGGGTCGTTGCCTCAGCGGCTGTCTCTATAGCCCGCTACCTTCGGTGGCTTTGCTATTTATTGTAAGGTTAGGGATTTTTTGGGGACACTATTCATTATGCTCTTTTAGGGAAAAAACCAGGGCTATGGTCATCTAGGATGACCTTAATGGTAAAAAAAAAAATCTCTGTTTTTCGTGCACTAAATTATACTGGGTTGTATGTAATGTTAAGTGGCACCGTATGTTTTTGCCATGTTCTTGGCACTACTGTACACAGAGTTGCCAGTCTTTCTGTATTTTGTCTTTTAGCTTCTATATTTTTAAGTATTTAGTGGTTTGTCTGTATATTTCTGTATTTTTGTTCTCTATGTTTGCTTCTCGATGTGGGCGGTCAATTGATGTATATTGTGATTCATTTAGAACCATTCTAAGGCATCGGTTCTGTTTCCTGTGAATGTTCATTATATTTGTTTGGCTTGCCGTCCCCCATATTTGGCATCCATACAATAAGAACGGTTGTATTACTGATTTGTATATCCCTATCTTGGTGCTTGTTTGAAAATCGTTGCTACGGAGTACTGCCGGCCGGTTTTGTGCTACTACCAGCCCTGTTGTTCTCCTGTACTTTAAGTGTTTTTTGAAGAGCAACTTTTTGTCGACTGTTATGCCCAAGTATCGATGTGCATTTACCCATTCTATGTTCCTTCCCACTATGAAAATCTGTTCAGGTGGTTCTGCGTGAATTAACGAAACAATATTTTCTTCTCGCAGTCGAAGTTTTAACATCTATCTTTATAAAAAAAGTGTATCTCTTTATGATTGAAAATTATGCACTAAAATATAATAACAATGACAAAAGCACCGGATACGACAAATCCAGATAGAGACGAACCGTTTTGATAATGACAACCAATAACATAAACTGGAAGGAGATGCGCTATAGCGCAAAAACTTCCCCTCAACCTGGGACTTAAGTTTTCCCAGTAAGGAATGTCACTGCTCACTGCTGCTGCTGCTGCTACTGCTGCTCACTGCTGCTGCTGCTTTATTGATTGAAATATTTGACGCACTCCTTTTACCATTGTGGCTGCCTCGGAAATAGGGCTGTTGATATTTTAAAAAATATCGGATTTTCGATATATCGATATTTTAAAAATATTTATATCTGATTCGATATATCGAAGAAAAAGTATCGATATATCGACCCTAATATATAAAAACAATATTACAAAAACAAATCATTTTAAAAAAGGGCGAAGTCTTGTGGCTATTTAATGATAATTTCTTAATCAAGTTTTGATTTTCTGAAAAAAAAAATAGGTTTTCATGACGTTGCGGATAAATCTTTTTTTTTAAAATTGTGATTTAGCCATTATACTACTACTTTACTAAAAGGAAAGGAAGAATGTTTATGATTTACTAGAAGACTTGTGAATCCAAAAAGAGCATCGAGGGAAATCTTGGCTTTTGTGAGTTTAAAAGCTCAATAATGCAACATTGTAGAGGCATTTATTTAGGTTGATGTTCTATTATCAGAGTTTGCATAATGACCAAGTCACTTTTTTTACAAGTATTGTTTTATATGGAATTTAATTTCTTTTTGTAGGTTGATAGCTTGTTCTGAGTCTTCTTACTTTTTTGGACCAAATGTTTGCACCTTAGCAAAGATTATGTATCCGAATTTATAAATATTCCTGCTTACATCCAATTTTCATGTCAAAATACTTTCCTCGACAACGTACGCTCATGTAAAACAACGGGATCGAGTCCGATTCGTTCTGTGCGAGCTTCGCCGTGTCTGCATTGTTAGCATCGGTGGGGACTACCTATAACTTCCAAATTAAATGTAGTAACAAAGTAAAATTAATTGTGTTTTTTATGCTCCTGATCTTTGTGCAAAACTGAAATTCAAGCCATATAGCCTCATCAAGAAGAAATCAATTAACCTACAAATTTTCTCTAAGACGTTTCAGCTTTTAGATTGGCATTGAAAAAACACAGGAACTTTTCTTATACTATGGGGATGAAGCCAAGTATTGTAGTGGGTGCAGGAATATGAAGTGAGGGGGGGATTTTGTAAATTATATTTTTATTAATTAAAAATTAATAATTGGTTAGTAAGAATCATTAGCCAGGTCACCAAGACAACTGACAGAAATAATTTATTGACTTCATATGGCTTCTACACCGCTAGGCATATTTAACTTTATCGTTAATATGTAAACCGCTAAGATATCAATGCCTTAGCGTTACAATTGGCCGTTTTTATTCAAGCTAACTAACTTAAATATGCTACAACAAGAATATTCAGTACAATAACATGAATACATGAAAATTACAGGGGTCTCGGGCGCCGTTAAAATACAAAGACATGAAATGTAACTCGCGATATGCAAGGCTCTCATAAAGATCATCAAATGTCGGCTAGCTCAGGGTCAAATTAGCATAAAGAACATAAGTCTCTCTCTCAAAGGCGCTTACGAGTCATTCGCAGTCTCGATAAGAACTCAACGAAGCAAGACCTGGCGTTTAACACTTTACCATAGCAGCAGCACTGATGTCTGTGGCACTCTCCGTTCCAGCGCAATATACGATCACGGCCTGTGATCGTGGGCAAGTCGCTGTATAGCCCAGATCGACTGTGCTGGACCAGCGATAAGTACGCTCGACCACTCTAGACCGTGGCCCGGCAAGAAGTCAAGTCGACTGTCCCAGACCGTGGTCTGGCGAGAAGTTCGATCGACTGCCCTGGACCGTGATCCAGCGAGAAGTCCCTTCCTCCTCTTCGGAAGGCGATGGCGTCCCTCTCGGCGAAGGAACATGCCGGGCAGAAAAATAAAAACCCTGAATTAACTTGTGAAGACCCTGTCGATGATTTTCATAGGCAGGTTGGAAATCACGTGGTATCGTTGCACACTCAGATTCGCGGCATTTTGGCCAGCGTCCCCTCCGCGTCCATCCTTGGTGGGGTGGGGATTCTGACCTTCACATGTTTGCTGTGCGAACCGTTGGGGTGACTGGCCTTGGCCGGCGACAGCGAGGCGGCCCTATTGTGTCCGTTCACTGGGAATTACCGTTTCACTTCCGTCCCTAGCCTGAGATGTGCGATCCTTCGCTTAAACAAATCTTACGCTCACACATTTTTCGCTGAGCCCTCTCAAATGAAATACCCTTGCATATTTATTTAATCATATACAATTTTGGGCTGCCCGAGATTAATTTTAATTAATTTTAATTTGGATAAAAATTAAAATTAAAAACAATTTAACAAAAATATAAATTGTAGCGTGGCGTGATAACGTCCCGTTACAGTATGTGTACCAAATTACCATTTTCTAGGACAACTGGATGTTGCATAGAATTATGATGAGAGAACGTCATAGTTATTTAAAAGAGTTTCAGATCAAAACAAAAAAATTCCAAACTAAGGTGGTGAATGAAGTAAAATTTTGCACCAAAACTCATGTCAGAAACTTCATTGGACCTACTTTTCAAGAGCATGAACTCATGTTTTTCCCGTTGTTTCTTCTACTATGAATGGAGAACTCCCTACATTAATTGAAAATTTGCCCTTCTT
This sequence comes from Vandiemenella viatica, assembly GCA_031002005.1. NCBI lineage: Eukaryota > Metazoa > Arthropoda > Insecta > Orthoptera > Morabidae > Vandiemenella > Vandiemenella viatica. The sequence continues at coordinate 97,192,695 of CM061919.1, read as the reverse complement.
TGATATTTCTTCGCGAATGGGTAACGCTTTACCATAATACAATTTTTTAAAGCTGAGATTCTAGGTTGAATGCAGGATTTAGGGTGAGGGGTGGGAGCAAACCGCAGTACTTGCTCTGGGCGATAAAATCGTGTCCAACAATGCGTTTGGCAAACAGTTAAAGTGGCGACATCAATGCGTTTGGCCAACAATCAAGGAGGCGATTCTCGGGGTCTGGCTGGCAACAATGTTTGAAGAGGCGGCAATCTCAGTTTTTCCCCGGCTTGGAAAAATCCTAGAGCCGCTACTGTCAAGGCAGTTCCCTTGGCGTTAACAAATTGTTTTTTGGAGGCACCAATCTATGATTATAAGTTTTTAGCATATCACTTTGTATAGGCAATCCAAAAGTGGTAGATTCTTTTTTTCAATTGCTTATCTTAATAAATTCGTAAGTGATATAACAAAACTGGCTGTGACATAATTTTGGAGCTCAATTCTTCTGTTGGTATGGAACAAGAAGCGTATCCAATTCGCGGGAAATATTTAACTGTGGAGTGCCAGATACAGGCTTATAATTTCCGGGACATTTCTGGATCTAAAAAGTATTTTTGCGGTATGTTTAAAGAGTGAACAAAAATGCAAATTAATAAAAAAAATCTATTTAGGTAAATATGTTATCTAACGTATATATAGCACCTCTTTTAACTTTATTAATTAAACTATGGTAGAAAGTCAACATCAGGTATTATGAATCAAAAGGAAAAATAATAAACTTAAAACAAAAATTGACCACCTCGTTAGGAATTTTTTACTTTGGTTCAAAACCAACATCGGGTATTATCAATCAAAATATCAAAAATATTAAACCAAAACTGAACACTTCTGTTAGGCTCATTAATTAAAATTAGGCAGAAAATCAACAAATAACAAGAAATTATCATCTATCTTTTGCTAAATCATAATCAACATCAATCAAAATAGATCTTAATCATCTACTTTTAAAATATTTATTACTGGATTTTGCCATTTTCATAAATATTTCTCCGTCACTGCATTGCAAAACTGATAAAATTTCTCAGCAAGAGTCTTCAAAATTGATTGAGTTTGCAGTTCAGCCTTGATCGAATCCATGAACGTTCTGTTTCGCTCTTAGTTCATAAATTATTCAAGGGGCTAAAACTTGTCTCGTAAAAATCATTGCTTGTTGGAATTGACAAAACAAAACCGACTATTTTTTAAAGAAATTGGCCCAGATTTTATCGTTTGGAAAGTCTTTTGGAAGGACCTGAAAAACACGTTTCAGACATGTGAACTCTGTATAAATGGAGTTAATGTTAACTGCATCTAGAATTTTCAAAGTCCCAGAAAATTCAAAGAGTATTTTCCTGTCAGTTTCAATTCCTCTGATTTAAGGGACATTCCATCCTCCCGCTGCAAGCATGGGATACTTGGCTTGGCCTCATGACCACCGTGGTGAACTGAGTTTGAGAAAAATCTAGTATACGGAAATTCCGGGTCAGTAACGCATAATCCTGAACACGAGATCAGACACAAAATTCCGGGACATTCCCGGATTTTCCGGCCAGCTGGCAACCCTACCAATACCTGGTACATTACGATTAGTTTCTTAATGCTAATACTTTAGCATTGACCCCCGCAGGGGCCTGGTACGCAAGTGCCAGGTACGGGTTTGGCGAACCCGCGGTGCCCGAGCTGGAAACTTGTGAGCGCCGCAAGTTTCCCACACCGTAAACTCCTACCATGCTTCAACGACCACCGTAGGGCGTGGCGGTGGAACGTTGTGTGCCTAGGAGAACGGGGATCTTGGCTTAATCGCCCGGATCGCGAGGACGGTACAAACCTCTATAAAAAACCCCTCAACCTCAAGGTGAGTAACGTGCCGAGGAGGTGGATGGGTGGTGAGGCAAACCACCCGCTAGCGTGCAACCTCAGGGGCACCTGCCGCACCCCTGTTGTATTGGGCTTGGTGGCGTGATGCGGGGGCTCCACGTCACTTCGACATTTAGTTCCTCCGAACTCGTGGGACCAAAACGAGGAATAATCAAAAACCCAACTCTTCCTCCTGCGGCTTGGGCAACCCGCAGGGGTTATGTCACTTCAACGCCCAAAAAAGAGGTGGTGGTAAGCGGGCGAGGGTTGAAAGCCCTCCTAATGAAAAAGAAATTTGTAACAGGAAGGATTATCTTGTTGATAACGCCTTCGTTATAATGGCACGGCTGGAGGGATCTTTCGAGAAGGTCTCTCCATTTTACATCCACAAAGGTCTAGAGGGTATTGCGGGTACCCTAAAATCTGTCAAAAAGCTGAGGAACGGGACCCTGCTATTAGAAACATCTACTAATAAGCAGGCTGTCCTACTCCTTAAGTGTGAGAAGCTCGGGGAGTTCGCAGTAAAGTGCGAACTCCATAAAACACTCAATTCGAGTAAAGGCGTGGTCACCTGCCGCGACCTGATTGACATTAGTACCGAGGAACTCCTTAAGGAATGGTCAACAGAACATGTGGTCGAGGTTCGTCAGATCACACGAAGGGTTAACGGCAGTCTTGAGAAGACAGCCACCTTCGTCCTGACGTTCGACACTCCAACGTTGCCCAAAGCCATTAAAGCTGGCTATTTAAACCTTAATATCCGTCCGTATGTCCCGGAACCAATGCGCTGTTTTAAGTGCCAGCGTTTCGGGCATACGACGGCGACGTGTAAGGGCAACCCCACCTGTGGGAAATGTGGGAAAGCAGCACATGAGCCAGGCACTAGTTGTACTCTCCCACAGGTGTGTGTACACTGCTCCGGGGCTCACCCAGCCTGGAGCAGGGAGTGTCGAGTGTACCTTGATGAGAAAAAGGTACAGGAGTTGAAAACCAAGGAACGGCTATCATATGGCGAGGCGAAGAAGCGGTTTAAGGCGCTTGCGCCGCCCGTATTCGCTACCAGCTTCGCCAAAACCTTGTCAACTCCCGTCAGAAAGGAGAGTGTTGCTACACAGACGTCCTTTGCAGACATGGGCACAAGTACAACGTGCTCATGTCAATGCAAATGTGGCGCTACGTCCACAAAGGTCATAAACACCGAAGACCGTGGACGCTGGTAGCAGCACATCTACAACCTCGACCACAAGGACAGCAGGTACACCGGTTCCACCAGCAGAAGCACAGCCATCCGTTGCAGAATCTTTAGCTGCAGAACCAACAGCAACAGCAGCATCCGCAGGAGTACCTGCGGCTGAACAAATGGCAGCAACATCCGCCGATAGCAGCGGGATGGAGAACTGTGCCAAAAGTTCGGGGTCCGAAATTTAAACATGCGGATCCCAGCATGTTTGTTAAGTCCCCTTCCTCTTCTCCCCCCAGACCACAAACTGAGAGGGAAGGAAAGGGGCGGAGGCCTCGGCGGAAGAAAGACCCGCCAGGCTCTGAGGCCTCACAAAATGCGGAATCGTCTTCGGACCCCGAAGACGACCAAATGCTGGTGGACGAACCTGGTTCCGTTCCTCAGCATTCACAATCGGAGGACCCACCCGAACCGGGGCGGGTGAAATTAAATAGGTAGGATGGCTCCCATACTACAGTGGAACGTTAACGGCTTTCAGGCTCACAAAGAGGAAGTCCAACTCTTAGCACGGTCTAATCCGTTGTGTCTCTGTTTACAGGAGACACACTTTAGACCTTTACACCAGCCTGTGCTAAGAGGATATGACATATTCCGAAAGGACGATACCGAGGGTGATCGAGCTAAGGGAGGAGTGGCGGTGTTTGTCCGAAACACTGTCCACTCCGAACCCGTTGCTCTCACCTCTAACCTACAAGCAGTGGCAGTGAGGATATACGGTCCTATTAAACTGACCGTCTGCTCCATTTATCTACCACCAAATACGCCCGTTGAGTATGACGAACTTACCGACATACTGCGGCAGCTTACTCGGCCATTCCTCCTCCTAGGAGACTTTAACGCACATAGTGCGTTGTGGGGCTCGAACACCGATTGCCCCAGAGGCCGAGTGGTTGGTAGATTAATGGAGCAAGAGGACGTTTGTATCCTGAATACAGGACAAATGACCCACTTCACCACTGCTTCCGGTTCGTCCTCTGCCATTGATCTTTCGTTGTGCTCTCCTTCAATTGCAGACTCCGTGCAGTGGGAAGTGGATCGCGACCTCCATGGAAGCGACCACTTCCCTATATGGATGCACGTGGGCGTCGAAGGTAGAGGAGGAAACACCCGACGCAAATGGAACGTCAGTAAAGCAGATTGGCAGCTCTTCTGCCGTTCTGTTTCGCTACAACGCCGCGAGAATATACACGACAAGGTGAGTCACTTCACAGAAGTGATTCACCACGCTGCTGACGTTTCCATGCCAAAAAGCTCCGGAACGCTGCGAAGGACGCCCGTCCCCTGGTGGAACGACGAATGTCGTTCCACTATCCAGGGTCGCAGACGGGCGTTGCGTCGCTTCAGGTTGAACCCAACAGCCGACAACCTGGCAGCGTTCCGTATAGCTAGAGCTAAGGCGCGTCGGGTTATTAAGGAGAGCAAGAAAAGATCATGGCAGAACTTTGTGAGTACCATAAATCGTTCCACACCTTCATCGAAAGTATGGGAGTCTATCCGCCGTATATCTGGAAGGTACTCCCGCCCACCAGTATCTGGATTACTGGACCACGGACGTGTGATAACCGACGAACGAAGCATAGCCCAGCTGATGGCAGAGAATTTCGCTGCCATCACTTCGTCTGCCATCTTGGACCTTCAGGTCCAGCAGCGAAGGACTGCTGCCGAAAGGCGCACGCTGTGCTTTGATTCGTCGGACACAGAGGCGTATAACAGCCCGTTCTCATCCTGGGAGCTGGAGTCTGCACTAAACAGTGCAAATGATACCGCTCCAGGACCTGATATGGTCCAGTACCAGATGCTGAGGCATCTTAGTAATGATGCTAAAGAGTACCTTTTAGATATTTTTAATCATATTTGGACCGGAGGACACTTCCCCGACTCGTGGAAAGAAGCAACATTAATACCTATTTTAAAACCTGGGAAAGACAAATTGCTGCCAGGTAGCTATCGTAGTATTGCCTTGACAAGCTGCGTGGGGAAGACACTGGAGAGGATGGTAAATCGCCGCCTCGTCTGGTGTCTTGAGTCCCGTAATCTGCTGAGCCGCTTTCAGTGTGGATTCAGGAAGTTCCGTTCCACCTTGGACAACCTGATCCTGCTGGAGGCGGCAATACAGGATGCGTTTATTCGCAGGCAACACCTTGTAGGTGTCTTTTTCGACCTCGAAAAGGCTTACGATACTACCTGGCGGCATGCTATATTAAAACAGTTACACGAATGGGGTTTTAGGGGTAACCTGCCCCGCTTTTTAAAATCATTTTTATCCGGTCGTTGCTTCCGGTACCGAGTCGGTAGTGAAGTGTCAGATCTTTTTATCCAAGAAAATGGTGTTCCTCAGGGATCAGTTTTAAGCGTGACCCTTTTCGCCATTGCGATAAACTGCATATCATACGTAATAAGGAGTCCCATCCGGTACTCCTTGTACGTAGATGATTTTTTAATTTTTATCGCTTCGTCCAGCCTGAGAAGCGCTGAGCGGCAGTTGCAGCTCACGTTGAACAGGCTGGACGAATGGTCAGTGCACACCGGTTTTCGTTTCTCTGCTGAGAAAACCCGGTGTGTACTTTTTACTCGTAGTAGAACTCTTTTACCGGAGCCCCACCTTACCTTGAGGAACACTGTTTTACGTTTTACTGATACTGTTCGTTTTCTGGGCCTCATTTTTGACACAAGGCTCAACTGGCTGCCACATCTCAAAGATGTGAAAGCCAGAGCCTCAAAAGCCTTAAATATTTTAAAATGTCTATGTGGCAGGTCGTGGGGCGCTGACCGCTCCTGCCTGCTACAATTTTATAGGGCCTTTGTACGGTCGCGACTGGAATACGGCTGCATCGTTTACAGCTCAGCACGGGATAGTTATCTTCGGATGCTGGATAGTGTCCACCATGCAGGAATTCGGCTCGCCACGGGTGCCTACCGCACCAGCCCTATTGTCAGTATTTGCGCTGACTCTGGCGAGCCGCCGCTTACCTTCCGCCGGCAACTCCTCATGGTGCGACACTACTTGCACATTGCCATAACACCTGGCAGTCCCGTGCATGATGTGGTTATGCGTCCGGATTTCGAACGGCTGTATATCAATCGCTACAGAGCGACTAAACCCTTCAGCTTCCGTACAAGGGCCGTTTTAGAACAATTTGGGTTTGAGTTACCTTCTTTTTATCACCAGGGATGGAGTAAATCTCCTCCCTGGCTTTTAAGGAGGCCCAGAATAATCTTAGATCTTTGTCGGTATAGCAAATTGTATACCGCTAATAATGTTTTTATTAGTATTTTTACCGATATTTTAAAACAGTATCACACGTTTACCCCGGTATTCACGGATGGGTCTAAGCAGGCTAATGGAGTGGGATGCTCTGTTGTGTTCCCTCGAGCGACTTACACATACAAACTGGATGGTAGATGCAGCGTTTACACCGCCGAGTGTTACGCTGTTTTAAAGTCGCTCCAGGCATATTAAATTAACCCGCGATAAGAGGTTCATCATATGCTGTGATTCCCTGAGCTGTATTCAGGCCCTAGGAAATATGTACCCAGCAGATCGTCTAGTCCAGGACATCCAGGACGCCCTCCTTTCTCTCCAATCTCACGGAAAGGAGGTGCTATTCTGCTGGGTACCCGGCCATGTGGGAATCAGGGGGAACGAGGCAGCTGATGTAGCTGCCAAGTTAGCCTGCGACAAGGTCAGAATTGACTTTGCTCCGGTCCCAAAGTCAGACCTTGCCTCGGCGGCGAAGAGAAATGCTTTTGAGGTGTGGGAGAGGCAGTGGCTGGAAGTAGAGCATAATAAGCTCCGGCTGGTCAAACCGACCGTTCAGCCGTGGAGCAGCTCCTTCCAGCGGGCGAGGAGGGATGAGGTTCTCCTTACTCGCCTCCGTATAGGGCACTGTCCTCTGACGCACAGCTTTCTTCTCCGCCGGGAGGACCCACCGGAATGTGATGCCTGTGGCGTACCTTTGACGGTACGCCACATTTTAACTAATTGTATTTTATTCTATGACTTAAGGGCAGACGTTGGCCTAGCCAATGATCTGTCCCTTATTTTAGGTAATGAAGCTAGCAATGTGGCTAAAGTTTTAAAATTCTGTGTTGTGGGCGGTCTTATCCCAAAAATTTTGGGAAGACCGGCCTAATCTTTTAATGTGGATGAGTGGCCATTTTACAGCCACTCATCCATGTATTGTGCATAGCTCTTGTTTTGTTTTTGTTTTACTATTAGATTTAAGTTTTTACGTCTGACTGGCCCCTATACAGCCAGCCAGATATGTGCTGTGATGTTCGTATTTTAATGGCCCCTTTACAGCCATCATTTTAGCTTTTTGCCGTCTGTGTGGCCGACCCCTCTACAGTCGGCCATACAGACGGTAGAACTTGGATTTTAAGCCACATTGCTAAGCCGGTCGTTCGTTAGGGCGCTAATGACCCCGCCGTCGACGCGCCCTTAAGCCCCAACAACAACAACAACAACAACAACAACAACTTTAGCATTGACTGAAGACAAATTTTAAAAACTTTTCAAAATGTCCAGACAAGAATTCTAATGAATATTGAATGAGTTATTTTACCTTCGTTTTTTACTTCTCCACAGGCCCGCCGCTAGCTGTTTGAGCGCCCGCGTGCAATAGCGATTATGCCGCCCCCTGTCCAACTACAGCCAGTGGTGGATATAGGAAATTTCCGAACCGGGTCAAAAACCTGTGAGATTGCCGCCCCCATTGTTACCATCCCGAGTGTCGCCGCCGACCACCCGAAGCAGCTGTTGAGCTAAAAAAAAAAAAGGTCGCCCGCTACATAATGTGATGCCTTGCTTGCCCGCTTACGGCGGTCCTACTTCTCCATGTGCTCGTATCGTTCATTGTTTCTTAAAATTCTATCTATGAAAATGTATTGCATGTGCAACACAGGTAATCGTTTTCCCTCCAATAATAACTTGGAATATTCTACGAGGAAAACGGAAAATAACCACTTATTTTTTAAAAATATCGGACTCTGATATCCAGATTTCAATATCGATATATCGATATATCGTCCTAAAAAATATAACTCATAAATATCGATATTTTTTTTAAAAAAATTATCGATATATCGATATATCGATATTTCATCAACAGCCCTACTCGGAAATAGGAATGGGCATTTAAAAAAAATATATCGATAAATATCGAAACGATATTTACAAACACTATCGATATATATCGGGGAAAAATATCGATATTTCGATATATCGATATTTCGATATTTTTTGCTAAAGGGAGTAATTATCTAAAAAATCATAAAATACATCAAAATATCTAAGAAAATTCTGAAAATTAAAGACACAGGTAGAAATTATACAAACTTTTATTAATTTATTATTTTTTTAAATCAATCAAACCAGTATTCGTCTGATATGGACATCAAAAGGAGTCTCTGTTTTATGTGCTCCCCAGTCAATCTACTCCTGTTGTTCGGTACAGCTAAGTTGAAAGCAGAAGCCACTCTTTCGGACGACATAGAAGAAGCTTGACATATAAGTTATTTCAGCGCGCTGGAGCACTGGTAATTCACCCAAAACTTTACTGGGTCTGATTTTCTGTCTATTAATGGTTGGTCCAAATACTGCTTAAGCTCATTAGAAACTTAGCCAGAGCTTGGAACCTCTTGCATAACAGTAGTGCTAAGGGATAATAGCTTTTCATGTGCGGACCAAATTGATGCGTTATCTGCGATATATTGTGTTGCTGCTGTAGACCTTACTTCTGGAGAACGTTGTCCTTGTCGTCTAAGTTCCAAGCGAATATCATTACTTATTTTAGATATCGCATTTGACACACCGATTGGAGAAGTGAAGTGTATACGTTTGAAACGAGGGTCCAAAATGGTAGCTGCTGCAAGGAATTAATTTCTTTCTAAAGGACTAAATTTCTCTTGAATTCTTTGGAGTAAAACCTCTTTTACCGTGAATCCTAGAGTGGTCGAAGGAGTAGCTTGTTCTGTTACTTGTCGAATCAGATTTGTAACAGGAATGGCTAAGCTAGCAGTCACATAATTTGTACAACTAACCTCTTCAGTGGCTTCTTTGAAAGGACCAAGCAGGACAATGAGGTCACGTATTACATTGAGCTGTTAAGTTACAACCATATCAAGTGTGTTTATATTTGACTGACTTTTTGTAGCTAATATTTTAGCTACAATTGCAGAGAGTCTAACAAATCGTTCTAACATATTAAAGGAGGAGTTCCATCTAATGCTAACAGCTTGTGTCAAAGTTAACACTCTCCTTCCTTTTCCCCAGATGCTTCTTGTTAGATCTTAATAAATCCATAGCATTGACAGACTGCTTAAAATAAGTCACAATACTTTTTACGTGATCGCAGAGTGCTGCAAATCAATTATTTTCACTTAACACTTCATCAACGATTTTCATCATCAGGGCTTGACCAGTAAGTTGCAATTTCTAATCACCAAACCTCTCTGCAGTGCGTATGTTGCGAGGGCATACGATGTTGTTGATGGTGATTCATCCGTCGGATGGGAATGTTAAGCTTGGGGCCCCCTTTAGAATGTTTCGCAAAAGTAGGCCTGAACATGCCGACACCGGCTTCCACCCTCTCCCTTCTTTCATCTCTCATCCACAACACTCTATACTGAACCACACAGTGTCACTGTCACACACACTTAGGAGCACTGTCACATTGAGGAAGGAAAGGGGGATTTTTTTTTTTTTTTTACTGCCTAACGTCTCTTAACAGCGAGGTTTTTTAAAGACGGGAAAGGATGGGGGGCAAGGAATGGGAAGGAATTCGGCCATGGCCTTTTGAAGGAAGCATCTCGGCATTTGCCTGGAGTGATTTGGGAAACCATGGAAAACCCAAATCTGGATGCCCGGACGGGGATTCGACCCACCCTCCTCCCGAATGCGAGGCCAGAAAGCTAACCATTACACCACCATGTTCGGTGAAACTGGAAACCACCCCAGTTCATCTTCCTAGGACTTTCCTTGGAGGGATATACATCACCCATTTAAATGAATTAACAGTCATTCATAATGACTTGTGGTGCATCAACGCATTAATTATTATTCGTAAATAAAAAAAAAACAGTTGAAAAGATAATATTTCAACTACAAAGATAAAATAATCGCTTACATGCTAACATAAAAATGACGTTAACGGAAAGTTGTTAAAATTTAATAGCTTTTTTTAACCTCTCAACCGCTGATGAAGCTGTTATATTTCGACGAATTCACTTTTTAAGACACTTTCAGAAGATTGGATATGTATGTATATTTATCCTATATATATGTAACGATTAAATTGGATACTGAATTTTGTTCGTAGAAAAAATATCGAATTGGTGCTTAAAATCGATACACTAAATACAATATCGATGTATCGATATATCGAAAATAAAAATATTGGCGATAAATATCGATATTTTTTTAGAAAAAATATCGATATATCGATACATCGATATATTTTGCCCATCCCTACTCGGAAACGATTGTAATTTAAACATCCTTTTGGAAGGATTAGTTTCACATAGTGCTTGTCAATTACGTACTGTGCCAATAATTGAAGAAGAACTAGGATCACCACTATACAACATTAGATTCGGAACGAGGAATCGACCGCTACAAGAAATAAGTTTTAACGTGTTTGAAAAGTTCGTAAAAATTAATGCAAGTGTTTTGAGAAAAATAAAGTTATACTCATTGAATGGTGCACCAAAAAGTCAAAGGATTAACGCAAGATACTGTAAGAACAGTAATATTGTATGTAATAATCTTTTTGTATTAGTGTGATATTTTGTTTGTTGAAAGAGTGGTTTGTTTATTTAAAGGAGCATAATGGAGGAATTTGGAAATTATTTCTGATAATGTAGATGTTAAGAAGAAATGGGAATTTACGTAGGAAGTCATACGTTTTTGAGATTGTATCATAACTTTTGAAGCAAAGGTCAAGTTAAAATGTGGATTCGCAAAAGAGTCAATGGAATCAAATATTAAACAAGTAAAATATTATGAGGGAAGCTTTCAGCTACGGGTTAACTCAATTTATATGTATACTTCAAATAGAATGGATTTAGTAGTTGAACTTGCTAGAGAATCAGATAGTTTAAAAAATAAGGTGGATAATATTTTGAAGTCTGGCAGTGAGAAAATGTTGAAATATGTCTGCGTTTTTAAGGAAAGCGATGAACAAGCTATAAGTAAATTGTACGAAATTCAAGAAAAGATAAAAGAATCTTCATATATACTCTGCAATTCACAAATTGTGGGTGGCAGAGGGTGCTCAGCACCAAAGCTAATATCTTTGTTGTGTATTCCAATCCCTAATGGTACGAGGGAAAAATGAATTCATATAAGAATCATTACGGCACCTTATTTCTCTAATCTTATCTTTCCTGTCATTCCGGCTCAAATAGGTTGGTGGACGAAGTATTTCACTACACTCGTAAGTGAAAGTGGGAGTAAACATATTTACCAATAAGTTTATACGAAACGTGCGTCGTCTATCTACCACAGACTCCCAGCCTAGTCTACTAATCAGTTCTGTGACGCTTTCATAAGGACTGTAGCAAATGGCCACGATTCGAGCGGCTCTTCTCTGTACTTTCTCTATACTTTCGATCAACCCCTTACGAAACGGATCCCAAATGGCACAACAATAGTCTAAATGTGGACGCACAAGAGATTTGTACGCAATCTCCTTTGTTTGTTCATTACAATTTTCCAAGATTCTACCTATGAATCGCAGCCTAGAATTAGCTCTACTTACTAACGAATTTCATGTTCCTTTGTACTGTTACTCCCAAATATTTCATAGAATCGACCATATCAATAACTGAATTGTTTAACTCGTATTTCTGAACAATTGGATTCTTTTTGTTAGCTATGCTCATTGTCTTGCACTTTTTACAATTTAGCGTAAGTTACCACTCAGCGCACCAAGCCAAAATAACATCCAGATCACGCTGAATTTCTAAGCAATCGGCTAAATTCCTTACTTCCCAATAAATAACCGCATCATCAGCAAACAATCTAAAAAGGCTTTTCACTTTGTCTCCGAGATCGTTTTTAAAAATTAAGAAAAGAAGTGGTCCTATTACACTTTCTTGAGTGTGATATAGGCAATAGGAGGAAGTCAGCAAAATTGTATTGGAAGTAGTGGTTTAACCAAGAAAGTACTTGATCGCTTTTAGGTAGGAAGCGGAAGAGCACAGATTATCTGTGTTAGCGGAATAAAATCTAATTTCAGTAAATTTTGTAAAGGTTTAATTCAAGAGTGTGATTTAAAGAACAATGTAACTAATAATGGGAGTTTGTACAGAAAGATGACAATGTTGTTATTTTAGAGCTAATTGTACCTAATTAATTGAGAGTTTGTGATGATAATGAATTTATAATAAGTTCTGAAAGCTATGAAGAGTCGAGTATGGTTATTGATTGTAATTAAAAGAGTGTGATTGTTGATACTGAATATGACAAATGTGAAAATGTTGGAATTGCTACTATTAATAATGAGGATGTTATTAGTAACTGTAGTACAGATAGCATTGAAGTAAACTAGGATGACTATGATAGAAATGATAATGAGTCTATGAAAATGGAATTGGTAATTATGTGAGTTCAAGTATGGTTTTAGTAATGAATGAAAATAATTCTCAAACTGACTATGTAATGATTACTGAGATAATTAATAGTGATCATAGTTATGAGAAGGCGTCCGAGCAAGTAAATAGCTAAATGTAAATTAGCGATGTAATAATTTCAGTAGGAGTTAGTAAATGTGAAGTTGAAAGTCGTGACTTTATTGTGGTAAATAGTATTGTTACTGTAATTGATCACGAAAAAAAGCCGAGAGCTTGTTATCACAGATAATATGTGTAGCGAATATACCTGCGTAAGAGCCGAGAGATATGTTGTTATGTTAATGAAGCAGTGGCTGTAGAAATAAGTTGTGTAACGTTTCCACCCCTCCTGCTAATTAATTTCCGGCTAATTTATTAATGTTTTAAGTATCGGACCTCTTAGCCGAAGATTGACTGCATTCACTCCATCATTTAATCCAGGTAAATGAGGTGGAACAATTACAAAGAAACAAATAAAATTTAGTTAGATGCACCACACTGATTTGTGTTATATTCTGATAAATTGTACACACTTTAGGTTTTCTGTTCAAACACAAATATTGAATCCACTAATCTAATCTTGATAAGATAATTACAACTTCATATACTTAATTTACTTTATAAAACTGTGAGCGAGAGTGATGTATGGCAGAAACACAGAGAGAGAGAAACAGAACATAATATGGGCTTACATCATGATTCCTCGTGGAGCGACATCACGAGCTACCACCGCGTAGCACTGGAAAAAACTGGTCAAGACTGAGAGAGTATGGTCCCATTGTGAGGGCTTATATAACACCCACCTAACGGGATTCCGGTGTGCTGATCCTCTACGGGAGGGGAGTACTACCAACATTGGATTCTTACTTTCCCATTTGGCGAGAGGACCATCTCTGCCAAATGGGAGGGAACACAGAGTTCCACCGATACTACCCCACCCGACAGGTAACTTTTGTGCTTGTAGGGTGGCTACAATAGTATCCTATCCCCGCCAAACTCTGGGCGGAAGCAAGGTGTCCGAACTTCTCCCACATGGCTTAGCCGCCATGACAGTATCTATAGCCACTTGAAAATCTTAGAATTATAAAAAAAAAAAATCTTTCCGCTTCACTCTCGCTACCTAATGAAATTACTTAATCCTAAACTTATTCTAATTAAATACTACTTCTTAAAGTTCCTAATTATGGTTTCAAATGTCTTGTAACATCACAGTTGTCAAAGCGACGTGAAAAGTTATAATTTGTGTGATTAACGAATTTGACGGTAAGAGTAACTTAATGGATGTGATTTAATTAACATATAATGATGAAAATAATAATACCAAGGGGAGTAGTTAGTCCGGTTAGTGAATTTGTATCCTGAAGTGGCATAATTTTTTTTTCTGCGGCCTGCGAACTGGTTGCGGAAGAGAATGTTGTTTCCATCGAAGTAATAACTTTCTAAATGGTGAATTTCACGAAACAAATAAATATGCTGATGTAGATAAAATGATGTGTAGTTTTGACAGCATTTTTGAATTCGCTGCAAACGATGGCATATCAGCTGTGTTTCGCTACTCCCGACCGAGCGGTGGATAGGCTAACAAGTGTAAGTGGGCCCAACAATACATTAAGTGGTCGGCCCAGAAGCAGATCTGCTGATCTGTATATATACAGAAGTGAGGTCAATGTTTTTTTATATCAAGGAGTTATTAGAAGTGAAAAATTTGAAAATTACAAAATCAAACATTGGAAGTATATGAAAAAGTCAATAACTAGTTTTAGGCCGATGGTAAATGTTACCATACCCTAGTATACCCAAGATACGTACCAAATTGTAAATATGAAATTTTTGTAGGATTAAGTGATTTTATTTGTAGTGTTGTAGTATATTTTCACTGGTATGATTTTAGTTTTAGGATTGATGATTGTCTACTACTGTGTGTTCCATGTTACACTGATTTTTTAATTCCAATTTTGTGATATGATTTTTGTATATGATAACTGATCGATCTTGCACACTAGTATGTGTGTTTCATTTTGTATTGATTTTTCTATGATTTTGTATTTTTAATTTAACCACTTTTGCGTTGATTTGTTGAGAAATAGTTATTTTGATTTTGAGGTTTTGCATATTTTGCCTAATATGTCGATTTTTTTTTTAGGGGTAATAATTTTTGTTCTGATTCGATGTGTTGCTTTTATTTAACTATGGTTGTATGTTGTGTGTGTGTGAAGGAGTGGAGTAAACTTATCTGATATGTATGTAAGCTTAAGGGAGGGAGTCGAGATCATGTTCGCCAACCCCGTATCACTTTCTTTTCCTATTCCCTCATTTTTCCACAAGTCTAAAAAGTTTGTGAATTGGGTATTTGACTACTTCTTGAAAATGGTTTTAAATTGTTTATTGGTGCACATTATTCACCGAGTGAAGAGATTTTTTGACAGCAGTGCATTATTTTGCGTAAAATTTAAAGAATTTAAAAGCCCGCCAAAACGCTCCTTCGCTGTCTGGCGCGTGCAACGACAGTCGTGACGTCACATTTCTGTAAACGCTGCCGCTGCGAATAGAGCGTTTCCTATTACCCAAGTTTTCAGCTATTTTTATTGTTTGTTGCTGGCTAATTCTTGTTATTAATGAAAGTTCGTTTTGAATATAAAATCGAAAACAATTTGTAAAAGCCTACAGCGGAAAAATATTGAAAGTAGATGCCTTATTTGTGGGGATAGCTATAGAAACAACCACTGAGTATTATTCTGTGCATCTTAAAAATGTAACAACTTCAATTTGACATTGCGACAAAGTAACTTACGTTTTTCTTTGAAGCTCATTTACACCGCGATTTCGTTGAGTTAAATGTAATACGTTGTTTAAGGCGAGAATTATTAGGGTTAGGGTCCTAAGTTTCGATCCTAGCTTCGGAATATGTTCAATTTGTTTTCTTTTGTCATTTTCTTTGGATACTAGTTGCTGTTGGTTGCATTGCATAATCATTTCTTCCCGAAAATCCACCAAAACATCATTTTAATTTTTTTTTTCTGAAGGCTTTAGAACTTTTTGGATAACAAGCGAATTACAACCGTTTGAAACTAGCAAAGAAGATTTCAAAAAGGGAATTGGACGTTACTTGCACATTACAAACAGATTTTTTTTAAATATTACTTGCACATTAAAATTAAATATCGCCTAATAGACGCAGATATGTCAGGAAGGTTACCTGCAGTTGTATCGTCAGGTAAAAATTCCAACGAAAAGTACAACTCGTTCCGGAAATGTTGCAAGATTAGCATGAAATTTCTATAAGTGATGTCACTTCTAAAATAAATTCCGTTATTCGCCGCCGTACACCTGTATTTTTTGCATGATATTCTCTCTCTGGTAAGTTTAAAAATTAAAAGATTTCATGTATGGAAGCAATTTGTTTCAAAGGCTTGTATAACGCTTAGCAACTATTATGAATTCTTCGAATAAAAACATAGTAGTGAAAAAACAACAAACAAAAACGGAAAAAATACACGCAAAAAATATTATCCCAACCAAGGTTCGAACGTAGGACGTTCTGAATACCATTACCACTCTTCAATCACACAGCTACCAGGATTCTACTTTTTAATTGCTTCTCTTTACGTTAATAGCAAACACTTCACAGTTTCTTCGTGTGAGATGAAGTGAAACGAGGTAGGTAAATGAATAAACAAACAAATTCAGTTTTATTGACAAAAAATATCATTTATCTATAAGCCTTAATCTGCAATTAAGAAAAATGGCCCACAACATCCAATTGTTCCGAGCGTGGTGAGTGAGCGGTTAACGCTCTGGCCTCGCATCCGGGAGGACGCTGCACAGTGTGATATTTTCTAAATCTAGAGGGACAAAAGTCAGATAATAGTTTACGCAGGCAAAATAGTTATTTATATTCAAAGTAGATAAACCATATTACTCCGAACAAAGGTTTATTTTCCACGAATTCACTACCAACAATAGAAAAAATAGTTTGAACAATGGGTTTCCTGTGATCCACCGATCAAGCGCTCCAGTCGGCTGCGCCATTTGACTGAGCTTGGTCAATGATTACGCTGTGTTTCTGCGTGTTAATAGTGACTTCTGTGTATCTGTTACTATTGGCGATCCTCAAGGTAAGTTTACGCATGCTTTTTCAGTGATACATTAGCATCATTAAAACAGAGCAGATTGTTTTTTATTGTAAAAAAAAACTACTGAGGCAATTTCATGTTGAATTTTAGTTCATTATACCACATTATATCGGTCTCTTTATATTTATTTGAAAGAGCTGCTTATTAGCTACAAGAAATACCTTCATTTGTTTGCGCATATTTGCGACACTCATACAACTTTTCTTTATTTTCACTGCACAAATTTCGCGAACAGAATTTTTCGACGTATGGTTTGCTAACGCAAAAAAATCAATCTCTAACTTTCAGTTTAAATATAAATGAGTCTCAAATTGACGCTGTTACATTTTTAAGCTCAGCAGAATAAAAGTCAGGGGTTTTCTCTATAGCCATCGCCACAAATAAGGCGTCTATTTTCGATATTTTTCAGCTGTAGGCATTTACAAATTGTTCTCGATTTTGTATTCAAAATGAAATTTCATTAATAACAAGAAATGACCAGCAACAAACAATAAAAATAGTTGAAAACTTGGATAACAGGAAACGCTCCTTTCCCAGCCACAGCGTTTACAGACGGGTAACGTCACTCAAGCATAGAGCTGTTGATAAAATATCGATATATCGATATTTTTTTAAAAAAATATCGATATTTATGAGTGATATTTTTTAGGACGATATATCGATATTGAAATCTGGATATCGGAGTCCGATATTTTTAAAAAATAAGTGGTTATTTTTTTTCCTCGTAGAATATTCCAAGTTATTATTGGAGGGAAAACGATTACCTGTGTTGCACATGCAATACATTTTCATAGATAGAATTTTAAGAAACAATGAATGATACGAGCACATGGAGAAGCAGGGCCGCCGTAAGCGGGCGTGGAAGACAGTATATTATGTAGCGGGCGACCTTTTTTTTTTTAGCTCAACAGCTGCTTCGGGCGGTCGGCCGCGACACTCGGGATGGCAACAATGGGCGCGGCAATCTCACAGTTTTTTTACCCGTTTCGGAAATTTCCTAGATCCACCACTGGCTGTAATTTAGGGCTGTTGATATTATAAAAACAACTAGCGGCGGGCTTGTGGAGAAGTAAAAAACGAAGGTAAAATAACTCATTCAATATTCATTAAAATTCTTGTCTGGACATTTGGAAATTTTTTAAAAATTTGTCTTCAATCAATGCAAAAGTATTAGCATTAAGAAACTAATCGTAATGTACCAGGTATGGGTAGGGTTGCCAGATAACCGGAAAAACCGGGAATGTCCCGGAATTTTGTGTCTGATCTCGTGTTCAGGAATTATGCGTTACTGTTCCGGAATTTCCGTATACTAGTTGTTTTCTCAAACTCAGTTCACCACGGTGGTCATGAGGCCAAGCCAAGTATCCCATGCTTGCAGCGGGAGGATGGAATGTCCCTTAAATCAGAGGAAACTGACAGGAAAATACTCTTTGAAATTCTAGATGCAGTTAATGTGTTTTTCAGGTCCTTCCAAAAGACTTTCCAAACGATAAAATCTGGGCCAATTTCCTTAGAACAAGCGTTTTTAAAGATTTTCAATATTTTAAAAAAATAGTTGGTTTTGTTTTGTCAATTCCAACAAGCAATGACTTTTACGAGACAAGTTTTAGCCCGTTGAATAATTTATGAAATAAAAGCAAAACAGTACGTTCATGGATTCGATCAAGGCTGAACTACAAACTCAATTAATTTTGAAGACTCTTGCTGAGAAATTTTATCAGTTTTGCAATGCAGTGACGGAGAAATATTAATGAAAATGGCAAAATCTAGTAATAAATATTTTAAAAGTAGATGATTAAGATCTATTTTGATTGATGTTGATATTGATTTAGCAAAAGATAGATGCTAATTTTTTTTTATTTGTTGATAAAACCTGATGTTGATGTTCTGCCTAATTTTAATTAATGAGCCTAACAGAAGTATTCAGTTTTGGTTTAATATTTTTGAGATTTTTATTGATAATACCCGATGTTGGTTTTGAACCAAAGTAAAAAATTCCTAACGAGGTGGTCAATTTTTGTTTTAAGTTTAGTATTTTTCCTTTTGATTCATAATACCGGATGTTTAATTAATGAAGTTAAAAGTGGTGCTATATATACGTTACATAGCATATTTACCTAAAATAGAATATTTTATTAATTTGCATTTTTGTTCACTCTTTAAACATACCGCTAAAATACTTTTTAGACCCAGAATTTTCCCGGAAATTATAAGCCTGTATCTGGCACATCCACATTTAAATATTTCGCGCGAATTGGATACGCTTCTTGTTCAATACCAACAGAAGAATTGAGCTCCAAATTGTCACAGCCAGTTTTGTTATATCACTTACGAATTTATTAAGATAAAAATTGAAAAAAAGAATCTACCACTTTTGGATTGCCTTTACAAAGCGTTATGCTAAAAACTTATTATTATAGATTGGTGCCTTTAAAAAACAATTTGTTAACGCCAAGGGAACTGCCTTGACAGTAGCGGCTCTAGGATTTTTCCAAGCCGGGGAAAAACTGAGATTGCCGCCTCTTCAAACATTGTTGCCAGCCAGACCCTGAGAATCGCCTCCTTGATTGTTGGCCAAACGCATTGTTGGACACGATTTTATCGAACAGAGCAAGTACCCCGGTTTGCCCCCACCCCTCGCCCTAAATCCTGCATTCCACCTAGAATCTCAGCTTTAAAAAATTGTATTATGGTAAAGCGTTACCCATTTGCAAAGCAATATCAAAGAAGGGGAAATTTTCAATTAATGTATGGAGTTCTCCATTCATAGTAGAAGAAAAAACGGGAAAAACATGAGTTCATGCTCTTGAAACTTATGTCCAATGAAGTTTCTGGCATGCGTTTTGGTGCAAAATTTTACTTCATTCACCACCTTATTTTGGAATTTTTTGGGATCTGAAACTCTTTTAAATAACTATGACGTTCTTTCATCATAATTCTATGCAACATCCAGTTGTCCTAGAAAATGGTAATTTGGTTCACATACTTGTTTTCATCCCCATAGTATAAGAAAAGATCCTGTGTTTTTTCAATGCCAATCAAAAAGCTGAAACGTCTTAGAGAATATTTGTAGGTTAATTGCTTTCTTCTTGATGAGGCTAAATGCCTTGAATTTCAGTTTTGCACAAAGATCAGGAGCATAAATTAATTTCACTTTGTTACTACATTTAATTTGGAAGTTATTGGTAGTCCTACACCGATGGTAACAATGCAGACACGCCGTCGCTCGCACAGAACGAATCGGACTCGAGCCCGTTGGTTTACATGAGCGTGCGTTGTCGAGGAAAGTATTTTGACATGAAAATTGGATGTAGCAGGAATATTGATAAATTCGGATACCCAATCTTTGCTAAGGTGCAAACATTTGGTCCAAAAAAGTAAGAAGACTCAGAATAAGCTATCAACCTACAAAAAGAAATTAAATTCCACATAAAACAATACTTTAAAAAAAAATGAATTGGTCATTATGCAAACTCTGATAATAGAACATCAACATAAATGAATGCCTCTACAATGTTGCATTATTGAGCTTTTAAACTCACAAAAGCCAAGATTTCCCTCGATGCTCTTTCTTGATTCACAAGTCTTCGAGTAAATCATAAACATTCTGCCTTTACCTTTAATAAAGTAGTAGTGTAATGGCTAAATCACAATTTTTTTAAAAAAGATTTATCTGTAACGTCATGAAAAACTATTTTTTTCTTTCAGAAAATCAAAACTTGATTCAGAAAAATATCTCACAACTCTTCATCATCAAATAGCCACAAGACTTCGCCCTTTTTTCAAATGATTTGTTTTTGGAACATTGTTTTTATATAATAGGGTCGATATATCGATACTTTTTCTTCGATATATCGAATCCGATATAAATATTTTTTTAAATATCGATATATCGAAAATCCGATATTTTTTAAAATATCAACAGCCCTAGTATGATCAATATGTAAAACTAGAAATATCACGGGTATAGATAGCTGTGTTTATATTCATATCAAATAATACAATCACTTTCTCTATTAGTTATCTACTCGTGTGGAGACATGATTTTAGTACACCATGTAAAACTTTAAGATCGTAAGAACAACCAGCAGTGCCAGATTATCGAGTCAGTTGCATTTCAGATAATAATAACAAGAACTGGTTTGTTTCATTTTTAATATGCTGCAACGTTGCATTTGTCCATATTGTCAGCTGATTCATCATGGAATGTGCGTGTTTGCTGTGGTAGTGTGTATTAAGATGTAAAGACAAATAAAGCAAAAGGTTTCGAGGCACTAAATGTGTCAAACATCATACAGGAGGCACGTTTCGATGTTTCAAGTGTTCATAGAGCAATGCAGTACATGTATTGCTCATTACAATTCAGAGAATGTTTGTGATGCACTCTGTGAGTACTTCAAGTATTGTGAATTGGTTGTGAGAATGGCGTCAAACAATGTTAAATCAGCCTACTGCCCTTTTTGAATTCAGTATTCATGATGTTTGCCGCGAGCATATTAGGTGAATCACGAGATGTTCGCGTATGTTTCAATCTGTTTTGTATGATCAGTTGAAGTGTGTTATCACATTACTGTACACCACATATGAATGTCATTCTGAAGAATTTGTTTTGTTACGTCTGATTGTTTTTACATTAATAGTTTGCGACTACAAGTCACAGATTTGGAAATCTTTACATTTCAATTCAGAAAAGTGATTTTCTCCATATTATTAGATAAAATATCGATGTTTCTGTGGTCGCTGCTATTGAGAAAGAATTAATAACTGCAATTCCATTTGCTTTGTGAGTGCTGTACCTTGAGTTCTGTCTTATTGTTTTGTCTGTATTTATTTATGGTTATCTGAAAGTATTCTGTTGCAAAACTACTCAGATCTCCAGGCTGTAGTTATCTTATTAGAAAAATCTTGCCTTTCTCATTTGTTATGAAGTTTAGATTTATGTTGATCAAAAGATTTGAACAGAAAGATAAATACTTGTGTAAAATCAAGAAAAGTGGGAAAATAAAACTAGAATGTTACACTTCACTATATAAGTGACAGTCAATATTTACACATAAGTTAGTATTCTTATTTCACTTGCAGTAAATGCCACATAACATTTTATACCTGTGTTGTGTTAGAGAGGGGTATGTTTCTCTGTGAGAAATACTTAATAAAATACTAAATTCTTCATTGCTCCAACTGCTTCGTTCTTTCTGATACTGGAAGCAGATAATGTGATTCTGTGTAGTTCGTGTTTAACAAATGATGAAGTTTGGCCATGCCTTGAAGTATCAGGTTTTATAGCAAAGTTAGAGTTCAATATTAATTCCATTATATTGGTACTAGAATGGATATGTTGCTGTCTGTTTGAGATTCTAATTTTTTTTTTTACTTCCTTGAGAAGAGTTTTTTGTGCAGTTCCCACTACTCATCTGATAGTAGTGTTAAGATGCCTGGTAAGCCATTCCATTGAGTCGGCATTATTTTCCTCCTGTACTTCAAATATGTTCGGCAGTTTTGTATGAGTTGAGCTAGGCAGTGGTTAATTGGTACCTTGCCAATACAGATACGCTGAATCTAAAAAAAATCTCATTTCTCTGCCTGCTTTCCTATATTTCCTATTGCATACTTTTAATCTTATTGATTTCCAAGCTTTTCATCTAACAACTAAA
The DNA here is from genome assembly GCA_031002005.1 of Vandiemenella viatica. Taxonomy (NCBI): domain Eukaryota; kingdom Metazoa; phylum Arthropoda; class Insecta; order Orthoptera; family Morabidae; genus Vandiemenella; species Vandiemenella viatica. The sequence goes on along the minus strand of CM061919.1, from coordinate 97,170,187 downwards.
TCTAAACTAGCTCTCTTTTTATATTATTGGTTCCTTGTGATATAGGAATCACATTGTACCTTTCTACCAAACTAGATTCCTTTTTAATGAACAAGTTCAGTCCATTACTTCAATTTTGTTTCTTAGGACGTGGACAGAATATCTCGGAAACTGCTAATTTCTATTCTGGATCAAAGTATAGATTTAGTGATTGTCAAACACACTTAAAATAATATGATATCATAGATGTAACTCCAAAAAGAGTAATCAAATATCAATAAAAAGTTATATTTTTGAAGCTATATGTTAAGACAGACCTATAATAAGAATATCTATTTACAATATGATGCTATTAAAAGGGAAGACAAGACTAAGTTACGTTTCTATACTTTTTAAACAACTATTAACTTGCATGAAGAAAGTCACCAGCTTTTGTATATTTTGACACAAAAATACTATTAGTATTAATACAGAATATGCTATAATCGCAGTAAAGACTAAATATATGCACTGAAGTTTTATTTGTCATGACATTGGGTTATACTGCATTCCAGAAAACTTTGCAGAATGTTCTAACAATGGATAGAAGACAAATAGAGATTCTTTTAATAAAATATTCTTTAGAGAAGTGCACAATGATCTAAAAGAGTTCTTACATATTAAATTAATAATTGCTCTCTCTATCAATGAAAAACATCATAACAGTCTCTCAGAATATTAGGTAAGATAAGTAGAGGGTGCAGCTTACAGTACAAAAACTAATTTTTTTTTCATTGACAGGTTATAGGTAATATTTATTTCAAATATGTTAAAACCCATTATTAACATTGAACAAACTTCTATTCAAGATTAAATTAACATAGAAAAATTAACACTATCAAAATGTTTCAGGAATAATAACAATACAAAATAGAAATATATGTTATAAAATAGAAATAAAATCGAAATAAATTAAACATTAAATGTTAGACACATAGCTCATACATAACTAGTGCAAATTGAGAAAAAAACTGATACGGTAATAAACATTCAAACTGTTATAACTGACACAGTTTTTCTATTTCGAAATTTCTCTGGTCCCAAGAATGTACAACTGAACAAAAAATACCTCCAAAACTCATAATAGACAGGTTTACATCTAATAATATCACTTACAACAATAAACAAATCTAGAAAATAAAACAAAATAAATCAGTTATTACTAAACAACAGTACTTTATGATTCTGTTAATATCATAAGCACATCTGGACACTTTTAACTCAATGATTATATCCATTTATACATAGCCTAAAGGGAAATAGTAAACACAAACTATTTAAAAACAAAAATAAACCAGATCTGTAATTCCTATACTGATAATTGAATCCATTTTTAGCTGTAAATAAGGAAGAGGAGTATATAATACATGAAAATTCTCAAATTCCATTATTTGTTTTAGCCACTGAAATTATGTTGCAGTCACCACAGGTACATGCATATTTGACAAAATGATTTTATTACTCTTCAAAATACTTTATCGAATTTCATAGTTAAATGTTTTTATAACTGTATCAAAAGTTTGATCACAATTTTGAAGGAAATCGTGATTAATATAAAAAAGTAAAAGATTTACAATATTTTTTAAAAAAAGGCATGTACCTATGTGATACCCCATTTGCTGTTAAAGATCCCTACACATAACAGGTTTGAAACCAACTCTACTACAAAATTGTAACATTCCCTAAAGAATTCAATTTTTTTAAGATTCACTAAACCTGTACATAACTTTACCAACAACACACAACAAAATGAATATTTTTATCAGAAACACATTTAACAGACACTACACTAAATTGGACACTGTGTGAAATTTATCCTATTTCATCTTAGAGATTTCAAGACTTTGTAAAAGATATTCTACAAACTGACAGTAAAATAATTATTCCACTTAAATAAATTAAATGATATTTTCATAAGAAAATGAGAATTCATGCTAATGATTCTGTTGGTTACATCTACGACTTACAGAGAGTTTGAATGCTTTACTACATGTATCACAACACAACTAGTGTAGAACTGAATGGTTAGATTGATGACTTTTAAAATCATTAGACCATTTAAATTATATTTCACAAACTCACACGATAAAACTAGTGTTTACTAAAATGAATCCGCTTATGACTTTTTAGATGCCCAGACATTGTAAATACTTTCCCACAAATGTCACAAGAAAATGGGCGTTCGCTCATATGAGTCCGCTGATGAATTTTAAGACTCCCAGACCTGGTAAATGCTTTCCCACAAATGTGACAAGGAAATGGGCGTTCACCTAAATGAATCCGCTGGTGACTTTTAAGACTCCCAGACCGTGTAAATGATTTCCCACAAATGTCACAAGAAAAGGGGCGTTCACCTAAATGAATCCGCCGATGAATTTTAAGATCCCAAGACTCTTTAAATGATTTAATACAAATGTCACAAGGAAATGGGCGTTCAGTTAAATGAATCATCTGATGACTTTTGAGATGCCCAGATATTGTAAATGATTTCCCACAAACATCACAAGAAAAGGGACGTTTACCTAAATGAATTTTCTGGTGAATTTTAAGACTCCCAATCCATGTAAATGATTTCCCACAAATATCACAAGAAAATGGGCGTTCGCCTGTATGAATCCTCTGATGACTTTTGAGATGTCCAGCCCCTGTAAATGATTTCCCACAAACATGACAAGGAAAGGGGCGTTCACCTAAATGAATCCGCTGGTGAATTTTAAGACTCCCAGACTGTGTAAATGATTTCCCACAAATATCACAAGAAAATGGGCGTTCGCCTGTATGAATCCTCTGATGACTTTTGAGATATCCAGCCACTGTAAATGATTTCCCACAAACATGACAAGGAAAGGGGCGTTCACCTAAATGAATCTGCTGGTGAATTTTAAGACTCCCAGACTGAGTAAATGATTTCCCACAAATATCACAAGAAACTGGGTGTTCGCCTGTATGAATCCTCTGATGAATTTTGAGATGTCCAGCCACTGTAAATGATTTCCCACAAACATGACAAGGAAAGGGGCGTTCACCTAAATGAATCCGCTGGTGAATTTTAAGACTCCCAGACCGTGTAAATGATTTCCCACAAATGTCACAAGAAAATGGGTGTTCACGTGGATGAATCACTTCATGACTTTCGAGATGCCCAGACATTGTAAATGATTTCCCACGAACGTCATATGAAAACTGGCGTTTACCCAAATTAATTTGCTGATCATTTCTATGATTTGATGGCACTGAAAAAGATTTCCCATAAGTGTCACAAGAAAATGGGCATTCACCCGTATTAATCCCCTGGTGACTCTTGAGATGTTCAGACTGTGTAAATGTCTCACAATTATAACAAGAAAATGGGCGTTCACCTAAATTAATTTGCTGGTCTCTCTTAGGACCTGAAGACCATGGAAATAATTTTCCACAAATTTCACAAGAATATGGTCGTTGAACCAAATGTGCCCTGCGATGATTTTCAAGGTCCCCAGCTATTGTGGATGAAATTTTATTCTTTTCACTAGAAATTGTGGCACAGACTTTCTCACTAGTTTTAAGACTGGAGGACCATGTGCTTGTAAAGCTATTATTATGACTATTTGCAGCGATTGGTTGCCCCTCTGCTCTGTTGGTTTGAAATTCAGCAACAGGAAGTGGCTGCTCATAAGCATAACTGCTATATCTGCAGTCACATAAATTCCTAGAAACAATTAAGGTGTCATATTATTATGTGGTAACAACATATCATGATTATTCACAATTTTATGGTATGGTCACAGTTTTTCTAGTAGTAAATTCTTGAAGTATGTTCTTCATTGGTATATGTAGTAGTACAATGATAAGCTGTAGAAAGCCAATATTGGAAGTAATGAACTATGCTACTCTTTAAAATAAATAGCTTATAATTTAAAAATAATGTTTACAGGAAATACATCAACAATTTCTAAATTACAAACTAAAATATTGTTTTATCAATGATTTAATTACAAACTTATAAACTTAAGACACTGACTATTAAAATACTGCATATTTAGAAAACATTAGCCATATAAATTAAATTAATATTACCGAATATATTTCTTGATCCCTATGGAAACATAAGATCAATAAGTTAATACCTTAACTGCTTAAGAACCACATTGCAACTATCTATAGTGTAATATGTGTCGTTAAAGAGAGGAGATTATTTTAATGTCAATTTTTTTTAAAAAAATGGTTCTAGTGGACAGCCATGATCAGTAACTAGATTTACACTGAAAGTCACTTCAAATTAATTTGATAGAAGTACTTAGAAATAACACTAACTATAAAGCTCAATCATTTTGTGTCTAGATTTATTTCATAAATGACTTGATCAAATTTCTTCAAATAATTTATTGGATACCCATAGGCACTTTGCAAAGTCAGGCAATGTACTTATCTATTCTAAGTTGATTGGAATGTTTAGCTCTTGACACAGAAGAAAGTTGTACCGGAATCACAAGTAAAGATGGAGACTGCTTCAATAAATAAACATATTGACAGGTGTTATGGAGATGTATACTGTTTTCTACACTCTTGAGTCCTGAAGTCATTTTTCAGAATACCTAGCAAGAAGTTGATGAACAAAACAAGTGGCAAATGGATAAGCAACATCCGCTATGCAGTTAATACTGAGATCTTAAACTTCATCTTAACTCCTCAGGGTCTTCCAGAAAGAAATAATATAGCAAAAAATATGAACTTCAAATCAATCTTGAAAAACAACATGGTAATCAGCTTGATGATAACAGAAATAAAATAGTTATCAAAACAAATAACTTGGATGCTGGTTGAACAAAATAGAGGTCATACAAAAGAAGTGATGATAATTTATCTAAGGCAAGAATCATCTGATGAGACTTCTAGTTGGCACTCATTAGAGAATTGTGATAAGTTATGTGCTGTCGGCAGCACTGCAGGAATCAAAACCTGGACACTGATATCTTAATGTATTACCAGAGAAGGATTTTCAGTAGAATATTAAAAGTGGAGTGAACGAGTCATGATCCTCAGAACACGAAGGACAGCAATGAATTATGCTCACACATTTCGAAATGGTAAATAATGATTTATGCAGACATTTCAACCACAAATTGACTTCATGGGAATTGGCAGCGAAAGACAGTTATTATTTTTGTAAAAATGCATTACTTATAGAAATCGTCGTAATTACAATGCATTATGTATAACTTTCCAATAAATTGATTTTATCCGTGAAGTGCAATTCTGATTGGCCTGAAAAATATTCATTTGTGTCTGCTATCCCTTGATTTCATCTATAAAGTGTGCTTATGAATATGTGACAGAGAAAGAAAAGGCAAGTATATAGAACAGATATTCTTAAAATTTGTAATTTACATCTCAAAGTTTTCTAAACGCCAAAGCAGGTGTATTTTCCTGATTCACCACAAATTTTTTCGTTTATAAAGCAAGTATTAATTCAAAATGCTTTTAAGCAATAGGTGCTTAATATTCAGCAGTTATACTTTAGGCCTTTTCAAGATAATTAATTCTTGATAATATCCTTTACATTAGATAAATATCGTCCATTGCCATTCAGATAGATGCAATCGATTTCTCATTTTTTGTAGCTGATCTACTTGTTTCCACTCATTACACCCATTAGTGCACCCATAGACAACATCAAGGAAGACAACAACTATATGGTTCTAAAGAGAAAGGCAGAAAATAGAAGAACATGGAGAGCGGCCAAGTGAAAACCTGCCCGATGGCATGAAAACTGATGATGATGATGATGAGTGCTATCTTTCTCGCAAGTAGTGGTGGTCTCTCATCTCTAGAGTAGTAACAAACTGCAGCATAAAACTGATGGGGACCATGTTAAAATGGTCCAAACATTAATGAAAAACTGGTTTTCAAATTTGAATTTGATCAGCATATAAAAATTTTGACATCTATTACTGCATCAAACTTTCTTTTGTTTTATACTTGGCGAAAATATCCTTAATCGGCGATCATCTGATACCATATTGTTGCACATTCTTGATGTTTTTTAACGGTTATCAACATAAACCTGACAAAAACTGAAGGCTGAGCATTTCATCCAACATAACAAATATGCTAAGCGGAAGCTGTATGTGATTAAAAACGGATTGACTTTATAATAAATCAATAGTCAAAAATACCTAGGCTTGGCTCTTTAAAGAGCACTCCTAAATACCACTGCCACAGCATCAAGGTGAAAAGTAACTGCAACAAACAATATTACTTAAGCAAGCTGACAGGAACAGGGTGAGGCACTAATCTCAGTGACAACTGCGCTTCTGCTTTAGAACTACACTACAGAGCATGCATTTCCAGAGTGGCATCAACCAGGTCACACTAAGACAGCTAATGTTGAATCGCCAGATACCTGAAGCAGTCATCTGTGAGAATGGTGGGAATATTGTCTGGAACTGACCCTGGAGATATGAAACAGGAAGAAGCCATTAACTCCACTAGGATCAGAGTGAAATCTTCTTAAGCCACTGCAAGGAGCACCAAGCAGTACCAGAGTGTGACAAAGTGCTTACTGGATCAAGTCAACAGATAGTCTGCCATCTGAGCAATAATGTCTCATACAGAAATCACTGAACAGACCCCGGGATGCCATTAACCGTTACAGAGACTGTTGATATATGTGAATACTATTTATTCTTACAGATTGAATGCTCATCGATGATGAGGTCATTAAGGCTGGAAAGGAGAGGGGGACATGAATGGAATCCAACCATGCCCTTTGCAAAGGAGTCCTCTTGGCATTTATATGGAATGATTTTGAAAAACATGGAAAACAGGAATCTGCATCGGTGTCAGGGATTCTAACATGCATATTCTCAAAAAGGGGTACTAGGAAGGTCACACCATGTGTTACTGTGGTGCAACTCAAACCACGATATAATTAGTGTTATGTTAACAACCTGCAGTATGCTTATTTCAATCAGTTCCTCTAAAGTCAGTGACAAAGCCATCACACTGGTGGTGAAAAAAACACTGTTTATTTGAAGCTGCTATTAACACTAAAAGAAAATGACAAAAGTCACATTATAAGGAAAGCCTTCACTGTGACAAGCCCAGAACTACCAATACTATCATCACAGTATAAAAGCTGCAAATTTTTCAATGAAAGTGATATATTCCAATCCTCCTTTTAGAGATTGCCCACCAACAGGATTCTGCCATAAGTCAGCTAGTTAACTAGAACTGGTATATCAAAAAGTCAACACTGCCACTGCAAAATGAAAGTAAAAGCTGAAATGAAAAAGATATTTTCAACTGTTCTAGATTTACTTCCAACCATTCTAACACAGCTTTAAAACACATACTACCTTAAAGACATGGAAACCCAGTTTACCCTACTAATAATTTAGAATATGTACTGCCAGCAGTGAAACAAGTATTTAATTCTTATGTTACATATTTCCTCCAGTATCTGTTTAACAAAATCTTATCTGAAAGTGAATTAACATTTTACTAGTTTATAATATATATATATATATATATATATATATATATATATATATATAGTATGTGATAAATTAGCACCTAAGTAAAACTTAGCAATAGTTTGTTATTTTATATATACTGCCATGGCTTATGTTGTTTCAACACTGTAACTAGATAAAATAAATATAGTAGATCAAGGATTTATTTCTGATTGCAAGAGAATCTATAAATTAAAAGCAAACAAAATCACTGAGAACAGAATATGATTAATATAGATGCCATGTGACAATTATTAACAAGAGTTTATGCCTTTGCAGCAACATTCCCTATACACATACTTATATGTTAATGTATTTCCAATTTAATTTATTTTAGAGAATCATATAAATTCTTTTGCATATCCTACAAAAGTTATTCAAATATGTAACTATGTCAACTACAAAATAAAAACCCTGCTACCAGCTTATGGATGAAATAAATTATAAATATAAGGTCATAGTTGTACATTCATTTCCATACAATATCACTCATTCTTGATCCATTACTCATCAGGTCATTAGTGATACTATATGGCTTAATCTAACGCACCAACCTCTTTAGCAGCAACCTACCTGCCTCCCAGCACCCTGCCACCACTTAACTAAATAACAATTACGTGGCTCCCATATTATGTCACCATTCACTAGCAGGAACCCAATGTAAAGGTCGCTTTTTGAATAATAGGGAATCAGTTAATAAAAGAATTAAGTGAGTCACATCTCACTTAAACGAGACATGGTGCTGGACGAGCACACAGTTAAACATGACTCATGTGTAGCTCTTGCTAGAACGTTTGGGGGGAATGCCATGTTCAGCACCTTAGTCGGGTTACCGACCGCTCAACTGGGTAAACCTGTGGCCGCCGCACAGCAGATGGCGAGTGACCGCTGGTGGCCGCCCTGCACACACGACAGGTTCACGTGACAAACCCCTATATTAAGACTGGTAAATCATGCCTAGGCCTCAGCTGTTGGAACCGCGCAGAATCTGTACCAGACGCCGGAAGCCCAGGACGCGACTTCAACACTCCACGCCCACTAGCCAGCCAGCCCTCAGCTTCCAGCCAAGATCTTCAGCGCGACCACTTGTAAGTAATTGTTCAGTCTAGTCGTGGACTCTTGCCAGAGGCGCCAACCTCAATGTAGCTAGTAACTGGAATAAACCAAGGTGGCAGCTCAACGTGCCTCATCATTTAAGATAGAACCAGCCCTTCAGTTGGTACTTGGCGTCAGAGCAATTAGTTAAACACTCTTAAGTTAACCAGCATAATGGCAGCCAAGAGAACGAGCGGAGATCCTGGACGACGAGAATTCTTGGCAAGTAAGTAACTTAAAATAATAACTCCGGCCTCCACTCTGTCAATCCTGCGGACGAATCAGTCAGGCCTAGCCACTCGGCTGATTAACCCACACTGCCTAAAGTGGGACGTCACACTGAACAAGAAATTAACTGATTTCCAAGAATTGCCAACAATTCTTTATTGAAAAGAAATAGAAATAACATGTTCAATTTTTAAAACAAAAAATTCACTGTTGCATAAAGAAATAGGCAGTAATAAAAAATGATTTATTTTTTTGTAATAAATTTTAAAAGATCTACCAAAAATCTCAATTGCTTCCAATGAATTGATAGTTGTGAAAACAAGTTAGCCAATTCTGATATATAAAGCTTTCTAGAAACTACAAAATAATGAAGCTAGCTTTATATTAGTATAGATCATTTAATAATTACAACCCCAACCTGATCGGACAACTTCACAAATGTTAGCTTCAGGATATACATCAACTTCTGATCTGATTAAACTGCTGATAACAAAGAAGACATTAACTCAGTGTTAGTGAAAAAATTTGGATTACAAGAAAATAAGTAAAATGAAATATGAATATAAATGTAGCAGCAGTAATATAAAAGAAAATATGGCATCATCTTACCTTCTTTGTGCAGTCCTGCTGGAGTTTTCATGAAACTGGAGTTTCCTCAAATCTTTGTATACTTTAGAGCAATATGTACAAACATACAAGGGACTTAAAACAGCTGAGGTGTGGGTGAACACATGTTTTGTTAGGGAGCACCAAGATGAAAAAGTGTCTGAACAGAATGCACAAGCAAGTTCAATTAATGATGACTGTTTAAATATAATGTTATTGCTCGCTCGAAAATTGTGAAGATACAACTTTGATAGATTTGAGAAAACAAGTCCACAGTATTGACAAATATATAATGGCGAATTTACACATAGGTCATGACTGAAGACATGGCTTGTCAGCAAGTCGCTTGCAGTGAAATACTGAAGACATGTGACACATGTGTACTGTGATGATCTGACTACTGACATGATGCTTTCACTAGCTACTCACAGCAACACCACCAAAAGAGTACTTGTAACTACTCCACAAAACTAACAATATGCTGGCGCCAGCAAAAAAAAAAAGTTTGCTTTCCTGCAGCTTAACTTTTTGTCTGTAAAGAAAAAGAGGGAAAAAAATCAGTTCCTTAATTATAAACCACACAAAGACAATTACATGGAGACACAATAACACAGGATGTATATTACATGAAAAATGTTAAAAGCACTTAAATTCTAGGATAAGTATAGAAATTAAGAGACTTATTTTTTTCACAACAATCTATGCATAAGAGCAATATTATGTGTCTGGTTTATGAGAACAACTGCCAGTTATTATTGAGTGTTGGTTAGTGACTGCTGCATAAAGGAGTCGACAGTGACTGGTCACCGAACATTGGGGAGGGTGGTGGTGTCGACGAACTAGTCCGTTTTCATGTGCATTTCCAACATGCTACGGCCAATATCCAACCAGGCTGGAATTTGTTTAGTTCAGCAGGATAAAAGACCTTAATCCATTATAAAATACAGCGATTCCTTTTATGAAGAGAGTAGTTCAGAATAGATGTATAGTGTGATTCATTACAATAAATAAATGAGGCAACAATTGACTTTATAAGGGAGTAGCTAGCCACAATTTAGTCATTGCAGTAATAGCTAGGTAGTAAATATGATTACCAGTATGGAATGAGAAAGAAAGTGTGGGAGACAGTGAAATTTGACGATTTTTTAGTGGATTTGTATTGACTGACTTAAGTACAAGGGGCCTAGCTCAACTGGTACATCAGGAGACAAAGAAATTAAAATACAGATGGAGAATACTGCTCACCCACTGGATTGGCTCACAATGCATCAGTATCAGATATACAGAAAAGGCTCCTCAAAAAATAAATCAGTAATTCAAACATTCATCATCGCCTTTACTGAAGTAAATATAGAGCTCTACCTCTGCTGTTTAAACAACTCAATAACTATCGCAAGATAAAATACAATAATACGGGAGTACAATGAATCATAATATACTTTTTTCCATATTGGTAAGAACGTGACGTTTTGAGCTGGCACTTGCTGGGGGGGGGGGGGGGGGAATAAAATGCTAACTGATGTGTAAACACTGACTATGGTACACTTTCCTTGATGTTACACAAGTATTCATTAATCTATTCCATTCTGAAAACCAATATATGACTTCATATACATGCAAATCTACTTAAGTAAATGAGGACACCAATATATTCAAGAAAATAAATACAGACAACTATAAACTGTTGGCTTCAGTAGTTTTTCAAAGACTGCTATCGGACAATCGTAAATAAATACACCCAAACAACAAGATACAAATCAAAGCAACTGGCATCCTTGTAACACCAACCACAACTCAATGTAATAAATACTAGGACTGGTAATTGCAAGAAAGACTTGGTTTACTGAGTGCAAACATATTCACATCCATACATCATACTGCAAACCAATATTTTAAAAATAACTAAATAATACTAATTTAACATACCACAGTAAAATGCTTCAAAATAATGTTCATACACACTGTCCATATACATAGATCATACGTTTCAGTTGATGAAACAAGACATAATTAAACATTATTTTAACTAAAGTTACAAATGATTTAACATTGTACAATGCTTACCTCATTAGAAATCCACACTTTTAAGAGGTAACATCAACATACTATTAATCTCAGAATTGTAATGCGTAATACATGTACTACAAGCCTCTATAAACACTAGAAACACCGAAACACATCTCCTGGTTAGTGTTTGTCTCATTTATTGCCTCCACATCACTTCATGTACTCGACTTTACGTCACAAACCATAGAAAACACACAATCTTCCACCATGAATCAGCTGATATGAAACTTGACGAATTCAAAGATACTGAACGATGAAATGAAAACGTTCCACTCTTTGTTAACTTAAATTAGATCACAAAGAAATAGGGGGGTTACTGGAGATCGCGATTCCGTCAGGAGTTGTCATCATAATACTGCAGTGGTCAAACGCAAGTCTCCACTATAAATTATTCCCTAAGTACATTTAACCGTTTCATACTGGTCCAGGCTGTTTTACAACATAATTTGTGCTTGAAAATAATGGTCCAGGCTGTATTACAACGGAATTACTGCTCGATAATAATACGTCTTGCGACTGACTACATCAGTATTCCAACGATATTACTATATGTTGTTGTAGCGGAATCGCGATCTCCAGTAGACCCCGAAATTTATTTATTTATCAATCTTTTTTCATGGATCCCTGCTGAGGAAAGACCTCTGGGATGTGAAAGACGTAAAACTAATTTGAAAGTTGATGTATAATTGCCATAAAACATGTATGTTATGTTCAAAGGCTCAAAGACCGAAAAAAATTACAACGCACATTTGTTTATTTTTTTTATTTTTTACTTTTTTTTTAAAAAAAGGTCACCACACATGATTTTTATGGCACTTACAAAAAACCGCCAGAACGGGTTATGGCTAACTGAAAAAGATCAAAACACGAAATACCCATTTCGTGCAGGTACACATTGCGACTAAGCCTTTTTTTTATTATTGATATATTTGTCGTGAACACAAAGAGTTAGATACCAATTAGCCACAACGTTTTGTGTCCGTTTTCAAGAAACGACAACGCGTTCTGGTACTTTATCCGTCTGTGAGCGTTACATATATACTGCTATCAAAAAACTGCAAAATCTGTGTTTATAAAACTGTACTTACACTGCATGGGACACGTCTGTTATTTACTAATCTTTTTAGTGTAACTACATTTGCAACTTGTAGAATTTCAGGAAAGGGGGCTTTCGGTGTAATTAATATATATATATATATATATATATATATATATATATATATATATGTTTTCGTTCAGTTGTGCCAGAGGCCTACTCAAGTCGTTCATATGAAATAGTCCCAGTTTAGAAGCGAATAATAAGAAATATGTGTGACTAAGAACTTCTTGTGTCGCTCCGTACTAGAAATTAGGAATTTTTACATTGGCAGCATGGCATATACAACACATTAGTGTCCTTAGTAGTCAACAATTATGTACTGTTTAAGAATTATTCGATGTAGGAAGAATAACTTGTTCTAAAGTTAGTGCAAATACCTCGGCGTTAAAATTCCACAATTAGCTTAATTAAGTAAATGCAGGGAGAGGTTTTCAAAATCCTTCATTTTTGGTTAGTGAAGAGGAAATGTACCATAAAAGTGAGGGAAGTTGGTTACGCAACTTTGGTCGAACGACTGTTCGAATTTAGTGTTTGTTGTGCGGGAACTACACATCGGGTACTAAAGGTGGAAGTTTAAGAGGCTACAAAGGAGGGTGGCCAGATTTGCCTATGAAAACGCGAAAGTAGATCTATAGAGAAATTTAAAGGGACATTACTCAGAGAAATGTATACTGGTTTTAACTTGAAGACAGGATATTTTTTATTATTATTATTAACGGTGCAGAATTATGTAAAGTTCTTACACTTATGGCTCTGTCGTCGCACGCTGTTCCACATCCAGTACAGAGTCGCTTTCTATTTGACTTAGGGCTGTTGACAAATATCGATATATCGATATTTTCTGAAAAAATATCGATATATATGAGTGATATTTTTAGGACGATATATTGATATATCGATATTGAAATCTGGATATCGGAAGTCCGATACTTTTTTAAAAATAAGTTGTTATTTTCCGTTTTCCTCGTAGAATATTCCAAGTTATTATTGGAGGGAAAACGATTACCTGTGTTGCACATGCAATTCCAATTTCATAGATAGAATTTTAAGAAACAATTTATGATCCGAGCACATGGAGAAGCAGGGCCGCCGTAAGCGGGCGTGCAAGGCAGCATATTATGTAGCGGGCGACCCTTTTTTTTTTTTTTTTAGCTCAACAGCTGCTTCGGGTGGTCGGCGGCGACACTCGGGATGGTAACAATGGGGGCGGCAATCTCACAGGTTTTTGACCCGGTTCGGAAATTTCCTATATCCACCACTGGCTGTAGTTGGACAGGGGGCGGCATAATCGCTATTGCACGCGGGCGCTCAAACAGCTAGCGGCGGGCCTGTGGAGAAGTAAAAAACGAAGGTAAAATAACTCATTCAATATTCATTAGAATTCTTGTCTGGACATTTTGAAAAGTATTTTAAAATTTGTCTTCAATCAATGCAAAAGTATTAGCATTAAGAAACTAATCGTAATGTACCAGGTATGGGTAGGGTTGCCAGATAGCCGGAAAATCCGGGAATGTCTCGTGTCCAGGAATTATGCGTTACTGCCCGGAATTTACGTATACTAGTCTTTTTTTTTTAAACTCACTTCACCACGGTGGCCATGAGGCCAAGCCAAGTATCCCATGCTCGCAGCGGGAGGATTGAATGTCCCTTAAATCAGAGGAATTGAAAATGACAGGAAAATACTCTTTGAATTTTCTGGGACGCAGTTAACATTAACTCCCTTTATACAGAGTTCACATGTCTGAAACGTGTTTTTCAGGTTCTTCCAAAAGACTTTCCAAACGATAAAATCTGGGCCAATTTCTTTAGAATAAGCATTTTTAATGATTTTGAATATTTAAAAAAGGTTGGTTTTATTTTTTCAATTCCAACAAGCAATGACTTTTACGAGACAGGTTTTAGTGCGTTGAATAATTTATGAAATAAGAGCGAAACAGAACGTTCATGGATTTGATCAAGGCTGAACTGCAAACTCAATCAATTTTGAAAACTCTTGCTGAGAAATTTATCAGTTTTGCAAAGCAGTGACGGAGAAATATTTATGAAAATGGCAAAATCCAATAATAAATATTTTAAAAGTAGTTGATTAAGATCTATTTTGATTGATGTTAATTTTGATTTAGCAAAGGATAGATGCTAATTATTTTATTTGTTGATAAAACCTGATGCTGATTTTCTGCCTAATTTTAATTAATGAGCCTAACAGAAGTGTTCAGTTTTTGTTTAATATTTTTTAGATTTTGATTGATAATACCCGATGTTGATTTTGTACCAAAGTAAAAAATTCCTAACGAGGTGGTTAATTTTTGTTTTAAGTTTAGAATTTTTCCTTTTGATTCATAATACCTGATGTTGACTTTCTACCATAGTTTAATTAATAAACTTAAAAGAGGTGCTACATATACGTTTGATAGCATATTTACCTAAAATAGAATTTTTTAGTAATTTGCATTTGTGTTCATTCTTTAAACATACCGCTAAAATACTTTTTAGACCCAGAAATATCCCGGAAATTATAAGCCTGTATCTGGTACTCCATAGTTAAATATTTCGCGTGGCTGGCAACAATGTTTCAAGAGGCGGCAATCTGAGTTTTTCCCGGGCTTGAAAATATCCTAGAGCCGCTACTGTCAAGGCAGTTCCTTTGGCGTTAACAAATTGTTTTTTAAAGGCACCAATCTATAATAATAAGTTTTTAGCATAGCCCTTTGTAAAGGCAATCCAAAAGTGGTAGATTCTTTTATTCAATTTCTTATCTTAATAAATTCGTAAGTGATATAACAAAACTGGCTGTGACATAATTTTGGAGCTCAAGTCTTCTGTTGGTATGGAACAAGAAGCGTATCCAATTCACGCGAAATATTTAACTATGGAGTACCAGATACAGGCTTATAATTTCCGGGACATTTCTTGGTCTAAAAAGTATTTTAGTGGTATGTTTAAGGAGTGAACAAAAATGCAAATTACTAAAAACTTCTATTTTAGGTAAATATGCTATCAAACGTATATATAGCACCTCTTTTAAGTTTATTAATTAAACTATGGTAGAAAGTCAACATCAGGTATTATGAATCAAAAGGAAAAATTCTAAACTTAAAACAAAAATTAACCACCTCGTTAGGAATTTTTTACTTTGGTTCAAAATCAACATCGGGTATTATCAATCAAAATCTAAAAAATATTAAACAAAAACTGAACACTTCTGTTAGGCTCATTAATTAAAATTAGGCAGAAAATCAGCATCAGGTTTTATCAACAAATAAAATAATTAGCATCTATCCTTTGCTAAATCAAAATTAACATCAATCAAAATAGATCTTAATCAACTACTTTTAAAATATTTATTATTGGATTTTGCCATTTTCATAAATATTTCTCCGTCACTGCTTTGCAAAACTGATAAATTTCTCAGCAAGAGTTTTCAAAATTGATTGAGTTTGCAGTTCAGCCTTGATCAAATCCATGAACGTTCTGTTTCGCTCTTATTTCATAAATTATTCAACGCACTAAAACCTGTCTCGTAAAAGTCATTGCTTGTTGGAATTGAAAAAATAAAACCAACCTTTTTTAAATATTCAAAATCATTAAAAATGCTTATTCTAAAGAAATTGGCCCAGATTTTATCGTTTGGAAAGTCTTTTGGAAGAACCTGAAAAACACGTTTCAGACATGTGAACTCTGTATAAAGGGAGTTAATGTTAACTGCGTCCCAGAAAATTCAAAGAGTATTTTCCTGTCATTTTCAATTCCTCTGATTTAAGGGACATTCAATCCTCCCGCTGCGAGCATGGGATACTTGGCTTGGCCTCATGGCCACCGTGGTGAAGTGAGTTTAAAAAAAAAAAGACTAGTATACGTAAATTCCGGGCAGTAACGCATAATTCCTGGACACGAGACATTCCCGGATTTTCCGGCTATCTGGCAACCCTACCCATACCTGGTACATTACGATTAGTTTCTTAATGCTAATACTTTTGCATTGATTGAAGACAAATTTTAAAAACTTTTCAAAATGTCCAGACAAGAATTCTAATGAATATTGAATGAGTTATTTTACCTTCGTTTTTTACTTCTCCACAGGCCCGCCGCTAGCTGTTTGAGCGCCCGCGTGCAATAGCGATTATGCCGCCCCCTGTCCAACTACAGCCAGTGGTGGATATAGGAAATTTCCGAACCGGGTCAAAAACCTGTGAGATTGCCGCCCCCATTGTTACCATCCCGAGTGTCGCCGCCGACCACCCGAAGCAGCTGTTGAGCTAAAAAAAAAAAAAAAGGGTCGCCCGCTACATAATATGCTGCCTTGCACGCCCGCTTACGGCGGCCCTGCTTCTCCATGTGCTCGGATCATAAATTGTTTCTTAAAATTCTATCTATGAAATTGGAATTGCATGTGAAACACAGGTAATCGTTTTCCCTCCAATAATAACTTGGAATATTCTACGAGGAAAACGGAAAATAACAACTTATTTTTAAAAAATATCGGACTCCGATATCCAGATTTCAATATCGATATATCAATATATCGTCCTAAAAATATCACTAATATATATCGATATTTTTTGAAGAACTATCGATGTATCGATATATTGATATTTTATCAACAGCCCTAGTTTGCCCCCACCCTTCGCCCTAAATCCTGCATTCCACCTAGAATCTCAGCTTTAAAAAATTGTATTATGGTATAGCGTTACCCATTTGCAAAGCAATATCAAAGAAGGGGAAATTTTCAACGGGAAAAACATGAGTTCATGCTCTTGAAAAGTATGTCCAATGAAGTTTCTGACATGAGTTTTGGTGCAAAATTTTACTTCATTCACGATCTTAGTTTGGAACTTTTTTGGATTTGAAACTCTTTTAAATGACTATGACATTCTCTCATCATAATTCTATGCAACATCCAGTTGTCCTAGAAAATGGTAATTTGGTAAACATACTTGGTTTCATGCCCACAGTATAAGAAATGTTCCTGTGTTTTTTTCAATGCCAATCTAAAAGCTGAAATGTCTTAGAGAAAATTTGTAGGTTAATTGTTTTCTTCTTGATGAGGCTACATGCGTTAAATTTCAGTTTTGCACAAAGATCAGAAGCATAAAAAACACAATTAATTTTACTTTGTTACTACATTTAATTTGGAAGTTACAAGTAGTCCTACACCGATGGTAACAATGCAGACACGGCGTCGCTAATCGGACTCGAACCCTTTGTTTTACATGAGCGTGCGTTGTCGAGGAAAGTATTTTGACATGAAAATTGGATGTAAGCAGGAATATTGATAAATTCTGATACACAATCTTTGCTAAGGTGCAAACATTTGGTCCAAAAAAGTGAGAAGACTCAGAATAAGCTATCAACCTACAAAAAGAAATTAAATTCCACATAAAACAATACTGTAAAAAAAAAGTGACTTGGTCACTATGCCAACTCTGATAATAGAACATCAACCTAAATAAATGCCTCTACAATGTTGCATTAGTGAGCTTTTAAACTCACAAAAGCCAAGATTTCCCTCGATGCTCTTTCTGGATTCACAAGTCTTCGAGTAAATCATAAACATTATGCCTTTCCTTTAAGTAGTAGTATAATGGCTAAATCACAATTAAAAAAAGTATGATTTATCAGTAACGTTATGAAAACCCATTTTCTTTCAGAAAATCAAATCTTGATTCAGAAAAATATCTCTCAACTCTTCATCATTAAATAGCCACAAGACTTCGCCCTTTTTTAAAAAATGATTTGTTTTTGTAATAGCATAGCCCTTTGTAAAGGCAATCCAAAAGTGGTAGATTCTTTTATTCAATTTCTTATCTGAATAAATTCGTAAGTGATATAACAAAACTGGCGGTGACATAATTTTGGAGCTCAAATCTTCTTTTGGTATGGAACAAGAAGCGTATCCAATTCACGCGAAATATTTAACTGTGGAGTGCCAGATACAGGCTTATAATTTCCGGGACATTTCTGGGTCTAAAAAGTATTTTAGCGGTATGTTTATACCTATTTTTTAAAATAGGTTCGATATTTCGATACTTTTTCTTCGATATATCGATTCCGATATAAATATTTTTTCAAATATCGATATATCGAAAATCCGATATTTTTTAAAATATCAACAGCTTTAGGGCAAAGTGGGGTACTTGCTCTGGGCGATAACTTGAGGGGAAGGGGGCGGCCAAATCGTGTCCAACAATGCGTTTGGCAAACAGTTAAAGTGATGACATCAATGCGTTTGGCCAACAATCAAGAAGGCGATTCTCGGGGTCTGGCTGGCAACAATGTTTGAAGAGGCGGCAATCTCAGTTTTTCCCGGGCTTGAAAATATCCTAGAGCCGCTACTGTCAAGGCAGTTCCTTTGGCGTTAACAAATTGTTTTTTAAAGGCACCAATCTATAATAATAAGTTTTTAGCATAGCGCTTTGTAAAGGCAATCCAAAAGTGGTAGATTCTTTTATTCAATTTCTTATCTTAATAAATTCGTAAGTGATATAACAAAACTGGCTGTGACATAATTTGGAGCTCAAGTCTTCTGTTGGTATGGAACAAGAAGCGTATCCAGTTCACGTGAAATATTTAACTGTGGAGTGCCAGATACAGGCTTATAATTTCCGGGACATTTCTGGGTCTAAAAAGTATTTTAGCGGTATGTTTAAAGAGTGAACAAAAATGCAAATTACTAAAAACTTCTATTTTAGGTAAATATGCTATCAAACGTATATATAGCACCTCTTTTAACACTTTCCTCCCTGACGGTACTTATAAGTACCACTGTATTTACCACCATATAATTCGACAATACCAGTGTCCACTGCGTTGTTAAGCCTGTTGATGTATTGCTGTATGATTAAATCAGACAATGACAACATTTATTTTTAAATTTCTGCGAAAATTGCCGAAAAATTAATTTTCTAAGTTTTCAGCATACAGACCAAAAAAAAAAAAAAACTAGTTGTACATTACTATGAATACAATGGAGATTTGGAAACTGTCCCTAAATTGTAAAAATCTGATGAAGATGTGAAGTATGTAGAATGAAGAAAATACAGTAAAAACATCATTCCAAATGTTGCACTACAATGTCTTTTGTGTCTGAATGAGCAAAAAGAATTTTTTTTTTTTAATATCGTGAGGCAAATATTTCATACCAATATGAACATAATTGATTTCAATTGCTACTTCTGTACATCATGTGATACACAAAGTCCCTGACGGTACTTATAAATACCGGCTTAGTAATTAGCACTTAGAGTTCCAAAAAAAATTTGAAAGAAACATGTGTGTTTAATTTCAAGTACCTTTAACCAAATATATAATTGAAATTATAAATTTCCCTTTTTTTCCAATAGCCGGTAGGAAAGGGTTAAGTTTATTAATTAAACTATGGTAGAAAGTCAACATCAGGTATTATGAATCAAAAGGAAAAATTCTAAACTTAAAACAAAAATTAACCACCTCGTTAGGAATTTTTTACTTTGGTTCAAAATCAACATCGGGTATTATCAATCAAAATCTAAAAAATATTAAACAAAAACTGAACACTTCTGTTAGGCTCATTAATTAAAATTAGGCAGAAAATCAGCATCAGGTTTTATCAACAAATAAAATAATTAGCATCTATCCTTTGCTAAATCAAAATTAACATCAATCAAAATAGATCTTAATCAACTACTTTTAAAATATTTATTATTGGATTTTGCCATTTTCATAAATATTTCTCCGTCACTGCTTTGCAAAACTGATAAATTTCTCAGCAAGAGTTTTCAAAATTGATTGAGTTTGCAGTTCAGCCTTGATCAAATCCATGAACGTTCTGTTTCGCTCTTATTTCATAAATTATTCAACGCACTAAAACCTGTCTCGTAAAAGTCATTGCTTGTTGGAATTGAAAAAATAAAACCAACCTTTTTTAAATATTCAAAATCATTAAAAATGCTTATTCTAAAGAAATTGGCCCAGATTTTATCGTTTGGAAAGTCTTTTGGAAGAACCTGAAAAACACGTTTCAGACATGTGAACTCTGTATAAAGGGAGTTAATGTTAACTGCGTCCCAGAAAATTCAAAGAGTATTTTCCTGTCATTTTCAATTCCTCTGATTTAAGGGACATTCAATCCTCCCGCTGCGAGCATGGGATACTTGGCTTGGCCTCATGGCCACCGTGGTGAAGTGAGTTTAAAAAAAAAAAGACTAGTATACGTAAATTCCGGGCAGTAACGCATAATTCCTGGACACGAGACATTCCCGGATTTTCCGGCTATCTGGCAACCCTACCCATACCTGGTACATTACGATTAGTTTCTTAATGCTAATACTTTTGCATTGATTGAAGACAAATTTTAAAAACTTTTCAAAATGTCCAGACAAGAATTCTAATGAATATTGAATGAGTTATTTTACCTTCGTTTTTTACTTCTCCACAGGCCCGCCGCTAGCTGTTTGAGCGCCCGCGTGCAATAGCGATTATGCCGCCCCCTGTCCAACTACAGCCAGTGGTGGATATAGGAAATTTCCGAACCGGGTCAAAAACCTGTGAGATTGCCGCCCCCATTGTTACCATCCCGAGTGTCGCCGCCGACCACCCGAAGCAGCTGTTGAGCTAAAAAAAAAAAAAAAGGGTCGCCCGCTACATAATATGCTGCCTTGCACGCCCGCTTACGGCGGCCCTGCTTCTCCATGTGCTCGGATCATAAATTGTTTCTTAAAATTCTATCTATGAAATTGGAATTGCATGTGCAACACAGGTAATCGTTTTCCCTCCAATAATAACTTGGAATATTCTACGAGGAAAACGGAAAATAACAACTTATTTTTAAAAAATATCGGACTCCGATATCCAGATTTCAATATCGATATATCAATATATCGTCCTAAAAATATCACTAATATATATCGATATTTTTTGAAGAACTATCGATGTATCGATATATTGATATTTTATCAACAGCCCTAGTTTGCCCCCACCCTTCGCCCTAAATCCTGCATTCCACCTAGAATCTCAGCTTTAAAAAATTGTATTATGGTATAGCGTTACCCATTTGCAAAGCAATATCAAAGAAGGGGAAATTTTCAATTAATGTAGGCAGTTCTCCATTTATAGTAGAAGAAACAACGGGAAAAACATGAGTTCATGCTCTTGAAAAGTATGTCCAATGAAGTTTCTGACATGAGTTTTGGTGCAAAATTTTACTTCATTCACGATCTTAGTTTGGAACTTTTTTGGATTTGAAACTCTTTTAAATGACTATGACATTCTCTCATCATAATTCTATGCAACATCCAGTTGTCCTAGAAAATGGTAATTTGGTAAACATACTTGGTTTCATGCCCACAGTATAAGAAAAGTTCCTGTGTTTTTTCAATGCCAATCTAAAAGCTGAAACGTCTTAGAGAAAATTTGTAGTTTAATTGCATTTCTTCTTGATGAGGCTATATGCGTTAAATTTCAGTTTTGCACAAAGATCAGAAGCATAAAAAACACAATTAATTCTACTTTGTTACTACATTTAATTTGGAAGTTACAAGTAGTCCTACACCGATGGTAACAATGCAGACACGGCGTCGCTAATCGGACTCGAACCCTTTGTTTTACATGAGCGTGCGTTGTCGAGGAAAGTATTTTGACATGAAAATTGGATGTAAGCAGGAATATTGATAAATTCTGATACACAATCTTTGCTAAGGTGCAAACATTTGGTCCAAAAAAGTAGAAGACTCAGAATAAGCTATCAACCTACAAAAAGAAATTAAATTCCACATAAAACAATACTTGTAAAAAAAAGTGACTTGGTCACTATGCCAACTCTGATAATAGAACATCAACCTAAATAAATGCCTCTACAATGTTGCATTATTGAGCTTTTAAACTCACAAAAGCCAAGATTTCCCTCGATGCTCTTTCTGGATTCACAAGTCTTCCAGTAAATCATAAACATTATGCCTTGCCTTCTAGTAAAGTAGTAGTATAATGACTAAATCACAATTTAAAAAAATATGATTTATCAGTAACGTCATGAAAACCCATTTTTTTTTTCAGAAAATCAAATCATGATTCAGAAAAATATCTCACAACTCTTCATCATTAAATAGCCACAAGACTTCGCCCTTTTTAAAAATGATTTGTTTTTTGTAACATTTTTGTTTTTTTTTTATAATAGGGTCGATATATCGATACTTTTTTTCGATATATCGAATCCGATATAAATATTTTTTAAAATATCGATATATCGAAAATCCGATATTTTTTAAAATATCAACAGCCCTACTCAAGCAACCACCAAACTTAGAGTGTTTTCTGTCACGTGACCATAGGTAAGAAAAGTATAATTTTTATTTCGCTTTTTTTTAAAAATAATCCACTTTTCTTTTCGAAATTGAAAAAATTAGCTTCCTGAAGCATTAATCTACGAGAATGAGTTCAATTTATAATATTTTTTTAATACTGTACCGTCAAATAGCCCATTTGGAGAGGGCGGGGGGGAATGTCGCATGAAAGTCACATACTATCGGCCCACATCCTTGTTCTTATCACCCTTTAATTAGTATTATTTTAGATGCATTTTATTTAAAATAGATTTTCTGGTTCTCTTATATTTTTACCTTCAGTATTTCGATTGTGGGATTGTTTGGTTGTTCGCGAAACTAATTGTTGCAGCGGCGTGTGGGAATTTTCCCGCTGTCGGGGAGAATGCGCTAAGTATTAGCTATATTGCCCGTCTCTATAGACCTCGCTGTTAAGAGACGTCAAGCAATTAAAAAAAAAAGGCAATAGGGAATATGCATGAAATTCAAATTTACGTCTAGTATTTTTATTTTGAATCTTTATTAGTGTAGAATTACCGCTATAATGTTTTTCCCTATTTATTCGATTTTTATTTACTGATTTTAATTAATCAAAAGTGTTAAAAATACAAGGGGAATGTAACTTCGCAAAACGCAACGTTATTGGTCGAATCGAACTGGGACGACCAAGTAAACGATATTATTATAAACAAAGGCGTAGTTGCTGGGTGTTTTGACAGCTCTGCGATTATGTTGAACTTTATCTTAACATATCAGCATAATTGGTAAGATATTGTATTCTTGCTACACAACAAATAACGACTAAAAGCGGTTTTCTGAAATCACAGTTGTATAATCTTCCAAAAATTGATGCTCTCATGATAAGATATTTTGCATCAAATCCGAATTTTACGGCCGCTAAGCTCAGAGGAGTGAAAGCTGCAGTGTAATTAAGTCTTAGATATTTGAATTATTAATTTTTTACCTTTTTAGTAAGTCAAATTGATAAGACAATTAGCATTAGCTATAATTTACTGTGTTAATTTCCACGAAAGATTTAAATAGTCTCTGGGTTTTACATCTCGTAGAAAATGGCAGCACCATCATAAGGTTGTGGTTAGGTTAAAATGCTGACAGCACGAAAAAAATTGAAATTGAAGAATAAACTTTTTCGAAATCCCACTTACTTCTCAGGATATCAACTGTCAAAAATTTGTTACATCTGTAATTTCCCGTGCCTTTGGTGACACTTTTCTTCCAGCATAGGCCTCGTTTCAACCTAACCACAACCGCTAGTAACAAAACAAATCACCCCTTCTGCATGTCCAGTGTATAGTTCCATGTGGCTTTGATGAAATTTTTTACTGCTGTTAATTCAGTTAAACAATTGTAATCAAATGACTTGCCGGAACACTCCGTTGAACCCGTCATTTTTAACTGGCTTTAAAGTTAGTAACATAATAAAGTAGCAGAAAAGTTTGAAACTAAATATCTGTCTGAACTTTAAAAGTTCGTACTTTCTTTGGATTAAGTTTCAATAAGAAATGATTTGAAAAATATACCAATGAAACTTTTGCAATTAACTAAGATATGATTAGAGTTTGAACAGGTAACGAATTTTTATGTTACATTTCCTAAAATACATAAATACAGAAATTTTAAGTACTTATTTTAAAACGATCTTCACAACAATATAAACAACTAGTTGCAGATATTTTATCTCTTCTCATAGCCGCATGCCACTTTTTTCTTATATTCGCATATCGTGGTACAAGAAAATACAATTTATATGATGCATTTCTTATAGTATTTTTGCACATAGGTACAATACCGTACTTATAACACGGTTTTCGACCTCCTTCCATATCGACATTAGTTAAAAAACATAACAGTTTTGAGATGAAACACTCCACGCTATACAGTACGCCAATGTAGTCGTTTACTTACACGTCACAGTGCAGCACGCCAAAATGGCAGCGTTTAAATCGACAGAACTGGATTTCAATTTTAAAATATTTATTTCGATCTTAAATCTTAATATTTACATAAATGTTATGTTTTTTAACGTTATGTACGAATGTAAATGATTGATTAAAAAAAAATACCTGCATATACCCTATTCAGAAGTAAGTGGTGGCATGACGTTGTAGGCTTGTAGGGAGCTGGGGCTAAAAGCCGTGGTCGGTGTGAATGGACAGTATGAGAGTAAAAGATTGTACTTTTAATGTCAAGTAGTAGTAAATACATTGTGAAGATTGTCGTGTTGTTTGAATTGCAAGGATTTATAGAATAAATTGAATTTAGTAAATCTGTGTGTTGTCATTTGGGAACAATAGTAGGCCTACCTATCATTGAATCTGAGAAAGATAACAATATTTAAAAGCATATAAAAGTAATAAGTATCAAGTTGTTTGGAAGAGTGGAGGAGGAGTGTAATTTACCGACTATCTACTCGAGACAGATAAGGGCCATTTGTCCATAGCATCAGGTATTGTTATGCTATTCAAGGAACCTTGAAGCTGCTAACGAAATGTTGAGTGGAAATCCGCATTGAGTTCTTTTCTCCGCAGCAATAAATT
This sequence comes from Vandiemenella viatica, assembly GCA_031002005.1. Taxonomy (NCBI): domain Eukaryota; kingdom Metazoa; phylum Arthropoda; class Insecta; order Orthoptera; family Morabidae; genus Vandiemenella; species Vandiemenella viatica. The sequence continues at coordinate 97,144,731 of CM061919.1, read as the reverse complement.
CAGTATCAGAATTGCTCTGTCGTGCTGATTTTACACAGTACACCCACTCAACAACCCTGTTCGGCATCATCCATATGGATCAGCAAGTGAAGATTAAGAGACTCTACGTCAAGTATTTACCGCGGTACTGAGCAGAAACCAATACAGTGTAACGCAGTAATAAACATGCAAATTGCGTTATGTAAAAATTGTCATCGTAATATTTTTTTTTTGCAGATAAACTAGAAAATACGTAATTGTTTGTTAAATAAAACTGATTTTTCATACCTGAGGATTATTTGTATTCTTTTTTCCCTGAATTATCTCATACTTGTAGGCCTATCTTGTTGTCTAACGGTAAGAGCTATTAGTCGCTAAACTCCTGTACAAAGAAGTAACAATTTAATTTTTTTAGAGTCGCAGGCAATCGGTTGGTGATTGGGATGTTACGCCTGACATTGACAAATGCCTCAAGCAGAAAGTAATAGCAGTTTTATCTCAGCCTTATCGGCTACTGTAGTCTGGGAGGACGTATAAGAACTTCCGAACGCAAGGATTTATTTTATTTTCTCCTTTTTTTTTTTATTTGTACCTCCGCGACATGCGTCTTCTCTTTCTATCGGCTGTCGCCAGAGAACTGCTGTCTCTTGTTTATTGTGTTTCCGGGTTCTGCCACCACGCTGCGTTACCCTCGGGCTCGCTCACCAATTGCGGGCGATAACTTCCTCTCAGGTCAGATTCCCCCACCCCCATTTCTCTTCCGGCCCTGCAGCCCGTTGTTACGAGATTATCGGTACTCCAGCTTACTGCCTTCTATCCGCTGAGCTTCCAACTCATATATGTCACCGGAAGGAGAGTCAGGGGTTTACTCGAGAACAGCGTAAGAATATTTTTTTCATGGCGTCAAAATTTATAAGCACTGGTTTTTAGGCTTATTTTTATTTTGTGATTACGTTAAATTTTATTTAAATTTTACCATATAAAATGCTGTTATCAATGTGGGGAAAAAATCGCGTAATAGTTAAAGTACGGCGAATTTTTTAAAATATTTATTGTATTTTTTATAAATAACTTTTTAACTTTCCCAAGAATGGCAGTACGAGCATAAGATTTGTATTGAAATGTATTTTAACAAGAAATAGCCTTCTTGTCCCAGAGATCAAAATAATAAGATAGATAATAAAACACTCTGGACTGAAGCTGTGTCAATAAGCCACAATCATGGGGCGCTTTTTTTTGCCATTATTCACGCGGGCCTAGCGACCGTTGTCACTTAGGGAGAACTAAACTGGCAGTGTGTTCCACCCCTTCCCCTTTTCCTCAAACCACCGACAGCCAATTTCCATGTATTTGAGGGTCTGCCGTCATTACATTTCTTGTTATACTTTGCTCCGCTGCTCTCACAAAAGTTTAAATACCGAGTTCCAGTGCAGTCTAAACTGGCAATCGCTGTTTACACTTAATAGTAATTTTTGAAATATCGTTGTCCCAAAATACCCTTCCAAGAACGGAAGCTTTGTATTTTTCAACCTAAAGGTAAGCTGCTTATGAGTGTTATGTCCTGCATCCGCCTACTTCTTTTCATGCCCCAGAGGCCCATTTCTAGCATGTTGTAATGCACTGTTTAATTTGTCCCATGTAAAATCACCCTGCACCAAGCCAGGCAGTGCAAAAGTAAAATATTACTGGGCTTAAGATGTCAGACAGGGATTCGAAATAATAGTGGTTCTGTTTTCCGTATTATTCCGAAATGACTACATATGAATCCTGCTTTTTTTTGGGAAATCATATTACTCAGTTTTTTTTTAATGGATTGCTTTAATTTCTTGAATACTTCACAAAATATTAAACTCTGAGAAGAGTGAGACTTGATCTTATGCAGCCTAGGATGAAGGATCATTATAGTGTTTAACTATCGACACTAATGCAGATTATTGTGTTACAGTATAGTTTAGGAAGTGTTCTAATTATAACACATTCAAGGAGCAAGGAGGATGCTCCGACACAAGTACTGCAGCGAGCTAGCTAAGAAAAGAACTTGCTCCACATCTTCGTTTAATGTTCACTGCTCCAAGCGGCAAGCAAACGCTTGAGTTTTAATTCCGGGGCAGACGTCAGTATCCATCTATAGACAGTAGTCGGTAATCTACTCTCGTGGTGGAATACTACTTCTCTAATCTTTCTACTCTATCTCTGGTTGGGACCGTATCGAGCCAATCAGGAACGCTGTGCATATTGTGTCTTTAGAACTGGCCGTCTTGAGAGAAATGAAACGTCGTTTTAATTTCAATGTCTTGTGTCGTTTTGCACATGAATTCATCCTACCTCCTTTCCGTCAACTTTTGGTTCTTCCAGTTGGCGTCTGCGTGTACGGGCTGGAAAACACTTAATAATACTCTAACTAAAGACTTGAGGACTTTGAAATGAACTTCAGAGGCATTTATTCCTGATCTCTACAAAAGAACAAGTGGAATGATTAATTGGCAAATCATAACTATGCACAGAAGCGAATTTTGCTTCCTCACGATAGCCAATTGCTGAATAAAATAATGGGAGGTTCTGTACAAGCCTCGCCCTTAAGCATACGATGGGTGGATATGGTGGCGAATTTTCGTAATACTGCCTAAATCATTGGATCAAAGAGTGGCAAGTTTACCGCTTGATCTTCAGAAAAACACTGCGAAGAGAGCCGGTACAGAACGCGTTTGTACCGTCGCTCCGTAGTGGGGCGTTTCCTATTGGGTGGCTTGCATCACGCGGTGTGAATGCAGAGTTTTAACTGGCCAGTTGGAGACGTCTTTCTAGGATGTTCCAGAACATTTCGAATGTCGTCTCTCACAGTAAAAACTGCTGACTCTGTGGCCTTGTATGAGGGATTGAGATAACTGCAAACGCGGTTTCATAATCCGCGCCTGTGCAGGTCTGCAGCTCATGTAGGCTGGCTTGTACCTCACTAGAATACTGCATTTAACTACAAAATGATTGAAATATGCTATATTTGGTGTCATACCTGCGACTCGGACGGAAGAGCTGTTGGTAGATTTGACACCTAGCTGAAATACGTGTTTAGGCACATGTGTGTTCTACCATATCCTGAATCAGCCAACAGTGTTTGATGCTGGCCTTCCAAGCACTCCAAAGTAACTAATGTGAATTTACAGCATGGTGACCTTTGGAACCTTAAAATCGTATATGGTGTGATGTGCCGCTGCATTTAATAAATGTACACTAAAACAAACGTTTTCTCTTAAAAACTGTTCATAGTGTCACATCCTTTCTGAGTATTTTTTGCCTAATCTTTTTCTAATGCAGCACCACAATACTCTTAAATGGTGATATTTGTATGTGAAAAAAGTGATGCTGATCCATGACTGAAGTTCTGGATACACTATTGACAACTTTAGGTTTCTTCTTTGTGCAAAGTGCTAAGAGGTTACATCTTGTAACATAAAATACCTCTATTTTTCCGTATTTAATTTCTCATTTCAAGAGTCATCTCATAATATCAGTTTTTTATGTCACTTAAAATTGGTTGATTTTTTAATTGATGTATTCATTAAACACATATAAGTCGGATTAGAAGTTAAACATTAGCAGTAACGGTTCATAAAGGAGGAGTGGAAAATAGGGTTGAAAAATATGTACCGATTAGTTTGACATCAGTGATAGGCAAAATGATGGAGATATTGATATGGAACTACATCATAAATGTCTGTGAGGAAGGAAACTAGTTTGTAAATCGACAACATTTCTTTAGGCAAGGATTTACTTGTGAATCCCAAATGGCGGGTTATATGCAAGATATTTTTGATTAATTGGACAAGTTTATAGTGTAGCACTAGATCTTTCTAAGGTATTTTACAGAGTGGACAATAAAACGGTATTAAAAGCGACTTGCTGGGCAGAGAAACCTTAAAAGGCAGAAAGCAAAGTGTTAGAGTATGAAATGCAGTATCAAAGAGGTTGAAGTGAATATGGGGATGACAAGGGATAGTGTATTGAGAACACTGCTATTCATTGTCCTAATGAATGTTTGTGTTGATGATTTACAGTCAGAATATAGGTTGCTTCCAAATGACATAATGCTACATAATTGAATCAAAACAGTTGAAGACGGTGAACAGCTGCTAGGTAGGTCAACATGGAATGAAGATAAATTCAAAAAAGAGTCAACATATTAAGTACATAGATAAAAAAAACTAAAGGTTGTTTATGATGATAGGGTGGGGACAGAATTGCTTGCTGAAGACTTGAAGTGTAAATACCTTGCCATAACGTTTGATAATAAACTCTACTGGAAAGTACACTATGGCCAAGTGGTGAGAAAATGTTACAGAATCTACATCTCTACATCTACATCCATACTTTGCCAATCACAAACATTGTGGGTGGCAGAGGGTGCTAAGCACCAATCCTAAGCCCGCGCATTCCAATCCCGAATAGTGCGAGGAAGGAAGGAATACATAAAAGCATCTAATCTTATCCCTCCGGTCATTGCGACCTAAATAGGTTGGCGGAAGAAGTACTTCATTGCACTCGAAATTTAAATTTTTTCGTATATTCTCCAATAAATTCGAACGCAAGCTACGTCTTCTGTCTTCCAAACTATCCCAATCCATGTATCAATTCTGTGACGCTTTCAGTAAGGGCTGTAATAAGAAGTCACAAATCGAGCGGCTTTCCTCTGCACCCTCTCCACTGAGTCAATCAGAACCTTGCGATACGGATCCCAAACCCCACAACAATAATCCAAATGCGGACGCACTAGTGTTTTATACGCTATCTCCTCTGTATGAGCATTACAATTCCTCAAAATACGACATATGGATCGTAATTTAGAATTAGCCTTGCCTACGACGGAAGTTATAGTGCATGCCCCATTTCATGTTGCTTTGTACTATCACACCCAGATACTTCACAGAATCAACCCTGTCAACAGCTGAATTGTTTAATTTGTACTCGTGAACAAATTGATTCTTCTTGTTACTTATACGCACTGCCTTGCACTTTTTGCAATTAAGCGTAAGCTGCCATTTACGGCACTAATCGAAAATAGTATCCAAATCGCGCTGAATATCTAAGCAATCGTCGGAGCACCTTATTTCCTTATAGATAACCGCATCGTCGGCAAACAATCGCGACCAGCATTTGACGTTGTCGTTTATAAATATTAAGAAAAGAAGTGGACCTATTACACTTCCTTGAGGAACGCCCGAAGTAACATTTATCTTAGAAGAGGCTTCCCCGTCAACAACGACATACTGTGATCGACCAGTTACACTGGAGAGAGTGTTGAGAGAATGTATTAAGGAAGGAATGAGGTTACAAAACTATTTATCAGACCATTGATGGAATATGTTTGAATAGTTTGAGACCCACATCTTTATCATCAAACACAGGGATTAGAAGGAGTGCAAAGGAGAGCAGCTAGATTTGTTTGTGCAAATTACAGTAGGATTCGCTCAGTAACTGATACGATAAAGTAGCTGGACTGGGAGTCATTGGAAAGCATTATAGTGAAACGAGAGCTGGGACTTGGTCGAAGAATTCGGAGTAGTACACGGAAGGGGAAGAGATGAACATGGGCACAACCTGGCATTCTATTTTATGCATAAGAGATTGTGAAAATTTTATTTTGAGGGTAAAGGTGTCAGATATTATAATAAGTTACAAAGGGAAGTGATGAATAATTTAACAAAAACTATGAAGGAATTTAAAATTCATAAATCGCAAACATTTCAATGGAAGGAATTTACCATTGAAAGTATAGACGATAGTAATAATAATAGTGGAAACTAGGAAAAGTGTAATTAGATGACTAGGGAAATTTCCACCGGAGCATGACGCTCCATCCCAGTTTAATTAAATAATTAATTTCACTTCTTATTCTATTTTCTGTTTTATTTGTGACAATTGTTAATTGCTTATTAATGACATGATTAATAAATTGAAGTTCAAATCATGTTTAGTAAATCACTGATAGTCTGTTAAATTGAATTGTTTTGTAATTCATATGAAAATAAACATCATGGTTCCTGCTCTTTGTGGTTCATTAAGTTAATTGATTTATGTAAAAGTGATTATTTTAATGTGAATTATTTCTATTAGTACTCATTTTAAAATAACTGATTCAAACAAGTCAGGCAATTAAAGTTATTAATATCAATATTACTAAGGAATATTTTTGTTCTGTGTCATTTCAAAATGATCTAGTGATTCTCTACAAACATAGGCCCAAAGAGCCATTACAGCAAGAACAAGTGTTGCGAAACCAAGACTAATTATGCAATTAGTTTGTTACTAAAACCAATTAAAACGTACTGAACCTGGAACTAAATGGAAATATCAGTAAATGAAATCTTATATATATATAAAAATAGACGTGTTTTTTCCTATATTTCACTTTTCAGCCACCACTACCTTGCACAGATCGCTGATGTTTGTTGGTGGAAGTAGCATGGAGTTTCCTGTCGTGCACAACGTTGGCCGAATGCCGATAGCTGTGGGGATGTGGGAGATATAATGATTAAAGTTGGTCAGTGCAGGGCGTTTTCATATTTCGACCAAAAATTCGTATCTCCGTATACTTCTCTTTCCTGCCACAACTACATAACATAGACCTTTGGTATTTGTGTGTGGTAGTAGAATCGTCTTTCCTGTCGTGCACTATGGTTGTTAGATGTCGGTAGCTATGGGGGTGTGGGAGATATGGGGGTTGAAAGTGGTCGACCTGTGGCAATTACATACTTCTGCCAAAGACAAAAGTGTCATGGTGTATCACTTTTCAGCGAAAACTATAGATCACAGATAACTGGCGTTTGTGTGTAGTAGTAGCACAGAGTCACCTTTCGATCACAACAGCGGCCGAATTTCAGAAACTGTGTTACTATGGTAGATATGGTGGTTGTAAGTGGCCAACCAAGGATATTTTCGAATTTCGACTGTCTCCGCATATGTCACTTTTCTGCCACAACTACATAGCATAGAACATTGGTGTTTGTGTATGGTAGTAGAATCGTATCTCATGTAGTGCACTATGGTTGTTAGATGTCGGTAGCTAAGGGGGTGTGGGAGATATGGGGGTTGAAAGTGATCAACATGTGGCAATTTCATACTTCTGCCAAAGACAAAAGTGTCATGGTGTATCACTTTTCAGAGAAAACTATAGATCACAGATAACTGGTGTTTGTGTGTAGTAGTAGCACAGAGTCACCTTTCGATCACAACAGCGGCCGATTTTCAGAAACTGTGGTACTGTGGTAGATATGGTGGTTGTAAGTGGCCGACCAAGGATATTTTCGAATTTCAACTGTCTCCGCATATGTCACTTTTCTGCCACAACTACATAGCATAGAACATTGGTGTTTGTGTTTCGTAGTAGAATCGTATCTCATGTAGTGCACTATGGTTGTTAGATGTCGGTAGCTATGAGGGTGTGGGAGATATGGGGGTTGAAAGTGATCGACCTGTGGCAATTTCATACTTCTGCCAAAGACAAAAGTGTCATGGTGTATCACTTTTCAGCGGAAACTATAGATCACAGATAACTGGCGTTTGTGTGTAGTAGTAGCACAGAGTCACCTTTCGATCACAACAGCGGCCGAATTTCAGAAACTGTGTTACTATGGTAGATAAGGTGGTTGAAAGTGGCCGACCAAGGATATTTTTGAATTTCGACTGTCTCCGCATATGTCACTTTTCTGCCACAACTACAAAGCATAGAACATTGGTGTTTGTGTATGGTAGTAGAATCGTATCTCATGTAGTGCACTATGGTTGTTAGATGTCGGTAGCTATGGGGGTGTGGGAGATATGGGGGTTGAAAGTGATCGACCTGTGGCAATTTCATACTCCTGCCAAAGGCAAAAGTGTCATGGTGTATCACTTTTCAGCGAAAACTATAGATCACAGATAACTGGTGTTAGTGTGTAGTAGTAGCACAGAGTCACCTTTCGATCACAACAGCGGCCGATTTTCAGAAACTGTGGTACTGTGGTAGATATGGTGGTTGTAAGTGGCCGACCAAGGATATTTTCGTATTTCGACTGTCTCCGCATATGTCACTTTTCTGCCACAACTACATAGCATAGAGCATTAGGTGTTTGTGTTTGGTAGTAGAATCGTATCTCATGTAGTGCACTATGGTTGTTAGATGTCGGTAGCTATGGGGGTGTGGGAGATATGGGGGTTGAAAGTGATCGACCTGTGGCAATTTCATACTTCTGCCAAAGACAAAAGTGTCATGGTGTATCACTTTTCAGCGAAAACTATAGATCACAGATAACTGGCGTTTGTGTGTAGTAGTAGCACAGAGTCACCTTTCGATCACAACAGCGGCCGATTTTCAGAAACTGTGGTACTGTGGTAGATATGGTGGTTGTAAGTGGCCGACCAAGGATATTTTCGTATTTCGACTGTCTCCGCATATGTCACTTTTCTGCCACAACTACATAGCATAGAGCATTAGTGTTTGTGTTTGGTAGTAGAATCGTATCTCATGTAGTGCACTATGGTTGTTAGATGTCGGTAGCTATGGGGGTGTGGGAGATATGGGGGTTGAAAGTGATCGACCTGTGGCAATTTCATACTTCTGCCAAAGACAAAAGTGTCATGGTGTATCACTTTTCAGCGAAAACTACAGATCACAGATAACTGGCGTTTGTGTGTAGTAGTAGCACAGAGTCACCTTTCGATCACAACAGCGGCCGATTTTCAGAAACTGTGGTACTGTGGTAGATATGGTGGTTGTAAGTGGCCGACCAAGGATATTTTCGTATTTCGACTGTCTCCGCATATGTCACTTTTCTGCCACAACTACATAGCATAGAGCATTGGTGTTTGTGTTTGGTAGTAGAATCGTATCTCATGTAGTGCACTATGGTTGTTAGATGTCGGTAGCTATGGGGGTGTGGGAGATATGGGGGTTGAAAGTGATCGACCTTGTGGCAATTTCATACTTCTGCCAAAGACAAAAGTGTCATGGTGTATCACTTTTCAGCGAAAACTACAGATCACAGATAACTGGCGTTTGTGTGTAGTAGTAGCACAGTGTCACCTTTCGGATCACAACAGCGGCCGAATTTCAGAAACTGTGTTACTGTGGTAGATATGGTGGTTGTAAGTGGCCGACCAAGGATATTTTCGTATTTCGACTGTCTCCGCATATGTCACTTTTCTGCCACAACTACATAGCATAGAGCATTGGTGTTTGTGTTTGGTAGTAGAATCGTATCTCATGTAGTGCACTATGGTTGTTAGATGTCGGTAGCTATGGGGGTGTGGGAGATATGGGGGTTGAAAGTGATCGACCTTGTGGCAATTTCATACTTCTGCCAAAGACAAAAGTGTCATGGTGTATCACTTTTCAGCGAAAACTATAGATCACAGATAACTGGCGTTTGTGTGTAGTAGTAGCACAGAGTCACCTTTCGATCACAACAGCGGCCGAATTTCAGAAACTGTGTTACTGTGGTAGATATGGTGGTTGTAAGTGGCCGACCAAGGATATTTTCGTATTTCGACTGTCTCCGCATATGTCACTTTTCTGCCACAACTACATAGCATAAAGCATTGGTGTTTGTGTTTGGTAGTAGAATCGTATCTCATGTAGTGCACTATGGTTGTTAGATGTCGGTAGCTATGGGGGTGTGGGAGATATGGGGGTTGAAAGTGATTCGACCTGTGGCAATTTCATACTTCTGCCAAAGACAAAAGTGTCACGGTGTATCACTTTTCAGCGAAAACTATAGATCACAGATAACTGGCGTTTTGTGTGTAGTAGTAGCACAGAGTCACCTTTCGATCACAACAGCGGCCGATTTTCAGAAACTGTGTTACTGTGGTAGATATGGTGGTTGTAAGTGGCCGACCAAGGATATTTTCGTATTTCGACTGTCTCCGCATATGTCACTTTTCTGCCACAACTACATAGCATAGAGCATTGCTGTTTGTTTTTCGTAGTAGAATCGTATCTCATGTAGTGCACTATGGTTGTTAGATGTCGGTAGCTATCTGGGGTGTGGGAGAAATGGGGGATAAAATGGTCGACCTGCGGCAATTTCATATTTCTGCCAAAGACGCATGTGTCACGTTGTATCACTTTTAGTGAAAACTATCAATCGCAGATTACCGGCGCTTTTGTGTGGTAGTAACACAGAGTCACCCATCGATCACAACGTTGTCCGAAATTCGGTAACTGTTGGAGTGTGTGAGATATGGTGTTCGAAATTGGTCGATCATGAATATTTTCGTATTTCATCCAAAGACTTGTGTGTATCCGTAAATTTTACTTTGCTGCCGGAACTACATAGCGCAGAAGACTGGTATTTGTGTGTGGTAATAGTATCGAGTCTCCCATCGTGCATTATGGTGGTTAGATGTCTACAGCTGTCAATATGAATACTTTACAATCACGAACGAAGTTGTGGGTACCAGCTATTATATTATAAATGTGGAAGTAAGTTTCTGTCTTTTTGTTACGTTTTGACGACTAAATGGCTATATCAATATTGATGGAATTTAACAATGAAATAGTGTAGGAAGGACACAGGACATTTTTTCGGCATGAATAACAGTTTTAGTCACGAAATTTTAAGAACTTATCGAATGATGAAAGACAGACAGATTCGTGTGTTAGTCTGTAATGTTACGTTGGTTGCTCAGTCACGCAATCTGTTAGTGTTTGATTTATTAATAAATTTCGATAAGAAACAAAACTTATTATTTAGTATAGAAGTCAATTTGCTCTGCACTGTACTATTCATTTGTGTCTGTATAAAAGTTTCTGGCACCAATTTGTCTTCCTTTTTGACATGCCTTACGGACGTAAACCTGGCCTAAGGTGCAGGTCTAGAAGACAATGTGCTGCTATTAGATTATAAGATTCAGATGCTCATGTTGAATAAAGAAGAAAAAAACCAAGCTGAAATAAAGCTGCCATCAGTTAACCCCCCCCCCCCCCCACACACACACACACACATCCCCGCACCTTCGCTTACTTTTCTGCTTTTTAAATATGTTGTAAATTGATTCTCTTCATGAGACAGATTAGATGATAGGATGATATAATGATGGCTTTCCATCATATTATGTCGACTCGGTGTTGTTTGGGACAAATCTTACGTTACTAACAGTTTTCTATATCCAATTCTGGAATTGAAACTCCAAGTCCACGCGTACGAAGTCGCGGGTAACAGCTAGTTATAAATAACATGAAGAATTTTACTATTACTTCGAACTTGAGCAGAACACTAGGGGACAGAACATGTTGGATATCTTTCTAATCAAGACCAATGATAACGTTGTGGGGTGTCAAGTAACTGGAGGAATAAGTGATTATGAAGCAGGTCTGATGGATATTAGAGGATTCAGTGAACAGTGGCCATAATTGAAGGGGGAAATAGGTACAATTATAAAAAGGCACAGATTTCGAGCTTAAAGAAGTATTTTAGGGTAAGTTTCAGCAAATGTAAAAATGGCACAAATACTGTAGACTTAAAGTGGGAAGAGTTCGAGAAGATAATAAAAAAGGGTGATGAAAATATTTATTCAAAAACAGAAGATAAGGAGAAGTGCAGAACCTATTTTCGATAACAGAGAGGTGAGGTTATTAAAGATTTTCGTAAGAAGAGAACATAAGAGATTCAAGAGACAGCAGGGTAGTAGGGAATATTTGAAACAACCAGAGAAGGAATTAATAATAGTAAAGAAGGTGGCTAAAGATGGGCGTATGAAGAGTATTATTGGTGCCGGGGGCTCATGACTGATGCATCCAGAAATATCTATGACTATGTTAGAAAAGTACCTGGTTTAGTGAGACCATTAGGAACAATGATTCTGAAATGGGAAGGTATTAATCGCATAACGAGCTTAATCACACAATTAGAAATGAGAAGACTAAAAAATTTGAAATAAATGAAGGAACTAAGAAACCTGAAAAAACATAAAGCTATCGATACAATTACTATGGATGTCTCAAAGTTAGCAGGGTGTAACATTGTACCTTATCTTGAAACATTATTTCAATTGAGTCAAAATACTTGTTGCGTATCAGAGGACTGGTATTGTGCAATAGTAGTAACGGAATATAAAGGAGTAACAAATAGAGTCGAAAATTATAGGCCATTCAGTTTGACATGAGTGTCAGATAAATTAAAGGACAGATTGATTTGCAATCACATGTGAAATATATGTGAACAGCATAAATGGTTTTAAAGTCGACGACATGGCTTTAGGCAAAGATATTATTGTGAATCTCAGTTAGTTGATTATATGCAAGATATTTCAGATGATATGGATGAGGGAGGCCAAATTGATAGCACTAAATCTTTCAAAGGCTTTTGATAGAGTGAGCAATAAAATGGTGGCAAACCAGGTAAAATCTATTGGAGTGCATGAGAAAGTGATTTACTGGTTAGAATTCTTAAAATGTGTGAAAGCAAGAAGTTAGGGTAGGAGATGGAGTATCAAAGAAAGTGGAAGTGAAAATGGTAGTGCCACAAGATTTTATTGCTATTTGGCTTTTTAATGAAAGATTGATTTGGTAGATTACTAACAGAAGTGAGATTGTTTTCAGATATACTCGTATAATGGTATCAAAACAGTAGAAGACTGTAAATTGTTGCAGGGTACCTAGCAATTAGGTCTAGCTGGGTTGGTAAACATGGGAACTGCAAAAAAGAGTCAGCTTATTAGGTACACAGATAAAAAACTAACGGTTGATTATGATTATAAGATGGGGAAAGAATTTATTGTTGAAGACCTGAAATGTAGATATCTTGAAGTAACATTTGATAACAAGCTCAACTGGGCAGGACATAATGGACAGGTAGTAGGAAAAGATTTCAAAATCTTACACTTGTTGGAGAGGATGAGGATGGGATGTACCAGAGAATTAAAGGACTTGTGTTACAAAACTTTGGTCCAGACCATTACTTGAATATTGTGGGATAGTATGGGACAACCATTTTGGGTATCAAATACAAAAGTTCGAGGGGTGCTAAAAAGGGCTGCTGGATTTGTCTCTGGAAATTAGTGCAGAATTTAATCAGTAACCGATATGATAAAAGATCTGGAATGGGATTCATTGGAGGGACAAGAGTAGGGTAGAGCGAGTCATTGGAATATACAAGACGTATATTGATTATGAAGCGAGGAAAGATTTTGATGTAAGAATTAGTAGTAATGCATGAAAGGGATAAGATGACCATGACCATAAGTTTGGCACTCGATTTCAAGCGGAAGTGTGTGGGAAAATCTTCTTTTGTAGGTAAGGGTGTCAGGTTTTGGAATAAGTTACCGAGAGAAATGATTAATAATTTACCAAAAAAGTTAAAAGAATTTAAATGTGAAATTTGTAGAGTGCAAAATTAGGAGCGTACAGGAAGGGGAAAAAGTGGATGTGTAGGAAAATTTCATCGCAGCTTGAGCTCCATCGCAATTAGAATAAAATTTTAAAGAATGATAAAAAACTTATACTAACCGAAAAAACTCCGACATATGGTAATTGCTACAACATCATATATGATGTCCTTTAATTAAAATGTTAGACTTCAAAATCAATTTAGCACAATTACAAAAACTTACACACTTACTCGGGACCATTTCATGTAACACATAGAACAAAATACCCACATTAACAAATCAGTTCCAAGTTACAACAAAAAATTAATCATTTCATTTATTTAAAATAGATTTAATTAGTTGACGGAAGGGATAAAAGAAGTAAAAAATGATTAAAGAACATTACAACGCAACCAATTTAACTCCAAGATTGCTACTGAAATAAGAAAATGAATTTAAGCTAATAGTGGAAATGATTACGAATAATTAAAAAAAAGATATGAAAAATGTTAGTTTACAATTTCGTATCTGACTGGCGTTATATCAGTAAAAATAGTAATAATAATAATTCTCTAATTGTGAAAGACAGGATTTTTGCAGAGGCTTAACAAACAACATGCAGCTGCGAGGATTACCTCAGGCGTTGTAAATTTCCTTCCTTGGCACACGTTACAGAGCGGCCTCTATTTAACATAACAAGAAAGAAAGATGTGTTTTTTATTCTGACGTTGTTTTAACATTTTCGCTGTTTACGGCATCCTTCCGCCAGTTTTCTGCATCATATGTTACAGTCCCCATGATACTAACGAAATTTTATTTTTACGCAAGATGGCCATCTTGCTGTCATAAAGAACGCAAAGTAAATAACGTGATACATACCGTCCGTACAGTAGCCTTCGCACTGAGAAGTTTTTTCCTTGTAATTCAGTATAGTATCTGCAGTATTCTTGTTTGAGAGCTAATGGACACATCATATATAATATATATTTAATGTTTTGTTATGAGCTCAAAAAATGAACGTATTCTGATAGTCGCAGCGTGTCCATTAAACAAATGATAATAATAAGGTGACTTATCGTCCTTCTTTAGGGAGGACAATCCTCCTTTTGCAGGTTCTGTCCTTCCTAAAAAAGTGTCCTCCTAACCGTCCTCCTTTTTTAATTTTAGACAAATGTCTAAAAATTCTGGAATTTTTTTTTCAGTTATGAATTATTCGAGATACTAATCTACTGTATTTTGTATATAATCAGGCTTCTATTTTCCACAAAATGATTCAAAAGATTGAAGGTAAACATATTTCAGCTACAGAAGTTATTCTTATTTTGAACGATTTTGTCCAGAATAAATCATGATTTGAAGAAAAATTTATCGCTTTAATAATAAAAAGGAAATGGTAAAATCTGGACATAAGGGAAAAGTTTACCAAATAGGCTAAGTGCAGAAATTTAACAAACATGTTTGAAACATGTTGAATAATGATCTGAACAAATATCACAGGGAATAAAAGTTTTCAATGGTGTTTTTTTGACTTCATCACAAGTAAATTGGTTAGATATTGAAAATTGTGTTGAGTTTTTATTTAATGAAATGCCTGATATTAAAATCGATGACAATAAATAATGCAGCAGTTGAAAGAGTTTTTTTTTTTTTTCATTTGGTAATGATGTTTGGACAAGTGAGAAATCAAATCTGAATGTTGATACTCCAGCTGGAGTACTTACCGTAAAATTCAATATGAACGATATTTTTTGCTCCAAAATTTCCAATATATTATTAAAAATGGTATATTGACAAAAAAAATCATCCAATGGGAAAATATTAAATAATTAAAAGGGATGTAATCATTATTAGCGTATTTTTGTTTGAATTGATGAAATGTTTCATTTATTTGTGTTATACTCGTTTCTTAAATTTTCTCGTCCTCCTTTTCACTGTAAAAAAATTGGTCACCTTATTAATAATCTTCATTCTTCAATATGACAGAAATATAAATACAATTCCTTGGTGGTATTAACTTTCTTTAACAGTAAATTAGAGTTTTCAACAGTGCCGTGAATGTTTTAAAGCAATAAATACAAACAAATCTGGAAGTACGGTAATTACACTGATATTACGAGAAGGCATGAAATTGTGCCGGTAAATTAGGTGTATCATTTAAAACGAAAACTAAAAAATTATTAAAATAACCAAGATCCATCCGCTGAGAATTAATATCTCTTGCAGAGGATTATCGTTTTCAACTGATTTCACTATTTTTATTTTATTAAAAATCAATCAACATAATTTTTAAATAGCGGTAATTATAAGTTGCAAAATAATTTTGTACCTTATTAAAGACAATTATTGTCTTCGATATTGTACATACAAATCAAATACAAAAATCAATTGAAACTCATAATTTCTATAAAAAAAGTATTTTCATGACATATTTATTATCCGAATCATGAAATTCTCAATCGAGTGATATCTATGTTTTTTTGTGAAAAAATTGCTGCTCTAATATATATTTTTTTAATCTATGATTCATTTATATAGCGAAAACCATTAACTCCAGAAAGATTGCTATAGGTTTCCTTGAAACTTAAGGGCCTACCACTTTATACTTTGAAAGGGTTTTCAGAAATAAAGGAAGGGGAATGGTATTTTTTTGCAAAAAGAGTATAAAAAATTTGGAATAAATAGGAAAGAAAAAAACATTTTTACAGCCTATGAGTTACTAGTCCTTTCACGCCTCTAATGACCTCGACGTCGACTAGGCGTAAAACCATAATTTTTTTAAAAAAAAAACAGCTTTCATTTGCCACCCATGAAGTTTATCTAAACCAAGCTTTTGCTTCAGTCCCTCAATGAACCCACTATAATTATTTTGACCATCATGAATTATTAAAATCTCCCCAATAGAATAGTATCACCAGTCATCATTGATTCATACATTGTGATTAACTATACATGCATCATGAGACTTCCTTGACTCCTTGGCAGTAGCAGAGGTAAAAATAGTAAAACTGTTTCCGCTGAACTTTGTAAAAGGTTTCTTTATTCTCAGAGTTAGTTCTTTAACATCCTCACTATACTGTCATGTTTCCCATTATTGATGTAACAAGTAAACATACGACATAAAAAGAGTTTTACCACTTGAAATGTACATTTTGGTTTTTAAATTGATTTTATACACGACGAAAGGCTTTCTAAAATCTAACTTAGATTAATATTTCTTGGATGGATTATTTAGAGGTCTCATTAAATGATACCCATATTGCTTCCTCTTACGCAACTGAGCAGCATCATTCTTCCCAGAGAGAAGTGACAGGCGTTTGTCATGTGACCCCATTCCCACTCACTAATTGGGTAGGCCTTCCTGCACCTACTGCAACCGCTGCAGCTTTTAATTAAAGTTTAATTTATCTCCACTGGTGTTCCTGGACCCCGTGCCCACCTGTTGGGTTCCAAACTTGAAGTCGTAATTAAAACGAGTCTTCGCACCACTTTCCTCATTAAGTCTGGAAACTTGCCTAGAGTCACAAATCAACGGAGGAAGATGGCGTGGCCAACTCCACAAATTCGGCCGTTCAGTGAACCAGTTCCATCTCACAGAGAAATTGGACTGGAGTTTAAACTCCATAAAAGCTAAGCTTCCTCGTACCTAAGTTGTTGTAGAGCTGCCTTTTTCCGATGATTACATGTACTAAGCAAATTCCTACTTTAAATTCTAGTACTTTAAATTAAATTCGCAGGTAACATTCCCCAAGTTGAGAAAGAGAGAAATTCTGTTATTTGATTACAATATTAGAAATGATTTTATGGTTTCACGAGTATGATTTGTAATGGAGCAAAACGTACCTTTCGGTTTTTAAGATGCATGCTTTTTGTATGATTTAAAAAAAATGTATACATGGATCACAGCAATCCATAATAATGAACCGTGGATTGTGGGAAAAGCAGAAAGAATGAAAATTTGAGCATTTTAAATGTGGTGATATAGAAAGATAGGTGCGCAGACTTCCGCGGTCGTTGTCGATGTTGAAAATTAAGTGAGCTGGTAAAGTACAAAATGAACATGTTTTGAAAATAATGGACAAGGATAGAAGTTCGTGGAAGAATATCACAGGAAGGACCGACAGGATGGTTTAAGACAAGTGGGATTGGTTCATTTGTGTGCGGAAGGAACAGCTGAAATAAAGAACTACAGCGGAAGAAAAATATTAGAACAGGATTTTCCAAACTGTATGCTTCAACGCATACCTTTAAAACAATTTAATATCGGCGTCTCGCCTCACCCCCCCCCCCCCCTATGTTATAAAATAAACAAAATGTAAACTAGTGTCACGCAATTACGAGTAGTTGGTGATAAATGGTTTAAAATGTAAAATTATGAAGTTCAATGTTTGCATTACACAGCAAGCTGTGCCTTAGGCGAAAGTCGCGTTAAGGATCTATGAAAATCCCAGCCGGGAAAGGGATTCGAACGGAGGCCCTTTCGTTCCCCAGGCAGATATCTCAACCACGGAGCCACCAAACTGCTACAGATAGAGCATGTCGGTGACGCGAACTTATAAGATTTTACTCATCCAAAAGTCGCCCAAGGCGCCTAAAGAAGTTTTCGCTTCGAAAACTAAAAATCTAACTTAGTCCACAACCCGAATGCTGGTCGAATCTTTCCGAAGCTGTACCAGGCTGTTCCTCAGAGACCTACTGTTTAACGTGTAACGAGAACCATGGAAGATCTCGGCATAGCACATACAATCAAATACGATTGCTAAAATTTCCTGCTCACCACGTGGTTTGAACCAGCGACCGGAGATAGAAATTGTTATATGTAAGCGCCTTTACCGCTGAGTACCATATCGCCTTGTTTTTACCTGTACATGTGTTAAGTACTATCAAAATCGGATTAAAAGCTGTGGTTCTGTATGAACAACGTTGACATAATTAAGGTGAGGCGGAAAGGAAGAGAGGGTTTAGGTTATTGGAAATCAAACGTAAACAATATTTTTCCATTTGTTTTAAAGTACAACTATGCAAAGTTCCATCAAAATCGGATAAAAACTCTGTTTCAAAAAACGTCCAACGCGCATATCATACGCACAACACGTCACAGCATTTCCGTGAGGCGAATTCATAGATTTACCACCAGCGTACAGCTCGCCTATAGAAATTTTCACTTCAAAAATCATTTTTTTTGTGTGCAACCAGAGGTGTAAAGGCAACATAATTTCCCTAACTCCCTTTTTAGGAGCTTTTCTACTTGTAAATGTAGACAATAGAGATGAAAAAGCTCTGATAGCAAGGAGCGGGAAGGAATCGTCTGGACATTTGCCTGGAATTTTTTTTTTTTTTATGGGAACGTATCGCGACTTGGAATCGAACCTACGCGCTGCCAAATTCAAGGCCAGGTCCAAAAATTAGCCTTAGCCGAAGACTAACTTTAGTTCAAATGATCGAAACCGCAGGAATTTTCGTATTCAATTGGCCAGTTGCACTGTATTGACTAGAGTAGGCTAAGGGATTTAATTTTTTTTTTTTTTTTTTTTTTTTTTTTTTTTTTTTTTTTTTTTTTTTTTTTTTTTTTTTTTTTTTCCGCTGTCGTCAGTCTTTAGACTGGTTTGATACAAGCAATCCTCCATCCCTTCCTATCCTGTGCTAACCTCTTCATTTCTACACATACCCGTTACAACCCACGTCCTCAATTATCTGCTTCAAATATTCTAATCTCTGTCTACCTCTATAGTTCTTACCTTCAACTGTTCCCTCCACTAAAAAATTAACCAATCCAGCATGTCTCAAAATATGACCTACCAGCCTGTCTCTTCTTTCCGTAAGCTTCTTCCATAAACTTCTTTTCTCACCCATCATTTCCAAAACTCGTTCATTTCTTACTTTGTCTGTCCACCTAATTTTCAGCATTCTTCTGTAGCACCATATTTCAAATGCTTCAAGTTTCTTTCTTTCCGGTATTCCTAAAGTCCATGTTTCGCTACCGTAAAGTGCTGTGCTCCACACATAGAGTTTTAAGAAGTTCTTTCTAATTCCTAGATCAATATTAAAACCTAATTTTACCGCTGTTTGCCTTAGCTCCTTTCATTATAAATCTATTCAAATAAATTGCTAATCAGACGTGGAAACTGAAGGACAATTTCCCAATTTGTTAGGAAGCTCCTTTATTTAAAATTTTCACTCAATCAACAATGGTAATATCTTTAATCAAGATAAGTTCCATAATCCAATTTTGATGAAATTTTATATTTTTGTATTTCTTGTCCGAGATATATTATTTCCCAAATTGCTATCACAATATTTTTTTTTCCCATAACATTTTCCCATAAAATAGGACTGAAATAAGATTACTCACATTTTAAAAACTTTTTTTTTATGGCATTCGGCTACTGGGCCATACAGCCAGCTCAATGTGATTTGTTGCTATCAAGTATTGACACAAGGACACTACAACACGGACAAGGCATTCACAGGCACAACACTAAACACCCATGCCCTCGGCCGGACTCGAACCGGCGACCTTCGGTACGCAGAGCTAGCACTCTAGCCTCTACGCTACCGAGGCCGGCTTTTAAAAACTTCTACCGAATTTAATACGCACAATACATCGTAGCATGTCGGTAATGCGAAATCATCGATCCCCATTGACGTACAGCCTGTAGAAGTTTTTACTTAAAAAATCAGACTCTCTGAGATAAGAATAATCTGAGAACTGAGGCGATGCTTAATAACATTATTCTGTAAGTAATTACTGAATTTTTACTACTCATTTTTTGTCAGTTTTTTTCTGTTAATGCTTTATTTGAGTGAAAATGTTGGAAGGAAATACATCTAGGGTTACTGTGCAGTAACACTTTTTACGGAAAACTAATACATTTCCTGTAAGGTTGGGTTTTATTCTCCGTCTAGTGCAGCTAACAAATGAAAAACTTTGTTATGGCATATGCGTTTCGGTTTATTAGACCATCATCAGTGCCCTAGAAAAAGTTATGTACAATTTTTGATGTGCAGCATAATGTTTATCTAAATGAAGGTACAAATTTTGTTATTAAATATTATTATAGCTTATTTAACAAAATTTATACCTTCATTTAGATAAACATTATGCTGCACATCAAAAATTGTACATAACTTGTTCTAGGGCACTGATGATGGTCTAATAAACCGAAACGCATATGCCATAACAAAGTTTTTTCATTTGTTAGCTGCACTAGACGGAGAATAAAACCCAACATTAGTATAGCAGCTAAGGATATTGACCTAAGTATTCAAAATTTCCTGTAAGTATTTAATAAGATTGTCAGTAAATTTTATAATCTGAGAACTGTTATCATGCCTAGAGCGAAACTCAACTTAGAAAGAATTTTTTAAAAAAGGTCCAAGTTGTAGTTATATAAAGGATGTATTATTATTTTTGTCAAGTAAGTGTGTAGGAGATTATCGTTACTTAATATCAAAACTTTCACCATCATTTGAATGATTGTACTAATGACTCGAGCGTGAACGCGATGAGGCATCGAGTCCACTACCCAGTCTTAAAATATTTCAAGCATTGCTTTCCAATAAAACTGACTGCCGTCTCACCTTCCACCTTTATAGTAAAGAAGGTCATTGGAGTCCGGAATCTTAAATGCGGGAGGCTCAATTCGTAATTAGCCAATTTGATACATATATTTTTCAACTAGAATTTTTCAGATTTTTCGATCACATGGAACTTGGTGTGCGTAGTAATGCATTTGCCTTTTTCCCTCCATAGCAGTAAAGCATAAAGTTGCAACCTATACAGTAAATCAAATTCCAAAGTTTCGTTACGATTAGGGTAAACCGGAGATGGTTGACTAATAAGTTTTTAGATAAACGTATGCCTATGTGTTTTTTTTCTATTTTAATACCCATTTGTAATAAGGCCACTGGAATTGATAGAAACATTATTAATTAATCACGGAACAGTACATTTTTATTGATTTTGTAGGATACTCCGTCTTGGTCAAACGACCCTATGACCGGGGTTGGTTGATTGACCATTATATTAATAAGTGTAGGCTACTCATGAAAAGGAAAAGATGTAAGCTGCTATTGTGCCTAATATTAAAAAACTAAAACAGTCTGATCTTGCTTATCAGAGACTTCAATCATATATTACAGTTTTTGATTTTAAATTTAAAAAAACTAGTGTTAATAAGTAATTAACAATCAATCTCATAACGTTAAATAAAAATCCTTAAATTCTACATTATATTCAACATAATATTTGTCCTTTTCTTGGTAAAAATAAAATTATGACTCTCTATCTACTAATTGATTTTAATATTAGGAATTTTTAAGTAGATAATCATTCTAACAATCAATATCATCATTTTCATAGTTACCATAGTTTTATAGTAACTTTATTCAGAATATCGAATCAGTCTTACAAATCATAAAACATCATATTGCCTTTAACACATTTAGCATTGATCCACAACTTACACGTAATACACTGAAACGATTCTGAGCCAGAAAAACTTGTTGATTACGATTTAGTGCATTTTAATCATATTGCATTAGCTCTTGACAGGTTGCTTTCTAAGTTATTTGTTAACTTTTCAACATAGCAATGTAATGTTTTATAAGGAATATGAAATTCCCTTGCTGTTAAATTAATGGCTTTTTGATCAAACATGCCTTCTTGACAAGCCTTTTCGATGATACTTTTGGGTGTATTACCACTTTCAGTTTTCCTTTGATATGTCTTCATTGTGCTGCCAAAAAACCCCTCTCTCTCTCTCTCTCACACACACACACACACACACAGACTCAAACACACAAAAAAACATACACGCACACATAAACACATACACACACACACTCCGTCTTCTCCACACATAATACTGTGTAAATTGAATCCAGTTACTACGTGAGTTGGAAGTCTACTTGTCCCAAAACAAATTAGTCAACCAACTCCAGACAATTTTTGTGTTTGACCACGTTTAAAACCTAACCAATGATGCCCACTCGAAAATATTGCTATGTTGTAGGAAAAACTACTATTCAACTATGACCTCAATCTAGAGGAAAGTTATTAGTAACAAATCTGTGGATATTATAACGAAAGGTGCATGGAAACAAAATTTTACTTACATGTTCCCTAAATCTACAAACGTCTCCACTCCTAAAGTACGATCGCGATGCGATGTGCGGGACCAATGAGTAGGGCAGGGAGTGCGATTCTCAGGTAGTGGAATGACGAAAATTTTTTACCATTATTCTCTCTATTCCTACAGTCAACCAGCCCAGATCTCCCCTCTCGCGTGTTGACCGAGTGAGCTGCGACATTTACGCCAACTTGTGGGTCCGTCTTAGCTCTTACTTAGTGTCGGCTGAGGTTGATGATTCCAGTCGGCATCTGTAAGTACCTGGCTAGGATAAAAACAAACAGATAACTTAAAATGAGGACGTAGGTGCTCCTTGGAATGATCTCGGGATTTTTGGTTAACTGGATTTATTACAGAAAACTGTTGCATGGAATTATTAAAACGATGGGGGCATAAATTGGAACTTTTCCGATACTGAAATAGTGCACCACAGGATCCAAAATGGCAGCAGTTGCTTCCAGAGCTAGCGGAGAGGAGAGTGATAGAATTTGCCTAAAAATGGCTATTTTCTTCTATAAAAGGTCTGGCGCCAAGAAGCGTCCCCGGCTCTGAAGGTGGGGAATCCGTTTCTCCCATTGGCTGAATATCATGCAGTCGGGACGTGTACATCACGTTCTAAGTAGTTGTGTCCCTCGTGAGCAAGGCGTGAAGGTTGACTTTCTCACAATGAAGACTGCTAAGCCAGCGGCCTTGGGCGATTGTGTCGTATAAAACGGTGTAGTCTGACGCCGTTGTACTGGCTTGGAAGCAAACTGTTTTTCTCGCAGCTAGTAAACCTACGCTACAATATAAGTATCCACGACACCCCTACAGAAATTTTCATTTGCCACCTAAAGATTCAAACGGAAAAACTGAGAGCTACAGCTGGACCCGCTCAGTGTTTTAATTGTCAACGTTTTGGTCATGTGGCCAAGCACTGTAAAATGCCTCCCGCTTGTGTAAAGTGTGCCGGCCCACATGAAACAAAACAGTGCACGTTGAGAAAAGGACACGACGCAGCTAAGTGCTTGAACTGTGGGGGTGGCCATGTTGCGTCCTATAGAGGCTGTCCAGTGTACAAGAAGGCACGAGATCGCCAGAGAGGCCTACCAGCCAATAGTGATACCGCCAAACAACATCACAAGAAGAATCTACAGCCACCGGTAGAAAATTTACAGAGCGTCTCCGCTATCCAGCATCAACAAACAAATACTTCATCTCCGCCGACTGGCAAAGAACAGACGAAGCCCACTAGGATGACTAGGAAGCATCCAAAGTACCAGAAACACAGAAAATCGAGTGAGACTGACGGTCGCCTCTTTTCTGAAGTTGCGGGTCCACAGTCGACCACTGCTGCAACTTCTGACTCCAATCTGGTCGACCAACAAGAACATAAAAACCCGCAGAGCTCCTGCACAGAAGATCTGTTAAACAACCAACCACGACATTGGCCTCTCTCAGCTGCTCCAGTTCCGGCGGAATCTGAAGGACTGAGTAAAATATTGGAGACTGTTCTAAATATGTTGGTCAGTCTAACCAAGCGGCTAGACCAGATGACCACGGACATCTGCGCTGCAGTGAAGACAGCTCTAGCTACTCCCAAATGCAGTTGTAATCTTCATTATGGATAGACGACCCCAATTCAATAGCCTCTCTTTCTGCATATGGAATGCCAATGGCATTCATGGACAGACCGTGGAATTCCGGCAGTTCATTAGGGAACAAGACGTTGACCTATGTCTTGTCACCGAAACCCACCTAAAACCGGGACTGAAAGCCTCAGTAGCGAACTACTGCTGTTATAGATATGATCGTCCAACTGCAAAAGGTGGCGTGGCTATCTATGTCAAGAGAAGCATTCCACATCATGAGATCTACATTCCGCCCCTGCAGTACATTGAAGCTGTCGGCATTGAAGTGGCCACGACAAGAGGCCCACTGACCGTAGTTTCTGCCTATCGGCCTCCTAGAAGGGAAACAGCAGAGGCTGATTTTAATACCTTGGCAAACATCAGAGGCAAGCTGTTCATCGGAGGTGATCTCAACGCCAAACACACAGACTGGAACAGCAGAGTTAACAACCCTTCAGGTAACATACTACGGAGAGTCGCCAACAGACACAATATGTGTGTGTGGGGACCCGAAGAACCCACATACTATCCAGCTCACCACGGACGTCCGGATGTTCTCGACGTGGCTGTCACTAAAGGGATCACCGGATTCGTCGCGGCAACCACGCTTAACAGGCTGTCCTCTGACCATTGCCCAGTCATCGTGGAGCTAGAGTCCGACCTAATCCTAAATGCACAACAAAAGCCGGAATTCAAGAAAACCGATTGGGGCAGATACCGTCAGATAGTCTCAGCAGCACTACCGGAACGCCCGGCAGAGGATATAGACTATGCTCTGTCCTTCTTCGAGCACACTGTCAAGGAGGCATCAGCAGCGACGACTCCGAAGAGGTGCCTCACCAAGAACACTTCACGCCAGCTCCCGCCCCACCTCCTAGCGGCTATTCGGCACAAAAACCGAATAGCTAAGGAGTGGAAGTTGACGAGGAACGCCGACACGCGAAGACTGCTAAACCGAGTCCAGAGAGAATTGAAGGTGTCGCTGGCAGAGCACCGGAGCAGAGAATGGGAGGCTCGTGTTTCGATGCTGACCCCAGGTGATGGGACGCTGTGGGCAGAGACAAAGAAATTCACTAGGCAGCGATCTCGAATCCCGCCCCTACACGGCGAACGGGGACCAGTCTATCGTCCAACCGACAAGGCAAACGCCCTAGCAGATTCCTTCGAGAGGAACTTTCGGCCATCGGAAGTGGAAGACCAGTTGCAAGTAGAAGAGGTACATCGCTGCCTAAACACCTATCTGCAGGCTGAGGAAGGGGACGACGAGGAAGAAATTGACACCATCACTCCGGAAGAGGTTGCGAGCTGCCTAGCCACACTTCACCCAGATAAAGCACCTGGTCATGATCGTGTCTTCAATAGCTGTCTCAAGAATCTACCACCGCAAGCGTCAACTTACTTGGCAGGAATATTTAACAACATTCTTCGCACTCAGCAATTCCCCCAATGCTGGAAACATGCTGAAGTTGTGGCAATACACAAAAGCGGGAAGGACCCGCACCTACCTCAAAGTTACCGGCCAATAAGCCTCTTGCCGTCTATAAGCAAAGTATTTGAGCGATTATTGCTCAAGAGGCTAAATGATTACATCGAACGGAACGAGATTATTCCCCATCACCAGCTCGGCTTTCGCCGCAATCACTCCACCACGCAACAGCTCATGAGGGTGGTTGAAGCAGCGACTAGGGCATTCAACGAAAAACAATACTGTGGCCTGGTGCTTCTGGATATCGCCAGAGCATTCGACTCTGTGTGGCATACAGGTCTGCTATTCAAATTATACGAACAAGGCTTCTCAGGCAGACTAGTAAAGCTCCTTATGTCATATCTCACTGGCCGCACATTTTGCGTTCGTGTAGGCGAGGCCACTTCAACTATGAGGCGAATCCTTGCTGGGGTACCGCAGGGCTCTGTACTGGGACCAGTGCTCTATGCACTTTTCACCGCTGACGTGCCTACCGCTCCCAGAGTTCTTACTGCCACCTATGCCGATGACACGGCATACTGTACGGCAAGCAGAAGCTGTGCCCTAGCAACTAGGCGTCTGCAAGAAGTCCTTCGATCAACTGAGGACTGGGCGAAACGGTGGAGGATAACCATCAACGCCACAAAAACTCAAGCCATCATAATCAGTAAGAGACGCACTCAAAACCTTCCACCCCTTCGTCTTCACAACGAGACGATCCCGTGGCAAAACGAAGTAAAGTACCTAGGAGTCACTCTAGACCGGCGACTGACTTGGCGATCCCATATTCAAGATATCAGGAGAAGGGCAAGTGCTAGATTACACGCTCTATACCCTGTGCTGAACAGGAATAGCCTTTTGAAGCCCACCACGGGAGTAAACATCTATATCACCCTGGTAAGACCAATTATGGAATACGCTTGTCCCGTATGGGGCTATGCGGCTGCTTCGCACCTTCGGCGCCTTCAGGTGATACAGAACAGGGCACTAAAACGGGCCCTCCACTTACCGAGCAGATTCCCGACTGCAGTTCTGCACGAGACTACTAACATCCCGCTGCTGACGGATCGCTTCAGACAGCTGTCCGCGACTTTCTACGAGCGCGCCCAGAAGACCAGGAACCCGGAAGTCAACTCGCTCGGGCAATACGTTACAGGTATTGACCGTCATAAAAGACCACTCGCTATTCTAAACTAAGAACGCCAACGATAAGCCATACCAAAAGCAAAGTGTTGCTCCTTCTAGACTTATGTTGAAGTAAATGTCGAAAGACAACACACTTCAAAATACTCTGCCTGTGATTAACTGGCAGTAAATGGCGTGGCTACTACAGAAATTTTAATGTCTAAAGTAATTGCTTCATTGGCGTTTTCCGTGTATTTTGAAATCCTAAATTTCATAAAACTGAACAAATTAATAACAAAAATTACACAAGTAAAAAAAAATGAAAATAAAAAAAGAAGGGAAAGGTTTGGGTGTTTATATCTGTCGCAACGTAATCTTTGGTGGGTATTTCGTTGTGTTCATCTGCGATGCAGTGTGATCTGTGGCGTCTGTCTGAATTATCATTTCTTGCTCCGTTCTTCAGTCACGCAGAGTCTTAAGATAAATCGCAGATTTTGAGCTATAGTCCATAGGCTTTCAAACGGTGAAAACTTCATCCATACGTAATGCCTTGACAAAGGGACAGATAGACGCAGCCCCCTTACAGATTTACAGGAAATTAGTTTTGATTGTGGCAATCGATACTTTTAAAGGGGCAGCGGTCTTCTTTGTGTTTCCGTAGTTAGAGGTAAGACAGTATACTTTTGTGAGTATCTGCATTCTAACTGTGGAGCGTGCTTGTCGCCGACTGAACGAGATCAGTATTATCTACACTTTGTAACTTTAATATTAATTTGTACTCTGTACTGTATAATTCTTGAGGAGGAAATCGGGTCCAAGCATTCGCTAGATTGCCAAGTGGGATTTTTCTATTTTCACCTGTCCGGTTTGTTGGCGCTATAACGCGTAATGCCGAATTGGGGTGGCAGTTCATAATAGACAAGATGTTTATATTTGAAGGTTATTTATTTATCTACATCAGTATTTTCACAAAAACAGTCTCTTGAACGCGAGTTGAAAATCTGGTTTGATACCTTGAAACATTTTGTACTTTAAATGTTGTTATAATAATTTTGGTTGTATTAAAAACAATTTAGTCATTTTTATCCTTTAATTTGATATGTGAAATTGTTTTGTATTTCACCGATGATAATTTTGCAACTAAAATTCAACATTGAGCATGAGACAAACCAGCGCTTATAGCTAATGTTAATAATAAACCAGTCCAAGTAATTACTAATACACTCATTTACGCAAGTTTCAAACTAACTTCAAAAATCTTCGGCACGGAAACAGAAAACGGATAATTGCGTGTCAGGAGTGCTTGCACTAGTTTGATAAATATGAGCTTCTGGTTCATGAATACAAAGGCTTGATTTCTCAAATAGCATCTCTCAGCAAAAACTATAGGAATTAATATCAGCCTCTGGGTGAATAGGCCTTACTGCTATTTCAAAACTGTTCTGATAGTTCCATTAGTATTTTAGTTATTTGAAGATTGTTTATCCTTCTAATGATATTTCGTCTGCAGAAAATCTGTTGTAGGAGGTAAACTGAAAGAACTGTTCGCAAGTTTATGCAGTAGGAAATGGCAGTACGGAATTGAGAGCCAGAAGCGGAACCATAAACATTGAAACGCTCTGTATCTTTACAGTTCTTCACAATGCAGTTGGGGAACTTTTTATTTTGTCCACGAACGTAAAGAACGCTTGATTGCTCAGTACTTTTGGAAGACGGACAACAGGGTGATTGTAATCAGCTGACGGATGTGACTCGAATTGAGCTCTACGACTCCGTGTTTGACAACTGTGTGCGCAGTAATTCTTGCCAGTGAGTGATAACTTAGTTAGCTGCTACGCGTTAGGATTGCTGGACTTCAGTCAAATAATTTTCAAGATTGTGCTACCTTATGGCACTTTATTTCATGAAATGTACGTATATAGGATAGTACGAAATAAGACTTTACAATTGTGAAAACATTCAAAAATTAATTCATGGCACCAAAATCCGGAAACCGTTTTCACCGAGTGTGGCAAAGATCCTTCTTGAAGGTACAAAATTTTCTTTTACCATCTGAAATATATTGCGAATGGCTGTACGATCGGGCATCAGAAATTACCAGTTTGTATATTTACCGTGAGAAGCTAATTGCAAGGTTATTTCGCTCTACCCAGCTGATGCTCCCGGACTTTTTTTAATAGAATTTCATTAGAGATTGGTGCACGTTTTACTTACACTCATAATTTACGCTGAGGTCAAAGATCTTATCTACTCTGCAGTTGCAGAATTTTAGCCCTATATGCTTGGTCGAGTTATAACTGTATTTATAGGTCGTAAGTTAAAACAATGTACACCGGAAGTTAAATCGATTCCATACAAACTATAGTGAGTCCTCACTTAGAATATTGTTGTTCTGTACCTATCAAAAGGGGTTAATGGATGCATTGGAGAAGGTCCAAAGAAGAGCCGCCCGATTCGTGAAAGGTATATATAGCTGGAGAGAAAGCGTAAGTGCGATGTTGAATGGGTTGGGAAGACCTGGAACACCGAAGACGTTGCTCTCGGTAGAAACTGTTTGAAAATTCACAACTAGCGTATTTCAGGATGACGACAAACACATATTACTACCGGCTACATTCATATCTAGGAATGACCGAGAAAATAAGAGAAATCAGGGCTAAAATCGATTCATTTCTATACTTTTTTTCCATGAGCAATTAGGGAGTGAAATAGGAAGGCGTTATCAAGTGACGGAACTTAGATTCCGATAGGAGTAGGTATCTATAAACCCCTCCGGCCTTACTAATCTGAAATTTCCATGGTTTTTCCCGATCGCTCCAGGCGAATGCCGGGATGGTTCCTAAAAATAGTCCATGGGCGCCGCCTGCCATATCCCATACATCCCTTCCTATGTACAAACGGTTACACAATAGGACTGATGCAATACACCCTCCGCCACCCACTTTTGTGAATCGAGGAGTTATAATAATAATAATAATTAGTTGATTTCCGATTCGATGTCCTCATTTGTTACCAGTGTCAGCACATCAAACTAAAATGACTTTTTTGTATAAAGACTTTCTATCAAATGACTGCCTATCCTAAGCCGTAACTTACGTGTATAAATTTCTGTATATTTTTAAAGTTTTAAAATCGTTTTCTGTAGTTCCCAGTATGTCTGTGAGAAAATTATTAAGATTTTTGTCATTTCCCGATATTATAACTTACTGAAAGGCAAATTAAAATTATTCAATTCGACACTAGCACCATAACATAAATTCTGGATGCTACCGTTCAATAAAGAGGGGCGCAGTGGTCAAGTCTCTCAACAACCTTTTGAGAAATTCAGCTAACCAAGCTGTATAAATTTCTGTGTTCTTCTTTTGAAAAATTAAATCAGGCAAGTTCTGTGATGGTTCTGTCTCACTGGCTGCTGGTCACAGATTTTCGTTTCTTGTTTTTGTTTTCTTTTTGTATTAATCTGTTAAATCACGATCTGTGATCTCCGACGGAAATATCAAGGAGCCACGTCTTTAAAACATCTCCTTTCTTTTAAGCTCTTTGCCTCGCGTTGTTAGTGATTCCTTCGAAAATATGTACGTCATGGACACTAGTATGCGGGATATCAAACTTCAAAAGCAGGTTCAAATTGTACTGAACGACATAGAATTTTGGAGGCTGATGTTGAGTATTTAGGAAGGAGCAACGAGAAGAAAACGTGAGATCGAAACAGATGAAAGAAAATGACAGACCTTCAAGATGATTCGTGAATTTTGATAGACGTGATCATCTGTGTTCGACATCATTAGGAAAGTTAAGTTTTAATGAAGTTATTTTATGCATTAGCGTTGTTAGTAAAAATGTGTTTGAAAGGAAATGATCGAGTAGTCACTTATATTCAAGACGAAAAGTAATACGTACGATAAGCATATCTGTTTCATGTAGACAATAATAAACTATACAAAACATAAGAGCAAACGTATATATTCGCATAATTGCATTAGACACGGCTCATATTGTTCTCAGGTGGGAAAGGAAAATGCATATATTTATCAATCATATATATTATTTCTATAAGGTACTTTTTGTCACAAGCCTGTATCTTCCTTCATACTTAACCAAAATCAATGAATGAGTTGTCATTTTAAAGCTTATGGTATCACTTTGATCACATCATATTTTAAGAAATGAATTTTAGGAATTCGACCCTGAAAGGGCAAAAATGTCAATATTTCTGAAATGCTGTTTTCTGTGTTATGCGTCATTTTCCTCCCTGGATACCTATCTGAAATCGTTTAATAAAGTATCATTTTAAAGATTAAGATCTCCGCTTTAGTGACGTCATATATTAAGACAAGAATTTTTCGGAATTCGACCCTTAAAGGGCCAAAGTATCAATATTTTTGCAATGCGTTTTTGTGTCACGAGTGATTTATCTCCCTTAATATCTAACCGATATAGATAAATGAGGTATCATATTAAAGAATAAGGTCTCAGCCGTGGTAACATATTTTGAGAAAGCAATTTTTCGTAATTCGACCCTTAAAGGGCAAAAATGTCAATTTTTCTAAAATTCGTTTTTTGTGTCTCGAGCCACTTATCTCCCTGGATATCTATATAAATCGATAAATCAATGAAGATTATGAGGAATAATGTCTCAGCTTTGGTGACATCATATTTTAAGAAACAAGTTTTTGGAATTCAACCCTTAAAGGGAAAAAAGTATAAATGGTTCTACAACGCATTTTTGTGTCACGAGGTATTTATCTCCCTTGATATCTTACCAATATAGAAAATTGATATATCATATTAAAGACTAAGGTTTCCGAAATGGTAACATTATATTCTAAGAAAGGAATTTTTCCTAATTTGACCCTTAAAGGGCAAAAATTTCATTATTTCTAAAATACGTTTTTTTGTATTTCGAGCCATTTTTCTCCCTGGATTTCTAACC
The DNA here is from genome assembly GCA_031002005.1 of Vandiemenella viatica. Taxonomy (NCBI): domain Eukaryota; kingdom Metazoa; phylum Arthropoda; class Insecta; order Orthoptera; family Morabidae; genus Vandiemenella; species Vandiemenella viatica. The sequence goes on along the minus strand of CM061919.1, from coordinate 97,113,150 downwards.
AAAATCGATAAATGAAGTAGGAGTATGAAGAGTAATGACTCGGCTTTGGTGACAACATATTCAACCTCACTATTCATCGCATTTTATTAGCGAAATTTTCGCACGGGTCGTCTAGTCATTATTTAAAAATTTAAGGGACTACGGTAAAACAGCTTAAAACTACATGTTTCTGTTAATAAGCGGAATGTAATTATTGTACACAATTTTGAAAATAATGGATAAATTTTTAATTTACTGTTGGAAACATTTGTCCCTCCCATTGATCATAACTACGTTTGCCACGTTGCCAAGTTTTGGTGAATTACAGATGAAAATATTAACAAACTAAAACTGATAGAAAAAGAATACTAGACTTATTACTGTAATACGATAAGGAATCAAGCTGCAACTTGTACTCTGCCTCTTCTAGTCAACATGAAGGAAACGTTTGAAATCTTTTGATTCAGACGATTTGTCTATGAAAACTGAATGTCTATGGCAAAATGACAACTGAATGTTTGAGTGGAAACACTCAGAAGTGGAAAAAGCGACCGTTCAGAAGAAAATTGAGCCAGGAATTTCTCTAAAGCTATACTTTTCCGAGATCTAGTCTGCAGAAACTATTAAGCTCAGGGTATGCGAGAAACTGTAAAGTTGTAAGTTTATCATCTGGAGGATAAGATAAAGAAAATCAGAACTGTTATATTACTCGAGCAATGGACAACGTGATGCAAGTGGCAGAGAATATTTGTGATTTCAAGTTTTGCTGCAATCACCACGTTCGTATATTTTTATTCCAAAAGATCAAAACTAAAATAAAATCAAATCTTTGTACCTGACTTATGTCTGGCTTTAATCTACTTCCAGGGATTTTTTTTTTTAAATTAATTTAATTTAATTGCGATGGAGCACACACTCCGGTGGAAATTTCCCTACACACCTATCTCTCCCCTTTCCTGCACCCACCTACATTTGCCCTCTACAAATTTTTAACTTTAAATTCTTTCAACGTTTTCGGTAAATTATTCACCATTTCCCTTGGTAACTTATTCCAATCCCTGATACCCTTACCTAAAAAAGAGAATCTTCCCACACCCTTGTGCCTGAAATCGAGTGCCAGCTTGTGGTCATGGTCATCTTTTCCCTTCCATGAACTACTTTTCATACCTACTCCAATTTCTTTCCATGTCTCATCACCAGTATACGCCTTGTAAACTCCCATGACCCTCTTCATCCTCCTCCCGTCTTGCAATGAATCTCATTCCAGCTCCTTTATAATATCTGTTACTGATTGCATTCTGCGATAATTTCCAGAAACAAATCTAGCAGCCCTTTTTTGCACCCTCTCCAACTCCTGTATTTGATACGTAAAATGTGGGACCCATACTACACTACCATATTCGAGCAACGGTCTAACCAAAGTTTTGTAACCCAATTCGTTTACTTCTCTCATACATCCCCTCATCACTCTCTCGAACAAGTGCAGAATTTTTAAACCTTTGCCTACCACCTGTCCAATGTGTCCATCCCAGTTAAGCTTGTTATCAGAAGTAATGCCAAGATATTTACATTTCAAGTCTTCAGCAACCAATTCTTTCCCCACCTTATATTCATAATTAACCTTTTGATTTTTATTTGTGTATCTAATAAGCTGAGTCTTCTTTGCATTAATCTTCATCCCATGTTTACCAACCCAACTAGATATCCTGTCCAGATCGCCCTGCAACTGTTTACAGTCCCCTTTCGTTTTGATCCTTTTATATAGCACTATGTCATCTGCAAAAAAATTTAATTTCGGATTGTAAACAATCAACACAATTATTGTTGATGATGATGATAAATCACTAAAATCAAGTACAATTTGATTCTCACTACATGAATGAAAACAATCGAACCTCTTCAGAAGGGAACTGCTCAAGGGTTGGACAGCTCACTGTCCTGTCATTTCCATTACAGTGCTGCATGAAATGCAGAACTCGACTGTAGTATTGTATATTACAATTGCGCGCAATTTTGGTCCGAATAATTATTGTTTTAGCAGTAAGAAGAAATTTATTGTAAAAATGAATTGATAGTTGCCGCTGGATTTTAGGAGTTGGAAGATGAGAGGCGTATATTGTTGCTGATGCTTGGATGTACAGTACGTTTGTAGGAATTATACATGGAAGGAAAGAGGAGAACATAATCATAAGCTGAGTCTTTATTGCAGACGTAATGTTATAGGAACGTTTCACATTTTCTTTTCTAGGTAAGGGAGTCATGGAATGAAATAAATTGTGGGAAATGTTAAACCATTTACCTAAAACACTGAAAGAGTTTAAAATTAAAATTCGAAGTAGACAAAAGCAGCTGGGTAGTAAGATTAAAACGAAGTAATGAAAAATTCGTGGAATGGGGAAAGTAGATACGTTGGGAAATCGCTAGCCGTGCATACGCTCCATCGCAATTAAATTAAATTTATCATTCACTGCTCTTTCATTATTTTTTAATCGAGTACATATTAAACACTGTATTACTAGAAGAAAAGATACTGTAGGCATTATGTTGGATGTAAAATGGGAAAATAAATTAACAAATTCTGTGAAATTTTATATTTTTCACAGCTTTATGTTATGCGGGTGTAATTAATTTTTGGGTTGTTTACGGAAATTTTAAAAATATTCCATAAATTCTAAGAAAGATGGTGCAAAGTACTGACTGAGACATGTAAATGTGCGCTCCTGGGTAAATGCGTTGCCTGAACAAAACAAGGTCGTTTTGCTGGAGAGGGCAAAACACATTCATACTATCTCTGTAGCAGCATACACTTCTTGCCGAAAAACAAAACAATCAATTCAAGTTTGTTTACAAACAACTAAAGATATAACAACATAGTCAGATATCAGGAAGCGTGATTTATACGTCCATTTGTTTTTTAATTGAAATTCAGTTTTTATGGATAATTATTAATAGCAGGATACAGTTCTGTGGGGTTGCCTATAAAATATAGTTGCAAGTAATTTCAAATAAAATTTCGTTAGTTTAATTTTTTAAAATAATTTCGTTCACTTGGTTTTTAAATAAATCATAATTCATTTCAAATAGAGACATGTAAAGAACTTTAAAAGTTTGATCGTTAAAACTAAAGCCAACGGATGATAATATTTTGTGATTGCTTTGAACATAACCAAAACCAAATTCGATAAAGAAATGTTTACCGTTTCAGTTTCTTCAAATTATTATTAATTTTTTAAACATTGTGAATGATAATTGTAATCTTTTATAGATTCAACTGTTAAATTAATATAGTGGCACATAATTTTTTTTCGACGAAACAATAACATCAAGAAGCACTTTCTAAATGATATATCACTAAAATCAAGTGCAGTTTGCTACTCACTACGTCAACGAAAGCACTCCTTCATTTTTTTAAAATGTTAATTTTACTTTAACAAAACAAAGTGGCACAATAAAACCTTCAAAACAACGTGGTTAAAATAATAATGGTACTATCTAGTTGAGTATTCTACGTATTGACGCATGCGCAGTAGTTTAAAAATGACGTAGACCTGACACATCGCGTCTGACGGACGGCGTGGTGCGCTAATCATCTCTCGCATTTTCATAATATCTTTAACAGCTGCAAAACCATATTTGCGGCCACGTTTAAGTAGGAAACCCAAACTTTTGAAGGTCTTTACATGTCTCTCTGTTAACTGAATTATAATTTATTAAAAAAAAACAAATGAACGAAATTGTTTTAAAAAGCTAATTAATGAAATGCGGCCATTGATAGGCAATCCGTCAGGATCATATTCGGCTATAAATAATTATCTTCGAAGCATTTCAATTAATAAATAGATGGACGTAGAAATCACGTCGCCGCATCTCGGACTATCAGTATTTTGCAGCAGTTTCAAGTTGTAAAGGAAGCCCTGAAGAAGATCACAAGTGGGAACTGAAACGTCGGCAAAAATGATTGACACACCTGAACTCATGCAAAAAAAAAGAATAAAAAAATAAATTATGTTACTTCTTATCACCCAAGTTGGAGTCAGGTGAAGGACACGCAACAACAGTACTGCGAATCACTTCGATAAAATATTCTAACAGCTTGTAATTGGCTGATTAGATTGTATGTTACATTGATCGTGAGCATTTCAACGTATTATAGACTTAATTTCTTAGTTATGGTGAAGCGACAGGCTCAAGATTCACTACGATGAGTGCGTAGTGATTCGCTTTTATTGATTCGCTCAAACTTGAGATACATCGAACTTAATTCCCTTAAGATATACCACAGTGAAATGTTAACTCCAATCAAAGTGTTTCTGCGTTGTCATTGCGTGTTAATTAATGCAGAGAAATTGCTGTATATGCTTAGACCTGCCAGACTGATCTAAAACACTATCGCCTTGTACCGAAACAACGAAACCCTAGATTAGAACTGAAGGTTAAACCAAAAAATCTACTTACCAAATATTAATTAAAACGCCTTTTTTTTTAAAAAAAAAAAAGAGTCATATTTGTATGTTGCATTAAATTATTTCAAATATTTTAGTTACTAGTAAATAGTTTGTTATGACCAGAAAATAAAATTAAATATCTTCGTTTTACGATGGCATCTAGTAATTATTGCTTAATTGATTTAAATATTTAAGATGTCTCAAAATTAGCTATTGCAACAAAACTAAACTTATATATTTTGCATCATATCTCACAATTACAGAATTAAAAATTTTCCTGTAATTCATTAATCATGGGATACTTGTATTAAAAAAAACTGCTGTCATATTAAAATCTTGATTAATTGCCATTTTTAATTAATAATTTATAACAGTAATTTTGAATGACATGCACCATGCTCTTTCTTTTTTACTATCTGAAATCGTATTGTAGTGGTACTTCGAGGAACACATCAAGCAGTTCTTTTTAGGTCATAGACAAACACAAGAACATGTTGTTTGTAACAACACATTCATTTCACATCTCTTTGTATAACTAGTGACAAGTATTTAAGTGATGACCTCGAAGGCATTGTATGTATAGGTTTTCGGACGTCGTAGGATTTGACTGAGAGAGTTCAAAACAGCGAAGTAGTAACTGGATTGATTCATTCTCCTTAAACAATATCCTTGGTGTAAGAGGTTCAAGAAATTTCGTTTCAGATGTACTGTAAATGACTAAAACATACCTCAATGTATTTTATCTGTAATCACATAAATTTGTTTAACAGCAGTCATTTTCTGAAAGCAGTGGGCTTATGATTCTGAAGCAAAATAATCCTCCTAGCAACACTCATGCTTCGTGACCTAATTCTTAATTATTTCTTTACTTTTTTGTTCCATTTAGCCACTTGACTGAATTAAAATTAAGTAAGCTATGTTAAATTTACTAATCTTTATTTCACAGACCTCTACCCCCTACTTCACTCCCTCCATTCACTGAAATTGTAATACAGTCAGATGTATGCTTTATTTGTGTCCATTTTCGTTTTCTTTTGAGGAAGGTTACCGATCATTTCTTAAAAATAAAAATAATTTCATTTTATCATTGCAATTGGCGCCCAACGTGGAGTTATCGCAGCACAAACATTATAGCTGCGGTGCCTGAAGGAAGACAGCGTTATTCCTTCCTTAGCGTTGATAGTTCCTTATCATTTTGATTTCATCACTGAATCCCAAATATCATCTGTTAACTGAGCTGTTTATTGAAATACAAAATGGCAGAACTGAACTGGACGCGTTTCGAATATCAAATTACGTCAATAACAGATAACAAGGCATGCCAACCCGGCAGCTAAATGATGGGCCTTCGTTTGCACGGACAGGTTAATTTGTGGGCCCGACCTGGCGCCTCGCCGCGCCGATGTATCGACAGCAGTTTGTCAGAGCTCCGCCGTGCTGCGTGCGCCCTCGGTCGTAAAACAGGGCAGCTTCGATCGGCGCGCCCCACTGATTGATTCCCGGCTGACTGCAGCATTAGGGACCCGCTGCGCCAAACTCGTTTGCATGCGACAGGTGGTTTTAATCCTCGGGAGACCGCTTTCTTCGTGAGCATTGACAAGTTCATTTGGGCGGCTCGGAGAGCCGAACGCGAAGGAAAGAGATGGGCGTTTTCCCCAAGCCTGTCAGTGCTGTGAATATGTTGTGTCCCGAGTGTATGGATACATGAATGAAATTTATTTTAGGGTTGACTCGAGATTTCTGCTTGGAGAAATAACAAAAAATTAATACAATTATAAAAGATTTTGCTGTTTTCACAGCCGTATAAATAGCTTCACGAGTTAAACGCTGCGTCGAAGTGCTCCTTCTTCTTTTTACCAACGTTTCGACCAGGCCTTAGGTCTTCCCCAGGGGACTTGGACGCCTGCTATGTCTGCTATACCAAATCAATACAATGATGATTAATATTACAGACAGTTGTCGACCACAATTTGTATGTTAGTTTGGCCCGTAAGTAGTGTTGCCCAAATGCAAGAACAAGACAAGACTTGGCCAGTCTTGGTCTTGGTCTTGCATCAATACACCTGGTCTTGGTCTTGGTCTTGGTATTGCACTCCCGGTCTTGGTCTTGGTCTTGGTCTTGCAGCAAGAGTCTCGCAAGTCTTGCAATTACCTATTAGCCTGTCGCTATTTATTAAACGTTACTTTAGATATTAGAACAACGCAACAGAATAGGTATATTTTAAGCTTGAATTAACATAGCCATGGTAAAGACAAACCAAATTAATAAATGTCTAAACATTTCATGAGAAATTCAAAAAATCAACTGACACCGGTTGGGGTTTGAACCCACGACCTAAGCGATCAGTGGCGATGCTCTAACTAACCAACTGAGCTATCAACTGTGTCCCGCGGGAGTCAGTCTGTTTCTTAATAAACGTTTACATTTAATAATCTTCAATGTAATAAAACATGGTTTAAACATATAGAAAACAAATTAATTACATTAACTTGACTGTATTTTAAAGAACATTATCTGTCTAGAAAGAGATTGATAGACCCTCACCTTATATGAAATGGAATAAAATAATTATACAATTTACTGAATTTACCATTTATTTCAATAAAAATACAACACAAATGAAATTACAGAACAGTACACAATAGCTGACATTACTGTTACTTTATATTAATTCTTTTGTGAATATATAAATGCAGTAAAAGAAAAGGATTGTGAAGCGAGTCTTCTTCATTATTTGTAGTGTCCTGCATTTCGCTCCTATGTAGCTTCCATAATAATAGGGAACATGCAGTTATAAGAATTATGGGTATTTTGTCATTAAAATGTTAAAAAAACATAAAACAAAGACTACAGCAACATTTTAATTTTGGTTAATATTAATTTTTTACAATAATTTCGATTTGAAGTTACTTGAAACGGAACGTATTTTAAAACACCAATCAACGTCTAGTGACGTCACTAATGTTATGACAGCTTATTGTTGTCAAAGAGAACATTGTTTTATTGAGAAAATTATTTGTATTTTTCAATGAAAATGGAAGTCAGATTTATAAAAGCGGACTCCAGGAATTTACCGAAAGTCAGTGTAGATATGGTCGTAATTTTTTTTGTCGAAAGTGCTGAGTATTCAAGTGTAGAAATGAAAGGGACTAAACTACTATGGTACGTACAAATCGCATTGAATTTCCTATTTCGTTTAGCAGCTTCTATACATAGCTCTTATTTCAGTTCAACAAGGGAATCTTATGGCGATAATGCAATCGGCTATGTCCAAATTAAAAGAGATGGCGAATTGTGTATAGTAAAAAGTAGAGTTACACCGGAGCATAAAGTTCGCAAAGAAGGTTATCATGTTACAGCCATTATAAATGAAAGGGAAGGTTTAGTCCAGTCCTGCCAATGCGAAGATTGTGCCACTTCTGAAGGTAAAGTTTGTATGTTATTTATGGCCTATAAAATGTCATGCGGACAAATGGGGAGCAGAAAACTCTCATCGTCTCGCCAGAGAGTTCAGTTGTTCTGTGCTTTCACCACACCCCTAATTTAGCACATTATTATCACTAAAATCTTATTCCAGGTGGGTGTAAGCATGCTGCTGCACTCTTGCTATGGTTACACAGAAGATCTGAGTAGCCTGCGCTTACATCTATAACATGTTACTGGAAGAAATCAAATTTATCTAAATGTGCTTCTGGAAAATCTTTTATAAAAGCCAAAGAAATAGGTCACATTCCTATCACTAACAGTTTCTCTCAAGTAAGCAGTTCAGTATACTTGTTTATTTGATGAAACTATAAATCTTTATAGAAAGAAAAGATGAAACTCACCACAAGATGGATTCGAACCTGCAGCCTTTGCCTAACAAGGGCAATGCTCTATACCCCAGAGCCACCAAGGTTTTCACAAGCCGTGGCGGAATCCAACTTGTGGTGAATCTTTCTCTATACAGGTTTATAAGAATCTCTAAAGCGTGCATAAATGCTGTTAAATAAATAGTATCAATGAAATTAATAAATATATGTTATATGCTACAGTAATAACCTCATATTTTTTGGTGGATATTCTGAGTGAATATATAAATGCAGTAAAAGAAAAGGATTGTGAAGCGAGTCTTCTTCATTATTTTGGAGAAGATTTACAAACTGTAAACATCCATAAAGTGTGTTCAAGCTTGATTGGAAAGTTGAACTCTTCACAAACTCTCCTTGAAATATTATCAAAGACAATGACCGCTGATATGATTAACATGGTTTTTTCCACCACAAAAACGACAAGTTTACTTCCACAGCAACTGACAGGTCAGAAAGGACTTGACAGGAGTTACGTCATCGGCTCTGGAAGTCAGTTTTGGCGCGCAAATTTAAACTGTCAGTTTCAGACCGCCGTTTTGCGAGACATATTACCGTTTTAATTTTTTAATTTATTTGTGGTGTATTCTGCATGAAGTTACTTAAAATGAAAGCAAAAATAAAAATATTGCATGTTCCCTATTAATAAGGTAGATAACCTTATTGAATATTATTAAAAGCTAGATTTTAAATTAGTTTTGTAACTTTAACTTTTGAAACTGTACTTTTGAAATATTAAGAAAATAAACATCTTCTCGGTAACATACTACATATAATTTGATTACGCATATTCTATATAGATTATTTTTAGTTTTTATTATTTCGATTTTCGATACTTCAATTAAGTGTCATACTTACTACATTTAATGTATTATTTTTTATTTACTTATTCAGACCGTCAATTCCTTCATCAACGAAAACGCACTGATAGTCATTTATATTATATCAGTACTTTACGTCTTCCTACATATTTTCTGCCTATTTTCTTCTTCAAAATTCTATGTACTAGTACTTTAAGTTTCGTTTGTTTTCTATGTGTCAATTTCTTGTATTATATAGGATAAGTATATAATTTAAATTAAGCCTGTCCGGTCCACTGACTCAGGAGTTTACTCCTCGAGTTAAAATTGTGCAAATACTATATATTCTTTACATATAAATGAATATTTGCAAAAATATATTGTGATGCAACAGTCAATATATCAGTTTATTTATTTAAATAGTTCTCTTATATATTATTATATTCGGGCTCCTAAACAGTACATAAATTTTATTGCACGCTTTTTATATTATTCGATTACTATTATAGAAAAAAATTTCACGTTTGAAATGTATTAAAGTGTCTACAATATTTATTAAATGGGTGACGACGTATTTAAGTACTTTGTGTTTTAAAACCACACAGAACATATCAGCATAATGTATTCGTGTCCATTCTAAGCACCCAAAAACTTATTTTGTATAGAAAGTATAAAAAAAAGTCCTAACTGCAAGACGCAAGAGTCTTGCAGGCTTGGTCTTGTTCTTGCTTAAATCTTGCACAGTCAGTCTTGCTCTTAGTCTTGCTAAAATTAGGCGGTCTTGGTCTTGGTCTTGCAAAAATACAAGACCAAGACCAAGACTGCAAGACCAAGACCGATTTTGGGCAACACTACCCGTAAGCTAACTAAAATAAGAAATTTCAGAAACTGATAACTGAGGTTTTCTGTTTTGTTGAATCTTTTTTCTGATATGAGTTTGCTGTCAAAAATTTCAGCGGGAAAATATACAAGTGGTTGAGATGTGGACTGTACGAGGTTTTTCTTTTGTAGCGTAATGAGCCGATTGTCTTCAACTATTTTACATTTTAATGTAAGTTGATGAGAAAAAAAAAACTCTGAATAGAATGGACAGGAAGTTTTGCTCCCGCCCAGAATCAAATTATTCTTTATGACGTAACTTTTATGTCCACGCTGGTAGAGACGCGAACAAATTTATATTGAAAACGCTAAATTTATAATACATTTATGGCGATTTTCAGTACCCACACCTATGAATACAGTAATCAGTGTTCTTTATTCCTATGTAGGTAAAAGTGAAGACCCGAGTTTTAGGAGATCAGGAGTTTCTAAAGAACTTCTGACGATATTTTCTTGTTCTCTGAGAGAAAAATGATTCACGTACATTTCATCTTCATTGGACAATAGCTCTTCCAATGAGTCAAGGTGTCGTTCTCGTATAAACAATATATACCAGATGGCACAATTAAACAGCTGTGAATAACTGTTAAATGCATTGCGATTAGCGTTTTGGAGATAAATTACTTTAATGGACTGGTAATAACATAGAATACTGTTAACAAAATATCAGCAGAACCTGGAGAACATATATCCAAAGGACTTTAATCCTGAACCCAATAGTTAACGCTCAAATGCATCCATTTATTGCAATTATTGTTCTATAATATGTAAAATTAACGTTCGGTCCTGTTGGTGTTAGTGCAAAACTAACTTGCTCTCTTATCTGTCCAGCAGATTTTGGGTCTCATAAACAATAGTTTCCCCAAAAGTTCCTTAAATTTAAATGAATGGAGCGGACGCTAAGCGGCAATTTTCCTAAGGGACTTCCATTAATGACGTATTTACGTATTTTTCAGGAATTTCGGACCTCCCCTCCCCCCCCCCCCCACGTCTCTGGTGAGATCTGGCAGGATCTCCCGCTAATATGACGTGAGAGTTTGACGAGGACTACCCCCCCCCCCCTGTCCCTGCTAATCTACCTCGTAGTTATTTTAGGCCTTTTTTTTTTAGCTCTGATGCTTCCTATGGTGGTTATACCCCCTCTGAAGTTGGTAACCGCGTCGAATCTAGACCTTATGCCCCTCCCCCCCCCCACCCTCCTTATAAAGTCAACATCTGCGGCATTCACAGATTTTTTTTTTGGCTCTACTGTCTTTCACGTATTTCAGAACCTCACGTGAGATATCCGTCGACGCCCCGCCCACTATCCCTTGGTGAGCTTTCGCTGAACCCCCCCCTCCCCCCCTATTTCACCTCACGTAATTAATGGACGCCCCCTAAGTATCCATTTTCCCCTTTTCCCGCCTACTTTTGCCCTCTACAAGTTTCAGCTTTAAATTCTTTCAGCGTTTTTACTAAATTATTGATCATTTCTTTTAGTAATTTATTCCAATCCGTAACCCTCTGATTTAAGAAAGAAATCATCCCACACCCTTGTGCCTGAAATTGAGTGCCAGCTTGAGGTCATCGCCATCGTCCTCCCTTTCTTGGAACATTCTCACACCAATATCCTTCCACACGTCATAATCAATAAATGCCTTGTACACTCCCAAGACTCTCTTCACCACACTTCTGTCTTCCACTGAATCCCATTCCAACACCTTTATCATATTGGTTACTGATTGTGTTCTGCGGTAATTTACAGAGACAAATTGTTCCTCCTCAAACTCCAACTCGAAAAATGAGAATCCCACACTACACCATCATATTCAAGCATAGTCTGACCAAAGTTTTGTAACCTATTTTCCTTACTTCTCTGGTATATTCCCCATCACTCTCTCATCACGGTTAAAGACGATAATACTGAAAGGTAAGCGTTCCGAATGTTGATTCAGAACACTCGCGACAATCACAATTATTAACAATCACTGTCTCGAAAAATGAACACTGCCGGATTAGTTCAAAATGATAAGTTTGCCTTCTATCGCGCTCTCAGACAAGATGGAGATTTAAAAAAAAACAAACACCGGTTACTCTTTGATATAAAATACAAGTCTGCTTCATAATGTCAGATTGATCCAGTTATACAAGGCGGGTATCTTATATATAGGAAATTCAGCAATTCTCATTCAATAATAGAATGGTTCATTCATTAAATAATAACACTGATGAATTTGAAAGTACTCAACTTAATGAAAATTCAAACATTAAAAATGTTTAAGTACCCGTCACAATATCACAGGTTGTTTTTGGTTTTTCTTTTTTATTGTGGCTTTACGCCTCATCGACGTCGAGGTCATTAGAGTCAGGAAAGGACTGGGGACAAAGAACGGGAAGGAATTCAGCCATGGCCTTTTAAAGGAAGCAACTCGGCATTCGCCTGAAGAGATTTGGTGAAACTATGGAAAACTCAAATCTGGATGTTTGGATGAGGATTCGAACCCACTGCCTCCCAAATACGAGGACAGAGCGTTACCGCTCACCCACCAATTCGGTCACATGTTGTTAAAGTAAATAGTGTTCCAAATAAAATTCTTCCAGATCCTAAATATATATTGCAATGCTTCATTATTCTTGAATTAATCCAAAACTTATTACCGAGCATGGTGGTGTAACAGTTAGCGTTCTGACCTCTCATTCGGGAGGACGTCTGTTCGAATTCCCATCCGGGCATCCACGTTTGGGTTTTCCATGGTTTCCCAAATCATTCCAGGCAAATGCCGGGATGCTTCCTTCAAAAGGTCATGGCCGAATTCTTTCCCATTCCTTGCCCCCCATCCTTTCCCGTCTCTAAAGACCTCGCTGTTAAGAGACGTTAAGCAGTTTTTTTTTTGTTTTTTTTTAAGAAAACTTATTAGCAGCATTTTCTCTTGAATATTCCTCGCTTTCTTTATTTCCTGTATCAAAAGAGTATGTCATCTCAAATATCAATTTCGGCTTCTTCATTGCTTGCCCATCTTTTCGCGAACGTCCTTAAAATTAAGCAATCAAAACCTTACTGCCCTGCTGCTGATAGTCTGTTGAAGCTGTCTTCTTCAGTTATACTCGCCATCATGTTATTGGTTTCTATTGTATTCCAAGTCTGCAAAATCACCGGGGATACACTAAACTATCAAAAACACAGTAATTAGTTACAAGCCTTGAATTTTTGAATCTTATTAGAATGGTAATAACAGCAAACGATTAAAACGTTTAATTATACCAAAAATACGTTATACCTTATAACAGACAACTTACCATGTACTCAGTACTGCTTACACGAAACTGACTACGTGATCGGTTAAATGGCTAAGTGGCATGCAAGTGTGGAAGACGAAACGCAACCTAACTCTACCAAGTGTTGCCGATCGGTCTACTAACTTCTTGAATTATCTTATGCAGATTATCGAGGATCTTCGAGCTATTTGGAGACCTGACGCGCTCGGAATGAATCGAGTCCTAAATTTCAAGTTCTGAGAGAGATACAGAGCGAATTGGGCTATGGAAGGGGATCCCAAGAAGTGATGCAGTCAACTTTAATCGCGGTTATAAGCGAAAGCGAGGATCTGTGCGGACCAGCCCCGCAAGTTGCTGCAAGAATTTAACTTTTTGTGTGTGGAAGTCCTTTAAACAGTTTTCTTTTGATGATTTCAAGTGGACTGAGTACGAGCGGAAAAAATATACTAAGTTTCTCTTTCAAGCAAAATTGAGATTCTTTTCTAGGGGCAGCAATCTTTAGAAGGTCTGCATCATCGTTATTACTCATTATGGGTTGCAGTGCAAATTAATGGGCAAGCAAAGTGGTTCATTATTAGCATTCATTTAAAACTCCGCATGCTACAAAAAAGATTTTACAACTATGAGAAATTATATAAATTCATTCCAATCACCGACAGAATCGCTGAAAAGCGTTACTTTGTTACAAAACAACTTACGTTTTATATATATAAAAGCATCATTTAGTTTCGATGTGATTGCCACTGTTGAAATGTTAGACGCCCTACCGGAAATTAGGAGTTTTTTGTGACTAACAGGCTGGTTGATTTACGTTCTGCCAAAGAAACTCCTTCAGGAAAGGGTGGATATGTATGCAATTTGCACAAAATAACATTCACTCGACGACTTGTAACAGTCGACTGGTCAGTCCAGAGGAGTAGTGGCTAACCAAACATATGCAGCATTTACAAAAATACATTTTTTTACGCATTTTCAATGGAGTTGTTCACAACTTTGTTATGATAATCTGAAGGTCTAGAAATTTTAAAAATATAGTCCCCAATACAAAATTTGTGAGTGTTACTAGTTCCAAGATAGAGATTGGAAGTCTATTGCTAAATCTGTTTCAAGATTAACTTTCTCGAAGTAAACCTGCTACTATAAGTGTCACTTGACAGATTTTAACTGCTAGTGTGCAGAACAGGAAATTGTACTTATGTTAAACTAAGGGCATAAACTTTTGGTAAGATAGTTCGCTTGCAGTGCTAAGCTGATTTAGACTTGTGCTACAAAGTTGTAACGAAAGGTGTCTGCAAAGTGATTAGTAAAGTGTCTCCACTCTCACGCAGCACTCAACAACTCCTGTAAACTTCAGCTGCTCCCCTAAAGTCCTAGGACTCATATTAAGCCATTTATCTTGGTAAGTTCACTTAGTTTCGCGTGTGACACGCTCACGTGGCATCGCAGTTAATTATTACACACACATTTCTACAAACTTAACAAGGAGAAAGTTGATAAAGCAGTGAAAAATATCTATCAGAAATAATTGGAATATTTATCTCTACACTTGTTCATTATATGTACAAGAAACATAACTGCGTAATGGTCATCATTATTAGGTGCAGGAACTCAGGAACTGAAGAATTTCTTCTTCTATATTTACCTCCATTAAAATTATGACCTAGATCAGCTTAAAAATCTGCTTGAAAATCAGAACTATTCCGTTCAAAGAAAGGAAACCTTTCTTGGTCACAAGTTATTATCTCCCTTCATACCTTACAGAAATCGATAAATCGGGTATCCTTTTAAAGATTAAGGTAACCGTTTCGTTCACATCATATTTTAAGAAACTAATTTTTCCAAATTCGACCCTTAAACGGCAAAAACGTCTATATTTCTAAAATGTTTGTGTGCCTTTTTTTTTATCCTGAACGATTTATCTTCCTGCATTCCTAAACGAAATCGACAAATGAAATATTATTTTAAAGACTAAAATATCGACTTTGGTGACATCATAAATTAAGAAAGAAATTTTTTGGAATTCCACCTTTAAAGGGAAAAAGTATCAATATTTCTACAACGCGTTTTTGTGTCACGATCCATTTATCTCGCTTGATATCTAACCAATATAGATAAATGAGGTATAATTTTAAAGATTAACGACTCCGCTGTGGTCACAACATATTTTAAGAAAAGAATTTGACTATTTTACCCTTAAAGGTCGAAAGTATCATTATTTCTGTAACCTATTTTTTGTCATGAGTTATTCATCTCCCTAGGTATCTAACCGAAATCGAGAAAGGATTAAGGATTACGGACTTCGCGTTGGTCACATCGTACTGTATTTTAAGAAAGAGTTTTTTTTTTTTAATTCGAGCCTTAAAGGGCAAAATGTGTGTGTTTCTTTTATGAGCCATTTACCTCGCTTGATACCTAACCGAATTGATAAACGAGGTATAATTTAAAAGATTAAGGTCTCTACTCAGGTAACTTTATAAATTAAGGTTTTTTTTTCGAAATTCGACACTTCAAGAACCTAAGTAATAACTATTAAAGTCACGCGTATGAGACAGTTCAGAGCCAAGCCGCTGGATAGGAGCAGAACATATTACAGAGATATTAATAAACCGTTTCACTGGCGTCGACTTTTATTACGAACCTATAACAATAAACAAATAATACAAATGAGGCCTTTCTTCTTTCGTCCTATTAAAATCCACCAATCTTACATCGTATTCGCGAAATTTTGGACGGTCATTTAGTTTTTAAGCAAAAAGTAAAATATCGCGTGTAAATATATTTAAATATCTCTGCTATGAAACTGAGTTAGTATATGTAGCATACACGTAAAATTACAAATTTAATTGAAGTAAAAACCATTTTAAATATTATGCTATAAATTTTGTATTAGTTCAAACACATCATAGATTCACCTTGTATAGAACCCAAGCACTGTGGTGAATGGTATTAAAGCCTAGACGATCTGGAAACTAAAAGATTAACATCGATAGGAAAGAGAACAACTATTTATAGCACAGAAAAATAACGAGACTATCAGAAAGTAGTTAATAGAGGAAAAATCGAATAGTAATTGCGAAAGTACTGTAGTAAACTGAAAATCTAGTTGATAGAATTTATCTCCCTCGATTGACAAAGATATTGCTAAATTATGTATCAATAGGCAAACGATCTTTTGAACGGCCATATTTGAAATAGCCGGAGACTGAAACAGGATTGTGCCTCTTGTAGGTTAGAGGTAACTGGTGATGAGATAAAGATAAGTGGCCAGACGGACATTGATTACAGAAGCACAGCTATAAAGACAATAAAATCCAGAGAAATAGAGGAAGTTGACGAAAAATTAAAAGAGATGTAACAAAAAGGAGGGTGAATAGCAATGAGGACAATATACCAGTTCCAGTTGTTAAGTTTACTCCTAGTGAACTATAGGACTATAGTGAATAAAGAAACAGATTTTATTTTACTACGGTATTACGCCTCGTCGACGGCTGAGGTCATTAGAGGCGGGATGGGACTGGGGACAAGGAACGGGAAGGAATTCGGTCATAGCCTTTTTGAAGGATGCAGCCCGGTATTCGCCTGGAGTGATTTGGCGAAACCATTGAAAACCAAAAACTGGATGCCCGGACGATGATTCGAACCCGCGTCCTCCCGAATGCGAGGCCAGAACGTTAACCGTTCAACCACCACGCTCGGTAAAGAAATAGAATTTGGTAACTTAACAGAGATACACAATCCACGAATATACAGAGTTAAAAGTGTGCAACTGTTAAAGGAGTAGACAAAACCAACTAGAGTTCGCTCATGTTCGAAGATTATACTCGTGATTTCTTGCTGGGATTTCTGGGGAGATGGGCAAAAAGGTAAGGGTAGGTACTGGAAGAATGCACAAGTGGGCGGGGGATATTAACTATTGGCGGGGGTTCGGGAAGGAAACAGGATTAGTAGCACAGGAGAGGAGAGTTTGCAAATAGTTTGGTAAGAGTAGGAGGGTTAACACAAAAGTAGATCTGAGTGCAAGGGAACAAACCATCTTCAAATCTTCGTGATGTGAGGTATCAGGTTAAAAAAGGAATAAGAGTTCACGAAGCAGTCTTCATGTATATGAGAGGGTTCAGTATAACAGTGACCAAAACTGAAGATAGATGTAGGCATAATTACACAAAGAAAACATATTGCAGTACTGAAGAAATACTTTAGGAAAAATCTTAGTATGTGGAAGAAGAGTACTCCTACAGTGGAGATTGAAAGAGTTGAAAGACATGGTAAGAATGGGAAAAGAAATGTTTATTTCAAAACATAAAATAAATTGAAGCACAGAACCTACCTATCTTAACAGGGAGGTGATAAGGCAACAGGAGACAGGTGAAGAGAGTACTGGAGAAGAAGCCTGATAGAAAAGAAAGGAATAATACTTGAAAAAAAGATATGACCATTATCCTAAACTAGCACTAGATTTCAGAGTTAAGGCTGCGAGAGGTAAGTAATTCAGAGTCTTGAATAATTACGATGGATATGGTGAATAAATTAACTTAAGTAATTTTAAAAAAAATCTTCCGGTGTAAAAGTATTGTAGGAAAATTTCCGTCAGAACTTACGCACCATCGCAATTAATTTGTAATAAATAATATCGATGTCATAAAAAAACGCCAACGGCATGTTTTCTTTTAATTGGAAAGATAATGAATCCTTGTCGTTCTTTTGCAATTTGGATGTTTGTATTCGGCGCTCATGGCACAGCTGATGGGCAGTAAGCAAAGAAATACAAAGATTGTACCTTGTGGTGGAAACAAAGAACCTCAGCCCACAAGGGAACCTACCGACTTAGCATCGCAGACCGCAGATCCTGTATTCCGAGAGAGCAGAGCCGGTTAACATCGTTACGGGCACAAAACATCGCAGAGTCAACACAACCCTCCGTCCGGCTATATCTTGGAGCAAGAACCTGCTCATTGAGCACTGCCGTTCCTCGCTTGTTTGCCGAGCGCTCCACGGTCGACCAGCAGCAGTAGTCGATACTGCTCTCGACCAGGGCCTCTTCTTTGTTCTCCCTTTGCACCGAGGGCAAGCAGAGAGACGTAATTGGGAGTGGTTTTGCGGCAAGACCTTTGACCAGAAACTCTATACGCAAGCGGAAATGTTCTTCTAACACTGTGGCTAGGTATAGATTATACAGCAAGAAGCGAAATCACACCTTTTTTTTTTATCAACCTATGCGGATTTATTCTTTTACATGATGAAGCGGGTCATTTTTCTATTTCAATTTTATAATGGTTCAAGAGAAAAATTGGCGATTTACGTCCAACTAAGCAATACGTAAATGTTTCCTATTTACCGTTAACAATACTTTATGGAAAATCACTCACAATCAACTTATTCGAAGGTTCAGTCACGCACATTCTTAATAGTTTATCGTTTTACTTGTGGTACTTTTAAAATTTGAGTCAATGATCGATCTTATTATAAACATCGATAGTCACAAGGCTAAATACAACAAAGATTACAAATAGTCTACATCTACATCCATCTACATATATACTCTGCAATTCACAAAACTGTGGGTGGCAGAGGGTGCTCAGCACCAAACCTAATCTCTTTGTTGTGCATTCCAATCCCTAATGGTACGAGGAAAAAAAGAATTGATATAAGATTCAGTGCGGCACCTTATTTCTCTAATTTTATCTTTCCTGTCATTCCGACCCAAATAGGTTGGTGGACGAAGTATTTCACTACACTCGTAAGTGAAAGTGGGAGTACGCATGTTTACCAATAAGTTTATACGAAACGTGCGTCGTCTATCTACCAGAGACTCCCAGCCTAGTCTACTAATCAGTCATAACGTAAATAAAATACCAGCAGACAGAACATGAAAGTAATACATTCAATGGCGTATAGTGAAAATAAATATACAAAGAAAAGACCTATGGTACAAAAATTCAGCTAAATCCCCTAACGCCTGGAAACAATTGAAAACGTGGAACCACTGAGATCCCTCTGAGAATGAAGTGAAATGCGATCAGTAAAAAAAAAAAAAATCTATTGCGTTGATGTGATATTAATTATCCATACATATTTATTATTTTGAAATTGAGGAAATGGCCACAACACCCAGTTTTTAAAGTTTATAAACCACCTGTGAAGTTCTCACTAACCATCAATTATTTCTTACTTATAATTACTTAATAGTAGGGTGAGCATGTGACCATATTTTGAGTGCTGTCACGGGTCTAGAAAATTCACATTTAAAGACTCAAAGATCATGACAGGTTCCCCTGATTTGGCTAAAATACAAACTCAAATTTTCACATTAAATTCGGAGTGATAAAAAAATAGTAAAATCACCCACTTTATTCCACGTTGTATATCTTTCTAACTAAACTGACGTATTTAATTTAAAATCAAATGCTAAGTAAAGCAAATCTAATGAAACTTTTCTGGCAATTTATTTCTTAGCAGTTGTTTGCAATTAAAATGAGTTAATAAACTCGAATTTGTAGTAACATCTTTGTCAATTGTTATTCTAGAAACGTAGGTATGGCACGTGACGTCACAGTGTGATAGACAATAGCTATCGAGATGACCACGGGAGGCGGCAGACAATGTGAGGCACAAACAAATTTATATACATTTGTGTGAATTGCAATGAGAGATTCCATGTGCGTAGTAGTTCGTTTAATTTCTGGATAATGTTCAAACACGCCTACAGACTAATCAATTTCTATCCCAATCCGCAATCTAAAGGGCAATTTTATTGAGAATAGATTCTGAATGTTTTTAGAGATACTCCGCTTAGAGGCCCCTTATATACCTATGTATAAAAACACTAATGCCTAAACGTTTAAGCACCAGAGAACGATTGGTCATTACTTTGTTTTTTTTGGTAAGTGGGCAAAGGTATGAAATTTAGTTCGCTGATTTCACCGCATACGCTTACAGACATCATTCCTGAAATATGTTGGGCTATCTAAATATTGTATTAAGGTAAGGAGAAAAATATTATGTATAAGTAAAACTTTTATTTACTAATTGTTATTTATAGCTTAATGTAATTCAGAAATTATTATTCTCGTATCAAAAACATCAAAATACACAGTTAAATGCATTGTGCAAATCAACAACCTTAAACACACTTAGCCCAGTACTTCGCAACCTCAATTGCATTGTGTGTTGCTTGAAACAAGTCTTCATTGTTGCAGGATGATTGGCACATAGGGCACTCGAGCATATGATTCATAGTTTGGTCTTCACCACATTCGTACTTAATATTTGTAGCATCAGTATAACCCCATCTGACTAGGTTTTCCTTGGACCTGCCCACTCCTGTTCGCAATCGATTTAAGGACCGCCAGACGTTCCAGTCCTCTGCATGACCAGGTGGCAAGCGCTCTACAACTGTCAGTGGTCCCGAGATGTTAGGAACCTTCATTTTCCATAACTGTACTCTTCCATTTTCAGGTGACCCAATTAGTTCCCGTGATGTTCTCAGAAAGCTTTTCCTGGATTTGAGTCTCTGGGCTGGTGGTGTATGGCCATGCAGTGGATGAGCGCTTTCCCGTTCTACTTTAGTCCTCTCCTTGTTCGCAGCCACTTCTCTGCGGATACTGGGTGGTGCAATGCCCGAAAGCTGGTAAAGCCTATCAACTGGGGTAGGTTTTAAGCAACCTGTCACTAGCCTACAGGTATTATTGAGGGCTACATCCACCTGTTTGGTATGAGATGACGAGTACCAAACTGGGCATGCATATTCTGCAACAGAGTAACAAAGGGCCATTGCCGATGTACGTAAAGTTTGTGGTTGACTGCCCCACTGTGATCCAACTAGTTTGCGCAGTAAGTTGTTTCTTGTAGAGATCTTCATTTTTCAATTCATGCAGTGCTTCTTATATGTGAGGGTTCTGTCCAGCGTCACTCCCAGTTATTTTGGAGTGTTATATGTCTGCAGTTAGATACCTGATCATATTACTTTTAACTTTCGCTGAGCTTTCCTATTTTTTTGCTGAAGAAACGTATGAATTTTATTGGATAAAAAAAACAGTATTCTAAATTATGGAAGTACAACGAATCGAAAATTATTTGGTAATGAAATTTCTGAAGTTAATATTTATTTTCTACATCTAATGATTAAAAAATCTTTTTACCTGGAAACTATTGCCTCGTGCAGTAGCAGATGTTTCATTGCTCATATCACTAAGGATAATGAAGATGGATCATTTCATTCAACTGGAAATTGGATTGTGATGGGTATTATTAGGCGGGAGGGGAATGGCGTTTGTGAAACACGCAGTAGTGATGTTGGATGATAATTTTGAGTCGAGTATTGCAAGGGCAGCGAATCGGACGGTGAATGTGGAGAAGATTCAGGAGAATACTGAAGTGGCTCTGTAGATGGCTGAACGTGGTATCTGAGATCAGGTGGTCCTAAATTGATAAAAGATTCCATAGATAACCTTCCAGCATTAGCATAAAAATAAAATCTGGTATAAGTTTATTAGCAATTGCCAATTGGTCTTTATTTAGATCTTTTAACTGAATGGCGATTGATTTCCCCAAGATCTCCATTTCTTCCTCCTTTGAATTTCATAGCCCTTGGTCAGAATCAATGAGCTATTCCTGTTTCACTGCAATATTCATTCTTGTTTTTTTTAGTTTTAAGCGGAATTCCATTTCGTTTTTGAGTTACTTGTTCTTGATTTTTAAGTGCTTGCAGAATTCAACGTAGTTAATATAATATCTACTCATTTCAAGTTGCCTACGAGTGAAGTTGAGTGGAAAAATATTGCAAAACGGTTTGAAGGAAAGTGGGAATTCAACCATTGCGTAGGAGCTGCAGGCGGCAAACACATTGCTACGTACCTACGCCATTTATATTTGTGGGTGACAGCACATTTACTATTAATAAGCACATGATGAAATCATTTCCAATACAAATGTTTCCCATGAAAAAGAATTTTCAATTATAGACGGTCTCGCGCCAGAAGAGTCGTAGAGAATACTTTTGGTATTATTCAGGATTTTTCGTCAACCCACTGGTTTAAACATTGATAATGTCGACCCCACTGTCGTTGCTTGTTGTGTGTCGCACAATTACCCAATAATACATAACATGCAAATCTGTTGATCATGAAAATACTGAAGCTACAACATTCTGTCAAGGGAACTGGCGTCGAATAACGGAATTTTTAGTGTCACTAGCGCAAACCACAGAAAAAGGCAAAATGAGGAAGCAAACAAAACCCAAGACACTTTCACACCTTTTTTTTTTATTTTTTTTTTTTTTTTTTTAATCAAGAAGGTAGGATAGCTTTTCAGGAAAGACTGATAGATATTGTGCCCTTGTAACTAAGTACATTATACATGTATTAACATCAATGAATAAGTTTCATAGTTACCTCATCATCATCTATGGTATCAGCATCAATATTAACTCGTAAAGGCTCGATATTTCTTTCTAAAAAACGGAGAAGATCGTAGTACCAAAGGGACGGTACTTACATGTCTTCTGTGTCACTTCCCGTTTTTATATAAGATTTCACCTGCAGATACCAAGCACATTAATAATGAAATCATAATTTTTAATTCATATATCAGTTGAGACAAATTTTTGTTCTATACAATCTGTCATGGACATTTTGCTGTATAAATAACATTAACAATGGAATCAATTTATAAAAGCCAGTCTATTACTTTTTTAAAAAATAATTAGAACTCAACAGTACTCAATAAAGACATTTATTGTAAAAGTTATTTATTTCACTTCTTTATCCTACTACTCTTAAGTTCCCCAAACAATTGTTGGCTGCAATAAATATAACTAAGCATTTACTTTTCTTAAAACAATAATTACTGACAGAGGTATTACAGCCTTTACTGACCTTTTTTAACCAACGCGGGTAAGTTGTTCGCATATTTTCCATTTTCTTTTTCAAGACTGCAACTGTAGCTTCCTGGTCCTATTCCTTGTAAATTTCGAGCAAAGTCCGAACTCTTTCATCCCGCATGTTGCGATTCATGTAGTTTCTGTTGCGTTTGACCCACAATTGGGGCATATCTTCATAAATTTAAAAAATATTCGTCCACACCCCTTTCTCATTAGACAATTTTAACTACACACGCGACTAATGGCACGTAAAACACTCGCTCCCTGCTCCTCGTCACTGTTACGTTCAGTTAATCGGAAGCTACCTCACCAACCGACAATTCTTCGTAGCCATACAAGGACAAAGATCGGGCCTACACCCAATCCCGGTGGGAATTCCACAAGGATCACCACTCGCACCAGTCCTTTTCAGTGGGTATGTCAACGACGCACCAGTAGCACCTCGGGTCAAAATGGCGCAAATTGCAGACGACACCACGGTATATGCTACTGGAAGCAAACATGATGTTACCATCGACAGGTTACAGCGGAGCCTCCATCTACTCGACAAGTGGTGTCGAATAAACAAAATTAAAGTAAACCCCACTAATTGTGTAGCGGTTTACTTCACGAAAAAAACGGCCAGCACTAACCACAAAACTGAAAATTATGGGCCAAGAACTTGAGTGGCAAAGACAAACAAAATATCTGGGCGTCACTCTTCAAGGAACACATCATGGAAAGGAGAAGACAGGGCCTGGCAATCAAACAAAAACTCTTTCCAATATTCAATAGTAGGGAACTAACGACTGCAACAAAATTACGTATCTACAAAACTGTCATTGACCCCTTCATCCTGTATGGATGCCAGGTGTGGGGGACAGCAGCAAACTACAACCAGATCCACCTACAGAGACTCCAGAACAGGTGCCTAAGGACCATCCTTCACGCACCGAGACTCACATCAACCGCATTCATACACAACGAGACCGACACAGAGACCATCCACACAGAAATCTTTCGCCAAACTGAAAAGTTTCACGAAAGAATAGATAAGTTCAGAGAAACCGATGAGAGGCTCCATACCCTTGGCACCACGATGACAAGGCACTGGAACTCCCACCGAGTACCATTAAGTATTATATATCAGCCGGAATAGCACTGATATGATTAAAAGAAAACTGTAGGGGTTTTTCACATAAGGTCGTCCTAGACGACCATAGCCATGTTTTCCCCTCAAAGCGCAAATAAAAAGAGTCCCTAAAACAACCTTATCCAAAACAAAGAGACACACAGCAGTAGAGCTACCTAGGTAGCGGGACATTCACAAACACGCCGTTGAGGCAGAGACACACTTAAAAAAAAAAAAAAAAAAAAATCCTAGCCGAAATTGTCTAATTGTTGCAATTGTGCTACGTACGTCTCAATTTTCTCCCAGTCTGCAGAGATAATCTATAAATTGTTTGTCGGACACTGGAAATTCCCCGATGTCGGAAGAAACACACCCAATTCGCCTATTCACATGGCAATCTGCAGGGCACGTATTGTATTGTCGTGGCGGCAGCGTCTGTCGTGCATAGAAACTGGGAAGTGAATTTTGGTACGGAGGCCAAATCCTAGCACTTGGAATCAAATTTGTTTAATTAGTATTCCTCCGGTTATATAGGTAAAGGAACATGGTTTTGTATGTAAAGATCTGTAAAGTAATTTGAATGTTGTGTTTTTCTGGAATCAACCTTCATCATAGTATTGTTTCATGAGTGCTTGGTGCTAATGCTTGCCTCAGTATATGATTTATGAAGTGATTAACTTTTTTTATTGAGATGAACTGCAGCATTTTCTGTCTTAGGGGGTCAATAACTCTTTCACTGATTCGCAGTTTATGTAAGTGGAAAAATCTATAGCAACAAGTGTTCAACGTTGGATCGTACCTACATTAATGAGCCTTTTTTTTTTTTTTGTAGAAAAAAATCTCTTAGAAAGATAGCTCATTCTCTTTCAATTACATACAGATTGATATTGTAAAAGTTTTATTTTTGTTCAGTGTTCTGAACTAAGAAATACATTTTATTCGTATATATAAACCTAACACATTTAAGTCTCTGCTTCTGAATTACCTTGTACCCTGTGAACATGTTTTCTACTTAGAATGTTTAAAACTGAAGAGAGCTAAGAGGATAATGTAATGTATGGGATAAAAAAGCAAGATGACATAATATAATTCATGTGGTTTACATTTTCCTTGAAACTATGTACCGCTGCAGATATTTGAAGGGTTTTCAAAAATTGTGTAGTTATTTATTAACACTAAACATTTTGTGTGGTTTTGGAACGCCATTCAATGCTCCGTTTGAGATTCTCGGTACAAGAACAAATGAGATTCTCAGTCTATCACTGTTTTACAAGGTAGTTGCTAAAACGGAGATCACAAATTATCTATTTACTAGACAGTCCCACGCGATTATATCGCACCCAGTAGACCGTTCTTTCTCTAATTCGGAGTTTGTGGAAGGTTGATAATGTTAGATTGGAATACTATGCGATCGGTTGCTGCCTTGTGCTGTAGCTTATTGTTAGCTGTTCTTGGGAAGGGTATGTTCAATTTTACGATGTTAGAATGCAGTTTGCTTTAGGAACCTTGGTATCGGCTGCATGCCTGTGTTATATGGTTGATCATGGCTATTTCATCACGATCTATGGGGCATAACGGTGAATTGTTGACTACGATTTTATAGATGTGGCCTTTTCCCTGTCTCGTTCGTATTATGGTGGTTTTATGTCTTCTGCCTAATTTGGAAACTGTAAGCCAGACTTTGGAGGGGATATGGGCTTGTAGCGGTGCATAGTACTTTACTCTTTAAGCTTTTGTATTGGCCCATAAATCTGACCGTATGCTGTAAGATATTTTCCTTGAAGACCTACGCAAACGCGCCAGCCCCAGGCTACAAGCGTTATATCCCCTGCTAAACAGAGACAACAAGCTCCCCGCGTCCATAGGTGATCGAATCTGTTGCACACTTGTAGGGCCAATACTCGAATACGCGTGCCCTGTATGGGGACACACCTCCAGAATGAACCTAAACAGACTCCAAATTATCCAGAACCGAGACTTGAAGAGATCCTTACATCTCAACTGCAGATTTCCCACTAAAATCATCCACGAAACAACAAGATTACCGATGCTAGTAAACCAAAGTCTATAAACCAGCTCATCAGACAAACAAACCCCTAATAAACGTGCTGGGGACTCATCCAACCTGGCAAAGGCCACACGTCGAATCCCAGTAGCTAGACACACTAGATAAATACCATAACCTGAAGATAAATCCAAAATGAAGCCATAACACATCGTAAATACCGGAAGTAAATGTCGGAAGACAAAAACTTCAATAAACACTACCCCCTTTAAAGGAATGGGTAGCAAATGGCATGGAAGGCCTAATATATGTCGCAAAGTTTTTTGGGGGCAGCTGTATATACTGCTTACTGATATGCTTTCCTTGGCTAGTTGGTCGACCACTTCGTTATGATGGGTAAAAGAAAGTGCCTTTATCCATTTTAATTGAAGTTCTTTCCCCACTGCACTAGCTGAATACATCATGTTTAGTATGTCGAATGAAACTTGTTCATCTCATTTGGACGCTTCTGATTCTTGTTTTTGAACCTAGCTTTTCGAATTTGTTAAAATCAGAACTTTACTGAACCGATTGTAACAACATTTTATGGCCTCTCTGATTGTAAATGCTTTTGCTGTGTACACCGATGTATCTGGTGGAAGACGAACTTTCTTAGATATTTGTGAGGAGGGACAGAAAAAAAGCATTGCCGACTCCATTTGTTGTTTTGGATCCAACAGTATATATTTGTACAAATTACGCCACGTTGAAGCGAAAAACAATTCCGCCATGTTATATTACCACTTCTTGTGATACAATGTTGTTGATAACGAATTTTTGGCTAATTGATCAAGAGACGTTGCACATTATCACCTATGAAAACCATCCGCCCAGATAGTCAAAGGTACAAAACGATAAAAAAATGAAACCTGAAGATCTTCCACCGCAAAAAAATGGAAAACACTGAGACTGAAGTATAACAAACCAATATAGAACACAGCTGCACCGTGTCTAGAGGAAAAGTGACTAACCAAAAGTGGGCGGCGCTAGTCAGAAAAGATCTCGAACTACTAAAATTGACCCCAACGAGATTTACAACTGGATAAGTACTTAATTTTGATTAAAGCATCCGATTCTCTCCAGTCATTACAGCAAAAACATTGCTTTCGGAACCTGGTGAAATGGACCCATGAAAGAAAATACAACCACTGTACAAAGGTGAAAAAAAAAACTACTGGATTAAGTAGATAACACGCCAGAATTAAGAAACACGTGATTCATAGTGGCTTGAGCAAAGAACCAAATGTCGAGTGACGAGAATAGGACAATTTAGTGAACACTGCTTACTACTTATTTAAAAAACAGCAATAACTATCCAACTGCAAGAGAGGCTAACCTATGCACTTATTTACTACTAAAACCTGCCGTCAGCTACAGTTGCCAACGGTGCTTTATAGCAAAGTATTTTATTTGTGGTCGGTGTAGATTATCCTAACCATAAATTATGTGGAAATACTTAACTTCTGGTAAAATATACAATTGAAGGAATGGATGCTCCTGTACGTAACTAATTTCCATACGGCATTATTAATGCTTATAATAAAACGAAATAAAATATATAACCTAGAATTAATTTTTTCTGAGGGGACTGAAGAAGTCACTGATCCGCGACACAATACGTAGATATTTGCTTGAAAAAGCATATGATGATATATCAAATATAAAAATCTATCAGGACATATTCCCGACATTTAGGTTTCACCAAATAAGTATTTTTTTGTTTCATATACTTTATAGTTTCCTCTTCTAAAGATAAAAATGCTTTTTATTTTAAATTATAAGTTGACAATCAGTGACATTCTATAAAACGACGCTCTGTCGCCACTAGAAAACGAGGTCTAACTGTAAGAGGACGCCAAGAAATACTACCAGAAAAGATTCTCTTGTGAGGAGATGTGCTATTTTCTACACAGCACAATGTTTCCTAAGGCTGCAGGAATGAACTTATGAGATGCCATTATTTCAAACTAGTTTGCCCGTAGCTTCACCCGCGGAATTTAGTGGCATGGACTCTTGGCTGCACGGTAGGTTTATTTTTTATTTTTATTTTAAAGTAGAAAGAACTACTAGAAGGAAAATACCATAAATGTTACGTAAGAAGTTTCTTTTCTTTCAGTTAGTTTCTTATATTGGGTGTTCTTCCAGCTTTCTGAAAGATTTTCGTATACTTAAATTATGTAATAAAATTTACATAAATTTAAATACAAGTTAGTTAAAATCATAAGAAGATGCAAATCACAAATTTCAATCTGAGGTTTGTAAAGAGTTATATTTGGAATATTTACCTTTAAGAAAAAAATCGCGATTTCGTGAAGCTGAAACCGTGCGATGGTGTAATTAAACGTTTTCTTATTACAATTAACATGCAATAAAGCTATTAGCACCTCATAAACTCTGGGTATAGATGCAGAGCATAAAATTAAGTTACGATTTTATGTGTGGTACGTTATCTTAGAAAAAGTTTACGTAAATAATGGAATTACATTTTCAGATGCGGAAAATTACGGGTGCAGATTTTAAGTCAAATCTGGAAACGTATTATTTTGATGGTGTGAACAATCTCTAGCCAGGATTGTAAAAAGTTTGGCGGTAGTGGCGCAGATAGTCTAATATTTAATTTCGGGCGATGCTGGACAACTTTAAGCCAAATGATTATGTTGAAAAGTCACTAAACAGATTATAACTCAGAGCGTAAACTTTATAGAAGTATGGGAAATTTTTATCTTTGATGGTGTGTGCAACTTCCAGCCCGGATTGTATTCAGAGCCATTGTTCAGGTTACGAATAGTTTGTAACTTCTCCAGGTCACGTAGAATGATAATACAAATCACAGAATTTAAGCAACTCATAAGCATTCAAACCGTTAGAAACCCATCGGAATCGGTTGGGCAATTTTATGTGTGGAGCATAATACCATATCTTCGTAACAGTTAACGTATGTAAAAAATTATATTCTCAAATGATTAGAAGTTAATATTAGTTATATCAATTTTTACGTAAAGAATGAAATATCGGAAATTTACTGAATGGAAAAAAAGGCAAAAGAAGTTTTCAAAACTCTATGTATGGGGCACAGCACTTTGTGGTAGCCAAGCATGGACTTTAGGAATAGCAGAAAGAATGAAAATTGCAGCATTTGAAATGTGGTGCTACAGAATTATACTGTAATTTAAGTGGACAGACAAAATACGAAATGAACGAGTTTTGGAAATGATGGGTAAGGAAAGAAGGTTGTGGAAGAAGCTTACAGACAGAAGAGACAGGCTGGTTAGTCATATTTTAAGACATGCTGGATTGGTTAATTTGTTAGTGGAGGGAACAGTCGAAGGTAAGAACTGTAGAGGAAGACCTCCAGTCTTACACAGAATTAGAGTATACGAAACAGATAATTGAGGACGTGGGATGTAAGGGGTATGTAGAGATGAAGAGGTTAGCAGAAAGTCACGTTGTGAGGTAAAATATACCACATACATTTAGTTAACACTGTGAAAACGCCATCCAACTGAAGTCTGTAGTGGTTGCATTACGAGGTAACAAAGGGACGGCCCATTTACTGTTTGATACATGTGGAGATACGCATCATACTATAACGTTTATAGATGAACTTTATACCTAAGTTAGAAGACGGTCAAGAGACGATAGTAGGATACAAATATATTATTATTATTTTGTGCGAAAGGACCCTATCTGACGTAACGGCTAGATTTTGCTACTACCTGTTAGTCAGTAAGGCTGGTGGTTGATGGCCGGTAGAATAATAAAATGACTGACTTACTGGTTCGATGACTCTGCTAAAGGCTGCTCCTCAGGCTCCTTTCCAAGACTAGACGTTAGACTGGCTCTGTTAATGAGTTGCTTTATTCGACTCAAGCCACAAGCTATGATGGAGGGAGTGCTCATTGAATAAGCAAAACTCCACAACCATGCTGGTTTGTTCTGCACTAACGGTACTAGCTACAGTTCCTGGCAGCTCCCCTTCAATGGAACTGCATAGCTTCATTAGGCCAATCAAATAATCAACACTTACAAGCACGTTGTGGAGCGTTGTGGGCAATAAGGTTGTCTGGGCATGTGGTTGGTGGCTCCTTGGTTCGACGCTCAGACGGACATTGTGACGGCGCGATCATTCTTGCGACTGACCTCCTCCCATGACCCTTAGTCGGTCTATTTATCCACCCGAGTCACGTGTATTGACAGTGTGATCGCATACCAATCCCCTACCGGCCAGGCAACGACATCCGTGTTCCATCTATGTTCTGGAACGTTTCCCACGTGATCCAGTCACGTTTCACGGTCGTACGCGCTGGTCAGGCAATTACCTAACGCTTCCATCAAGTCCTCGAACATATTCCACGTGACTGCTTACGTCAACGACCAGCGACCTCGTAGACTGCTGATCCACTCGACCTACATTGTCCGCTCCATGCGTCGTCCGCCGAGACACGGCTTGCCGCCTCAAACTAATACAACAATTCTATCTATCCTACAAATAGTCTATCACACTGATCAGGCAAAGCCTTTGGTTCTCATAATGGCTTGTAATTAAAAATTTATCAAATGTTATCACTAGGTAGTTACAACCAGGCATTGCCAGCTCCTATATCTATGGAGAGAACTTAAGTATTGCCATCTGTCTGCTATTCGTATAACTTAAATCCTCCATACATTTGTTTTTGTTTTTGGAATATTTAGTTTATGAGGCGGCATTTGGCGCGTAGGTTATTGCGGAAAAACTATCTAAAATCCACACTCAGGACTACCGGTATGCGGCAGACGGGAGTCGAACCTGGCACCGTTGTACCTCGCAGATCCGGCGTATTAACGTGCGCAGCCACACTGGCGTGTAGATCCTGCCTGTGTTTTAGGTGATACTTGATTTGGCGACATGCGGATAGCCGAACAGACGACGGAGTGTTGAACCATTAAAAAGTGAGACTAATGTGAAAATTTATAGATGGATGTTGACAAGATATCTAGTTGGTAAAATACACTTATAAATCAATAACTGGACTTTGTTTGTTTGTTCCTGTATCATGCAGATGCCTACTAAACAGATTTTGATGGGTAGAGGAATAACTTCAAATCTGGTGTATACGGCACCTGGCGCCGGCAATTAAATTTAATTTTTTTTTCTGATCTTCAACAATCTTTAATCAATAAAACTTGAAACCAGTTGAACTGATGTTGACGGGGTTTTCACACTGCCAGACAATAGATTCTAACTTAAAATGTAAGGTATAACTCTTTACGATGCGTCACCTGAAGGGGGAGATCAATATTAAAACCTCTTTACATATAATTTGTCAAAAATTGAAAACTACTTAATAGATTTTGAAGGTGTTTTTGCACTTTAAAACTACTAAG
The DNA here is from genome assembly GCA_031002005.1 of Vandiemenella viatica. Taxonomy (NCBI): domain Eukaryota; kingdom Metazoa; phylum Arthropoda; class Insecta; order Orthoptera; family Morabidae; genus Vandiemenella; species Vandiemenella viatica. The sequence goes on along the minus strand of CM061919.1, from coordinate 97,081,547 downwards.
CTTAAAATATTATTATATTTATTTATTTATTTAAAGGTTTATTTAGCCCGGTAAAATTAAGGCTCTCAAGCCCTCTCTTACATCATAACAGGTGTTTATAAATAAATAACATACACCTTACGCAAACAATATACAACAATTATTTAACATTTGGCCTAAATTAAGTTGAAGAGTAATACTAACAAAAAACTTAATAATATTTATAAGTAAAATACTAACTAAAAACTTAATAGTATTCACGTATAACTAGTCAATCATTTAATGGTACAAACTAATGCTAGTAAAAGCTAAAGAAGTAAACACTACAAACTCAATACTAGTAGGATCAAGAAACACGACAAGACAGGGAAAGCAGAATAAACAGGTAGACACATTATGAATCAATATAATTAAAATCTAAAAACAAGTTATGCATGGAAGAAGAGGTCATTTAGTTAGTGCTCGAATAAGTAATGCTTTCTCAAAAGAATTTTAAATGTGCCGATTTTTGCGTAGTTCAAATTTTCAGGGGAAGATCATTCCACAATCTGGCCGCTGAAATGAAGAAGGAATTTTTTAGGGTTTCCTAGCTGTGGGAGTGGATGGTTAGCATGTTTGAGTTCAGGTAAATGGTGTTACTATTATGGGAAAGTCGTAGGTATGAGATGTTGGAACAAAGGTAGGCGGGAGTTTTCAGATGTATGAGGTGGTGAAGGAGACATAGAGTGTGGAATCGTCGTCGATCGCAAACGCGCAACCACTGTAAGCGATCATATGAAGGTGAGGTCGTAGAGTCACAGGTCACAGATGAACCATACACAACAGTTCATAACAAGTTCAAGTTTCTTTATGTCTGCCGAACTCAAATTTTGCTGAACAATGACACAGTAATCGAGATGGGGAAGCACAAGGGTCTGCGCCAGTTGCTTTTTCAATTGAGTGGGGAAGAATTTCCTACATTTATACAGAGCATGAAGAGAAGAGAAGGCTTTGCGACATACTGAAACAGTATTTTCGGACCAGTTTAAATTACTATCTACTAGGACTCCCAGATGTTTTACAAAATCGCTATAGTTTAACTCTATTCCTTGAAGCTTTATTTTTGGCAGATTTGATATGAAGTTGCTGTCTGTCAGTTTTGGACTAGCAATAACAACAGCCTGAGATTTAGAGGAATTTATTTTTAATACAAATCTCTTTGCCCAGTCACAAAGATTTTTAACATCTGCATTTATTTGCTGTATTATAGTTAGTACCTCATTTGGTGACGCACTAAGGTATAATTGTAGGTCGTCAGCGTACAGATGGTTTGATACGTTAACTGTGGCCGGAGAAGAAAATTAAAATATCATCTCAACTTCACCAACGGAACACTGTAAAGCTGTTACGGAGCGTGATAGGTGATCGGTAACGTTGTGGCCTGACATTCGGGAGAATGAGGGTTCGAATCCAGGTCTGGCCATCCAGATATCGGTTTTGCATGGTTCCCCAAAATCACCCCAGGTGAATGGCAGGATGACTCCTTCAAAAGACCATGGCCGAGCTCCATCCCGTTTTTGCCCCTGTCCTTTCCCGCCTCTGGTGACCTTGATGTCGACGAAGAAGAAAACCACAAGCAAAAAAATATACTGTTTTAATGCTATCTATTCATACTTTCGGAAATTCTATCTTTAAAACCATACATGACCATTCTGAATGTAAATAGACAAGAGGAAACGGTGTAAATTAATTATGATAATTTACAATTCGATGATAAAATATCCGAGGGCTTCTTTTCTATTGAGAGTATGATCTCAGGTCTCACACTTTCAGTTTTGAGCATCCGAATGTTAATTAGATTCATTGTTCCGACTGAAAAGAGACTTCCTTTACGTATTTCAGCCTGTCAAGCTCACAGTAAGGTGGGATTAAATTTTCTCCTGTCAAACGTTCAGGTTAATACTATCGTCATGACGAATAGGAATGCTCTATAACTTTATAAAATATTCTATGATCCAGAAATAGCTGACGTGAATTTTATGAAACTTTGTGCACGTGTTTCTCACAGGGCAACTCAAAATACTGCAGTCATAAATCAACCCCAACCAGACCGGGAAAAGCCGGCTATTCGGCTAGTAACAATAATAAAATTACGTGGTTGATGCTCAGATTGTAATTCTTTTTTCCGAAGCAGTGCTTGTTACGTTTTTGTCAGCCTTGCCACCTCGAAATTAAGCACTCCAAAAATAAAGGTTCAATCGTACATACTGCAGAGGGCAAAATACTAAGACTATTTTCAAGCGAGGTTCTAACCTACTTCTGATACTAAGAATTCAGGAGCAGGGAAGTCTTACTAGAATAGCTTCGGGTGCCTCACAAAATGGCAAATGTCTTATTATTTGTTGAAAAATTGAATTTCAACTATCTACTCGTCGATATTTATTCTCTGTAATTAATTATTGACGTATAGATTGTACAAACCGTTCGGCTTGATTCCAATTTAAACAATTCAGTCGACCCATCCCCTTGTTATACTTCGTGATAGTCACCACTACGTGGCGAGGCGGTATACCCCGTAGGCGGTCCCCTCTTTTGATGATACACTCCAGCAGTACCCATTACATTATCCAAGAATAAAATGAGCTTGTTTCAACGACAGCCACAGATGCACAGTGTCAAGTCGCAGTATCCTTGAAAAGTTTAAGTGAATCCCATTTACACATCGAATGACTACTCATGCAATAAAATATATTTTATTCATTTTTTATCACGACGTTCAAAGCACCGTTGGATTTTCGCAAAGGAACCAAAGCAATGAGGAGTGTAGAACCGCCTAGATGTTACGTTGGTACTAGTACACCAACAGATTAGTCAAAAAGCAGAAAATGTTGAAAGTTCTTTGAAATAGACATAACCTCTGTGATCGTAATTGATGTATCATTGCCTAATATCGCTTGAATCTCATTGGTAGCAAACTATTAAGCATAGCTTCATTAGTCCTCATTAGTGACTGGCAGCTAAAAAAAGTAGAGTACATTTCTAAAACGAAATCCGGCCATTGCAAAAACAGGAAAATAGTGCCAAAAAGATTAAGGGAAATAAAAAGCAAATCTATTTTCATTTTTCCTAGTGTTTCAGATGTTTCTCACCTACACCTATTATGTGACTTACGGGTACCGCTACTTATTATTTTTTTTTTAACTGCGTGGCGTGAAATATGCCATCGAATAAGAATTACCGCCAGAATTATCTCTTTTTCAATTTACTGGTGATATCCTGTTTTATATTTTGCCTTTCGCTACATATTTACCATTATTTTCTCGATTGGGTAGTCAATTTATTTAGCCCACTAAAAATATATTTATTACAAACACAAATTAGTAAAAAAAATGAGGTACTGCTATCGTAATTTTAGTAACTGCGCTGCAAAATTGACAACCAAATTAACTTTCACTACCATTTCCCCTAACAAGCAGTTTAATTTTAACTGTAAGATTCTGTTCGCTACCTGAAGTTTCTTTTAGTTCCTGCCTCCCGTGTTTTAATTACAGTCTGCCTGTTGCCTTTTTACGGCAAAAGATAAAGGAACACGTTTCACTACATTTACTCAAGTATAATTATAATCAGTAGTTTTTCCTGTTAAATGAGTGTATACGTGTCCTACATATACACACTAATCATTTATTATACATTTATAACAGTTTTTTTTATTTGTCTGTGTTTTATACAGTGTTCTCAATATTTAGTCAGCCTATTCATAATTTCTGTTTTTATTGTAATTTAATGTAAATCTCTAATTGTTTCTCATACAAAACACTCATTGGAGATGAAACACCCGATGAATAACAGGCGATAATGTCAGTTACGTGTTCTAATATAGTTAAAAACTTAACAAGTATGGATACGAACGAATGTAATAACTGCTGTCCACGGCGTAATCAGATACAACGGAGCCCCACTGTGGCGGGTAGCTCGGTAAATCGGGAAACTGTCGGCCTAATATCCGGCAGACCGCCGCCAACCAGGAGAAATACGGCCGCAGAGCCACGAATTGAATTTCCTCTTTCCGGAGAGCCATTCTCTGGAAATAAACGCAATTTGACAGCGGAGCCAAGGATAGGGACTGCCGCAGCAAACAAATTTAAGTTGTTAGCTGGGAGTCTTTGGCGGGCGGCCTCGCAATGTGGTTGTTGCTGCCGCAGGCAAGGGTGATATTAATTAAATGCTGAGTTCACTTGTTTCTGAAAACAAAAGTTTTTTTTTCGATTTTATGGCTCGTCGACGTGGATGTTGTTAGAGACAGGAAAGGATAAGGAAAGGGAAGGAATTTGCTAACAGTATTTTGAAGGAACCATTGCGCTATTTGCCTGAAATACGCCAGTTCAGTGCCGCCTGTATTATCTACCTGGCTTATTTTGTTGATCTGGAGAGATTGTTTTTGCTAGCGCTATTTTGTTATTGTTTCGTTTTTGATGATGGCAAGTTTAAATGAACAATCTGCAGCTATGATATTTTCTTTTCTACTCAGTAAAAACGCTGCTGAAATTGTTTTAATGTCGAAAACAGCTTACAAAGATGGCGCTATGGGAAAATCTCAAGTTTACCAGTGTTTCGCTCGGTTTAAAAAAGACGACATGTCGATTGATGACAAACCTCTTTCTGGACGTCCATCAACTGCCAGAATCGACGAAAATGTTAAAAAAAATCGAGAGCATGTGCTCTCAGACCATCGACAGACAATTGATCAACTGTCAGAGATTAGTGGGCTATCTTGGAGCTCGGTTCAGCGAATTTTAACCAAAAATTAGGGAATAAAAAGGGTTGCTGCCAGATCTGGGACTGTCCCGGTATTCGCCTTGGTGACTGCGGGAGACCGCCTAATAGCCGTAGTCGATTGGCAGGTATGTCGCATGCTTGCTTTTCGGGGATTCAGGGATAACATAAAATCTTTATTTCATTTCATTCGTAGCAGTCAAGACTAGCCCAGTGATTGTTTCACAGTTTGTAACATAAGGACCGGATGTTCTGCCGAGTCTTATCAACCACAGTCCTCGTGGTATCCGACACTTGCATCTTACCACTGCGTGGTTACGCGTGGGAGCTGAACCTGTAGTCAAGGACATGGAAAGCTGCCGTCAGCTACCAACTTGCCGCGTTAAGCCTTTTCCCCTACCCTTAGGACCTCAATGACATCACTAGTAGCCAGTAAGAACACTTGCTTGTACTAAAATCCTAACTAGCCAATTGGGAGCTAGCTTACCCCCTCCATTAGCGCCGAGTGCTAACCATCATGGCGACGACACAAGTCCGCTACTGCGTTCGCTGCGGAGGGAGTCATAACAACTTGGTTTGCACACGTCCGCGTGACGCAACGCCGACGTGTGCAAACTGTGGTTCTGACCACGCCTCCAGCTATGGGGCATGCCCCATAAGAAGAAAGCTACAAGCAGCCATCAGAAGCCGTCAACGCCAGCGTCAACCCAGTCACTCCCAACAAATGGGAAGACCGGAAGGACCATAGAGATGGTCATCAAGCCACTTCAATAATCATCCGCCGACCAACTCAAATGACCAACACGGGCACCAATGCTGTAATCAAGAGCCAAGACGAGCAAATCCGCTGGAGAAAATCGTCGAGTTGTTAACACAACTAATTGCGGCAATGATCCCCAACTGACCACATGAAATCAGTTAACTATCGAACGAATAAGAATATCAAAAGGGTTTCCACACAGGCCGTAATCACTACGGCCAAAGCCGGTTTTCCCCCAAAGTGTACAGTTCGAGAAAATAAAATTCATCACCATCAGTGAAACCACAGATAAAGCTACAAATCATAGCGGGCCTGTATAACGCCGTTGAAGCAGTGAAAAAAAAAAAAAAAAAAAAAAAAAAACAAGTCCACTAGTCGCCTACAACTTGGACTCACAACAACATTGCAACACTGAGGTAATCTGCTGCTAGCTTACTATTCCATGCTGAGCTAATATTTCATGATTGCATTGAATCAGGAACTACCTCATGTCACTCCATCCTCCAACTTATTTAGAGATCGATTCCATACTAAGCCCATCGCCGTCATTATGCAACCATATCGTAAATAGTACCAACCATGCCACAACTATATTGCAATCAGTGTGTTTACGAAATAATATCTTTATCTGAAATGTTTGTAATAATGTGCTTTCCTTCGCAACGTATTATTAATAAATAGCCTTGCCTTATACGCTGTGTGTTTCCTTTCACTACCTGATCACTGAAGTAAGATACAAGATAATTCTAGATAAATTATGCTAAGTGTTCATCCAGATGTCTGATAAAATACTAACAGAAGAGAATATAGATGTTTACAGAGCTTGTTATCTAACTGCTAGCATCAAATAAGTATTTAGCCTAATATCTCGGCATTAACATTGCATACAGAAATCGTACAGTTTTCTGGCAATGGTCGAGACGGATCCAAAATCCATCTGTCGTAATGAAAAGCTACCGCTCGGTTATCTCACACGCGACAGGTATGCGGGGACGTAGTATCGTGCCCGGCTCCGTTGTTACTCCTCGATCCAGTGTTCGGCGCTTAACAGCACTGATCCACGCTGGCGAGTTCAGGAGTATCGTCCAATATATTTATATCTATAAAACGAAAACTGTATAAATTTGAAAAATAAAAACTCAGAAACTACTAAGCAGAATTCGAAGGGGTTTTCGCCGTTTTAAAGCTTAGAATCTCAATTCAGTTGTTTGGTATGTCTTATGATTCCTCTAGATGTGGCATACCCTGCAACAGCAATGTCTCTGACCATAGCCTATAATGAAAGCATCAAAAGCAGTTAATAGTAATACCTATGTTGCATACTCCACGCTAAACAAAACTTGAACTATTCTTCGTTTAATTGGGGATATTTGGTTTTCAAACGCCATGGATGGCCGGACTGAATGCGAGGAACTAATAACGAAGAAACAACAGAGATTTTCTTTAACCACGATCTATGGCAGTAAAACTACAATATCCCTGGCTATCAGCATTGTTTACGATAATATTGTTATGGATTCACTTTTGATATTTGTATAAAATGCTAAATTCGCGGAGTTAAAAGTATACTCATTCACTTCTCAATTGTATCAAATGTGAGTTTCTAACATAATCTAGCGTTGTTTAGTAATGTTGTAATGCAGTTTCTTAACCATGCTATCGCAATTTATAACTAATGCTGATACTGTGAAAAATCAGTCAAAATCGACTCAGAAATTGCTAGAGTATTCGTAAAATAAATGTGTCGTAATGTCTTCAGACATACCCCAAGCTTTCAAATTCTGAAAATTCATTCAAAATCAGGGTGATTCTACGATATTCGGGCAACTGAGTTTTGATAAATTTTATAGTCGATTCGTATATATCTGAGAGAAGTCGAAATTAAAGAGTAAAATTTTTTGATATTTCACTTAGTTCCCGGGATATCGTATGGCAAAACTATGGTAGTTAGGTTTACAAGCGTCCAGGAAAAAAATATAAAACGCTATATTTGGTCATGAATTATTCTGTAATTCGACGATACAAACTGAAAGTAAAGAATACCATTTTTTGATACCTCTCTTAGTTCTCGAGACATCGTATCTAAAAATTGAGGAGGTTAGGTTGACATGCTGCCTGGACCAGAAAAAATTTACCCCAGGAATTACACGGTGAACATGCACAATAGATGCTTAGTCGTGGCGGGTATATTGATACGGCCTGGATCAGAAGAAAAAATCACCAGAAGCACAAGGGACATTTTACGTGAATTAAACTTTAACCCACCCCTTTCTTGGTAGGGGCGGGTGAATCTAGGTTTGCTTTAATTCCGAAAATGGTACGCGTGAATTTAATAAAACGTTGTCCACATGTTTCTCATTGCGAGAATAAAAACTTCCAACCATACCGGGGAACGCCGGGAGCTCAGCAAGTATCCGGAATCTTTAAAATGCTGTACATCAGCCTTAAACTATAAAGTATCTAAGGTTCTAGCTAAAAGGCGACACACTTTCTTGATCATGATATATTATCCCTATAGCCAAATCAGCCAATATTCGATAAAATCACGTGGACAGAATTGATTAAAATTACAAACCTTTAAAATTATGTACATGATATTTATAAACAGCTTTTCTGCAAACTGCCTGTGAGAGAAACAAGACTGTATGGAGCTGTTCACACAGTGACCAATATAACATCACAGAGATTTACACATGCGATCTGTTTGCATGTTCGTACCTCTCGCAAAAATCGGTGAACACATTTTAGCGACGTTGCGCATAGTAATATCTTAGGATACTTTTTATTCATATTAATAATATATTTCCTTGTGATACAGAAGGAAAAAGTCAAAAACCGTTTATTTTCAATTTTGTATCTCCCCGTCATCGCCCCTCTTTAATGAATCGATTTCAATTTAACTGAATACAGTGATCAACATTTTGTTTAGATTTCGCTTGCTTTCTGGTTAACAAGACCATATCACAAGCAAATCTTATACGTTCTAATCCCTTGCTACTAATACGCATTAAGCATTTTCAAATAATCTCTTCTGGGTATAAATACTAATAGAGAAAGGTAACAACCTTGCCTAACGCCTCTCATAATGCTGCTCTCTCCCGAAATCTCATTTTTATACTTACTTCCTGTGTGCACTAGCCTTCTCTCCCTCCCTTTCCTTTTCAAGATATCCATCAGCGTTTTCAATTTCACCATGTCAAGTCAATAAAGGCGGCATAAATTTCTTTTCTTTTCTCAGTATATCATTCCCCTATGATTCTTACCGGCCAATAACATTTCTTTTTCCTTTTCCAAACTGTTCCCCTCCAATCCATCTATCACATATAGTGTTCTTCTACCTCCTTATCTCTATGCCGGCTAGTTGACATGTATACCTGTGTTAATTTATCTCTCATACTACCCTGCAGTCGTAGCATCATCGATCTACCGTCAATACATTTCACCTTCATAATCATAGTTTTCAGTTTCTTTCCTATCATTTCAACACAATTTTCACCATTCTTCTTTTCTCCCGGTAGGAAATCTTATAATCTCTACTTTCTACCTCACTATTTCCTCCCCATATCACTTCACACACGCCAAGTGCATCTAATCCGTTCTTACTCATTTCCTGTTTCACATTTTCTACTTTTCCTGCCTGCAATAATGTTCGTACATTCCATGTTCCAATCGTTATATTTTCTTCCTTTTTTTCGTCCATTCTTCTTTTTGAAAGTATTTCCTGTCAATGTATTCCCTTCCTGGAGACCCAAGTGAAGGGAAGTTTCCCCTAGGGATTCTTCTACATGGAGATCCATGCCATGTACTACTACTTGGTAAATTTGATGTCCTTTCCACTTAGGCAGTAGGTTGTCCACCTTCACTATGAGTCAGACACCGTTTGCAGCCGCCCCTCGGGGTACAATCGCTACGTAAACTACTTATTTTAGCCCCGAGTGAACAGGTTTCTCTTCCGCCAGCTTCACTGCTCTGAAGGTCTCCTTCAAATACTCTGTGTGGGGTATGGCTCTTTATACGGCAGAGACGTGGACCTGAGGCGGCTAGATGAAAAAATGATAGAAGCGTTTGAAATGTGGATGTGCAGTAGAATGGAGAGGATAAGCTGGATGGAAAAAGTGATTAATGTTGAAGCACTGCAGGGGGTTGGTGATAGGAGGAAACTACTCCCAGTCATAAAAGAAAGAAAGGACAACTGCATGGGACACTTGCTGAGAGGGGAATGTTTTGTTGAAGGACGCATTGGTAGGACTAGTTTGTAGGAGGAGAGTGTGAGGAAGAAGGAGGTAGAAGATGATAGATAACATCAAATGAAACGGAAATAATAGAAACATAAAGAGGAGGGCAGAAGACAGGAAAGAATGGAGAGCAACCATGTGAAAACCTGCCTTAGGACAGAACACTAACGATGGTGATACATACAGTGAGTGATAGCTTGTAACAGAGGTTGGCATAAAGGGTACTTTTTATCCAGCTTAGTAACTTACATCCCCATGATACAGATACCAAAACAGTCCAAAACCCTCAACTTTAAAATTTTTGTCCGTGTCGGTGCAACATGTAAAGATTTATGAATGTATTTTAAGTAAACTATACTTACTGATAGCTTATGTAAAGGAATAACATAAAGGATACTTTTAATCCAGATTAGTAACATAGTTGGAGCAAAACCGTAAATTTGGTTATTTGTTTTCTATCAGTGCGTGCTTATCGAAAAAATTAATGACTGCACAGCAACAGCATACGTCTTCATTTAATGTATAGGGACATTTTTATGCAGATCAACATCATGGTCCTCGATAATAAGCAGGCCAAAAACCTAAATTTTGCAATTTTTGTCTGTAAACGAGCGCTTCGTACAAGAACTAAAGGTTTGATTTCAGTACAACTACGCATAGTGATAACTTATGACTAACATATTTCGTTAATGATAGGCTAATGTGCTAAATTTTGATATTTTTGTATATGTGTGCATGGATCAAGCGATAACCAACTATTTCAAAGAAACTGTGCAGTACATAGTGGCAGCTTACGTTATGTTTCTAACTGATAACGACATGCTGTGAAGTTATAAAAGGGATAGCTAATTCAGTTGTCCACTAATAGAATCTGTCCATTTATATAGATACAAAAATATCAATCTGTTCGCATTCACGCCAGGCCTGTGTGACTTCAGTGAAGCTATGTGAAAAGAATGAAGTGTATGTATGGCTCATCCTCAACTATGAAATCTTCGTAATCAGTTGGAGTTTTAAGGTATGGTAAGAACAAAATTATGCGTCTAACATGTTTAAAACATTTGCGTACAACATCAATGTAGAAGAAGAGGATGGATCCAAGAAAGAGGATAAAATGGGGCTACTTCTCTGGTTTTTCCTATGCAGGGCATTTCTGTGGAAATTTATTTGCTAATTGACAGCAAGAGGATGACGTCGTGGGCACAGCCAGTATTAAATATGTAATTAGGTATTTATTTTTATGACGATTGGGTTCTATTGACATTGTGGTCTCTGAAAAGATTTGTAAGCCACCATTGGTTGATATCCCTAATCGGGTGCAGGGAGCTGTTTCTTAACGCATAGGTTTCGTAGCAGAACTGAGGCATTTTCACTTTTTGATCAAAAATTGTAGGCTGTAGGTAACTATTACCAAGAAAAATGATGTTTAATGCATAGAAACAGAAACAGTTGAGTTGTAAATGCGCAAGGTGCGTTGGAACGGTACATAAGAACCGCATAGAGAAAATATTTCATTCCATGAAAAGTGTTGAAAAGAAGTTCGTTAATTCTTTCATTCCATTTCCATCGATGTTGAACAATTAGTGGAAGTGTTGGCTGTAAAGTGGCGTGGTAAAGGGTAAAATTGGAATACAGCAAATTACTCGTGGTTGTACTCTTGTGACTCACTAGTATGTTCCTAGCAATGGCTTTACCTGGAGACAGAAGCAAGTCTATATTTCACCGTGGTGATAAAGCCGGTTGTTTTCTAAACTCTTGTAACTACTTCGATAAAACAACCTGGTGCAAACAGCAGCGTGAACTTATCAGAAACACGATGAACTTCACACTTCAGCTGATCAGATATGAGGATCAATCACATGTATTCCAGACTTCTGAAATAAGCGACGAATTGTTAGTGGCAGCACTGGTTCTTGTTATTAAAGCATCATGCCAATCTAAGTAACTACATACAGCGTTAACACTGAAATATCTCCGTGTTGTGACATGTTACATATGATAAAGGTCTGAAACCTGTAAGTAGTTAAATATCTTTTACCGTGATAAAAATTTACTTTACTTGTGATTTACATATTACACATGCATTTATATGGAAGAAGGTTGTGAAAATTTTTAACAATGGAGCTATTTATTTCTTCATTTTTAATAAAATAAGGTTTCTTGGCAGATTACAATCAAGTAATTACCAAAAGGAACCAAGATATGCCCATCTGGTGTTTACGTGATTGCCGTCTTCAGCGTGTTTCTAATAAACAACCACGAAAATTAAGCAGAATTGTAGATACTGCCAGATTATTAATTAGAATCCCCAAACTCATATTGTTAATTTTATGCATGATAATGTGTCTTTATCATTAGATAATAGTCATAATATGCCACTTTATAGTCTGGAAAGAGATAGTACAATGTAAAAGATTCCTTATGATTATTAATAAGTTTCATTCACGTTTAATGCGTTATATATATCTATTTCTATTACTTAAGCAGTTTTTTTTATTAAACATTACGAACGTATGCATGGATAAGCTACTAAATTGAGACACATTTGTCATTTTGCTTGCGTATAACGTCAGTGAGCTTCATAGATATGGCAGATTTTTCCTTTCTTGTTTGTGGGTAAACACGTTTATTTTGCCTTTGACGCGATATATTGCAGATATTGTGAAGCAATCTTTATTACTAGTTTTGTATGAAGTTTTTTATTTTATTATTTTACTAACTGTTAACCGCTACTTCCAAAATTACCCAAGTGACGTGTCATTCCGAGGACGCAGTTCCAAAAAGAGAAGAAAATTGCGTTATAACTAACATTGTTAATGTAACATATTGCTTCGATCTTTAACTAAAAACAAATAGAGGAAACCAGTTTACTGTTTACATCTTTATATTTTCTGTTTTTATGATGACCTAGCTGTTACCCGCGACTTCGTAAAGGAGAACTCTTAATTTCATTGGTAGAATTGGATATAGAAAGCTGTAAGTTATGTAAGAATTGTCCCAAACAGCACCGATTCGGCATAAAATGACGTGGAAGCCATCACAATTTCATCCCACCTTTGTACGTGTCTCATGAAGAGAATCGTTATGCAATATGTTTAAAAATATAAATAAACTTAGTTGCAGTTACGTGGAGGGTGCGTTTAACCGAGGGCAATTTCAGTTTCAGCTTGGTCTTCTCTTCATTCTTCAGTATGAACATCAGATTCTTCGGTTGTAATAACTTTAGTTGCTCGTTCTCTGCTAAAGCTAAACCTTAGATATGCGAGGTATGTCTTAAAGGAAGACAACACAAGATGCCGGAAACTTTTAGATCGAGACAAAATACTAATATGGTGCAGCGCAGATTAAGATCAGTACTAAATAATACGATTTGTCTGTAAACAAATTCTATTAACAGATTATTCACTGATGTAAGAACGAAGACTTTCCCGGCGTATGACTGCAATGTAGTCTTCACGGGTGTACCGCCGGATAGTGTTGTGGAAACACAATATTTCGACGGCTGGCTCTGCCGTCTTCTTCAGGTGATGAGACATGTGTAATGGTCGGCTGACCCACAGGTACCTGTGGGTCAGCCGACCATTACACATGTCTCATCACCTGAAGAAGACGGCAGAGCCAGCCGTCGAAATATTGTGTTTCCACAACACTATCCGGCGGTACACCCGTGAAGACTACATTGCAGATTATTCACTAACTGACTACGGAAAAATGGCATATAATCTGATTAAAATAGAAAACTCATAAGTGCAATAAACAGTTAAAACAATAAGGTACAAAGTTTTGAACGAGAAACTGCGTAGATGATGTAGAGTAACATAAAAATATCATAGAGCTATCCGCCAAATCTAATAAGAATTAATGAAAAACATGAAGTAAAATTGTTATTATAAATTTGTTTTTGTGACATACGTGAAATTCTGTAGAACACTAAGATGCAGGTATTGTTATTCAAGCTTACCAGTTTACGCAATAAACACAAATAAACAGATTAGATAAGCTCCTGAGAAATGCTGGTTGCGGTTCTCTGTTGAGCCCTGCATAGAGCACACGGCTGGAGAGTTGGCGATATTGCGAGGCTGAGATAATGTCGCCACCTGCACTGCGGAGACAAGTTACTCTGTCGTCTCGTAGTCTGGCTGGAACTGCGACCGCAGGTATGCCCAGCATTAACACCAAAGTTCATAGGTGTCGCCGCCTCACTTGCCCTCCCTCTGACACTGTGCCAAGAGCGGTAGCGCCGAGACACAAATTTGTCGTATGACCCGAGGAGGGTTCATTTAATGTATCACTTCTTCTGGCAACGGATAACACCAGAGTATTTCGACTTACAAACAGATTTTCAGAAGACTGTAAGAGCAAATCGTGAAAGTTCAAAGATGCTTTTTTCCAAATGCCAGTTGTACTTCTAAGACTAAATAACAATCTAATCCAAACTGTCGCTAACATTGCTAATCGAAAATTAAAGCTTTAATGCAGGGGTTGGCAACCCAAAAGATCTTGCGGGCTACTTTGAAAATGCGTCATAACTCCGCGGGCGGCATATAAGGTTATATATTGTATATTATATTAGATGTTCCGAGATTCCTGCGCATTATGAGTTCGCAGAATATAACATAATTATTTTGCGAACTGATTACTGTAAACTCATAAATAAAACATGCAATATTTGTCATATATTCGCAAAAGTATTATTTTAAAATCAAAGTAATTTTTTTCTTATAATTTCGACAGTTAATTTTGAAATATATGGATCCACAAATAATGTATTTTTTAAATACATTGGTTTTCACTACATTTCCAATTATAAACTAAGTATAATTTGAAAAAGTCTGATGAATCACGTGGGGCGAAAAAATCTTCCAAGGCGGCCGCGGGGTGGCCAATCAAGCTCTAAATCGAGTACGATGCTTATTTTTAATAATTTTAATTATTCAAAAAAGCTGCTCACATTTATACGTGATTCCGAATGTGCAAATTATTTTTAGTGAGAAAACTCTCAGCTGTGGATATTTTTCTTCGGAAAGGTATGTTCTGAATCTGAAATTTCTGAATCTCTCGCGGGCCGGATTGAAGATGGTGGAGGGCCGGGGGTTGCCCATATATGCTTTAATGCATGGGCAAAGAATTTATCGGATACTTCCACATCGAACGAATATTAAATAAATATAAGCAACTAATATTTAATATGTCGATTTAAACGAAATACATGCTTTTCTTCCGGTGTTCTGACAATTCATTTTTTTTTAACTGCTTTAGGTCTCTCAACAACGAAGTCTTTAGAGACGGGAAAGGATGGGGGCAAGGCATGGGAAGGAATTCGGCCATGGACTTTTTAAGGAAGCATCCCGGCATTTGCCTGAAGTGATTTGGGAAACCATGGAAAACCCAAATCTGGATGCCCGGATGGGGATTCGAACCGCCGACCTCCCGAATGCGAGGCCAGAACGCTATCCGTTACACAACCACACTCGGTAATTGATTTATTCTCAAATGCTTAGCTAAATGGAAGCTTTATTAAACAATGCGCAAAACATCGAACAACATCTCTGGTCGTTGTTAGATGGACAAGGGGACAAATATACACGGTTGCGGATCATATTTTGGAACTAGGACATGGATTCGATTTCGAATCAGCCAAGGTGCTGGCACATGGCAGAGGCTTCTGGAACAGCGTCATTACAGAACCGTTTGAAATTCGCCTCGCGTCTGATCTCGTTAACCGGGACTGTAGTTTCCAACGAAGTGATGTGTGGATACCTGTTATTGAGGCTGCTAGTCAGCAACGCTCTGTGTTGTCTGTATCGTGGATGTCTAATGAAATCTGAGATGTTGCTAGGCAACGTAACAACGCCTGCCGTTGTCATGCCAGTTTTTCAACAACACGCTCTAGGTAAACTTCAAGTCTTACGATTACACCTAAAGATGGCGACGGAGTTTTATGCCGCCGAAATATTGTTTATAAATAATAGTATTACTCGGTTGGCTTCCCGAGAAACATTCATAAATATACAACGCCGAGAATTTGTTTCTTTGTAATGGTTGTTTAGTAGTTACTTGTGAAGGAAATTTAATTTATTAAAACTGCATTAAATTACGGGTAGCGATAATGATGTCAGATCATGTCATCAGTGGAGGCAATTTAAATTATTAAAAACTAAATTCATTGTGTTTTATGAGGGTAAAACTTTACGAAAATGTGGAATATCTTTACGTCTACGGACAGGTGCTGTCCACGGGATTGAAGCTGCCGGGAAATGCTGGTTACATTATACACTTTCATCATGAAACTATGTTTGTGCAATAGATTTTGCAAAGAATAATGGCAATGCTCATGAACCCGCTAATGGGGCTCAGTGTGCTTGGGCGCCACAAATTGCATTGGGGAGGTACTGTGGGACAGGGCACGACTCAAACCCCTGCTTACCGGCCGCCCTGACTACGGTTTTAATGTAATTTAATTAGAATGGAGTACACGCTCAGGTGGCAATTTCTCTACACACTCATCTTCCCCCTATCCTGCACCCGCCAACATTTGCCCTCTACAAATTTTAAACCGAGCGTGGTGGGTAACGGCTAGCGTTCTGGCCTCGCATTCGGGAGGACGGCGGTTCGGATCCCCGTCCGGGCATCCAGATTTGGGTTTTCCATGGTTTCCCAAATAACTCCAGGCAAATGCCTGGATCCTTCCTTCAAGTGGCCATGGCCGAATTCCTCCCTATTCCTTGCCCCCATCCTTTCCTGTCTCTAAAGACCTCGCTGTTAGAGAGACGGTTAAGCAGATAAAAAAAAATTAACTTTAAATTCTTTTAACGTTTTCAGTAAGTTTTTAGGCGCTTTTTCGCAGCCATTGAGGAGAATGCTGGGACGGTCCCTAATGTCTGCCTCATGGACTAAGCATTTCACAAATAAAAAGTCGTCTTACGCTGAATATAGTTACACGTTTCACAGATACTTCAACCGTTAGTACATATTACGACCTGGGAGTAGGAATAAAATGCTTGGCGTCATCAAGGAGATGCCGCCGTAATACAATAGCTCCGAGTTTGAAAATGCCAACGATCAGTAAAACTCATCAAAGGCTGCCGACGCCAAAATATTGGGAAAACGTTATGAAGAAGAAGAAGGGTAGCGATCATGTACGAATTATGTCAAATAACTGTTATCTATATTGCTTTAAGAATACTGCCAATAAACCGTCAGAAAAATAGGATGTTCGTTTCGGAACAGTGTGGAGGCTGGAAGCTAATTATCAAAATTTGTTAACAAAAATTTTTGGAACAGAGATGTCATAACGCCTAATGAAACTGCTCCAACTGCTAGATAACGGTTCGCAATTTAATTTTCATTTTTTCCCTTATGTCTAGAAATATTCAAGACAGAATTATGTGTCATCTCTTAGAATTTAAATTAAAAAAAAAAAAAAACCTTTAGGTACTGTAAATTTTCATTATTCCGCGAAGCATATAATAATGCGAAAATGGTCGATAATTATTCTTAGATATTGATACATAATAGCAATGTTTTTGAATTTATAAACCATAACGAAATGTGAGTACTTATTTTAAGGTCACAGATGTACGATATTGTACATTATTTAAATGACTAGTCTCGAAGCCCAACAAAAATAATTGTTTGAATGGAATGTTCTGGTAAGTCATGACTTCGCAGTTGCTTTTAAAACTAAAAAAAATTGTTACAATATAACCCTCATTGCAATTCCTCTGGCGTTGCGCTATAGCAATAAATTTCAACTGTCATCCTGGTCCAGGTTACATTTCAACCTAACCACAAACTCCGTTAAATTGCCGCTAGAAAATCAATGCTTCAACCACACTCGAAATAATACATGCATTGTATCGCATGTTAGTGACATAAAATTGATCCAAAATCTTTACAGACTCTTATATCTTTTTTTTTTAATATTATTATTATTATTATTTTTGTTATGCTGAATTAGTTCGATATTACAACGTTATAATGGACAACACAGTTTCATGTGGCTGAAATGATGATCTAAATAACATGGCGCCAGTGAAAGCAGAAAAAAAATGTTTAATTATTTTGTCTAGGCTACATAGATCGTGATCAGTGTGGAACTACTTCCGTTCAGACGAAGTAATTATTTCAGTAACAGGACACTGAAAACAATTTAAAAAAAATACTCTTGCCCTCTGTTGTAACGTTAAACGCCAGTTGTATTTCTGAGCGAGATCAAAGAACAATCTAATCAAAACAGCAGCTAACATTGCTAATAGAAAATTAAAGCTTTAATGCATGGGCAAAGAATTTAAAACGAATACTTCTACATGGAACGAATATTAATTAAATATAAGCAACTAATATTTAATATGTCGATTTAAACGGTATACATGCTTTTCATTCGGTGTTCTGACCATTTATTCTAGGATGCTTAACTAAATGGAAGAGTTATTAAACAATGCGCAAACCCCCGAACATCTCTGGTCGTTGTTAATGGACAGCAAAGGAGGAAAGCGTGACGTCATAGTGTGAGGTCACCGCGAGACAGTGAGCAAGATTAGCGTTTTATTACTATAGATTTATGTACACTGTTAATTTCTGCCACTTTAAAGTTACTGTAGAGGTTATCTACCAGCAAAAAAGTATCAACAGCAGAATACAAGTCAATATGAGCCTTTCTGCCACTCAGAGAGATCACAGTATGGATCGACGATTTAATTATCTGGCTGACTGCGAGGTTAATTAAAATGATCAAAGGAGCTTCCGTACGTCCGTCACCAAAATGATGTCGTTAATGACGGCAACAGGCTGAGGAAAGCAGAGTTTCTCCTCTTGATTAGAGCATTAATCAAATAACGGAGGCCCCCTGCTTACGTCTCGGAATTTAATTACGCGGTTCTCATTACAGGTGTGGTATGTCCCGCCAACTGCTTCCCTACAAACGCTAATTGCTAACGTAACGCTAACAAGACTTCCTGATCTGTCACACTGGATGGTTAGCCGGAAAACACAATTCATTTTATTTTCTAAAGTAGCAGGGGAGAAAATGATAAATTACAGTGTTCTACCACACTCGTTACTGGAAAAGAAGTATTTTTTCAAAGAGGTAATTAAAAACGCGGCAGTCAGAGGTAAATTATATAAAAAAGAAAAGAATTTCAAGAAGGCCACTCCAATAATTTGTGTAATTGCCTTCATAGAGAGAATCGTTTAGACCAAAATTTCAAAGTTTAAAGACAGGCATCTCAATGTACCTCAGGAGGAAGGGCAGAGGAAAAATGAAAGTTTCTTTCTCTCTCTTATAAAAAAAAAAATAGATTAAGAAAGTAGTACCTTCCATTTACGTGATGGTTTAAACAGGTAAAACATTTCGGAAAAACATTTCGGAAAATTATTGAAAAACAGTTTTCTAATTACTGTGGGACAGGGATGGTGTTGTTCTTTTTTTCCATGTATGTGTGTGATGCAATTATTGTCTATACTGCAAAACATTATGCAATAATTTGTAATGGAACAAAATTTCCAATTAACCATGTAACTATAGCTTCTAAGACTGATAGGATCATTTTTAGAACTTATTTAAAAACAATTGTCATTATTATCCTGGTTTCAGTACTTTTTACAAAAATGAAGGAGAATTTATGAGGTATCTGAAACAGTTAGAGTTCCGATTTTCTGCCATTAGCAAAAGTCGGCAAAATAGTTGAGGAACTCTAATTTAATGGTGTCTAGAAGCTAACATATCTTATATTTATATAACTTTATTAAAATTCTACAGTGAATTTGTTTGTTATTTTTTAATAATTCTGTGGTAGATTATGAACATACATTATCACAAAAATGGCTTTTCGCTCATCTAAATTTAGTCCATATTGCGATCATTCATCTTCTGTGTAATATAGTTGGCTCCATCACCCCGATAGCTATTGGTTGGAGCTCTGCTAATCGAGAATGACGTCATCATCAAGGATCAGCATTTGTCTTCTACCGTCTCCGTGGCATCGCCGAAACAAACCAGTGTGACTTCAGTTGGTTCAAAATGAGGACGGAGATTGGTCCCTCGAAACATCCGCTGCTCGTCCATCTTTAGTATATAGATATTTATATTGGACATTATACTTAAGGTTACATCAAACCTGATGTTAAGACTATTAATAGTAAAAACTTGGATGATTTTTTATGACGTATTGTTTGCGTGTTCACTATAGCTGGGCTATTACGTTATAACAGGTATTTCTTCATTGCGTTTTTTTGTATACTTCTTTATTTCTTTTTATTTCTTTTATCAAACTAATAGAACTGTTAGTAATAATAGTTTCAATCATGGATCAGATGCCATGTATCGCGATAAATGTGGAACTTTTATAGACTCCCAAAATATAGTCTCTGGATATACTAGTTGATTTTAATTTACATTGACTGATGATTAGTTATGTAACCCATCCATTTGATTTAATCAACTTGTTACTTGAGTTGATTACTAACCGAAGAGTGTTGCCAAAATAAAATCCTCAATTTGTAAAGGAAGTAGTTTAGACAGGAAGTAGCTTATTTGAGATATTCCCAGCAGATCCTTCTGACGTGAAAACTACCGTCTGAAAATTTAATTTAAAAAATGTGGCTATTAATGGGTACCAATTCAAAACTGATATTATTCTGAAATGATCATAACCAAAGTGGAATGATATTGTGTAGAGTCTTCGAATGTAAATCACTTAAATCCAGATTACCAATACGCAAGTGCACAGTGATTCTATACAATACATGTGTTATACTGTTCAACACACCCAAAAATACATAGTATCTGTTCGCCAGAAATCTCCTTTTCAAAGACAGTTTTTGTATTTCCTTATTTCAAACCGTATGGTTTTATTACATGGCTCCTTGGCTGTAAAGCAATATTTCTAATTGAAGAAGTGATTTTCATGCTGCTACATGAACAGGTTGAGTATACAGCAAAGAGTGAGAATCTGATTGATAGCAGTGATCGAGATCTGCTTAAGAATCGTCACAGACTGAGAATGTATATTACAAAAAAATCATATTGAGTGGGGCATAAGAACATTAATAATTATTAAAGAAATAGCTGAAGACATATTGTCTGTAATAACAAGAATGATTAGAACTATAATCGCATTGTTAAAATAATATATAAGAGACATAAATGAAGTAAACGCGTCAATAGTGAGAAACACCCTTAGAGTGGTGCAATTTGAAGTCGATCTACCCCCTCCTCCCCAGTAGGAGCTATTACTCTCAAGCCAACTAACAGAGCGGCTCGTAGGTTGAGCCCCCTCTCGACCAACTTTGACGAACTGAAGGCTAACCAATAGAGAGCCAGGTTAAGCTCTACCTCTGAAGGGCTGGTAATAAATCCCATGAGGCAAGGATGTTAATAGCAAATCAGATAGAATAAAAAACCCAAGTTGACGCTTCCCTAAGAAGGATGTGAACTGGATGTACGACGGAAAATGGCGTCTAAACAAAAGCATATTTGGTAAAATAAACGATCTTATTACGCTGCCTCATTGTCCTTAGCATCGACAGCCACCTCACTACGTCCAGTCAACGCCACCATGACTAAACAGGCAATCGGTAACTTCCTCTTCCTGTCGTTGTGTTTGACTCTGTGTATAAACCTCCATAAGAAGGATATCAAAAGCATATACGTGAAATTGTAGTATTGGCAGAATTAGCGTGTTAATGAATATGTCATTCTTCTATCGTTATGTCCAGCTAAGTAACGCGATTGAAGTTATTTAGCAGATGTGGTTTTTCTTCTTTTCCAAAAATTTCTTCATCCTCTCGCTGAGCTTCTTCCCACCTTCCTGCGTCCAGGTGTTCCTTTTTCTTATACACGGTTTGTTGAAAAGTTGATACTGAACGTGGTGGGTGAGTTGTAACACTCTGGCCTCGCATTCGGGAGGACGTAGGTTCGAATCCCCGTCCGGGCACCCAGATTTGGGTTTTCCATGGCTTCCCAAATCACACCAGGTGAAAGCCAGGATACTTCCTTCAAAAGGCCATGGACGAATTCCTTCCCGTTGCTTGTCTCCAATCCCATCCCACCTCTAATGACCTCGACGTCGACGAGGCGGAAAAGTCATAGGTAAATGGAAAAGAAGCAAATTGGTATTATCTTGTAACGAATCTTTTTTTACCTTATACGTTTTGCGATTAAGGTGTGATACATTATCAGAGGTTGTAAATGTTTACACGTTGTTACTGATATTGAGACAAAATTACAATTATATATACAGACTGATTATAATTAATGTTTAAGTTTCAAAACGCTCTAAAAATCGAATCACTGATTAGAATGACGTCAAAATTGAACGGCGTATTATTGAAGAAGGGGGAAAGAACATGAATGCAAGATGGCGCTCCTCCGCACATTGCAAATCGAGTGAAGCAGTTGCGGAGGCGGCATTTCGGAAATACTAGAATTATCAGTAATTTCCCTACAGCCTGGCCTGCCCGATCACCTGATCTTAATCTGTGTGATTTCTGGCTGTGGGGTTATCTGAAAGATGTTGTGTTCAGTACTCCGATTACCAATAGCTGATTTGAAGACACGCATTGCGCAACACATTCTGAACTTGACCCAGGTGACACTTCGATCGGTTGTGGAACACGCTGTTTCCCGATTTAATCTTGTTGCACACAACAGTGGACAGCATATTGAACATGTTTTGCGCCAGTCTCACGAAACTTAAAATCCGATTGGATGGATGCTTTTTATGCGGTTTTTGGCCTCAGGACAGCTAAAAACCGATTGGATGGATGCTCTGTTGGTTCATGTTCTTTCCCCGTTCTTCAATAATACGCCGTTCAATTTTGACTTCATTCTAATCAGTGGTCCGTTTTTTAGAGTGTTTTGAAATTATAATCACCCTGTATATATATACTACTAATCTTCCTCTTCTCTACCATTTCCCAGTGCTAGGGGTTGGCTGCATTTGGCGAGTTTTACTCAACACTGACGTGGGCAAATTTGAAGCATTGGTTTTCCAGCCGCATGGCCTTCCTGACGCCATGTATTTTATACCTACTGTGAGGACGTACATTCTGCTCTATGTATAAATCTATAAGCGGACTGTTTTATCGGTACCTTCTTTGTCGTATTACGTAAGAACTACTAAACCGATTTGGATTGAGTTTTCACAGTTTGAAAGTATATGGTATGTCTGAAAGTATGTGGATCACTCTACGCGTACGGAGCAGGAAATGATAATCTGTTTCTATCCAGAGCAGATAGGCGCCACAGATCACACTGCATCTAAGACTAACAATCCTTTCTTAACCTCGAAATATATTCACCAAAGATCACACGATATCACAAACCCTAACCAAAGTTTCTGCTAAACATCGATATTAAAACATGATTATATTTATATATATTATTTCACATCTCTATTAAAACATTTGTTATTCACGTATCTTTATAAACATTTGATTAGTTAATTTCTGAATTATTCTATATTGTATTACATTCTCCGTGGATGGAGATCGTATTAAAATTTAAATTAAACCAGATTGAAATATGTAGAAAACGGAAATCAAAATTACCTAATAGCTGGAAGAACACCGTAAATAAGAAAGTAACTACAAGAAACGACATTTAAGATTTTTCCTTTTACGTTACAATAAGTGCTACCCGAAAATAAAAATAAATCAATAAGAATTACTACACATACCCGTACATATATATGCGCTAGCTAAGCAGTGCTCAAATGCTAGTTTTTATACACAGGGTGGACGAGAAAGGAGGCCCTGATTTAAAAATGTAATATCTCGAAAACAAAGATCAACAGAACAATGAAACAAACGGTATACCTATTGTGCAAGTTGTAAGAATTTCATACAGAAGTTTAAATTATTTTTTTCTTTTTATTAAAGCTGTTAACAGATGGCGTTGTACAGCTGGTATGAGTATGTACGAATAAACTCGTCCTCAGCAAGCAGTCTTTGCAATGAATCAATCACATCGCAATGTTTTCAAAATGTCCGCCACTGGAAGTACAGAGGAGCTGGAAATGCAGAATGAAATTTGGCATTTCATCCTGCGATGACTGAACGGAAACGGTTTCATTAGCCACACAGGTCAGTCATTCAAGCTCTTCCAGCGTGGTTGGATGGTTTCGGTAGACAGTGTCTTTCAATGTGTCTCACAAAAAGTAGTCACAAGGCATCAGATAGGTCAAATATGGAAGCCAATCCATGTCTGCGCCACTACAGGCGCGTATTTTTTGCGATTACCACGCCATCTGTTTTTAGAAACTTTTGTATGAAATTCTTACAGCTTTCACAATAAAAATACCGTTTATTAGATTCTTCTGTTGATCTTTGTTTCCGAGATTTTACATTTAGAAATCAGGGACCCTTCCGAGACACCTTGTAACTGCTATCAGGAAATAAAAAATAACAAAGGTTTAACGCATTACCGCACATACGTATATCTGCGCTAGCGAAGCAGTGCTCAAATCCTAGTTGTTATACAGGGTGTCCAGTAATGAAAGAATAATCCTTTAACCGCAGATGAGTCACATAATGTCCTACTATAGGACAAAATTTTATTTCAGTAAAAGTATCACCATTTTCGAGATACTGATTTTCTAAAAAAAATTCTAAACATGTGACTTTGTTCAGTTTATTCCTTGCCATTTCTACAAATTAAAGCTTTTTGAACCCTGTTTTTTTTTTTTTTTTTTTTTTTTTTTTTTTTTTTTAATTTACTAAAGGACAGCCCTCAAACGTAAAATTAAATGTAATTGTATTTTGTGAAGCACTTATAGTAAGCTAGAGTTTGGTTGAATATGTTCTGGTAGGTTTGTTTTGCAATTTCCTGTAAATCAATGTATATAGACTTTGTTTTATGAAAAGAAATTATTTAGAGGCCATTTAATATGTTTAAGAAAAGAATTGTGCAAGAGAATTGCTTAAATTTTCGTAATTCCAAGTATATTAAGTTACGATGTCTAAAAAAAATTTGCTACAGTTTAAAATGATATCTGTGAATAATTTTATGTTTAAGTTTCTTTAATTTCCATTTCTGACCGTTTTGTAATGATGGTAAATTCTGATTGTTTTCAATATGTTTCAATTGTTTAAGTATTGTTAATGTTCGAGAAATATCTGTCGGAATACTTTGAAGTGTTCTAGAATTTTCGATAGAGTTTAAATAAAGCGGTCATCCGAGACAAAGTAGTAGTTTTCACAGACTCAATTTTACGACGGCCAAGAACTGTATTGTCTGTGGAAGAAGTGTTGTATACAATCGCTGGATTGTATGAATTCATGAAAACAGTATCGTTGACGTCGTGTTTTATGAAAATAAACACAAGTTTAAACTGAACTGTATCGTGGACTGATTATTTATCGTATTAATTGAACCACGAACAATCTAATAATGTCTCAGTCATTTAAAACAAAGTTCATTTTTTTAAAAAAAAGACGTTAAGAAACTAAAAACTTTAAAAATCATTATCATCATTTTTTTACTATATGTTTAAATTGCACAATGACCTCTTTGACAGATTGAACTACCATAAAACAATCATTTTAATGGAAGTATAAAATGATTATACCATTTAAGATTTTTTTATAAGGTTTTTAACGTTTTAAGAACAAAAGAACATTGATTTAGATGACTCAGATATCTTTGAGTAAATTAAAAAACGGTGTTAAAAAAGTATTAATTTGTAGAAATGGTATGGAATAAACTGAAAAAAAAACCACATGTCTCGAAAAAATATTTAAAAAAATCAATATCTCGATAATGTTGAGAATTTTACTAAAATAAAATTTTGTCATATTATTAGATTGTTCGTGGATTAGTTAATATGAAACATAACTAGTCCACGATACAATTCACTTTAAACTTGTTTTTTATTTTCAAAGAAAATACAACGTCAAAATACTAGTTACAGGCATACAATCCAGATATTGCATACAACACTTCTTCCACAGACAATATAATCCGTGGCCGTCGCAAATTGAGTCGGTGAAAAACTTTGCCGAAAAACTGTTTCTCTGTCTGGGATGTTTGCTTTATATAAGCTACATAGAAATTTCTAAAACACTTCAAATGCTTCCGCCAGATATTTCTCGAACATTAACAATACTTAAACAATTGAAACATATTAAAAACAATCAAAATTAATACACAATCATTTACAATCAATACAAAATAGTCAGAAATGCAAACTAAAGATACTTAAACACAAAATTATACACAGAAATCATTTTAAACTATAGTAAATTGTCGTTTAGACATCGTAACTTGCATTAATACCTACAATTACAAACATTTAAGCAATTCTCTTGTACAATTCTGTCCTTAAACATATTAAATGGCCTCTAAATAATTTCTTTTCATAAAACAGAGTCTATATACACTGATTTACAGTTAATTGAAAAACAAACATACATGATCATATTCAATCAAACTCCAGCTTACTACAATTGCTTCATAAAATACGATTCCATTTATAGGTTTGAGGGCTGTTACAATATGGTAGGTCATTATGTGACCTACCTGCGGTTGCAGGATTGTCCTTTCATTTCTTGACACACTGTATACAGGGTATTACAAAAAGGTACGGACAAACTTTCAGGAAACATTCCTCACACACAAACAAAGAAAATATGTTATGTGGACATGTGTCCGGAAACGCTTACTTTCCATGTTAGAGCTCATTTTATTACTTCTCTTCAAATCACATTAAACATGGAATGGAAACACACAGCAACAGAACGTACCTGACTTCAAACACTTTGTTACAGGAAATGTTCAAAATGTCCTCCGTTAGCGAGGATACATGCATCCACCCTCCGTCGCATGGAATCCCTGATGCGCTGATGCAGCCCTGGAGATTGGCGTATTGTATCACAGCCGTCCACAATACGAGCACGAAGAGTCTCTACATTTGGTACCGGGGTTGCGTAGACAAGGGCTTTCAAATGCCCCCATAAATGGAAGTCAAGAGGGTTGGGGCCATGGAACTACAGTACATACTAACGAAACTAAAATGAGTTCTAACATGGAAAGTAAGCGTTTCCGGACACATGTCCACATAACATATTTTCTTTGTTTGTGTGTGAGGAATGTTTCCTGAAAGTTTGGCCGTACCTTTTTGTAACACCCTGTATACACCTTCTACTTACAGACAGGATTGGGATTGTTTCATCTTTTGTTTCTGTTTCCTTGACTGATATCTTTGCTTGCAAGTTGGAGTTAACGTGTGAGAGCTGTCTGGCAGACTATCGGCCTCTCCTCTGACCACAATCTGCTTGGTCCGCAATCTGCCCGTTTGTGGTAAGTCCTCTGCCGGTCCGGCTCTACGGCGACGTTGCGGGAAATCCTCTTAGTGCCGCCCGCACCGGCATGGCAGAGGAGTCGCGATCACCGAATCCTGACGACAAACCAGATCCCAACATTACTTCCTCCTCAAACCGTCTATAGAAGCTCAGCAACTGATCCGACTTTAAAAATCAAATACTCATTTTATGCTTTTATTTACAGCTGATTTTTAACTGTTTAATACTTAGAAATCAATGGTAGATAACAAATTAAATTAAAAGGATTTTCCTGGATCATTTACGGAAAAATGGATTGGGAGATGCCAAATTTTGTTAACTATTGGATAACTGCTATGATTTGTTCGGCTTGCAAATACGGTACTAGGGATAACCAAAATTAAGCTAGATATTTGAGATAGAACTTCAGAACTCGTCAATGTGGTAATGGCTTGTAGTTGATATAAATGCTCTGGAAAACTAAAAACCACATATCTGTTTCTGTAATCACTTGTTTACTACTACAAAGGCGAATGAACTGCACGTTCGTTGCGTAATGTTTCTAATTATAAACTTTGCGCAGATTACTTTCACAGATCAGGAATATATCACTTTCGAAGGCTCAGGAGTAGAGTGTAATAGGTTCTTCTGTGATCAAGAGACACTTGTTTCTAACCTCACAGCCACTCATCTCTCCAGATCTTCTCAAATCTTGGTGGCCGGACGGGGTTTCAAAAATATGTCTTCCTGAGACCAGAGCGTTACCGATCTTCCAGTTACTCTACGTTGTAGATGCATGTTTAGAGATATTCACAAGAAACATATAATTGTTTCTAGAAGATGATGATAACAGTCTTTTGTGAATAGTTCATGTTTTATGGTCTGCTAACACAACTCATAACAAAATTTTCTGTGTCTCAAATAACTAAAAAATTTGTCCATCTTTCAATGGAAATAAATAATCGTTCCCGATCTATGTGATAGCTGTGGAAATTTGCTATGAAGTCTTTAAAGAAATTAGTTTCTTAGCAACGGTTGTACCTTGTTCTATTACGACATCTTTGTTTATAAATAAGGGGTATAAACGAGCGTTGAGGATTAGCGATATCGTTGTGTCCTGTCATTCGGGATGCCGCGGCGCGGGTTCGAATCCTCGTCCGCCATACAGATTTTGGTTTTCCACGGTTTTTATAAAGCACTCCAGGTGAATTGCAGGATGGTTCACTCGAAGGCCCTACCCGAATTCCTTCCCATTCCTTGCCCGTAGTCCTCTCCCGCCTCTAATAGACCCCGACGTCGATGGGACATAAAGCCATAAGCGTATGAGGTGTTTAATTCTGAATCCATTTCCCACCCCAGAAAACACTTGGATTTTATCGCTATTGTTTTCAGATTTTCTGATACAGAAATGTTTAACTGTGTTAAAAATTTTGAATTTTCTTCTCCATTCCAGAAGTTTTTGACGAACTGTTGATAATGTGACAGCGTATTATAGTTTGGGCAAAATTTTCGGTTACAACGATAGTTGAATCTTCAGGTGAAGTTCTTGTTTCTCTCATCGCTATTTTGCATCAAGGGAACAAATTAAAACAATACAGGAATTAAATACATAGGTAACTTAAATGAGAGCGGCCTGGTGGCTCAGTGGTTAATGCATCTGACTGGAGATTGAAAAGTCCCCGTCTCTGCAGGGATTTTCATAAGCCCTAATCCCGACCTTCACCTCTGGCACAGCTTACTGTGTAATATGAAGTATGCCAAAACGCTTCCGTGGTTCTGAAACTATTGGTCCACTCTAGGGTTAACAAACCTAGTTGTAACCTGGATGTGTACACATCTACAGAAAATTCAAGCCAAACAGAGGCTTAACGTGGTTCTAGTTGGCCCTGACGAACATAAATACAAGGGTAACTGTTTTCATCGATGATATCGGACGCTGGTTTTACAGCTGTGAACTGCTGCAAACAGCAGTTAAGTAAAATATTTTACTTCAGTACCGCCGTATAATCCACGGACGTTCCATACATTCGTGTCCTGACATTGGAAGACATGGGTTAAAAGATTAAAATTTTGTCCATTTTTCAACCCAGTTCGACACCCTCTTTTTCCAACGTCGTTCCAATGCTTCTGGGTTACCTGCGAAAGGATATCTAATGGGTATTAAATGAGGTGGCAGAACATGTGACGTCAACATTTGACTCTGAAATAATTGCGAAGTAAAAAAGTTTTTAGGTTTCAAAATATCTTGGGGATGGGAAGATCGGGCGAACAAGGGGATTGTGATATCAACTGAAAACCACACTAATGAATTGAAGCTAAGGCAATGGGAGACTTGAGACTGAGGGCATTGTTTTAATGTTCCATGAGGCTCAGGAGAAGGACTGTTGTAGGGTTTCAAGGATCATTTCAGCCTACCCAGGGAGCACTGCCTCTTTTCTTTAGCTGCTACTCGCAGTTGTTTCTTAGAGTTAGGGTTATAAATATTGGAAATAGATTTCCGAGGTGGGAGGAGGCCGTTTTCGGCCTCCTACCTATCATTCGGGAGGACGAGGGTCAAACCTCGTTCGGCCATCCTGGTTGAGGTTTTCCGTGGTTTTCCTCAACCACTCTAGGCGAATGCTGAGATGGTTCCCTACAAGGCCACGGCCGACCTTCCATCCCCCTTCCCTCCCCGTAGACTAGTAGGCTGAAAAGAGTCAAATTGACAAATATTTATAATCATTGATTTATCGATAGTTCATCAACTATATATGGCGCGTTTTCGACCGGAGGCACCGGTGGACCTAAAGTGATGCTGTGACCGCGCGTTCTCAGCCCTCTATCTCGAAAACGGTTCACCATATAAAAAATTTTTTTTAGACAAAATTTGTAGAGAATTTTGTATTCTACAATATTGATAATAAGAAACCCATAGAAAAAGAAATATTTAAAAAAAGTGCAAAAAACCGATTTTTGTGACCTTTGACCTTGAAATTTAATAGTTGCGTACACCCTACCATATGTAGGTTTTGAGACAACTTTTAGGGTGTCAATATACAAGTATTTACAGACTTACAGCTGGGTATCTCGAATTCCGAGATTCTTACCTAATTTAAGCTTAAATGACTGGACTAAAAACAATTCAAAATTATTGATAAACATTATCAAAATATCATACAGATAACCAAGCATTTAATCAGATTCGTGTCTTCTCACTGGCTGTTTTATCTGCTGTTACAAATTTCTTATGTCCATGTATTCTGAGGCAAAGTTATTTAATATACTTCTTGGAATATTTGGTATAAACTCCATCTGCCGAACTTTAATCTGCTGTCTGTACTCTGTAATCACCAATACGGGTCCGCTGTCCCCACTGTCCCAACTGTTTTAAGTGATGGTATCCACCTGTATTTCTATTTTCTACACAATTCTTGAAATTCAGATGTCATTTTTAGACTATTCGGTAGGAAGGGGCACTCAAATAATTAACCACAACACGAATTTCTTCCTTCTCTAATTCAGGAAAAAGATTACAACTCATCCTCATTCAGAACTAGGGTTGTTGATATTTTTTAAAATATAGGATTTTCGATATATCGATATTTTAAAAAGTATCAGTATCAACTGTCGATATATCGGAAAAAGTATCGATATATCGACTCTTTTATAAATGCAATCTCTTAAAAACAAATATTGTTAAAATAAGATTGTCCACTGATGTGTGATATTGTTCTTAACTACGTTTTCACTTTCGAATGGTTCCCCTTGGTGATAATGATTGTTGATTTTTTATTTAAATTTGCGTGTCATAATTTTCATAAAATTTATAAAACTCGAAAGAGTATCGAGGCAAATCTTTCTTTGTGTATATTTAAGATTGATAAACAATACAGTTGAGGCATTTATTTAGGTATAAGTTTAGCAATCATATCATGCATTATAGCCAAATTACATAACTTTTTTCATAAGATTTTTTGGTAGTATTTCATATATTTTTTATGTCGTTAGCTTACTCTGAGTTGTCTTACTTTTCTTGCTCTCTGATTAGCAACTATTTGTTACTTACACTTCCCACTATTCCTGCTAACATACCAATTTCAAGTTGGACTTCACTAGACAATGCGCACGTTCATTTCAAACGATGGGCTCGCGTTCGATTCGTGTTGGGCGAACGATGCCTTGCCTACACTGTTATCATCTGAGTGGACTTGGTACTGTACCTATAACTTCCAAATTAATTATAGAAACGTAGTAAGATTTACTTAAGCTTTCTGATCTCTATGCGGAACAGAAATTTGAGGGAGATAACGTCATCCGGAGAAAACGAAAAAAGATAACTTATTTTTAAAATATTGACGCCGTATCCACATTTCACTATCGATATATTGTCCTAAAAATATTACTCATAAATATTGATATTTTCAAAAAATAATATCTATATTTCGTTATTTCAATATATCGATATTTCATTATATGGATATTTCACTATATCGAT